>OZ035960.1:91602527-92202527 GCA_964034945.1 Chrysopilus asiliformis | reverse complement strand
TGATGAATGCATTCAAAGCCCAATGGGATAATCCAGAAGTAGATTTTGAGGCATTTTTCAAAGGTTGGACGACGACCAGCGGTTATCCAGTAGTGGAAATTGTCTTGGCAAAAGACGGAAAATCCTTCACTGCCACTCAAAAACAAATTTTCCCGCATGATACCGAATGGATTATTCCAGTCACTTACATAACAAGCAATGAGAAAAATTTCAAGAAGAACACGGCCGATTTTTATTTGAATGGCAGTGAACCAGTAACGATTCGTCTGGATAAGATTGCGGATTGGATTTTTGGGAATGTCCGGAGATCGGGATATTATCGGGTGAATTACGATTCAGAAACGTGGAAACGGATAGCCAAAACTCTGAAACAAAAGGATTTCGGTGGTTTTGACAAATTTAGCCGATCCCAAATTTTGAGTGATTTGTACAAATTGGGTACGCAAAATATACTCGATTATAAAATTATTTTCGATGTTCTCGACTATGCCAGATTTGAAACCAACAGCGAAAATTGGCGATTTACAACATATATATTGGAACAGGCGAATAGAAAATTGAATAGAAAGGAGTACGCTGCGTTTGGAAGATATATCGAGTATTTTATGAGTCCAAAAACAGATAAATTGCAGAACGGATATATGCATCTGAGCTACGGAATGATGGATCCAGTATACACAAATATGTGTTTTTACGGTGATAAAACGTGTATAAAGGAAGCAACAGATCTTGTTGATAGTTTTTTCGAGGGTAATTACGAAGATATTGATGGAAAAATGCGTTTTGCGTTTGGGGTAGCGGTTTATCATCAAAGCGATAAATATTTTGATAAAATTTTCAACGTATTGAAGGAAAAAGATCCGGAAAACCTTTACGAAATTCATTGCCCTTCCAGCAAAGATAAATTAGATATTTTGATAAATTATATTATGGACAATTTGGACATAAACGACAATATCAAACAGCTAAACTCTGTGTTGTTTTTTAAATGTCGACAAGATAACACAACTTTCAACTATGTGGTTGAAAATTTTGACAGACTTTTGAATTATTCGTAAGTATTAAAATGTTTTCAACCTAAGTTGGATATTTTTGAAAATGTAAAAATTCTGTATGCATCACAAAGGTTAACTTTTTAATAACTCTATTTCAGGAATTTCGAAAATTTTAAATATATTCCTTCAAATATGGCAGGTCTTGTAAGGAGCGACAGTCAAATGGAAATTTTCGTTGAATGTTTGGACAAGGCCAATCGAAAGTTCAATTTCGATCAGAAAACTTACGATAATTATATTAGAAAGGCACGCGAAAATTTGAAAATCTTTAATAGCCTAAAATATAAATCAATTATCGCATACCTGAAGGAAAATTATGGTTTGACATCATAAAAAACTCGTCATGAGTTCCATGGCAATGGATTATTAAATATTATTTTACAGGATTTTTTTACATTAAAATATTGTTTTATGGAAATAAATAATTTTCAATTACCTATTTTTTAAATATTTGTATTAAACACTGCTTGTAATTGAATAAAAACTGTTTCATTTTTACTCTCCTCTGCGTTAGGGGGATTCATGCACTCAGCGAAATTTTTTTTATCAATCTGATAAAAATAGCGATCAATCTGATAAAATCCTTATCAATTGTCTGATAAAAGGACTTTACCAAATTGATAAAAATCAAAATTACTCCAAGGGAAATTTTTGCTTAGCTTCACTCGACAAAGCATTGATTGACAAATTTCTCTTTCTGTTTTTCTAACAAGGAATATTCGAGAAGTGGCCCCATCGGATTTTAATGAAGCTAACATATGTGAAAAAAGGTCAAAAAATAAGGGGCACAATATGTCCTTTTTGATCTCCCAAAAAGTATGCATTTTTTCGCTAACTAATTGACCCAGAGGTGGACAACTCTGATCTAGTTAGAGTGTTGAAATTTAGCGTACTAGTTTAATTCTAGCAGACCTACAAGTGCAGCAAGTACCCCGAAATGTTTCTCTTATCTTTTCCCTCCACCGCTTAATGTTTGTTTCCAATTTTCTCGAAAACGTCACTTTATATCAATTTTTTTAAAAAAAACCAAATTTATTTGAAATAGAACTTTATAAAAGCCTTTATCCATTATAATTTAATTGGACAACAAAATGCAAAAGGAAAAAAAATGCAAAAACAAAAAACAAAAGAAAATACGTCATAGGGTAGTAAACCCTATTTATGACCACCATTTTTTAATATTCTCTCCGCTATAAACGTCCCTTTGCTGATTGCGATATTCATACTGCATGTTTGCAGAGGCCAATTGATATTTAAAGTTACATGGTTTTCTTATTGCTGTATATGTTAGTAAAAATGACCGTTATAAATTAATTTTCATAGCAACAATTTTTTGTTGCCCTGTTTCCTTGAAATGAGTTTCCAAGATCAGTTTTCCTAACAAGACGGCGCTACGTGCCACACAAGTGACGAAACAATCGCTCTATTGCATGGAAAGTTCCCTGGACTCGTCATTTCAGGAAACGGGTAGTTAATGAACCACCAAGATCGTGTGACTCGACACATTTTGAGTCTTTTTTTTGTGGGAATATGTCAAGTCACTCGTCTATGTATGTCAATAAACCAAGAACAATTCGTGAGCTAATGGACAACATATGATGCGAAGTTGCTGTCGTGGAGGCTAATTTATGCCAATATATCGAAAATTCACGTTTGGATGATATTACAATATTTTCCATTATTCATAGGATTTCCATTATTAATGGGATTGATTGTGCTGTCACTGTAAATAAAAATTCGTTAGAAAGTCCAGTTTGTTATTCACAAATAGAAAACCCTTCTTTTACATTTCTAGACAAGTTTTTTTAATCTTGTAAACTCCGAAAAATACAATTCTCTAAATTTGTCCATTTCGAAACATTTTCAGTTTGATATAGGACTAAAGAAATTTTGATAAAAAAGTAATAAAACTTCTCAATGAAAATCGTTTTGATCAAATTTGAATGAAATTCAATCTCTGTAATATATTTATGATTGGTGAATATTTTGCACGTCACTGTTAAACCTCATAAATGACATAATATTTGCAGCTTTTGCAAAAGAGCTTTCAGCTCTATAAAAATCTTTGAATGCTTCTTGTTAGTAGAATTGACTTGCTATTTCGAGAAAAAGACATCATAATGCACAGTAAGCTGATGCTCTGTTGATTTTATTTTAGAGATCACAAAGATAAATTTTGCTATAAATTTTAAGTATTTATTAGAATTTCTCGACCATGTAAATTTTTTAAAAAACTTTTTCCGTCAATATTTTTTCTGATTTGGATGAAGTTAATCTAATTGAAAACATACTTTTACAAGCATTATACTTTCCTCTTCCATAGAGGGTAAGTAGGTAGTGTATATTTCAATTTTTTACTTAATAAAATACTTAAAAATAACGTTTTTTCATTCTTAAGTATGGAATGTTGAATCACCCTTTAAATTGACCTGAAGGCCAGTTAATAAAACATTTTAAAAAAAGTTCTTCTATGAAATGTAGTCAAGGTATCACTCTATCGAATGGCTTAACCATTGGAGCGAAATGTGACTTTATGTGCGCGCTACAACCTAAATTCTAAAAAGTAATTCAACATGGCCGGTCCTACCCTATTGTATTCAAGACGGAGAACGAAATCCGTTTCAGGCAAAATTATGAGGATGTCAGTGCTTCGGTCTGTCTGTCTGTCAGGCTGTTCGTTTAACGTGTCTTAATAGCGAAAACAGAATGGCGCGTCAACGTGTTCGTAAGCTTTGACATTTCAGCGCACCAAGCACGCTTTGATAATTGAACGCTTTGAAACGTCAGTGCTAAAACCTAATAACGCTTCGTAAGAACTATACGCTTCACTATTTTTATTTCAAATAAAATGGAAATAAAGAGTTTATGTGAATTAAAAAGCATTTGGAAGACATAGAATTTGTTGCAGGAGTAGCACACAAAACACATGAATTAAAAACATCAATTCTTGATGGTGAATTTAAGAAATAAATATTGAAAGAAATACGGATGACTACTTTATAAAATAAGTTATTTAAATAAAAGCCACGATGATCCTTAGCATCTTTTAAAGTCACTAGAATAATCGGCGAATATATTTGAATTAATTTTACTTTATTTTTTGTCTTGTTATTCCGCATTTTCACACAATTTCGATTTTAGATTACATAAATATTAATTATTTTTCTCTTTTTTAATTAATCGTTCCATAAATGCATCATTTGCCCCACCATTTTCCTAAAATCACTCACAATACGCAATTTTCATTCAAATTTCAAAGCGCCAACGCGTCTGAAAGTAGAAAGTATGTCTACTCCAAGCGTCGCGCTTCGAAGCGTCAAGGCGAAGCGCCATTATAAATCGTTCCATAGTAAGCCACGGGTTTTACTTTTGAAGCGTCGAAATGTCAAAGCTTACGCACGCCTTGACGCGTCATTGTGTTTTCGCTATAAATAACTCGAGAACGCTTTGAGCTAGCGACTTGAAATTTTTTGTAAATCTGGTTTACGAAATTCGTAACTTTCTATAAGCTTTTGGAAAAGTAACGTTAGCTAAAAGGGTAACTCCCATACATTTTTTTGAAAATTTCTCGGAAACTATTCCATTTTGAGGAAAAATACATACAACCAGATTAAAGAAAAACCCCACGCAAATGATTTTTGAAAAAATCTTACTTCCATAAGTCGGCAGTACCGTTCTCAATTACTATGCCAAAAATGAGCGAGATATGTCAACCAGTTTGTTTGCAGCAGCAGGATGAATCAGTACATCTCAGTAAATGCATCACAACTTTTACAAGAAACTGCATTTTTTAATTTTTTTCAATTTTTAAATTTCAGGAACGGGTGCTACTTTTATTGGAAGATGTCCATTCTTCTCTCAGCCCTATAAACATAGTAATGATTCCACGAAAACTAGGACTAGTTCCAATATTTGTGGAAGCCTTTTCTATAAAATAGTGTAACGAGTCCTATAATCGCTTTCCCATATTTTATAGGAACGTTTCCTATTCCGATTTTTTTCCGTGGAATGTTGAGGCTCTTAACTATTATGCAGAATCGAGTTGATAGTTTCTTACCGATAACTACAGTTTAAGTGTTACATCATAAACATAACAAAAGCTATAATTGCCAATCTGGCAATTATTGAAAACCTGTATGGTGATATTAATATCAAAATTCGAACAGTTGTACTAAAATTCCACTTTGAGTCAAACTTTCCAACAAGATTTTTTAAAATTTATTCCAACCGGATTTTGATGTATGGGAGTTTTATGTAGAATTATATCCTAAATAACTTTTGTTCTTGCACTTTTTTGAGATATTCACAAAAAACGTTTTCGTTCGTATGGGGGGTACTCCCCCTAATGGGACATTTTCGCCCATTAACGAATTTAGGCTCGCATTTTACGAAAAACGGATCTGCGTCAAATTTTAAGTCTTTAGCTCAATCCGTGCGCTCGCAATCCGCGCCACAGACGGACAGACGGACAGACGGACAGACGGACAGACGGACGGACATGCAAAAATTAATTATTTTTATCATTCTAAACACACTGGTGTAATTCATTTTTGTGTGTGATGACGGGATCTTGGCGTTACAAACGGTAAGGCAAATCTAATACACACTCTGGTTTCACCATACGGGTATAAAAACTCTACTACGCCCACGTTTCACATTTTGTATATAAATATCACTAAATATAAAAAAAAACAATGTTGTTTATCAAAAAAGAAAATTCATTTATCATCGATGACGTAGCAAGAAAATTACTTTAATACAACAGCAGTACAGTATGTGGTAAGAAAATTGAAACACTAGACCAGGCGTCTGCAGAACTGTTGAAGGAAAAGAAATTGAAGATCAAATGACGAATGGCACTCAAAGTGAAGAAGTAAAGATCGCAATTGACTCAGGGTTCAACAGCGTGTCCGGTTTTTGTAGCAATCGACTTGACTAGCGCCTCGATAGGTTCCAGAGACTCGCTGAGCTCGTGCCGATTTAGTGCCTTTCAAGAAGTCTATCGGAATCAAGCTAGAAAGCCTTGCGCTGCTATTTTGATATTGAAAAGAATTATAACTGAAAAAATTAAGCGCTTTTGGTGGTTTTTTTTTTGAAAAAACAATTCGACACTATCTGTGATTTTATGTGGGGTCGAAAAAACAAAAATAAAATAAATAATAAATAATAGAAAAAATCAAGCGAAAATCACGCGGTCCGTTGAATGAGTGGTTTGTGATAAGACAACGTAAATTTACGTCAGAAAAACGTTGAATATTTTTAGATAATCATAAAACGTCACCGAAAACTCATTAAGAATATTTTCGATGGTCCTACTTGGCGGATTTTTTTTCAAGGGGATTTTTTAAAAAAATATACATAAAACAACTGCTGGTCGTTAAGTGATCTCGGAGATCTTTTGAATTTGAATTATCACAGGACAGCAACAAATCGCCATTATTGTTCACACCTCCCACCAGTAGCAAAACATTAAAAATTTATGAGGTTAAGTCAGAACCTCAAAATTTGAATTCAGTTTGGTGTGACCTCTCGGATACTTCAGATCGTGAATTTGAAATACTTACGCAGTTTTACAAAATAATAGTGCGTGGCTAATTTATTAAACTTTCACACTACAGCTCTATTTGCACAGTTGTTTTTCTGCATATCTTCAAATTCATTATCATTAATTACGGTTGATAAAATTTTATAATTCCATTTGGCCATGAATATTAGATAGTGATAATAATAATCCAACGGACTTTGTCGACTTAAACTACAAATTCGTAAATAAATCCGATTCGAAGTTCTAAATCGAATTGGTTATCGTTGAGTTCAAATAAAACCATTTGATTATTTGTGTGTTTAAACTATCGTAGAAGTATTTATTAAGAAACAATGGCTGTGGATCATAATCTGGAAGAATTGATGGGGAAATTGGGTAAGAAAAGCAAACATTTTTTAATTTTGTTTAGGAAAATTAGAGAGAAATTTTTATTTTTTTTACAATAATTAACCCTTTGATGGCTGGAATCGTGTATTATCCAAAGTAAAGAACTCCAAATCAGGGCCGAAGGTTGGATGGGAAGGGGGCACACACACACACACACCTCATTGAGCGAAAAAAAAACTGGACTATATAATTGAAAAATAGACTATATGCGGAAATTGTGGAAAAATTGCACCGCAGGCGAAAATTGTTGAACGCCAAGGTCTAAAATACCCTCTAATTGAAAGCCTTACAATTATCAAAAAGCATAACTCTATCTTGATTTTCACGGCATTGCTTTTCTCCAGCAAACTAAATAAATCGTTACAGTAACCCCCGAATAACTGCTTCTCGGATAACTGCACAACCCTTTTAAGCGCTACAGTAATTCGAACGCCGTGCACA
The DNA here is from genome assembly GCA_964034945.1 of Chrysopilus asiliformis. Lineage (NCBI taxonomy): Eukaryota > Metazoa > Arthropoda > Insecta > Diptera > Rhagionidae > Chrysopilus > Chrysopilus asiliformis. The sequence continues at coordinate 92,195,099 of OZ035960.1, read as the reverse complement.
TTTTTAAGAATTCCATACAATAGTTATCGCTTTACTGCAGCCCGCTTAAGAGCAACACCCCTATTACTGCACGAAAAGTAGTCTTCAATTAAGTTTCTCCGTCATATATTTTCCCTCGGATAAGTGCACAAGTGCTTTTTCATTTTCATTTTTAATACTTAATTTTGTCAGATTTTCTTCATCGTGTGTATGTATCTTTATATCCCACTGGAATGGGTAGAAATCAAAGTTTTCTGCAATTAGGAAACCTGATAAATGCACAATTAATTGCAATAAAAAGGGTCCCACATAAGTGCTGTTAAAGGAGTAACGAATAAGCAGCTGTTAAAGGATTTTTTGCGGTTGAAGGAGTATCGGATATGAAATATCGGACAAACCCTCGTAACTGCACAAGAAATCCAGGATTGTTCTCATGTACTATATTAAAAATTACGTCTATTTCATATGCAGAAGAGATACTATAACCCCTGGAGCCCAGTGAACGCAACTGCATCGCTGTGATCTGTCACGCAGCGCAACATTTCAGTGGCAGAGCCCAATGGCATCTCGTGAAGTAGTTTAAGTGACATAATATACAGTGGTAAAAAGTTGGCAAAATTACAAAAATTGCTATAAATTTTTCCTCGTAAGACATTTCACCAATCTCACTTTATGAATTGTCAACGCAGAATTGTTGCAGCAAAGTTAGAACTTTTGCATTGTAGGTGCGTTCACTGTGCTCACTTCAAATGATTTCTATACAACAAACTTGTAAGTGACAGTTTGTGCGTTCGCGTTGCGTTCATTGGGCTCCTGGGGTCACGAGGTTCATTTTTTAAAAGGAAGGTCTCAGTTGAAAGACAACTAGCCGCTCGTCTGCTAGTAGAGGCACGTGCCAAACAAAGATGTCACTAATTTTTCAATTGGCATATTCCTTCTAATGTTCCTTCTAAAAAATTAGGCTCGTTATAGTTTCACGATAATTCAAAAACTATTATTTTAGATAAAGCAGGGCAACCGGTTTCTTATTTTTTCATCAAAATCTACTGTTTTTGATTGACCAGCAAGCAGCATGGCAAAACTTGCCCTACGCTTAAAAATTTCCCCAGGAAACGCAAAAATTCTTCCAGGAACGGCTTAGTCATCCCTCTTCCCCTCCCTCTCCACCTGATCCAAATAGAGTGTCAATGAGGAGTAGTAATTAAATAAGAAGCTCCTTCTTCACAGAATTCCAGGTGGATCAACTTTCTAAAACTACTAAGTTTTTTCTATACATACATTTGATCGTTTGAAGCTGTCCATAAAATACGTCCCACGAGTTTTTATTTTTCGAACGTGGTGAAAACTGAATCGAAATCCCTTCCGAATTACACGATATAAGCAGGTGATGAGGTTCACAGATATGGAAGGTGGTATGTATTACTGGGACAACATTTTCCCTAAGGGTGATCTTCCTAATGGTGAAAACCGGATCCGAATCCCATCAGCGGTTCAAGAAATATCAGGCGAGGGGGTAAGAAGGAAGGGGGAATGCGAGAGTCGAAATAGCCTATAATCACCTCAAGGGTACTCTGAACGTAACTGTATAATTTTATTAAAATCGGTTCAGTTGTTTTTGAAAAATCCAGTCACATATCCAATTGCCCAGTGGGTTATTGTCTGCAACATCCTCGGTCATTCGATACGTTTCGATTAAGCTCGAGTTTTGGTCGCGAAAAATCGATATTATACAAGACGATTTTATCCAAAAAAAGCTTTCAGAGTTAAATGGAGGCCAACGATTAATAACGATGACAGGTTTCGTTTGTCCGAAACAAAGCTGACTCTGATGAAGGCCAACTAGCTTTCGAACTTGAAAATAGAATTCTAACAGGCTGTCCATAAAATACACGCTCAATTTTTCCTTTTCAAACCCTTTGATACTTTTTAAAGTAAATATCTGGCAATAAATTAAAGTAGCTTAAGTCTATTTTCAGCCAAAGCCAAAGTGATCTGTGTGTAAATCCAAAAACAGATCAGTTTGGCTTCGCCTGAAAATCGAATCAATCTACTTTGGCTTATTACCAGAGATATGCAACTCCAAATCCCAGAAAGTTTTTAGTAATGTTTAAACATTTTTGTGGCTAAAATTCACTTTCTGAAACCTTGGAATTTATCGAATAAAATCGATTTCATTAGTTATCTATTACTAGTCGCACTTCTTACGAGCTTTTGTTAAAACATTAATAAAAATTACATAATATTTCCATCTGATAAGCCTCGTTGAACTTGATTGGAAGCAGTGCTGCTAAATTTTCACACAGAAGCCTTAAAAAGGTCATGCTCGAGTAAACTTAAGTACGCCATTAAAATTAACCGCCAGAAAATGAAAAACTAGTCGATCACTTATACTCGTATTGCGGTAAGGGATTTTTTTTTCTTCAATGTCGTATCTTTTTTTTTGTTTCACTGTAGTACTTGTGGTAATTAAACCGCAGAATAAAACTAATTAAACTATCATAATTTATGACGGAGGGAGCGAAACGAAAAAAAACCACATAATGAGCGCTGCGTAGTTTTTCTGGTCGTGGAAAACTTGCGAATTCCAGAATAAAACTTATATCAATGAAATACAAGATGATTTCACTGAAAAATATTGAGCGTTTGCGAATTTCATATTCAAAAAAGCTATAATTGATAAATGACAACAACGTATACAAAGTTATGCTTAAAAGTGGAAAATTCAAAAAATAAAAAGCAATGAGAACACTTTTTACTACGAAAGCATTTCCCGGATCAAAAATTACGTCAATAATGAAATTGCTCGCAATATAAAAAGAGGTAAAATCAAATTTGCAATTTCAATTACTTTGCAATCGAACTTTGATCAACAGTCTTTGATGGTAAAACGCGGAAAATTGAAATTATTTCAATAGTTTGCATAAGAGGTTGTTCAACTTTTTTGTTTTGTACAACAAGTGAGGAAATTTGGTATTTTCGACAGTTCAATAATTCTTAACTTGTGAAAGTTTAAAGATTGAAGACAGAAAAAGTTTGCTTTTGACAAAATGAGAAAAATATCAGCTGGAATCAACAATTTATTGTTTGTAAATTTGGTTTTATGCATCTTTTCTCAAAAGCACGTAGGTTTCGACAGATTTTCAAAAAACATTTTTTTCCAAATATCTTGAGAACCGTTAGAGATACGTAAAACCTTTAAAGCAAAAAATTTACAAAATTTTCTTTCCCTTAAATTTTGTTATATTCATTTTTCCCCAAAAGCGCAAAGGTTTGGAGAGATTTTTAAAAAAGAAATGTATGAAAGGTACCCATTGTAGTTAACGTGACTTCTCCAAAAGTGGACAGAAAACTATGATTTTCGAAAACTCATTTACAAAGAATTTCAAGTCGCTAGCTGAACGCGTTCTCGAGTTGTTTAGGATACGTAAAACGGACAGACCGACAAACAGACCGACAGAAAGACCGACAGATAAACTGACAGATAAACCGACAGATAAACCGACAGACGGATCGACAGGCAGACCGACAGATAGACCGACAGACAGACCGATAGACAGACCGATAGACAGACCGACAGATAGACCGACAGACAGACCGACAAACAGACCGACAGACAGACCGACAGACAGACCGACAGACAGACCAACAGATAGACCGACAGACAGACCGATAGACAGACGGACAGATAAACCGACAGACAGACAGACCGACAGACCGATGCACAGACATCCTTATAATTTTACCTGAAACGAATTTCGAATTGATCAGAAAGTTTCTTTCTGTCCCCGTTCTCGAGTCGGTCTCCGTCATGAATACAATACTTCCCCTCTATAGTATAGGAAAGTAAAAATGCTTCCCCGATAACTGAAATATTTGTTAGAAGAATAAAAATAAATTTAAAAACAATTCTATTTTTTTTTCTTAAAAAAAAAATTTTTTTCCTAGTGCTTGTCAGTAAAATAGAAAAAATTAGTTTCTGGTAAACCACAGTCTCAATTATATGAACTAATAATTGCAAAGGCAGGTCATAAAATCGAAAATTTCATATATTAAAGGAAGGTATTGTTTTCTTGTAAAATAATAAGATAATCTGTTCCTTTTATTTAATTGCCAAACCAAAGATGAGTTAACTAAAGATAGACAACAACAGAACTTTTCACGGAACTTTTAAAATGTATGAAAAATACTGTAGAGTTTTAAATCTCAATCAAAAACCGCATGCAATTTAAATATTTTTATTGATCTTTTGACAGTTAAGCGTCAAAATACAAGGGAAAATATTCGGTTTGCAAGGTATATTAAAGTTTCCATTTCTGCGAGCGTATTCTTTAGTACTCCCATGTCTTATTCTAGGGAGATAAGAACTCTTGGTCAAACACTTATGTCCTTTTCGATTTTTTTTGAGGTAAAATCTGTAACAATGAAGCCTATACCACAATAACGCTTGCGTGCGTGCGGTACGCCATTTTCACGCGGTGAAAGTAAAAACTACGGGTTTATATGAGTAAATGTATAATTGCGCGTTGCTCAGACACGTTGCCGCGTCTCTGCCGCGTAGACTAGGCTTAGTATCTACTTTAAGACGTGCTGACAACTACGAGATGACAGAACTAAAAAATTTCGGTACTTTAATTTGAATTCGCTTTTAAACATTCATGTCTGTCATCTTTGAATTATTTGTTGTTGAAGTTTTTCTCGTCATGGCACAACAGTTTTTCGCAAAAAATCCATTTTCATCTCTTTTTATGTTAAGTTTGCGCACCCACCAACGTCTTTCATTATTTTCATTTAATTGTTTATATGCCTTATAAGACACTCCTGCTAATAATGAAATAAATGCATTTTTTCTACAGTCCATTTTCACTTTTAAAAGATAATAATTAACAAACAAAACTAAACTTCAATCTACCGCAACGCGTTATTGTGGGTTAACTACAATGCGATAACGACGGCAACTGTCACCGCGACGCATGAACCCAATGAATGACGCACGCACGCACGCGTTATTGTGGTATAAACCTTTTTATAAACACTCTTAAAATCAAATTCAATTTTCAATCACTTTAGGGAACTAACTATAAAAAAGGATTTTTTTACGCAAATGTACACCAAGGGTTAGACCGCAGTGAAGAAAATTTATCGTTAAACTTCAATACTGAAAAAACAATTGGACTTCCAATAATTGGAGAGGAATTATATTGCATATGCATTTCAACGAACATTTTTTCGGAAAACTCCAATATATGAACCGAAGTGGATATATCAGAATTTTAGTTCATATATCAGAGTAGCTAAAATAAATTTCTTTCACTTCATATATTTGAGTAGTTCATATAATGGGGGGGTTAATATAAACGAGACTCTGGTGTATTTAAAAAGGCACTCCTAAAACTCTTATCGAGCAATTTAAAAAAATATTTAACTCATAAAGAAAAATTAAAGAAAAATAGATTTAATTTCATAAAATTAGCGTCATAGAATTTTTTTTTGTATTAGAAAAAAATTTTCTTTGAAAGAATGATTTAACACGTTGGCTACCATGTGAGTCACCGGTGTACACACACTATTGTCATTACCGTCAGTTTCTCAAGTTCCATGGTTGAGTGCAGGCGCTCGTGCCGTACAAAGGGGTTTTTTTTGTCCGTTATATTTTATTCGATTCGTTCGTTTTTGTCTGTATTGATCTTGTGTTCACTGGTGACTCACATTCTACAGAAATGATTTTTGCGTTTTTTCCCAGTGTATACTAGCGGAGTAAGCATTTTTTGGCTGGTAGCCAACGTGTTAAAAAAAATTAACTTCTTTCTAGCTTCCATTAAATCAAAATAATAGTTACGAACGAGCTACACTGTCAAATGAACCAAAGACATTTTACCCCTGATTCACAAAACTCCAATTCAGATCTAAATAAATATCACGAATAGGTAATGGATGCAAAAATATGCTAGAAATCAGGAATTGGAAATTTCAAACAAAACATTAGTGTGCTATGAAGATTACAGTCATGTGAAAATATGAAGCCGTAGAAATTTAAATGGATTCTAACCTATATTTAACATGCTAACCTATAAGCTGAAATTGTCGATAATAAAATTGGATATTGATCTCTATAATCAATTGCGCTAATTATTTTATTGATCACAAGATCGACTATTATTGATCAATCTACCTACTTGGCGATCATCAAAATAGCATCTTTGATGTTTTTGAATCATACTGAAATTATTACGGTCAATAGTTGATTTACCGCAATCCGAAACATATTATTAATCAATTAGAAGACAAATGAAACTGACGATCGATGGATGGATCATTTTTTTAGAAAAGCAATTCACGATCTTATGTTATTTCAGTCAAATCGTAATTGATTCCATTGCAAAAGAATTTATATTGCGAAAGATAAAAAGATAACCTCAAAAACAGATTTTGCATTTCAGAAACTGTCAATTGTCATTGAAAATTAGTTGCGCAACAATTATAATCGTCGTCATTGGCTATACTGCAATGGCAACACATACACGAAACAAAAACTGCCATTTTTTTCTAATCGCATGTGCAGAAGATCATTTCAAAGTTATTTCTATTCGGTGTAATTTTTTGTGATAAAAAACAAAAAAAAATTATGTTTACAAACAATGACTTTAATTTTCAAATATCAAGCTTTACTTTCGTCACGTCACGCTTCTTAGACACGTATTTCGCACTGATTTGATCAGCATTTCAAATGATGGAAGAAAGGTTAGCATCTGAGTTGAAATATTCAACTCAAGAGTGATTTATTGCTTTAGTTTAAAAAAAACTAGTTTTACGGCAATGTTTTTTTAACTATTATTTCAGCATTTGCTTTTTTTTTTCCTTGATTTTTTGGGTTGCCACTTTATCAATGGTGAAAAAGAGGCGTAAAAATGTGATCATCATGGTTTCACCTTTTGCAGTAATCTTTTCTAGAAAGTGAAAATTAGATAAAAATTATTAGCTCATTAAATGTGGTAATGGTTTATTAAACTGTGCTATTACGTTCTTTTTCGTAGCTTTTTGTATATTATGAGTTTTTTTAGTTACAAAACGATAGTGTGAAAATGTATGGCCGCAATTTGCAAAAAAAAAGTCAATTCGCGAAGTACACTGAGATTTATTTTAAAAAAATGCACTAAAAAGAAAAAAAAACATTTTTTGGCCGCTGTGCATCAGAAATAAAAGCGAGATTTTATTTTATTTTTTATGCTTTTTTTATCTCGCTTTTATTTCTGATACACAGCGCCCAAAAAAATATTTTTTTTCTTTTTAGTGCATTTTCTTTAACCCTTTGTGAACCAGAAAGTGAACAACAATAAATCAATAACCATGACTTTTATTCTTGGAAAATGGTTCCAGAAAGAATTTAAAAAAAAGACATGAACTGATTTTATGGAGGGGTGGTATTTACACCTGTGGTAAACATATATAAGTACATAGAATGTTGATACTATTGGATAAGCAAAAAATATAAGGATTTAAAGTTGGTGGTACTTAAAAGTACCGACTGTCGACAAAGGGTTAAACAAAAGTTTTTTTGTTTTTTTTTTAAGTTTTTTTTATTTTAACCTTTTTGGTCATTTCGTATTTGGTTAGTACGACTAAAAATCCAAAATGAAAAGGATAATCACATTATCCTAACAGACCTTCCGTTATCCTTCTCGACTTCTTAATTGCGGAATCGGATTCAGCGACCTCAAAAACCCCTAGATGAGATTTTTTTAGAAAATTTGAGGAAAAGATAATCACGTCATCCTTACATTCCGTAGTCCTGACAGATTTCTTAATGCCACACCAAAAAACCCCCAGATGAGATTTTTTCTGGAAAAATCGACTAAAAGATAATCCCGTTATCCTTACAAGATCGTTATCCTCACAGATTTCTTAACACGTTCGTGACATTTGCTTTTTCAACTTTTTTTACATTTGGACAACGTGTACCACGGGTGGTACACTAGCGATTTGTTTTCCGGCGGTTGTGCGCCATCGGTGGTACACGGTGCGTGTTTTTTATATTACTTCATAAAATACTGACAATTTATGTTAAAACAATGTTTTTATACTTACAACTGTCGGGAATATTCAAAAATCGATTGCACCATGCATGTACCACTGGGGGTACACGATGTCACGAACGTGTTAATGCCAGAATCGGATTCAGCTACCCCAAAAACCTCCAGATTGTTTTCCGGGAAATTTTCGGAAAGTTATCCTTATAGGATATTTCCTTATCCTTACAAGACGAAGTAGTGAAAATATTGTATTGTCATCGGACTTACGTATGTGTACAAAATTTTAAGTCAATCGGATGAATGGAACTAAGTCGAAATTAGTTTGCAAGATTTGACTCTGACAGACAGACACGAAGGTAAGCAAAATAAAAGCTTTTAAAAAGAAAAGGCCTCCGCGCAAAATAAGATTGCAAATTAGATTGCAATCGATATAACAAAAACAATCTTCAAATCGATAAGAACATTATTATGTTAATAAAAATTTTATCTATTGGATAAAGATTTTGTGGCAAGTTCGAAAAAAAATTATCATATGATCAAAATATTTTTTTGTGTGAAGAAGAAAAAAATCTGTTTTGACCATTTTCTTTAGAAAAGCAATTTTCTTTGCATTTGCACGCCAGTTTATGGGTCAAATAATGAGGCAGTTTCGGAAATTATGTTTTTCCCGAAAAAAAAACTCGACGTATTTACCTGACTTGTAAATCTTCAAACTTATTACCCGTAGAACAGCAGGTAAAATACCAACTGTGATTTTTTTTCTTCAAATAATAGTTTGAAAATTACCTGAAAGAAAATCATGTTAAGCGAAAGTAACTATCGATTTTTTAGGGTTTGATTGAGTTTGGCGCCTCATCTGGTTTTTTGTGATTTCAAAAATTTGACCGAAAGTTAAATAATGACCATTTTTTGAAGTCAGTAAAAAAGAAACGATAATCACGATCTAATCTGCCGTATTCTACCCCAGTGCATAAAACTCTTATAAAAAACTAGGAGAAAATGCTTAAGAAAGATCAACTGATTACGGATAAAATCGTTCAAATAGGAAAATATTTTTATCTAATTTGTTAAGTTGTTCTGTTCATAGCCATAAACTAAAATTTACACTCATTTTTCTTATCGGTTTCAAAAAAGATAACTGGATATCTGCATTGCACTTAAAAAGAATCTTCTGTGCCAAAGTTTGCCAAAGCGATGCCAAAGTTTTTAAATCTTTTGTGACAACGCGATGCCAAAGTTTTTAAATCTGGATATGAGTTGTTAAGAAATAGCAAATAGCAAAGTTGTAAATAATTCTTGAGAGATTATAATATTTAAATGCGTAAAATTTTATGAACTTAGTTTATTAAATATGTATAACTCTAAAGAAATTTTAATTAATTTTATTTGCCTGAATTTTTTAAAATCTTTTACAATCAACACGAAAATAATCTCTCACAATCTTTCAATGAATAATAAGTGCTGTTCTAATTTTTCTGTTTAAACAAAAATTATAACATGAAATTTACTAATAAGTTGTTTTAGAATTACATACAGGAGGATTACCCTAAGTCGAACATCTCAAAAGTAGAATTATCCACTAACTGGAACTTTTTTAAAGCTTTTATTTAGCTTGGTTTCGTATATTTCTGTCTGTGTGTCAGGGTCAAATCTTGTCATCTAATTTTGACCCACCTCGACTCATTCGATTGACTTGAAATTCCGCACACATACGTAAGTGCGATGACAATACAATAATTTCACTACTTCGTCTGTGTAAGGATAAGGGAAAGTCCTGTAAGAATAATGTGATTTCTCAAATTTTCTGGAAAAAATCACATTTGGCAGTTTTTGAGGTCGCTAAATTCGATTCTGACGCTAAGAAGTCTGTAAGGATAAACTAAAAATTTTCGGAACAGCCTTCGTTTTGTTTAGGTTTAACTTTTCGCGATTCTGCTGTACTTTGAAACTTCCACCCATGATTTAGTAAATCATATACTAATCATACTAATATATAAAAATGAGTTGGTGTCTGTCTGTCTGCCTGTTCCTCTTTCACGCAAAAACGGCTGAACCGATTGACTTGAAATTTGGCATGAGTGTTTGTGGTAGTTCTGGTTCCAACATAGGCATACGGCAAAGTAGCCCGAGTGGTGGGGGGGAGTAAGGGGAGGGGGGTAAAGTAATACCGAATGCAAGTGCTGGAATTTTTTGTTCGTTTGTTAATCATTTTCCGAAGAGAAAAAACTAACGAACAGCTAACGATGCAGGCTACCTAATTTTTAACCAAATGAATTTAGTTTTCCTAAGTTTTTTTTCTGTTCACGCTTTTAGCCGGGCGAAGCCGGGTCCAAATCCTAGTCAGTCATAAACTGAATTCGATTCTGATGCTAAGAAGTCTATAAGGATCACGAAAGGTCCTGTAAGGATAACTTTATTATCCTTTTCCTCAAATTTTTCGAAATAGCCTTCGTTTTTTTAGGTTTGACTTTTACGAATTCTACTGTACTTTGAAATTTCCGCCTATGATTTTAAAAAAATCAGTCATAAACGCAACAGATACCATTTGGTCTGATTTATCGAAAACTGGTTTTGGTTTTTTTCAGTTATTTTTAAACATCATTCGACTTTAATGAACTGTTTGACGAAATTGACTGGAGAAATGTGACAAAATATTTTTTTATTGTCTACAAAAATATATCTGGTGATTTCTCCATTAAACTTGATTGCCGAAATTCCTCCTCTTGCCCCTTTCGCTTGCGGATAGTGATTTCAATGTCACTCAATCATTTCTTATAATTTAATTGTTTATCTTGATTCAGTTGTCTAGCAATTGAGTGATAATGACCCCTTGCCAAAAAAAGAAACCCACACGCAATAAGATTAATTAAAAATTTAACAAGAGCTCAAATTGGCAAACAATTAACAATCGTGAAATACTCTTCATGAGCCAAATATATGAATTCTGTGCGATTATTTTGAAGTGAATGAGACGCAAACCGGATTTTTAAACCGATCCAAAAACCACTAAACCATTGAAATTTGAGTGGACCAAAACCAAACCACTCTGAAAAAAAGATGTCTTTCCACAAAAAACCAGATTTTTGAAATTTAAGAAACTTGAACCAAATTTTTGAAATTTTAGGAACCGAAACTTGAAATACAATACACCTTTGAACCAGAACCGAACCACACTAAAAAAAAAGTTGGTTTGCAACTCTGATTAAGATAAGATACATTTTTAAAGGCAAATATGTACCATACAACTTGAATTCGCCGGGATAGTCCTGGATTTAGGCAAGTTGGGACAACATCTCGAAATCTAAATTATTGTCCCGGGTAATTCAATTTAGTTTTGGAACCGAAAATTATCGCCTGCGGCGCAATTTTTTCATGATTTCTATCTGCATTATGTTTTTTTCAGTGTTGTGCCGCGTAGTCTACGTGATGTAGACTACACCATTGTCTACGCGTAGACTATTACTGTAGACAATGGTCTATTCTCTACGCGTAGACAATGTAGACAATCAATAAAATAAAGGATAGCTGATTTAGTTTTAAAATCTCATTTCCTTCAATTAATTTTAACATAATACAGCACCATTTCCAGGAAGCAATCGCCAAATGCTGTAATGGAGAACTTCGGAGCAAACTTTAGTGGCAATTCTAATTCTTTTCATGCAATCTAAGCGGCTTTTTTTTAATTTTTGCAATTGAAATGACATTGAATTCTAAAATCTTTTTACTTTACACATTTTTCAATATAACGAACCATTTGTTTAAAAAACTGATTAATTTGTATGGGATGGCTTTGCTCATTTAAGAATATCTGTTTAATTTGTTCGAAAAACACGTTTGTTTCTATTCTAGTCTTTAGCTTAATTCCGTTGAGAGTTGTCGTATTTACAGATAGACGGAAATCTATACGGAAGTAATTCGAATCAAATAATATATGTTCAAATCAAACAATATATAGACCTATCAAAGGTCAGTCGATTTCGGCTTTGATAATATATGACTCACTAATGACTTTGTTTTGACAGATATGAGAAAGTCTACATTGTCTACGCAAAGTCGACATTGTCTACGCCAATGTCTACATTGTCTACCCCAAATCGATTGTCTACGCTATTGTCTACACTAAAGTGTAGACAATTAAAGTCTACGCGTAGAGGAACAACACTGGTCTTTTTTCAATGTATTTAAAAAAAAAGACATAATGTAGATAAAAATCATGAAAAAATTGCGCCGCAGGTGATATTTTCTGTAAAAAAAGGCATAATGTAGATAGAAATCATGAAAAATTGCGCCGCAGGCGATGATTTTATATATGTCATAATGAAAAATGTTATAATAAAATGTGTCTGCGGCTAGAGAAAAAGATATAAAGGTATCTTCGAAAAAGATATAAAGGTATCTTCGTTCTTCGGCACGTGACAAAAATTACGCCATTTTTATGTCAATGCGGGTGGGCCCCCCATGTTTTTTTTTCATTCTGAACATAAGCTTGTTTATCGATAAGTTTGGAAAAAAATTTAAAATTCGCCACTTGGGTATAAAATTGGCATATTTTGTTGAACCAATTAACTTCTGTCGTAACACTGAATGTAAAATAAAATCAGCAAAGTAATAAAATTTCATCATTGAATGATTTTAGTTTCTTGATGAACTTGAATTGACCAAGCAACCAAAACTTTATGTTTTTCGCCAGAAAGAAAATTGTATCCAGGCAAAATACTTCTTACATAATATTTCGTTATACCTTCATTAATCGGTTATAATTGCAACGCGAAATGTACAAAATTTTTAATTAGCAAACAATGAAAATTCTAGACGAAAAACTTATTAATTTCATTGTAATAAAAGCTTTTTTTTACTCCATATTCTGGCAGCTGGTTTAGAAAATTTCCGAACGGGAAAAAAATGTTTTACAGGCTGTCCATAATATACGTCACACCTTAGGGGGGAGGAGGGTCGTCAAGCGCTATAACGTGTGACGGCGGGGAAGGGATGGGTTAGATCAAGCGTGACGTCTCAATATATTTGAGAGGGATTCAACTCTATTGGCTAAATTTTTCTGAATGGACAATTGCAACCATTTTTCTGCATAGATAATTACAACAGGCCCAAAAAGGCTCACGCAGGGTCAAAGGGATGTGACCACAAAAGAAAAGAAAAGTATGCAAGAAATCTTTCTTCAATAAAAGTTTTCTTATTCATTTTGCAGCGATATTTGGACCAAAAACGGAGAATATCTAATCTGTAAAGCATATTTTTCTTGAATTAAATACCCGACTTCCTACACGCAAAAAAAAAATCGTTTATAAGGTCTATGAAAATACTTCACTACTTTTACAATACGCTCTTTTTCATGGAAACTACGAAAAACTCCATAAACCACTAGAAAAATCATTTGAAGTTTTTCTTTGAAAACTTCATGCATTTAGAAAAAATATTTTTTCATAATTTTTAAGCCGGTTTCATCCTATAATATTTTTTCCATTAAAAATTTTTTAATTAAAAAAATTTCATTAAATCAACCACGATTTTTCATAAGCTTTATGCAAGAATAAACATTGAGGGTATTCACAATCCTCTTTTAATTTTCGGTATTCGGTATTTTCGGTAATATTAACCCTTTCAGTACATATTTTTTCTATGGGGGTTAAAAATACTCTCTATACAAATTAATGATGTTTAAGCTATTAGTATTCATTTAAAACAAAAAAAAAAAAAATCAAAAATTTTAATTTTTCTTAAATTACGTCCACTGTAGTCCAGCTTTTTACTCAAAAAATCAAAATTGGGTCACAAATGCATTTAACCCTGTCAGTTATGAGTTATGGCTTCTGAAAAGTGTGTACACTATAGTGTACGTGGTGACTGAAAGGGTTAAAAGACTGAAAATATTCTGCTGTGAACATCCCACAGTACAGATTTGAGAACAGCGCTTTTATTGGATACGTGACCAAATCATGAACTGCGAATTTGATTGTAAAATATGTCATATACCTTTAAATCCATGTTTGATGTATTCTTTTGAATTTCTATCAAAATTGAAAAAAATTGCAGTCCGATGAGATAACCAGCGAGAAAATTTGACAACTAAAAACATTACTAGCGCCACCCGCGGTTGATTCTTGATACCGAATAATCGGGCCGGAAAACACGACTCAAGGCATGTATACAATTACCGAATCCGGTAATTCATTTTTACATGAACCAAGTTACCGTCTCGGTAAAAATCTGTTAAATTTGACTGAATTACCGAGCGGTAAATTTACCCGTAATTTAAAAGACGACTGTGAATACCCTGATTGTGTTTAGAAACACTTCCTAACTCCAATGGAAAATTTCATAAAATTGGTGAAAAAATTTGCCTTCGTGATATAATTCGCACAACTAAAAATATTTCATGGTTAGTTTTATAATACTTTAGATTGGGTATACTAGCAGTAATGGAAGTTTTAGCGCTGGAAACATGAGCTTGGAAGCAAAATGCACTGGAAGTGTGTATCCTGTGTAAGAGAGTCTGAAAAGTGTGCGTATATAATATAGCAATACCACAGAAATCGAAATCATTGGAAAGAACTAAAACCAACGTGGAATTTTTATGATTTTTGACGACTGATCATTGAAATTTTTTCATAAATTCTGTGAGTATATTTCATAGATTTTATGAAAATTCATCATAAATTTCATTAAAAACTTCATGATATCTATGAAAAACTTCATAAACGTTATGAAAATCGTTTCATAAAAATAATGATTTTTTTTGTTATAGATTCTAAGACCACACTTGAATGGTTTCAAATCACGCCTAAATTTTCATAGACTTTATCAAGTATTTCATAGATATTACGAATTATTTTTCTGAGTTTATGGGTGAGGGAGGCATGGCATATTTTTAGAGGCGCGAGGTCGACGAAAGTGTGTAGAGAGAAGATGGGGGAGGAAGGGGCTCTAAAAGAGCCAAATTTAGCGTAACGTATTTTATGGACAGCTCCTTAGGTAAAAAACTTTTTTTTTTATAAAACCTCCTTCTATCTATTTTTTTCCAAGTCTTTTTGCCCGAGAAATCAAAAAAAAATCTGGCAAATGCTGTCTCTACGGGACATTTCAATGGCAAGCCATGAAAAAAAAAATCAATTTATATCTAAACGAGACTAGGCTTAAAACAATTACATCTCGAAAAACAAATTTGAATAAAAAAAAATTACCTGCACAGTGAAGCAATATTTTTCCCCATATCAATCATATTTTACTCCGCGTGCCCCTTGAAAATTTTTCGACCTACTCAAGTCAAGTAAAAGGTAATCAAACTCGCTTTGAACTTCATAAATCTTTCACTGACAAACAGCATAAATACTGAATGGCCACATCGATCGGCAATTTAAAAACAAGAATTTTTTTTTTTGTCAAAATTCAAGAGCAAGCAAAAAATTAAATAAGATCATCTTATTGGCAATTATGCTTTCTACGCGAAATCACATTCATCAAACCAGTTTTCAAAGCCGCCACGCAATTGTCAAAACCCGAGGTGTGCAATACTTCTTAAGTGGATTATCGATCGTAGGTTGATGGCCTGAAGTGTTTTCAACCCAAGACTTGAACCAGAAAACCCACAGGCTATTACGATCAACGCAATGATTTACATCTTTTAAACAAACATCGTTTCGAACATCATCTAAAAATACCCTTCGGTGTAATTTTACAAGTCTTTTTTTTAAATATATTTGTTATCCAAATTAACCGCACCACGGTGTAATCGGATCGATTTAGCACGGATCGAATTCATCACAAAAAGAAAGTAACATTCACCATTGATTATGCTTAGGGTGATCATATTTTTTTATCAATCCCGGACAAACTGAACAACATATTTTATATGAAAAATAATACTTAATTTAGACGAAAACCAAGGAAAAAAACCACAAATATGAGCCGTAGGCGAAATTTTTTAAACAGCATACAGTGCAGTTTTTTATACCAAGCGATATTCAGTATCAAGCAAAAATGTACTTGAATTTTCGGACTCTTTACTATTTAGAAAAAGCCGCGACTGAAATTGTAAAAATACTACTAAAGAGAAATGCGCCGCAGGCCAAATCTTTTGAAATAATTCGTCGTAGGCCAAGCCTTTGTGCCTTTATTGGGAAATTGTTGAAAAAATTTAATTTGCAGCAACCCCAACCCGATAAAGAGTATGTTTCGCATATTTAGTAGTGGTTTTTTCTGGCATTTGAAAAATTATTACACTAAGTTGAAAAATCCACTACAAAAGTTTAGTTTCCGTGACGCCGGGACCACATATCTAAATCCGGGACAATCTCGACCATTCTATGACGTATGGTCACCCTAATGATGCCCCGCAAATGAAAATTTATTGCAATAATACGACGTTGTCACATTTTCATCCTCTATCCGTGGCTGTAAAAAACTGGTTTTGTTGAACGTTGACCAGAGTACTTGTAAATTATTATGTTTCACTTAATAAGTTGTGTTTTCTGTGATGCATTCACATAAAAATTTATTAAACTCATTTTGACATAAAACTTAATTTATGCCATTTTGCTGGAAAGTTGAAAAATGTGATTCCATAACGAAAAAAGTAGAAAAATTGAAATTCATATTTTATTTAATCGAAAAAGAACCCTCTTACAAATTCGCGAAAATCATTAGACACACCTGAAAATTTAGATTGTTTTATGAGGTTAACCTGAAAATAAATCCTCTATATGCAAATTTCTCAAACAAATACACGTGGGTAACAGGTTATGATAAATATTTGTTTGAGGTTCGTCACATTCTCATTTTTATGTCAAACAAATTATTTTTCAATCACAAATGAATCATAAAAATTATCTTCTGAGGATTTTTCGATTAGAAATGTAAATATTCAATTCATTACACAGAGTATAAAATTTTACTTTGGATTCAGGTTTTTTGACTTGGGGTAGGTCAGTTTTTTAAAAGCAGGGGTGAAATCGCGTTAGGTTTTATAGTTGATTGTGACTATCGCTTGTTAATTTTTTGCATTTCAATAAGATTGCAACTATCAAGTTTTTGGCAAAAAAAAATCTGATAGAAAGCGACAACTGCACGAAAACCAGCTTTTCAATTTGTATGCGGAGGGGGGAAGGAGTAGTCCAACTGGATTTGGATGTATGGATAAGTTATGTAAAATCATATTCTAAACACATTTCATCTTTACAAATTTTTCGATACGATGCACGGTTTTCGAGAAAATAGGAAAAAAGTATTCCGTTGGTATTGGAGAGGGGGGAAGCAGTTATGCGATTGGATTTTGGATGAGTTATATAAAATCCTATTCTAAATACATTTTATCTTAACAAATTTTTCAATATGACTCACCGTTTTCGGGAAAATTCTAAAAAAACTGTTTCGTTTGTATGGGGAAAGGAATATTCCGATTTTAGGCATTTAAGAACTTAGCATAGCCATTTACGAGAAACGTAACTATTCAAATTTTTTAAGCTAAATCCTTTCGAAAGTTATGGTGTTCACAGACGGACAGACAGATGGACGGACATGCGGAAATTAAAATCTTTTGTCATCCCTCCTAACACCCTGCTGTAGTTCGTTTTTGTGTCCGATGATTGGTTCGATGCTTTACAACAGGTATACTAAATCTAATATACTTCTATATGATACGAGTATATCATATAAGAGGGCAGTCCGATAAGTACTTAGCCTACAAAAAAAACGAAAATTTTGGAAAAGTGACCATTTATTTCTCAACATAGTCTCCTTTTAGCTCGATACACTTGACCAAGCGATGCTCCAACTTCTTTAACCCGTCTGAAAAATACGTTTTCTCGAGGTCTGCAAAGTAGGCCTCCGTAGCGGCGATGACCTCCTCATTCGACTCAAATTTCTGCCCGGAGAGTGACTTTTTTAAGTTTGGAAACAAAAAGAAGTCGCACGGGGCCAAATCTGGAGAATACGGTGGATGGGGCAGCAGTTCGTAGCCCAATTCGACCAATTTGGCCGTGGCGACGGCGGAGGTGTGAGCCGGTGCGTTGTCATGGTGGAAGAGCACTTTTTTCTTCGCCAAATGGGGCCGTTTTTCTGCAATTCGGCGTCGAATCGGCCCAATAATTCGGTATAGTAGAGCCCTGTGATCGTTTTGCCCTTCTCCAGGTAGTCGATGTAGATCACATCTTGTGAATCCCAGAAAACGGTGGCCATCACCTTTCCGGCAGATAGGACAGTCTTCGCCTTCTTCGGAGCACGTTCGCCGGGTAAAGTCCACTGTTTCGACTGTTCCTTAGTCTCTGGTGTGTACCAGTGGATCCATGTTTCGTCGACGGTCACGAAACGACGCAGAAACTCCTTCGGATTGTGCTTAAGCAGCGTCAAGCACTGCTGTGAAGTGGTTTCACGGTTGCGCTTGTTGTCCGGAGTGAGCAAACGCGGCACCCTTCGCGCCGACAGCTTTCTCATGCCCAAAATTTCATGCAGGATATGACCCACGCGGTCTTTTGAGATGCCTACTGTCTCAGCTATCTCGCGCACCTTCAATCGGCGGTCTGCCAATACGAGATCGTGGATTTTTGTTATGTTATCCTCCGTGGTAGCCGTTTTCGTAGCACCTGGGCGTGGCTCATCAAAAACCGACGTGCGACCACGTTGAAACTCGTTACACCAATTTTTGACGGTCGCCATCGAAGGAGAAAAGTTACCGTACACAGCATCCAAGTGCTCTTTGATTTCGCTGCGCGATTTCCCTTCCAGAAACAAGAATCGAATCACCGACCGATATTGCTCTTTTCCATTTTTCTGAAATCCGCAGACACGCCCGCTTCCATACGCGGTCAAAACAAAACTACGAGTTCGATTCGGCTGAAATTTTGACTGTAGCCGTCTATGAGAATGTACTACACGATAGTAAATTTCTCCTGCGATGGTGGCGCCATCGGGCGGTGAGGCTAAGTACTTATCGGACTGCCCTCGTAGAGTATACTAACGCAATGGATCACAATATGTGTTTGCACATACCCTACCACTTGACATGGCTGTTAATATTACAACAACAAAAACCATAAACATGCTGTATATTACAAACAGGCTTCATTCGGTCTACACTTCACAAAAAAACCCCATAATAAAAGAATTAATCTTTTTAATAAATTTATCGCGCCCTTCATTACAAATCACTCAGAAATTGTGTTTAATCCGTCAGCCATTCATTCAAAAACCCCATATCGTAGTTGTATATTAATCTTCAATAATCTACAATTAAGTAGCAACAAATGGATTCCATTTGCACATAATCTGTCCACAAATAACGAGTACCTACTTTATATCATTTTAAGTAAATGTAACTGATGGGGTACATGTCGACAGCTCAGCCATCACAAATAAATTTAATGTCGCCTGTGAAGTTGACACATTTATTAAAATCAGTTCAACTCGACTGTTTGTTTCTTCTAATTGTTTGCAGAACAAATAATAAACATAGACACTCGGAACAGAAATCCAATGAACGATGGGTTGAAATTACTCTTAGTTGGCAAGAAATTCCGAATGTAATCAAATGAATTTCTGAAAGTTGTTTTGAAAGTAACGAATGGAAATGTAGATTCGTCTGCATTGCTATCAGTTGATTTGATAGTAAGACGAAATTTAGTCATCGGACGGGATATCAATTAAGGTTTTTTTTAATGCTCTAAATAAATAAAATTGAAATCAATTTCAGGAAATAGAGTTTTCGTAGAATTCGTTTCAATTGTATTTATATACAGAATCTAAATTTACTGACGAATTCTCAGAGAAATTCCTAAACTATTAATTATAACTTAAATGTTGTAGTACACATAATACTGAGATATACCTTCAATATTTCCAACCGAATGGCGAAAACAGGAACGAATTCGGTTTAGTGGATTAAAAGATATAAGGAGTGGGGGTTTAAAGTTACGGAAACTGTTTATTTAAACCTTCTTCCCGTAATATCTAACAGAAATCCTAAAACAGGACTGAAATTAATTAAGTGGATTAACAGTTATGAGATAAGGACAAACAAACACACAAACCCTCACCCGAAACGCATATACCCGCTCCGTTCCGTCGGAAATAGGGTTCCCAAAAGTCCTCTCTGTACGTTTTTATCACCCTCATCATCCTCGGAGCTACAGCTTTCGAAAAGCCTAGGCCTCCTCAATTGAGGTTTCATAACAATTTTTTCCCTGTTTTAAGGTGCCGCTCCACATGAGAGTAAATACGCGAGTAACTCTCAAAAACTCCCGAGAGTTACTCGCAGGAGGTTGTTCATTTGAGAGTTAATTTCGGCGATTTTTCTCTTTTCAAGACCAATATCTTGATTTTTTTGACATCTTGCTTTGGCGAGTTCTCGAGAGCTACTAGCGACATTCAAACGCCGTTCGTATCTGGCGAGCAACTCCCCGAAAGTTCAGTGGGTGCGTGTCGACTAGAGAGTAGAATCACTTTTGACAGCTCGCAGAAGCTAGCTCGCAGAAGCTAGCTCGCGAGTTTTTGCGAGTCTCTGCGAACGACTCTCAGAGACGTGTCCATTTGCGCGTAGCTGCTATCGAGAGGTTCTCGCCGGCATTTACTCTCATGTGGAGCGGCACCTTATGGCTGAGTTCCTGAACGGGCAAAATTGGACCATTCCCTCCCCCCTACCCCATACAAATTGAATACTTCTTTTCTATTTTCTTGAAAACGTTGAGTCGTATTGAAAAGTTTATAAAGATAAAGAGCTATTTTTTTAAAATATGGAATTATTTTGCCTTGCCTTATAATTCGTATATGGTCTGTGGCAATCGGGATAAAAGTACTCAAATCGAGTCTTACCTCACCAAATCCTGTAAGCTTGCGTGGAGGCTGGTAAGGAAGGCTCTGATGATGGTGAGCCAGCTTCCGTGCCAGAAACAGACTCGTGATAGGATTTCAGGGCAAACATGCCTGACCTGTTGGATGGAATTTGGGGTGGACATCCACAAACATAATATAACACTTTGTTATATTTTTTTAATGACCTATAAGCCTAGAAATTCCAATAGAATAAAGATAAAATGTGTTTAGAATATAATTTTACATAACGTATCTATAAGTAATCAAAATCCAGTCGGATCACTCCTTCGCCCCTCAAATTGTATACTTTTTTTCATTTTCTCAAAAACGTTGAGTCGTATTGAAAAATGTATAAAGGCAAAATCTGTTTAGAATATGATTTTACATAACCGAATATGATTTTATATAATCAAAATCCAATCGAACCACTCGTTTTCTCCTCTCCTATAGAAATGGATTTTTTAAATAAACATTTTGCCTGGCATCGTAAAGTATTTGACGATTGGCCCCTAGCAATTGTAGTTTTTCTTAAAGCCTGTGTCCACATGGAAGTTTATTTGCAGAAGTCGCTTCTAGCAGAGACTTCTGGAACTTTTTCCCGTGGAAACACTAACTGCAAGTGAACTTCCAGAAGTTGTGACACCACAAATCTCTTCTGGAAGCGACTTCTGCAAATAAACTTCCATGTGGACACAGGCCTTTACGATTCATGTTCGTTTTTCTGACCGAAATATTTTTTTTCTTTTCAAAATTTTATATTTAGTCCTCTTTTTAGATAAATTTGTTCTATTTGTCCCGTTTTTAAAGAATAAGGAAAACTTAAAATTTTTTTGCATTAAAAAATTGTTTCAATCGAACCAAAAAATTATTGTTACGATGTCATGTTTATTCGGAACATAATTTGTTACGTTAGATGGGCAGCAAAATATCTGCGTTGAGTTATTTCTGATTTTCAAGATGAAGCCAACATTTCTTTTTTCAAATGTGAATAATTTGTAAAAAGAAAAAAGTCTAAATTTGGTCCTCGTTCTTTAAGAATATGAACCTGCGACAATGCAACGTATTCCGTATGTGTATTTTTCAATAATTTTTTGTTTTGTTTACAAAGGAGTAAAATTCGATTTTCTTGCAATTAGGGGATGTCATGCCTAGTTTCGGCCTTTCGAGCCCCCCTCCCCCCCTCCCACCCTCCTTCCACCATCTCGCTTTTTCGCGGTTTTTTGTATGCAGTTTAATATTGCCGTCACACTCCCTCTCTCTAAAAGTGTAACATGAAAGGATAACGCAATTATCCTTTTCCTCAAATTTTCCGGAAAAAATCTCATCTGGGGTTTTTGGGGTTCCTGAATCCTTTAAGAAATCTGTAACGATAACGAGAGGTCCTGTAAGGATAACGTGATTATCCTTTTCCTAAGATTTTCCAGAAAAAATCACGTTTTGCAGTTTTTGGAGTCGTTGACTCCGATTCTGGCGTTAAGAATCCGTAAAAAATATCTCAAAGGCATCAAGGATCTAAAAATGTTCGAAGACTACAAAGTATAAACAAGCGTGGCGAGAGACAGACAGACGTTATTTTGGATTTTTAGTCATACTAATCAAATACAAAATGAGTAAAAAAGATTTTAAAAAAAATTAAAAAAAATTAAAACTAGCTTTTATTTAGAAAAATTCACTAAAAATTAAAAAAATGATTTTTTTGATGCTGTGTATCAGCGAGTTAAAGCGTAAAAGATAAAACAAAATGAATATTTATCTCGCTTATATTTCTGATACACAGCACCAAAAAGTTTTTTTTTCCTTTTCAGTGTATTTTTTCCAAAAAAAAGCTTTTTAAACTTTTTTTTTAAATTGTTTTAAAGTTATGTTTTGGGAAAGTATAAGATTAGAATCCAAGATTCGACTTTAACAGACTAAAAAACAAGTGAAACGGAATAAAAGCTTGTTAAGGTATACTGTCTAACTTTTTTCACCAAGAATCTCGTCTTTTGCCTAATCGTGCTTTAATTCATAAATATTGCAACGTGAGATTTTAACACCATAAAAACGTGACAGAATTTTAAATTGACCGCAATTCCAAGAATTTGCGATTCCGTTGACAGTAGCGGACCAGTTCTTCAACTCAATCGGTTTTCTTGAATTACCCAAAAGTGACATTCCCTGAATAAGTCATTAAGCATGACCTTCATTCATCAAAGACCCTCAACCGATGGTAGATTATCCTTTCCCACTTAATTCATATGAAATTCCGTCCTGTTTTTCCTTAGTTGTTTTCAATTTTTTTTTTTCGTAGGTCGCCATCTAACCTTGATCCTACTACGACCTGAGTTACTTTGCTATGGGAAAACTCTATCCATTCAACGATGATATTAAATTAAAGAAACGAATGTCTATTTTCAAAGCATTTGCCTTCAATATTCATCAAATGAAATTGCCGTGCACCGTGCAATTACTGAAATTCCTTTCGTTGCAGACAATAATTACCCAGCGGGTACTATAAAATATTTAAATAAATTTGCAGGGTTGCACTATACTCTAGTAGCTGTCATTATTGATTTGCTGTCAATCGTCAAAAGTTACAGAAATTATCCAGCGTCTAAATATTTGATTAATTTTATATCGATCGATGTTCTTGTCATCGTCAATCCTCCAATTATATCAACTGACCGAGAATGACTGACGTTGGGCAGTTTCGAATTTATTTTTATTTTATTTCTTTAAATACGCGTCTATTATTACAGAAGAAATCCCGCTGACGACGATGGCGACGTTTACTCCACATGGCGAACAAAATCATCATCTCCAGTACGGCTCAAAATCGATTTCGTTCGATGCTATTGCGACTATAATCACAACAGTGGAAAATAATTTAGTTGACTTCAATTGACACCAAACGTCGAAACAACTCTTTTTCTAATTTTGTTTTCCTCTAACGTAAGAAATATGGACACAGAAAACGTGTGTAGTTATTTTTTCTAAACACGTATTTGTTGGATACGTGACAAATTGACAGGAGGAAAATCTCGGTCAAGGGTTAATATAATTCATTCAGTGAATGTTGCACGCACGCATTAATATTGTTGACATTTGTAGGGTTTTGAATCCTGCGAGCCGTTTGCGAGAAAATCTTGAAAGCACATTTAGAGAAATGGAGTAAAACTTTTAAGCCTGCTGCAGGACTATTTTAGATAGTCCCGGCACAAACTAATCATAAGCAGACTAACATTTTCATTCAATCCATTCTAGAACAAAATTGAATTTCAACTTCCAAAAAATAAATACCCATAGCAGCCACTCCAGCCGTAGCAGCCATGAGCTTTTCTGCCAGCAGCACCATTAAGTGAAAATAACAAAAGAAAGACAAAATGCGATCAACAAAACGAACAGATTTATCGGACTTTTACTGCTGGAAAGCTTGCATCACGAAGTCTTGTTCTGCTTGCGGAAAAGCTCATGGCTGCTACGGCTGGAGTGGCTGCTATGGGTGTTTATTTTTTGGAAGTTCAATTTTGTTCTAGAATGGATTGATTGAAAATGTTAGTCTGCTTATGATTAGTTTGTGGTCCCGGCTAAGTTCCCCTAAATGCGATGTATGTTTACTTATAGGTGGTATCTGTCAACTTGCTGCAGGTTAAGGGAAAATATCTGATGTGAATAGCACATGACTTTCTTATACAAAATCTACGTTTCTGCACAATTTACCTGACGAATAAAATATTAGTTTACATAAAAATATGATTTTTTTTTACAAAATCTGAAATATCTCGATAACGGCAAAAGATATCGATTTATGGTAAAAGGCAAAAATGTAGAGAGTTTTAATACCTTTAATTCTGCCAATCTGTAAAAATATTTTTTTTAAATTCTTAATGATAATATCTCGATAACGATAAAACATATCGGATAACGGTAAAAGGCAAAATTATGACAAACATTCTCTTCAAGTCATCTCAGCCATTTTTGTTACTTCCGGTTAACGGAGGTAACCAAAATGGCTGAGATGAATTGAAGAGAATAATGCTTGTCATAATTTTGCCTTTGACTTTTGCCTTTTACCGTTAATTTACACCAAAAGTTGATAGGATTGTCTCATTCCAGGACCAAACATGCCTGTAAAATTTCATGGCTCTAGCGTTTGAGAGGAAGATACTCAGAAGGATCTTTGGCCCCCTACATGAGGGGGAACGATTCCGAGACTCTACGATGACGACGGACGTACAATAAAGAAAAAAATGATTTTTGTTCAAATAACTTGGGAATCGTCAGAGACACCAAAAAAATTCCCGAATAGCAATAAATGTAGAAAATTTTATATTCATAAATTCTGTTATATTTATTTTTTTCCAAAACCACACAGTTTTCGGCAAATTTTCAAAAAACTGTATTTTTTCATGGTATGGAAGGTACTCGTTATAGCTACCGTTACGTTTCAAAAAGTTGATAGAAAACTACATTTTCGTTAAACTTATTGACAAAAAATTTCAAGTCGTTAGCTGAACGCGTTCTCGAGTTATTTAAGATACGCACAACGGACAGACAGACGGATGCAAGGACATCCTCATCATTTCGTACTAATCAGAAATTTTCTATCTGCTCCCGTTCTCGAGTCGGTCTCCGTCATGAATATAATACTTTCCCTCTACAGAAGAGGAAAGTAATACGTGTCCCTTATTTTTCGACCCTCTATAAATCCCAATTCAGACTAACGATTGTTATTATGAATGAAGCTTCTCGACCAATCAGATCAAAGCTTTCAACGATATGGACTTGAAAGCTTTGAGCTCATTAGTCGAGGAATCTCGATCGTAATCGCAATCGTAATCGCAATCGTAATCGCATTCGTAATCGCAATCGTAATCGCAATCGTAATCGCAATCGCAATCGCAATCGTAATCGTAATCGTAATCGTAATCGTAATCGCAATCGCAATCGTAATCGCAATCGTAATCGCAATCGTAATCGCAATCATAATCGCAATCGTTTGACTGAATTGGGCTAAACGTAATTCAAATAAAAGAGGGACACCTGAGTTCCTTTGCTTTACAGTAAACCTTGACATATCTAGAACCTGGCCTAAAGTGTATCGCTAAACATCACTTTCACGAATTTTAATAAAACTAGTTTAGTTAAAAATACATTAAAATCTGTAAAAAAAACCGGTTAGGTGCTGCTTTTGTGTCTGCAGATGAGTAATAAATTTGAGATCAGCAATAGAAAATTAGTTTGGAAAAAACGGAAAATTTATTTATAGTTTTCCCAGAAGACCGTGGACTGGAATATTTTTTTTATTTTTATTTTTTTGTTGATAAAACTCCAAACCGTACTTGGTTTAAACCAAATTGTGAGCTTTTGACAAATTTCTTGTGATACAATTTTGTCGTTTTGTGAAGATATTTATTTAGCACGTTAGAATATCCCATAGTGTTAATTGTTGTGCTAACGAAATTGTGAGCATCTGTTATCAATGCTAAAGAGTTCTTCATGCTAAAAATAGTGATGTTAATAATATTTATAGCTAGGGTGACTATATTGTTTTGTGTGAACCCGGAAACGACTACCGGTTGAGAGTGGGATGAAAAGGGGGTAAAGAAATTTTCTTTGCTTCGAAATTAATCATGAAAATTTTGAAAACTCGATCAGAGGTAAGAGGGTGTGTTCCAATTTCTGTTATTTGTTTGTGATTATATGAAAAGTGTTATGATGTGAAACGTTTTCGAAATACACAAAAAAAAATTGCGCCGCAGGCAGTACTTTTAGAAACAATCATCAAAAATCACTTATGCTCCTTTTTCTCGCCGTGAGAACTTGTGTTCGACTGGGGTTTTTTGATCGCTCGAAAAAAAGTTTCTTGTTCGAGTGACAAAGAGTTGCTTGTTCGAGTGACAAAAAAGGAGTACGTATGCGATCATAAAAGGAACAGTTTTCGAGCAATTTTGTGATTTACCGAACGGTGTCAGATTTGAATTGCTCTTTTGAGGTTAAGGCTAACAAAATCGTGCCGAATCCAAAATGGAAATTTTTTTTTGTTTGATTTCTTAGATTCCTCATCATCTAGATTCTAGAAGAAGTCTGTCCGAACAAGAAGTCTGTCCGAACAAGAAGTCTGTCCGAACAAAAAGTCTGTCCGAACAAGAAGTCTATCTGTCGGTCTGTCAGGCTGACTTGCCATCTGTCTGTCTGTCTGTACGTCTGTCCGTCTGTCTGTCTCTCTGTTTGTACGTCTGTCTGTCCATTTAAATGTCCACCTGTCTGTCTGTTTGTCCGTTTGTCTGTCTGTACGTGAACACTAACACTTTCGAAAGGATTAAAATACAGACTTGAAAATTTGTGGCAAATCTATTTCGGCAGTTCCCAGTTAAGGGGAAAATCCCAAAATTACTTTTAATTTGTTTTATCCTTTTTCTCATTTTTTGAGAAATGCATGACTCCTTTGAGAGAGGTGCTCGAGATCTGCTCGAAATCTGCTCGAAATCTGTTCGAAATCTGCTCGAAATCTGCTCGAGAATACCTTGCTTTATTCTGCGAGAGTGCTTGCTTTGAATATGCCAGTAGAAAAAGCCATCAGTAAAATATATTGCAGGCATTTAAATTCTTTTTTTGTTAGAAATGCGCTAAAGGCAGTAATTTTTGAGGAAACTGCGCCGCAGGTGAAAATTTTCTGGTATCGAGATAAATTTCTTTAGTGATTAAGATTAAATTGCCTGTTCAAGCAATTCCGGGTGGTATGGTACCCCTTTTTATAGCGTGCGCTGCAAGCACTTATTTACAAAAACTTCGAATTATTTAAAAAAATATCAATAATAACATTTAAATATTTGAACTCCTAGCAAAGATATTGCAATAAAAAAAATCATTTTCGTCATTGATTTGCTTCAATAATAATTGCTTCTGAAATTTTAAAAATATGAAGTGCAAATTGGGTTTAATGTGAGACTGATCGGTCACTGTGCTCTAAACAGATTCGTAAACAAAATACCACCAAGAAAAAAATTTTAAACAAATTACTTTTCATTTTGATTGACTTTTTTTGAATGCCCTGAAAATATCTCAAGGTCACAGTTATGGCATACAGCAACAAGTAAAAATTTTTTTTATTATCAATTTTATTACTTTGAATATTTACGGGTTCATAGCAAGTAAATGTCAATTGATTAAGCTATGAATATACATTTTTTAAACAATTAACGGCTCTGTCTATTTAGCATATAAATGAATGTTATTTTACTTGGATACTAATAAATGAATAAATTGAAAGTTACGTACTTGTTGCTAATTTGATTTGATAATCGAACAATCGTTAAATTCACGAATTTTTCAATTTATCATCACATCGTTAAATTTTTATGATTCCATTAATATAATATGCGGCCAGAAAATGTACGTATTTTTGAAGCTAAAAGTAAATTTGGTGTATGTACATAATAATAAAAATTTAAAAAATCCGATTAGATCAATTCATTTTAAATGAAAAATTCTTGGATTTTTTTTTCAAACTAAAATTTTGCATAAATTCTAAGAATTGTACAAAATTACCTATGAATACAAAACACTTTTATTTATACAATTTTATTGCCCAAATTAACATTACTGTTCGGTGAATTACCAACGTGGGTAATGTTTTTCCACAAAAATATCTAAGGTTCTCAGAACCAAATCTACTATATTAAACATAAAAAAAGCTACAATGGGCCAATCGTCAAATACTCTATATCAGTGCTCCGCAACCTTTATTTGCATACGGCACACCAATTTTTTTTCTGGAAATCCGGGGCACACCACAAAAGAAAATATAAAAAAATTTGTGTGTAAAATATTTATACCTAATGAAAAAATTTAAAAAAAAAATCCTGAAAGAATTATTAAATAGCTTTTTGAAATGTTTACCGCGGCACACTGGTTGCGGAGCACTGCTCTATATGATGGCAGATAAAATGACTATGAAGAAAAAATCCATTTGTATGGGAGAAGGGGAGGGGGAGGGGGGAAGGATTGGTCCGATTGGATTTTGATGTATGTAAAATCATATTTTAAACACATACCTTTTTCGACACGATGCACCGTTTTCAAGAAAATTGCAAAAAACTGTTTCGATTGCTCGGGCAGGGGAAGGGAGTGGTCGGATTTTGCCAATTCAAGAACTCAACCTTTCTATTTACAGGAAATGCAACTGTACAAAATTTCAAGTCTCTAGCTCAAAGCTTTGGCATTCAAGCACAAACTGACAATTTTTTTATAGTTCCAGCCAGAGGGAAGACCCTTTAATACCGAAGCATAGCTCAGGACAGACGGACATACAGACAAACGGACGTACATACAGACAAATGAACGGACATACAGACAAACGGACGGACATTTGGAAATCAAAACTTTCGTCATATGAAATACCCTGGTGTAGTTCATTTTTGTGTCCAACAATTTGTTCCTTTTTAGAGAACTTTTTTTAAAATAAAAGCTTTTAAGAAAACTTGTTTTTAATTTTTTAAAATTTTATCCTTTTCAGTCATTTTGTATGACTAAAAATCCAAAATCAAAAGGATAATCACGTTTTCCTTTCAGAACCTTCCGTTATTCTTACGGACTTCTTAACGTCAAAATCGAATTCAGCGACCCCAAAAAGCCCAGATGAAAAAGGATAATCACGTTATGCTTACAGGACCTTCTCTTATCCTAACAAGAAAGTAGTGAAAATATTGTATTGTCATCGGACTTATATAAGTGTGCCAAATTTCAAGTCAATCGGATGTGTCGAAATTGGCCAAAATTGGATTGCAAGATTTGAACCTGACCAACAAACAGCCAAACAAACACGAGGGCAAGCTAAATAAAAACTTTTAGAAATAGTGAAGATCTGTACGAAAATTCGCATTGCAGCTCATGCGTGAATTCGAGCTTGGAAAAGGGAATTTGAGAAAGAAATAATTTCATCACAAATGAAACATAAAGAAAGAGAACAAAAAGCGCTTTCCATCAAAATAGTGAGAGTAACGACTTGATTCAAACACAAAGCTTTTCCACAAAGCTGTCTACAGAAGCACCATAAAGTAAACAATTTCTCGCGGAAGCTCACTGCTCACTGAACTTGAAAAAAGCGCTCTGCTTCTGCGTAATGACTTTAAGGTCAAAACAAAACCAACGCAGCGTGCATCTTTAGGTTGCAACTAGAATTTGAACCCACATGAATATAATGGAACTTGACAGAATCAACGCATCAACATCTTTGCAGCAAAAATGCGTGCTGCAAAGTTTGAGCAATAAATAATTTATTATATTTAAAACTTTTTAAGTGCTTGATCCAGGAAAAGTGTATTTAAATTAAAAGATTTTTCTGGAGATGAACCGGAACGTTCGAAACGCAGTCCCTAGTTAAATGTGAAAATGTTGAAAAACCCCCAACCTAAAAAAATCCTTGAAAAAAATTTAAAACCCCGAAATAAAGATAATTCCTTTTAAAAGTATAAAACAACATAATCATTTTTTGAAACGAGTACCCATCTTGTTAACCGGATACCCCGTTGTCAGTTCTTGGACTCGGAACCGAGTACATGTTTTACGCAGAACCGGTTTCTGAAAGTTTTCGATTCTTTTATGCTTAACTACTATGCTAGTTACTGCCGGGGAGTACATCAGAGTAATCAGTCTTAAAGGTGCCGCTCCACATGAGAGTAAATGCCGCCGAGAACCTCTCGATAGCAGCTACTCGCAAATGGACACGTCTTTGAGAGTCGCTCGCAGAAACTCGTAAAAACTCGCGAGCTAGTTTCTGCGAGCTGTCAAAAGTTATTCTACTCTCCAGTCGACAGGCCTCCACTGAACTCTCGGAGAGTAGCTCGCCAGATACGAACAGCGTTTGAATTTCGCTAGTAGCTCTCGAGAACGCTAGAAACTAGAAGCTCGATTTCCCTAGTAGCGATAGAAAAATAGCCGAAATTAACTCTCAAATGGACAACCTCCTGCGCGTAACTCTCGAGAGTTATTGAGAGTTACTCGCGTATTTACTCTCATGTGAAGCGGGACCTTAATGTCCGGTTACCATTAGGCTGGTTGCAAGGTGCCACTCAACATTAACCAAGGCACATCTCATATAATTCCAGCTGATTTTGGAATTAGCTTCAAACTAGTTGGCAACTTACAACTTTTTGTCAATGTACCCCTGGCTACGGGCCTGCGGAGTGTAGAATCAAGTTTTAATCGGCTTTTATTAATTACCAATTAACCTACGATGTGTTAAATCCACAAGATTAAAGACAACAAATTTGTGAAAAAAAAATTTGCGTCTCAAAATATGTGGTAATAATTGAATATCTAATAAATATGTACATATGTCGACCTAATTAATCTTGGAAATTGCCAGGTAACATATTTTTATCTCTTTATTAAATCAGATAGGTACTTGAATTGTTTAACAAATAATTAAATACCAATTTAAAATCAATCGAACCTACTTAAAGGCTTCAAGAGTTTCATATTATCTGAAGTGCACGGGGGTCATTGATAAACTAATTACCCATTTCGCTTTCGTAAAGGTGAATAAACTCGTGACATTTATTGCTGTTATCTTCTTAAAATTGTGCTTGTTTAAATTCTATGAATTTTTCATATTTTTCAATGAAATAATAAAATTTACTTTTACTGATAAGCGTTGTGAAAAACAAATTTGCAATGATTATTTTGCGAATATAATTATAGTGGATTAATGCATGGTTTTAGTGAATAGTCGTTTTAAATAATCTATTCAGGAAAGAGACTTTGACATTGAATTTTCTTTAGATTCCTATAAGTGGCTCTTTAAGTGGGGTTATGTATATATGTATATTTATTTCGGCTCAATCTGCAACAAGATGAGCAAATTATGAGCCAAACTGAACAAATTTTATGAAGAAAATTAAACTTAATTTAAACGAAACCAAGAAGAAACAATTAAGAAATGTGCTGTTAAAACTTTTTTAAACAGGATGCATAATGATTTAAGCCTGTCCGTTAATTACGGGCTAAGCGGCGCGGCGAGGTAACCGCTGGTAGTAAAAACTACAGTTTTATATGAGTAGTGTCTAATTGCGCGCTGATCAACCGCGAAAGAGTGCCGCATTGCGTAGAGTAGGTCTAGTTTCTACTTTCAAACGCGGTGAGTTCAAGAGAAATGTCACAAGTGGTGAATTATGGTACTTTAATATAT
Source organism: Chrysopilus asiliformis (assembly GCA_964034945.1). NCBI lineage: Eukaryota > Metazoa > Arthropoda > Insecta > Diptera > Rhagionidae > Chrysopilus > Chrysopilus asiliformis. The sequence continues at coordinate 92,163,104 of OZ035960.1, read as the reverse complement.
ATTCAGGAAGCTCGGTACATTATGTCTGGCATCTCCAAACAATTCTCTACACTTTCTGAGTGTTGTAGCAAATATTTTTATCAAGCGGAAAGATGGGAAATAATTTTGAAAACGTATTCTAAATGGAAAATAAAACCGAAAAATTAATAATCTTCAAATTCAGTCTCTGGGTTTGTTATGTAAATAGACTACAAATATTGAACGTATTTTTTTTTATTAAGTCAGTAGATTGAAGTCGATGGCACATCAATTTTCGGTGTACGTTAAAAAATAAGAATAATTAAATGAATGGGATACCAAAATGTAGTTGTTTAGTAATTAGGGTCGAATTCATAGTCGCATAAGTAATCGGTTATCATTTAATGATCAAAGAAACTTGTTCACATTTATTGTACACTAAAAAACATGGTGCCGAGTGATTAAAATCTCTCGCTAAAGCTTGTCATATTTTAGTACAAGCTTCCATATAAATTTTGTACATAAACCTAATAAATTCCTAGTTTTGTTAGATCTAAATTTGCTGGATTTTATAGGAGAAAATATCTTCGTTTCAAATTTCTATTACAAAGTTTGTGCGTATTTCTCCTTATAAATTTTTTAGAAAAATGTATGAATAAAGTAAGTTTTTTTGTTTTATAATTTCATTTGGTTGTTTCAGAATTATAATTTGAATATTGTGGTTACTATAAAACATAAATACCCTATTATTTACATTGTTTACGTTCTTTACATTGTTTACATTTTTGACATTATTTACATTGTTTACCGTGTTTCGGTGACTGTAAACAATTAATTTTTTACAGGGTAACTATTGCCTAAAATACGTTTTGTAACCAATCGACATAACACTGCTCTAGCGTCCTAAGCGAAATGGAATTTATTTTGTCACACTCTACATTCCGTAAATAATCCCAAAGCAAATTGTAAAAATACTAATAAAGATCAATACGCCATAGGCCAATTTTTTTTAAGACAAATGCGTCGAAAATCGTCGAAAAAATACGCTGCAAGCGAAAGAAATTTGACTTACAATAATTCCTAGACGAAGTATAGTATTTTAGACATACTTATTAGTTTTCTTCTAGGATTTAATAAATTATAGCAATAATTTGAATATTCAGGAACAAAAGTTTAGTTCCCAGGACACCATGACAACAAGCCTAAATTCGGGATTGTCCCAGTAATTCCGGGACGTACCACCCTATCGTAAAATTTTTTAAACCTTCACTTTCTTCTTCCATTCCGATGGCGCTACAGCCCGAAGCGAGCCTTGGCCTCCCTGATGCACCTCCTCCAATTGTCTCGGTCTAACGCCTTCGACCTCCAGTTGGCGAAATTTAGGACTGCTCTGCAGTCTGCGTCGATTGAGTCCTCCCAGCGTTTTCGCGGTTTTCCTTTCGGCCGGTTTCCGTGAGCTCTGCCCCTTAGCACCTGTTTCGGTATTCTGCCGTCGTGCATTCTTTCGACATGGCCAGCCCATTGGAGTTTACGGAGCTTGATTGTGGTCGACAGGGGCGGGTCGTCGAATAGCTGGTATAATTCGTGATTGTAACGGAGTCGCCACGAGTCTCCTTCTTTCACCGGTCCATATATTTTTCGGAGGACCTTTCGCTCGAAATTGTCGAGAAGTCTTTCTAGGGACTGCGTTAGCGTCCACGTTTCGCATCCATATATCAGTACAGGACGAATTAATATTTTGTAGATGCGTTGCTTGTTGTTTTTGTGGACATTTTTAGACTTCAATACGGGAAGCACCGCATAGAGCGCCTTATTGGCAGCGGTGATCCTTTGCTGGATTTCGTGGCGTTCGGTGCCATCTTGACTGAGTAGGGCTCCCAGGTATACAAATTTATCTGCCTGCTCGAAATTATAATCGCCCATGGTTATGTTTTGCCTGCTCGGGGCAGCTTTTCGAGTTTGAGTCATGAATTTGGTTTTGATTTCGTTGACTCTGAGCCCTACTTCTCTCGCTGCTGACTCTAATTCCTGGAAAACTTCCTTCACACGAGGTGTTGATCGCGCGATGATATCTACGTCGTCTGCATACGCCACCAGTTGTGAGGATTTGACGAGTAGTGTACCTCCGGTATCCACTGAGGTAATCTTTCTGACGACATATTCTAGGGCCAAATTAAAGAGCATGGGGGCAAGACCATCTCCTTGTTTGAGGCCTGTTTCCGTTAGGAAGCTTTGAGACAGCTCATTTTGAATTTTAACTTGGCACTCAATGTTATGCATCGTGGCTTTAACTAGCCGTACTAGTTTCGGCGGTACTCCGAATTCGATCAGGATTCTGAATAGAGCGTTACGATCAATACTATCATAAGCTTGGCAGAAGTCAACGAACAGTTGGTGCACGTCGATGTTGTATTCCCAGCATTTCTCAAGCACCTGTTTAACGGAGAACAACTGGTCCGTTGTCGATCTTCCGGGTCTAAAGCCGCCTTGATATTCGCCGATTATGTTTTCCGCATATATTCTGAGTCGTTGTTCGATAATTTTTGTAAACACTTTGTAGCATGCACACAGCAATGAGATTCCCCTGTAATTTTCGCAACGTAGACGATCACCCTTTTTGTACACAGGACATATAATACTTTTCCGCCAGTCCTCGGGCATTTTTTCACTTGACCAGACTTTAACTATTAATCTATGGATTTGTCGAGTGAGCTCGGATCCACCTTCTCTTAAGAGCTCCGCGGGGATACCGTCGATTCCGGGTGCCTTATTTCGCTTAAGACTATGTAATGCTGTCTCTACCTCTTCAAAGGTAGGAATGGTGGGCAGCTGTTCACCATCTGAGTCATCCGGGATCATATAATGTTCAGTGTGTGACGTTGTCGAATTTAAATGCTTATGAAAATACTGAGCCCATCTTGTTTTAATTTCATTCGCGTTGCTTATGATGTTACCATCTTCATCCTTGCAAAGAGTCGTTTGGGGTTTGTATCCTTGTCTCATCTGTTTCACGGTTCTGAATGCTGCTCGGACGTCGTTTTTTTCCATGTCTTCGTCCAATGATAAAATTTTATCATTACTCAATTTTCGTTGTTTACGCCTGCAGAGTTTTTTTGCGTATCGTCTGAGTTCATGATAATTTTCCTCTCTGGCTCGTGTTCGTCTTTCAATAAGTAGCCGGTAAGCTTGGTTTTTCTTATCAATTGCATCTTGGCATTCCTCATCGAACCAATCATTCCGTTTCCTTCGTTCTAGATGCCCTAAGGTGACTTCTGCTGCGTGCTGGATACCATTCTTTATGTACTGCCACGTGTCGTCAACACTTTCTCCGGGCTCGCCCTGGGAAGATACATCAAAGTGTGCTTTCACTGTAGACATATAAGCTGTTTTGAGGTGGTCATCTTTCAGCTTGTGTACATTAATCTTCGGGGGACCGTTTTTCTTATACTGACCTTCACGTGCTATACGGCAGCGGTATTTTGCTCGGACAAGGAAATGGTCCGAGTCACAGTTAGCACCGCGAAGCGTTCTTACATCTAGAATACTGGAGGCTGCCCTTTTTTCAATCAGAACGTGGTCTATTTGGTTATATGTCAATCTGTCGGGTGATGTACATGTTATTTTGTGTACATTCCGATGCGGGAAGCATGTGGAGCTTACCACTAGATTTCTGCTACTGGCGAGGTCAATGAGTCTTTGGCCGTTGTCGTTTGTTTCACTGTGAAGACTATGCCCTCCTGTTGTGCCTCTGTGAAACAATTCCTTACCGACTTTGGCGTTAAAATCTCCCAGCATAATTTTGATATCATTTGAGGGCAGACTATCAAGTGTGCTTTCTAGCGTAGCGTAAAATTCGTCTTTGATGACATCATCCTTTTCCTCTGTTGGGGCATGGCAATTGACGAACCAGACGTTGAAAAACCTCAACTTGATGCGAATTGCGCAGATCCGATCATTAATTGCTTTGAAATTCGTTACCAGCTGCTTAAAAGTCTTATCCACGACAAAGGCGACTCCAAATTCTCTGCTTCCTTGTACTTTGCCGCTGGTGAAGATCGTATACGAGCCACAATCGTTGATCTCGCTTCCGAGCCATTTCGTTTCCTGGAGTGCGAGGATGCTGATGTTGGTACGAGCTACTTCCTGAAGAAGTTCTCGTAAGGCACCCGTTCTATAAAGTGATCGCACATTCCAAGTTCCAAAAGAAAAGTCCATTTTTCGTTGCCTGAGTCGTTGCCGTTGTATCCGAAACCATATCCGAGGCTGTGTCCTGGGTTCCTTGATATATTAGGTTTTCCGGGGAGACGTTATCAGCGCCTCGCCCAACCCCCAACCTGGAGGGCCAGTCTGGGTAACCATCCCGTTTAAAGCGCGGGATACTCGCTTTCACCCTTCTCCGTCTGCTGTCTAAAAAGACACCCAGTGGTCACCACGAGGAGGTGGAGATAGGATTCGATAGCAGAGCTGATGATGTTACTTACAGTGGGCTTTTCACAGGATTTATGCTACGTCGTGCCCCAGATCACGATCAAGCCCTGAGACCCATACTACCATTCGACCACTCTTCTTACTTCTCCTAAAATCTCTGGCATTTCTGGCGGGATTTTGATCCGGTTTTCACCATTACCCTTGGAGCACAATGAACGCAACCAAGCCGCAACCATCACGCATCCAAATGTCACTTACGAGTTTATTTCACAGAAATGCTTTTGAGTGAGCACAGTGAACGCATTGAACGCAACCATCGACGCAAAAGTTGCCAAACTTTGAACTTTAACGCAACAAGTCTGCGTTGACAGTTCATAAAGTGAGGTTGGGGAAATGTCGTTCGAGGAAAAATTGATAGCCTTAGTGCAATAACATACAAATAACAAAGATAAAGACCAACAAAGTTTCAAAATTATCCATTTTTTATATATTTTTCTACTTTAGTTCACTTTTAATTTTTCTGTGTTTGTCTCACAACGCAACAGACGATGCTTCTATTGTGCGCAACCGGTCCTGAACTGCGTTGCGTGACAGTTCGAAGCGTCCTTAGTTGTGGCTTGGTTGCGTTCATTGTGCTCCAAGGGTTAGACAGTCATTTATGAAGGAAATTCTGTGCCCATTTCGACCCTTCCCTTTGAATTTCCCTTCCGCCATATCTTTCAATTCGCATCGGTTATAACATATTACACAAATTGTTATAAAACAATTAGAGGCGAGAAGCCCTCACAGGAAACCATAACCATCCTTAATTAATAAAACTAAATCAAAATATTCTTTAATTATACATTTTTATACCGCAATATTCTGCTAGTATTAAAAAAATCCCTTTTATCGCAACATTCTAATTTTTTTTCTTTTTATTTCATTCCAGGCGATTTCGGCCGCTACCAATTTTTCCAGTTCTTCCTGCACGTTTTATCAGCCCTAACGGCTGGTATGCACATGCTATCATTAGTCACGGTGGCCGCAGTTCCCGATCACCGATGCTTCATAGAAGGCCTGGATGGTAACGAATCTCTTCCTTGGAATTCCAGTGAAATTCTTGCACGGATTCCAATGAAAAATGGCATCCTTGAGTCATGTTCCATGTACGATGGAGACAATCAAACGAACATCATTCCATGCACATCCTACGTCTACGATGACACCTACTATAAATCCTCGAGGACCGTCGATTGGGATTTTGTGTGCGATAAGCGGTGGATGGGTGCCATTGCGCAGACAATTTATATGTTTGGCGTCTTCACTGGAGCAGTTACGCTGGGCGGCTTGGCGGATAAAATCGGCAGGAAGACGGTTTTCTGTTGGTCTGCTCTGTTGCAATTAGTCCTTGGTGTTGGGGTCGCATTCATTCCGGAGTACTTTTCATTCCTGGTCGTTCGGTTTATTTACGGCATCTTCGGCAGTGCTGGTAGCTACATAACAGGGTTCGTACTGACCATGGAGTTGGTCGGACCAAGCAAGCGAACTATCTGCGGAATCTCGTTTCAAGCGTCGTTTGCGCTCGGAATCATGCTGGTCGCTGGATGGGGAGCCTTGATCACTGATCGAATGGTACTGCAAGCAGTTTACGGATTGCATGGGTGTCTCCTGATCGCTCATTGGTGGGTCATGGATGAATCGCCGAGATGGTTGTGGGCTCAAGGGCGAGTGTCTGAAGCGATCGACATCATTTCGAAAGGTCTCCGCATGAATCGATCGGGAATGACCATCGATAAGGAATACTATATGACCAAGGCTAAGGTTGGTCAGGTTAGCGCAGAACCAACGGACGCGGGATTGTCGGATCTCTTCAAGACACCGAATTTAAGGATGAAAACACTGAATGTTTGTCTGTGTTGGTTCGCCAACTCGCTTGTCTACTACGGATTGTCGTTAAGCGCTGGAAAACTGTACGGAAATCCGTTCCTAATTCTCTTCATTATGGCGCTGGTAGAGTATCCAAGCTACATTGCGATTGTTCTAGTGTTGGATCGTCTTGGACGTCGTTCGATCACCAGCACTCTGATGTTAGCCGGAGGACTTTGCTGTATTATTGCTTCATTTATAGAGCAAGGAAGCACCGCCGCCACGTCGATTGTCATGATGGGAAAACTTTTCATTGCCGGATCTTTCGCCGTTATCTACAATTACTCGTCAGAACTGTTCCCTACGGTTGTGCGTAACTCGGCAATGGGACTGGGATCCATGTGCGCACGTTTGTCCGGTGCTCTAACGCCACTAATTACGCTATTAGATTCATTCGATCCAACAATTCCAGCTGTGATATTTGGAGTAATTTCCCTAGTATCTGGATTCTGGGTAATGTTCCTACCGGAAACCATGAATCAGCCGATGCCTGAATCTCTTGCTGATGGGGAAATATTCGGAAAGGGTGACACGTGGTTCTCGTCATGCTTCGGCAGAAGGAAGAAGAACAACATTCCCGATCCTGCTTCAGAACGAATGGTTCCCATGCAAACAATCCAACGCTGAGACGTTTAGATCGTTTTAGTGCTGTCGTTTGACTTAAATTTGAGTTAAACTCAATTTTTTTAGTTTAACTTTAATTTACTAAAATCATTATCAGAATCATCTTGTTATAAAATTGATATTTAAAAGAATTAACTTACGATATTAGGGGTTGTCTCTAAAATACGTTAGGCCCTTTGGCTCGTCATGACTTTTTAAAGGTTTTTGGACAGGACTTTAAATTTGGTCTTACTGTTGGAAAATCAGAGATGCTTGACGTATTTTATGGACAGCTTCTTATTTTAATTCCGATCAAAACATTCCCATCACTTCCTATGATATTATAATAAATTTTATGGATTAATTTTAATAAGAAATTCTAGTTATGTATTTTATTTTAGAAATATATACACGATTATAATAAAATATTTGCTTTATTATTTAAAAATATATATTTTAAAAACTACATTTTTTAAGGATATTTTCATAACAAACATTTCCTAGTCCGCTAAAAAAAATACTTGCTTTCGATTAATTCGATTAGTAGGAATGGAAATTGCAAGTAAACAAGCAACCATTTTTTATTACAAAAAGAAGGTGAATGAGAGTAATTCTAAATAATAAACAATTCCAGGATAAAAATAGCAATCAATCCAATTTAAACCTTCTGAGATGAAAAAATGCCGTCTCATCTCCACTTCAATCGTAGATCGTAAATTAAATTTAATAAAAGTACTACGAAAGGAAAAGTTCCTGCAAAATACTCCGTTTTATTTCACCCACGTAGTATTTCAATTGTAGTTTTCCGCAATTGAAAACATGAATGCAATTTAATTAAATCCGTTATGGTCGAAAAAAAAGTTTTCTGCAGTAATTACAGTTTGTGATAGTATTTTACTGAAGTCAGTTGATGGGTTTTCTTGTCTGCTAAATACTAGAAACATTTGAATTCAATATTCAACCATCTTGTAAGTAGTAGGCATGATCATATATAAGGGGGTGAAGCGCTCTCCCCTGATTGAGAAATAAAATTTCAAAAAAAGGCGAAGAAAAAAGGAAGCAATCAGCGGCGATTTTACTGCAATCGAAATATAAAGGAAATAAAATGAACAATTTTTCCGCGAGTACATCAGTTTTTGAAAATTTGTAATAAAAGACAAACAACAGCATTCACTTATCACCAATTACTAGCCGTTTTAGGGTACGTCCACAGTGAACCAACTTCTCGCTTTCTCGCGCACCAGCTTTCCGGCGAGATTTACGCCGCGCCGGTACTTATAACCAACGTGATTCTAGGTCATAGTGAATCTCGCGCCTTTACTGCAGATACGATGGCACTTTCACGTCAACAATTGTCAAAATAGGCCTGTAGCTGGTTACCGGCGTTAACAAGAATAAAAAATTGATTCCGGTAAAAGCTGGTAAACGCTGGCTGATTCTTATGAAAGCGAGAAGCCGGTTCACTAAGGACGCGTCAATTCATACTCGGGTTAATTTTTATCCAGCGTAAACCGGCGGTTGGAAAGCGATAAAGCGAGAAGCTGGTTTTATGACCACTATGGACCTACCCTTAGCTCTTGCGTTTGGCCGCCTTGCATTTTAGAATAGTCTGAACGTTTTTCTATTTTTAATCAAATAAAAAAATTGTATAGCTTTCAACTTAAGTGTATATAATTAGACTCGATTTGTGAAAAATTTCACTTGTAGCGAATTTTGTTAAAAAAAAATCGGTCCAAAGTTGATATTTAAAATATACTGATCTATAATCTGTTTCCAAAGCCACATAAGCTTAAATGAGGAAATTGGTAATCGATGGGTCGATTTTTGGTCAGTATTCGTTTCAATTCTGTACCGAAAGTGCGGCATTTGACGGTTGTCGGGTCGATACATTGATTGTCAGTGGAGCTCAAATGCCAGTCTCGCGTGTAATTGGAAAGGTATTGACACAGTTAGGGGGAAATGCGATTGGATTTTAATAAATGGAACGACTATGTAAAATCATATTCTAAACACATTTCGGCTTTTCGATACGATGCACCATTTTCGAGAAAATTGCAAAAAAAAAAACTGTTTCGTTTATATGGGGAGGGGGTGAAAGTGGTCCATTGCCTCCTCATAACATTTTATAAAAATATTTTTCTAACGTGTGCCTTTAATTTTTTATACCATAATGGTTCAACCACAGTGAAGGCGGCAAGCGGCAGCGGCGACGGCGGGCGGCATGACGCCGCCACACATACCGCCGAGCCAGCTACAATGATAGCGGCACCGTCGGCATAGGTTTCTGTCAAAATTGAAACATCAAAACTTATTTAATTCGTCCGCTACTTCGCTCCATTTATTTTCCTTGATGTCTATCCTTTTATATTGAGGATGGGCCAAATCGTAGAGCATTGGATTTCCTTTCACGAACTCGATTAATTTTTTCTCCGTTGTTGGCATCTTGCGAAATCAAAACGTCAAAAAAACTGCATAGAATGTGGCGCCGAATGTGGTGGGGTTCATAAAACATTTTGGGACGCGGCGGCAAGTTTGACTTGGATTCAAACTCGGCGGCGACGGAAAAAGTGCGCTGCCGTTGCCGCTGTATTGTAGCAGCTCTCGTTGCGCTACATTAGTGCAAAAAAAATGCCGCCCGCCGCTGCCGCTTGCCGCCTTCACTGTGGTTGAACCATAATGCAGTGCTCCGCAACCTTTATTTGCATACGGCACACCAATTTTTGTCTGGAAATCCGGGACACACCACAAAAGAAAATATAAAAAAATTTGTGTATAAAATATTTATAATGAAAAAATTTAAAAAAAAAACCTGAAAGAATTATTAAATAGCTATTTGAAATGTTTACCGCGGTACACCTATATATCATTTCCCGGCACACCAGTGTGCCGCGGCACACTGGTTGCGGAGCACTGCCATAATGGACTGTTTAAAAATCTGTATGTTCAGAAAATAATAATTTAAAAGAAAATCCCATTCTCTAATGTCGAATTCTCTAAAACATAAACTACAAATCCTCTTCATAGAGGCTAGCCTCCGATTCGTTGCCTCCTCATTTCAAATATACACGAGTTGCCACTGCCTTGGTGTAACTCACTTTTGTGTCCCACCAATGGTTCGATGCGTTACAAATGCTATACTAAATCTAATATACTCCTCTGTGATTCTCATATACACTAATAGGGGCTGATTTCTTAAAGGCATCAATTCAAACAGCCTCTAATAGTTTGATTCAGTAATTCCATCACATTTTGTTAGTGGCTGTTATTGATTTCATGGTAAATGAGTTAGCAGGGATAGGACGGGGAGCCTTTGATTAACTTTTCAACTAAAACACGCTGCTTAATGCCAGTAAGTTCCTCTGAAAATGTCATCCCAGTTGGTTCAGTGGTTTTCAAGTTATAGGCGGACTGACAGAGAAATAGAAGGCAATATTCATAAATCGAGGAAACTGATAAGAAATAAGGGGAACCTTGGGTTGACCCGAGGTCTAAAACCCGCCCATTGACGCTAGTAAGATCCACTGCAAGTTTCATATAAATCGATTCAGTGGTTCTCGAGTTTCAAACGAACATACAAACTGTCAGACACACTAGCCTATTATACGATAGATAAAAACACATTTTTTCACTGAAATATTTTTTTTTAATTCGACTATTTACATCTAATTTCTTATTAGTATTTTTTTTGGTTTTTAACATTTTTTTTTAAATTTTGGTAAGATTTTACAAGAAAATGATTTGATTTTGTAGAACATTTATAATAAAACAGTTTTTAATGTGATTTGCATTATTATTTTTCTAGTAGGTAACCTTCTTTGATTTCACAGTTTTTTCACTTTTAATATTTCTATATTCGTAGAGGTTTTTTCCTTTACACATTTTTGAATATATTTTTTACTCCTTAATGATTTTTTGATCGATTCATATAGAAAGCATATCTTGGTTTATTCTCATTTTATTTCAATGTGTGGCAATTATTGGAATTTTTGATTTCTTTTTTTTTTGTCTTTTGGATACAGAGGTACATTTATTTTTATTTTCTTTTACTTAAAGAATTTATAAAAACAATCACTTTTAATTATTTCACTAATTTTAGTTGAATAAAATGAATTTTGTATTTTCGAATTGTATAGTTAGATTATTTATTGTTGAACATTTTATATCTAGCTAAATTGGGGGGAAAATAAAATTTCACTTATGTGTAAAACATTATTCTCAACTGTCCAATTTTAAATCTTAAAAAAACCATTTCTTATATCATTATATCTATTTCAATAATTAATATTTTATGCTGTTTTTTTTTTTTTGAATTAATTAAATTTTATCTATCACATCTAATATTTAATATTTTAATTTTCTGCTTTTTATAATCAATAAACGACATCGCTTAAATTTTTTTTTGTTGCAACAACATCCTGTAACTGTGTTTGTGTTGTCTACACTTCAGTGTGTTGCAAGTTTTTATGTTATTTAAAATATATTTTCACAGAAATTTATTTACTTTTTACGAACTGTCGATTTTTTAAGCCTCAGAAATTCTACCGAATTATTTTCTAATGCGACATTCCATATTTGTTTTTGCTAATTTCATACTTTATCCATAAAATCGCATTTAAATATAATATTATTATGTATTACCTTTTTAGTAAATCAGTAATTTTTTTACATATTTTTCTTTTATAAAAAATCTTTTCTATGTTAACAAAATAACAATCTTTCATCTAAAAATAAAATTTCATATATGTATATTGTTTGTAAATAGATTCAATTATTTTATATTGATAAATATTTTATATAATTTTCCAATTTTTTTGATTTTTTATAATTTTTATAAGTTTTTTGTTATTAGTTTTTATACAATCTCTGTAAAAGTCATTTTTTTTAAGAAACTCTTTAGTAACACTCAAACCCAAATTTTCTTTCATAAATTACGTTTCTAAAAAAAATCATTAGCAAATCATTAAAAAGCTATTTTTTAGTGTCAAAAATTTGGAGTATTAAGAGTTGGTGGTCAGTTTCTTAAGTTTTTCTTCTTTCTTTATTTAATTTATTTATTGTGTGCTACTTCTAATAGTAAAAAACTAAAAAAAAACGATTCTGCGTAAAAGTCCGATCTTAAGTTGTTTAAAAATTATTTACTAAATACAGTACACGCTCGATATGTTGAACTAAAAAAAAAACATGTGTGTGCAGTGCACACGCGGTAGAAGTGAAACCTTAGGAAAACTAAACAGAGAGAGAATGAGACGAATGCGGTATCAGGGGTGGGATAGTTATAGCGTTTATTTATTATAATATTGGTACCAAGTTCAAAAGTCATATTATATTTTTATTGAAAATCTAATACCGGATTCGTGATCAGCGACCCCAAACACCCTAAAATGCAATTTTTTCCGGGGAAAATGGGAAAAAGGATATTTTCATTATCCTTACAGGACCTTCCGTTTCGAATTTTGAAAATCTAATACCGGATTCGTGATCAGCGACCCCAAAAACCCTAAAATGCAAATTTTTCCGGGGAAAAATGGGAAAAAGGATATTTATCCTTACAGGACCTTTCGTTTCGAATTTTGAAAATCTAATACCGGATTCGTGATCAGCGACCCCAAAAACCCCATAGTGCCAATTTTTCCGGGGAAAAACGGGAAAAAGGATATTTTCATTATCCTTACAGGACCTTCCGTTTCGAATTTTGAAAATCTAATATCGGATTCGTGATCAGCGACCCCAAAAATCCTAAAATACAAATTTTTCCGGGGCAAAATGATAAAAAGGATATTTTCATTATCCTTACAGGATCTCCCGTTTCGAATTTTGAAAATCTAATACCGGATTCGTGATCAGTGACCCCAAAAACCCTAAAATGCAAATTTTTCCGGGGAAAATGGGAAAAAGGATATTTTCATTATCCTTACAGGACCTTCCGTTTCGAATTTTGAAAATCTACATAGCTAAAAACCTGCTCCTGGCAACACAGATTATTTTGCAAAAAACCGCATAAAAATCGGTCCAGTAGTTTTTGAGTTTTGTAATCTCAGGCAGACAGACAAACAATAAAACATCCATTTTTATTTATATACGAGTAGATATGTATATATTGCAATTTATGACGAAACATAATTTATCGCCTCCTCTCTCCACTTCCTCCCTCCTAACACTTCTCCCTTCTCCCCTTTCCCTTCCCGTACCCCGCCCTCTTCCCCCTTCCCATCAATCTTGTTTACGATAAATTGACTGGCACCCATCTGTATTCTATCTCATTTTCTCGTAGGCTAAAATATCCTATCTCTTTTTACTGTCGCTTTTTCGTTTCATCGAGTTTGAAATCACTCACAACGCCGCTAAAGAAGTTTTCACTTCAAAAACTAGGCTGCTCGCTATATTAAATTGTTCACTATACTGAGAGCTAATAAAAACTACGACATTTCCATATTTTCGGAATCATAGAAAGCATAAAAACTGAACAACTTCCTCCAATAATAACACAGTAGAACAATCTTTGAAATCTTTGAATGGATTCTGAAATAAAATATTGTGCTGAAAAACATTGCCGAATAATGTATTAGGGCTATTCACTCTTTATCGTAGTTGATCGTAAACCCGTAGAATCGTAAATAAAATCGTAGTTTTTTGACAGTTCTCCATACAAATTTTTTTACGACGAAAACTACAATCTACCAAGTGTGGTAGAAAACTACAATCTACCACACCCGAAGGTAAATCGTAGTTTTTGTCGTACTTCTAATAAAGTGAGGTTAAGGCATGTTTTGTGACATGTCAACTTGGTGCCAACTCTAAAATGGACTTTGGAAAAGCAAGTAAATTAAAGTATTTATATGATTTAGTATAAATTAAGAGTTAAAAAATGCTTTAAACAATTTAGGTAAAGAAAATAAATAAAATAGTCAAAAATTTACGACAAAACCCACAACCTCTAGTAAAGCGCTGCTCACGCTTCGTTGTACTTTTCCATCGTAGATGTACAGTACAATCTACGATTTTACTAACTACGATCAAGAGTGAATTGCCCTATTATGTCTACACGGTGGAAAATTTGGGTAGAATGTTTAAATTTTACTCAACTATTTTGAACTGACAGGGTTTAAAAGACGAATTCTCGATTGTTTTAAACTTTTAGGTTGAGTTTTTCAACTTTTTAGAGTTTAAATGTACGTTTTTAAAGCAACTTAGTTGAAATTTTGAAATCTAAAAACTTGATACATTTGGTTTAAATTGTTGAAATTTTTCTAAAATGAAATATTGTAAAATAACATTGACAAATTAAACCGAAAATACGAAAAAATTAAAACTTTTAACTTCAAATAATGTGGTTTTAAAACTAAAGACTCAACCGAAAAGACAAAAAATTTCGACTTTGGACTCGATTTTTCGACCATTACAAGTTGTCTGCACAGAGTTTATGATAAAACAAGTTTACCAACCCAAAATTGTGGCTCAGTGTAGACATGGGTAACGCAGCGCGCTGCGTTGCGCTATTACGATGATATTGTGGCATGCGCTATATGCGTTGATACCCATTTTGTAATGCACTAGCGCACATAACGGAAACCAGACGAACTAACTCAGCTCTCTTGTTGGGGCGCAAACTGAATGTGACGTTTAAATGATAGATGACTTTATCTGCAAAATAGTTAATTTGATTTGTAAAAGGCTTTATTTCGACTAACAAACCTGTACAAGACCTTCACTTTTCCCTCATTGAATAAAAAAAAACATTTTTTTTTGCAAAAAACTTTCTCTCATACCTATTTTTAGCTTTGATTACGCATGTCATGCCTTTGAAAATAGCAGTTGAATCAGTACTGAGGTAGCCATAGGGTGAATTCATTCTGAGCCAACGCTAAAAACTAGCGGACAGCGTAAAAAATTTATGCAATTCCAGCTAAGTGGTTCTTGTGTAACATTAGATGGATTATGGCTTTACCAAACTTCCTAACCTAATTTTTTTGTATTAGAAAGATCTCGTTCGATAATATTATAGAGCCTGTTCACATTGGTGGAAATAATCCGCCTAATTCTGACAGAAACTTGCAACATTAAGGCAAGGGGAGGAAATGGGACTGAGCCCTACTTCCTCACCTTGCCTTAATGTTGCCAGTTTCTGTCAGGATTAGGCGAACTATTTAACCAATCTGAACATGGTCATAATAGTATTTCTATTAGAGAAAATTTATTTAACATCTAAATATTCACCGTTCAGCGTTAAGTATTCTTCATTTGGTCCACTGTATTGTCGCTTTACTTTGAGAAGTTTCGAATAAAGGTTTGGGTTATGTTGAAATCACATAGACTCAGCCAAGAAAAATTTATGCAGCGCTGAGTCAGGATGAATGCACCCACTATTGTCAGGTATATGTCGACTAATTCTAAAGGTGCCGCTTCACATGAGAGTAAATACGCGAGTTGTGGTTCAACCACAATGAAGGCGGGATGGCGCCGCCACACATACCGCCAAGCCAGCTACCGTCGGCATATGCTTCTGCCAAAATTGAAACGTCAAAACTTATTTAATTCGTCCGCTACTTTGCTCCATTTTTTTTTCTTTTGTGTCTGTCCTTTTATGTTGAGGATGGGCCAAATCGTAGAGCATTGGATTTCCTTTTACGACCTCTTTTAATTTTTCCTCCGTTGTCGGCATCTTTCGAAATCAAAACGTCAAAAATCTGCATAGAATGTGGTGGTTTTCATAAAATATTTTGGGCGGCGGCGGCAAGTTTGACTTTGTTTCAAACTCGGCGTCGACGGAAAAAGTGCACTGCCGTTGCCGCTGTATTGTAGCAGCTCTCGTTGCGCTACATTAGTGCAAAAAAAATGCCGCCCGCCGCTTCCGCTTGCCGCTTTCACTGTGGTTGAACCATAACCCTAGAAACTCTAGAGAGTTACTCGCAGGAGGTTGTCCATTTGAGAGATTTTTCTCTTTTCAATTTGATTTTTTTGACATCTTGCTTTGGCGAGTTCTCGAGAGCTACTAGCGAAATTCAAACGCTGTTCGTATCTGGCGACCAACTCCCCGAGAGTTCAGTAGGTGCGTGTTGACCAGAGAGTAGAATCACTTTTGACAGCTCGCAGCTAGCTCGCTCGCGAGTTTTTGCGAGTTCCTGCGAGCGCCTCTCAGAGACGTGTCCATTTGCGAGTAGTTGCTATCGAGGGGTTCTCGCCGGCATTTCCACTCATATGGAGCGGCACCTTAACGGATGACATCTGCCTCCAAAATCTAGTGCATTTTATTTGCTTTTTCGAGCTTGGATAATTTTGACCGAACCTGATCGAGAGTAGAAAAATATCGACTCCAAATCATCGAACATCGATCGTTCACCATCGATGTTTCGATCATATCAGCAATCGATGCTCAACGCTTTAAATCTTGAATGACATTTTTTTGGTATTTTTAGACTTAAACTTCCCATAGGAAATTTTGTCATACACTGTTTGATATTCAAAACGCCTACAGTTAGGCAGTTTTTCTAAAAAAAAAATTTGAATGCCTTACAGTTTATTAATTTAAAAGAAAAGTTGACACAACTTTTCCACTAATTTTTGTAAATTTCAAAAGATTACTTCAATCGGAAACATTGCCGAACACTGTATATGTCTACGTCGTCAGCTCTGATGGTAGTTTATGGGAGCCAAATGTGAAAGAAATCCAAAACAAAATTTTTTTTACTCGTTGTACTGACGTGGACTCATATTTTAGAGCCTATACAAATTAACTTTTCGCAAATATCTTCTTTTTAGTGAGTGTTATTTATTCTCATATTTTATAGTAAATTAAATGTGTTACAATTTCGTCTTAGTATATTTTTGCGTAAGTCGAGATATTTAGGAGTTATAAGGCAATTAAGTCGAAAAACGGACATTTCCATTATCCTTTTTGAGTGGAAATGTTTATAATAGTATTTTTAAATGATAGTAGAGCTCTTTACCTTTAAAATAAGCTTAAAGCCGCCATTCTACAATGATAATAGAAATTTTTGTGAATTTTTAAATGATAAAAATATTCTTGAAAACTTTAAAAATCAATTACTAAAAATTTTGACGACGTAGACATATATATTGTTCGGCAATATTTTTCAGCTCAAAATTATCTATCACAATCCATTAACAGAATATCAAAAACATACAATTTTCCCAAAATTGTTCTACTACAGTGTAATTTGAGAGGCTTGAAATTTAATAGAAAAAGTATTAAAAATGTCGAATTCCAGTCCAATAATTTTACCCGTGTAGAGTAAGGTATTTGTTTTGCTGTTTTTAATATACTTATTATAATTAAATGAGGAATATAAAGACTTCTTGATTCAAAAAGTAACTTGAGCTAAACAAAGAACCAAACCAAATGTCAAAATACTTCCAGAATTAAATTACATGTAGCTTTTAATTTATTAATATTAAATTCAAGATATATTTTTGTTTGCATTACCTCAAACTTTTTTCAAAATTTGGTTGCCGCCATTTTGTTTTTTGAAGTTTGGCACACTCCCCGGAACCAGCAGATGTAATTCTAGGGGCACATGCAATCCACGTTGGGTAACACTGCTCTAGGGGATTGAAAAATCCTTAAGTCATCGAGGTGTTCGAATTTTTGAGGTTCGACTTATCGAATTTCCACTTTATCTAACTCACTTTGTAAAGAAAAATCACACATTTCTCAGTAGATTTTGCCAATCTTATTTCCCTTGTATCATTAACTTAATGTACTTCCAATTAATTTCTTATATCCTAATCAATTTAATTAACCATTTCATAGCAAATAAAATCTCTAAAACATTAACAACACGGGAAACATGAAGAAAATATCAATGAAAAGCCTTTAGTTAATTTAATCGAACGACGATTAAATTAAGTCAAGGTAGAATGAAAAGAGTTTTGTTTTACATTGGAATTCCTTACCCCAGCAGCCCCTTCTTCCTTCAATCTATTCTTTATTAAGTAAGAAATTAAATGAATTTTCTTTTCCTTATTCCGTGAGCCATTTGCAAAAATGCGGTATTTTAATTAATTATTTTATCATAACTCATCCTTAAAATATAATTTCCAGTTTCTAATTCACCAGCAACAAGGGCAGTGAAGAATTAAATTTTCTATGTTTGCTTCAACTCTATTCATTCATTCGTTTTTGGTTAGAGAAGGTAAGCCCAAAAGTAGAAACTTTTTTGTGGCTGCGGGCATAGTAGTCAGTCCAGATGGTTAACTTTAAAGTTTGCCTATTGCCCACAACAAAAGGGGAAAAAGTTACTTAATGAGAATTTAAACATGCTTTTCTGTTGTTGAAAACATCCCGAAACACGCTTAACTGGGAAAAAATTGTTTTAAATGTTGGTGGTTGCTTTCGAAAAAATTGTTTTCCTTTCTTAAATACCCCGGTGGTCATGTTGACCTAAAATAAAGTCAAGTGTAAATTGAACGTAAAAAATAATTAAGTTTTTTTTAACGAAGTTGTTTGTTGAAATCGTGTTAATAGCGAAAACACAATGAAGAGACCATTCGTGCGTTAGATTTGAAATTTCGACCCCAAATTCTATCTGCATCCGAAATTTTAGGCAAATCTAAAACTCTTACCCCACGACTCCATTGGACTTTTAAAATTCATGATTTTTGCCCCACTCCATATTTTGGTGAATAGTGAAATCAGCGAGTGGGCATTTTCAGTCATATTTATTGTGTCTCCATAGCGTGCTTCGAAATGTCAACCAGGAGGTAACCAAGATAGAAACAAGCCAATTTGAACTGAACAAATTTAAAAAAATCCTACTTTTCAATAGCAGAAAAAATCATGACAGTAAGGAGATTTAAATCATGAAGCAAAATTTTTTGTGTCTCCATAAGCGAGATGTCACACTGGCCATCAGCTCCTGCAGCTGACTGATCCCGACATCAGTTGCACATGTAATCCAATGGCGCATGGCACACTGCAAAAAATGTGCAGCTGCATGTCTGGGACACAGAGCTGACTTTTTTGAACTGACCTAAATGCAGCTGATATCAGGAATATGTCGGGTAGTTTCTAATATCATTTTTGATAGATTAAATAAAATTAAATGACAATTTTCAATATTTTTGTCGTCTGGCGGTGATAATTGTCATCAGTAACAGAGTCTATTACGTCTATTATAGGCTCTCTACTTCATATAATGTTGACTTTAAAATAATTACTAGTTGGGGACATCATACAAAACTGACAAGTCTGTTTAACTAATAAACTTTTGAACAAGCTAAAACAAATACGATGTCCATCGAATAGGAAACATTAAACACAGCAATCGTACAAGCTGTAGATGCTTGTACGATTGCACAAATTCCGTTTTTTTTTAGCAGAGAAAAAAGGAAAAGTTCTTCCTCCAAGCCCGACATTTTGACGTTTGAGGACAGCTGATCCCAGTTCAGTGTGCCACGTCAACTGATCGAATCAGTTCCTGCAGCTGCGCAACCTGATGTCGGGATCAGTCAGCTGCAAAAGTTGATTGGCCAGTATGACATCTCCCTTAGACTTTTTCGTGATTAGATTTAAATCCAATCTGGAAAAAAGTATAATGGAGTCCGTAGGTTAGGTCCAATTTTTCCCATATATTGTAAACTCTCGATTATACGAACATTCTATTATACGAACAGCTTAACTTAAAAAAGCAAAATAAAATCTCATGCATTTTAAATATTGTTACACATTGTTGTTAGGCAGAAATTTAGTGCTAAAAACATTAATTTTCCCATTTGTTTAACGTCCGTCTAGATTTTAAATTAATTTTCATCGATACCATGCCATAAAATTGAATATGTGACATGTGAGCGTAAGTAATGGCCGATAAAATTTTATATTTCGGAATTGTTTACAAGAAATCAATAAAAAAAAATGTGGATTCTAAACATTAAAGTCATTTTCTTTCAATTTTCAGTAAGATTTATTCATTAAAAATATCGAATTGAGTCGTTTTTTATATTCAGGTAAATGTTTATAATTCAGATCGCTGTTTTGAAGCTAAGAGCTTAGAACTGTAAATTAAACATAAAAAAGCTACAATTGTCAGGGACCAATCGTCAAATAATCTATATGGGAGCAGACAAATTTTTTATATCCATTTGTGTGGGAGAGGGAGGAAAATTTTTTTTCATGAAAATTTGGTCTGTCCTCATACAATTCCAATAAAAACAGATCGTTCCAAATGTACATAATTCGGATAGTCCATCGATTATAAAAGTATTAAATATTTAATGATTTTTCTACAAGCAAAACGATAGTAAAAACATTGAAGAGGATTTACCCAATAATCAGCTTATTTTCTCTTCGCCTACTCTTTTTTGATTCCTTAATTTCATGTTTGGCAAGGATTTTCTGGTAAAAAGCATATGAAGAAAAAAAATTTAAAAAAATTATATTTCATATAGAAGTATATTAGATTTAGTATACCGTTTGTAACGCATCGAACCAATCATCGGACACAAAAATAAACTACACTAGGGTGTTAGGGATTACAAAAGATTTCGATTTCCGCATGTCCGTCTATCTGTCTGTCCGTCCGTGCCGTTAACATCATATCTTTCGAAAGGATTAAGCTAGAGACCTGAAATTTTGTATAGTTACGTTTCTCGTATATGGCTAGGCTGAGTCCGTGAATGAGCAAAATTGGCCCATTCCTTCCCCCTCCCCCGTACAAACGAAAGTCTTTTGCAATTTTCTCGAAACCGGTGAGTCATATTGAAAATTTTATAGAGGTAAAATGTGTTTAGAATATGATTTTACATAGGGTCAAAGTGGATAAATGTAAACAGGAGTAATTGTAAACACTATTGGTTGTCCCCAAACTGCTATTCCGTCTTAGCTTATCTAGACAATATATTAAAAATTGATCTTTTGTCTCACTGCGGACACGTGGCACAATAGATCTAAGAGAGGGTTTGTTCTGTAGAAGCTGTCAAAAAAAGTGCTTCTTTTTAGTGTGATTTCAGTTTTCCTAAGAGGGAAAAGAATTATATTTTGAATGGATTTTTAAAAGAAGGATGTATGTTTTAGCTTAATATACGAACAATATAGTTGCATGAAATAGGTTATATGTTAATTGTTGGCTATAAACAAAATGTAAAAAATTATTGTCTGTTTACATTTACCCCCTCATTTGTAACCTCATGTCCAAATGTAAACACTATAATGGGGTTAATGTAAACAATTTCTGGCAAATGTAATCCAAGATCCTGTCATCACACACAAAAATGAATTATACCAGTATTTTTAGAATGACAAAAAAAATTAACTTCTGCATGTCCGTCCGTCCGTCTGTCTGTGGCGCGGATTGCGGGCGCACGGATTGAGCTAGAGACTAGAAATTTTGCGCAGATACGTATATAAAAAAAGGATATAAAAAAGGTGTTTACCTTCACCCCATTTTTCAAAAATTTGAAAAAAATATAGGGGTAAAAGTAAACATCCAATTTTGTAAAAAATTAAGGACCTATAATTTTGAAATCACATGGAATGGGCAATAAATAGACAACAAATTTTAACATAATATATCAAAACTCCGCTGTTAGTGATTTAATTTAAAAAAAAACCATTACAAAGTTGAAAAGATATCAAAAAAGTGAAAATCGTTTACAATCACCCCCCTTGACCCTAACCGTTCCATAAATCAAAATCCAATTTTTTAAATAAACATTTTGTCTGTCTCTTAATTTTTAAATTAATTTTAGGGAGTAAAGTTCATCATTTTTAATAATTTTTTTTTTTGAAATGCATAAAAAAAAATAATTTTTTGGGCGCTGTGTATCAGAAATAAAAGGGAGATAAATATTTATTTTATTTTTTCTGCTTTTTATCTCGCTTTTATTTCTGTGTATTTTTTTTTAAAAAAAGGCTTAAATTTTTATTTTATTTTTTCCTTTTTAGTCACTTTTTATTTGACTAGTATGACTAAAAATCCAAAATTAAAAGGATAATCACTTTATCCTTACAGGACCGATCCTTATCTTTACACGGACGAAGTAGTGAAGATATTGTATTGTCATCGCACTTACGTATGTGTGTAAAATTTCAATTAAATCGGATGAGTGAAAGTGAGTCAAAATTAGATTGGAAAATTTGATCTTGACAGACGGACAAACAAACAAACAAACAAACAAACAAACAGAGACAGATACGAAGGCAAGCTAAATAAAAGCCTTTGAAAATGGGAAATATTTCAAAATACATATTTTTGAGAACATTTTTATTAGGATTTGTCCCGACTTAATTTTTTTTTAGTGTGAGAAAAAACTTTTTGGTTTGGGATTTTTTTTATAATTTGTTCGGATTAAATCCTTCAGAAAATCTGAAATTTTTCAATATTTAGACATTTTAAGAGATTTTCCCATATAAAAGCTTCATAAAAACATAAAAAACAATCAGAATTATCGGCAACACAAAATCCAAAACAAGCATAAATGTATTGGATCAATTTTGACCCAAATTACAGCATCCGTAACAACTGTTATTTTTACAGGTTAAAGGCTAAAGAGTTTTAACGACCAACGTCAGATTAAAACTTCATGGGTAGCATATTTTAAATGTTCCTCAACATCCTTATTATTCTTTTAATGGTTTATGCCAGTGTTGTTGTCAATAATAAACCAATAAGGGTCTGTGAAATTAGTTTAATCAATATTTCTTACATAAAAAAGCCCTAATAAGTCCTGAATCAATTTTTATTTCACTTATTTCCTAACGTTTGGCATCCAAGATCAAGGAAAAAAAAATCTCCTCCACCTGGCTTCCAGGATCAAACGATGGACATTGCGATGCAGTAAAGAATACTCGAATCGCACTCGTATGAGACTGTAAATGAGACCGTGATGGTCGTTACTATTTTTATTAAACTATCGTTGGGTCAAATAATAGCGTTCCGTTTCTAATAAGCGCCGTCGTAATGCTCGGATTTTATTATAAGTAATTTCCTCAAATGCGTTTGATTGCCTTTTAATTTCGGTGTAGCTCAAGTCGTAATGAACGCCCCAAATGACAAGCGTTAAAATGATTTTTCACGGGAAACGAATTATTTAATATCCAACGGGTAGTTAGTCGTACTAATTTTTGGGCGTTTTAGTGTCACATTTATTGTTTTGTTTATGGGATTGAATTCATAGTGGAATATTCTTCTTCAGGAGGCTTTTCACTGTCTTGTTTTCTATCCGGTCAAACTTGTCAAAATCCGATCAAATTTGAAATTATCAAAATAGCAACACTGACAGTATACAAATAATAACAAATTACTTGAATAAAACCTCAAAAAGCATTAACCGAATGCGTTTCATGTGTTGTCGATTAGATAGGAATATACGTTATCGTTGTCCTTATTTAATGCATTCGACATAATTCTCTTAAAATGTCTTGCGTAGTGAGGTATTAGTATTAAAAATCGAAGGGGGAGCGCAGCAGGGAAACTTTTTTCTTGATTCCTGTAAAAAAACATATGCGGAGCAAAAGATTTCGCCATTAAAAATAAATAAAAAGGAGAAAAATTTCATTACGAAGTGCATGAGAATATAAATGATTCCTAGCAATAAGAAGAAATGCGCCGCACGTGAAATTTCTTCAAAAGCAATCCGTCGTAGACGAAAATCCTGTGAAAAAATGCACTGGTATCCCAGGTTTAAACAAACAATCTTAACTTAACGAAAATAAAACTCAATTTCTATAGAATTAAAAGAAATAAAAAAAAGCTGTGATTTGTTTCACTATTTTCATCTATTTTTGGCAGTATAATCCCTTAATATCGGACTTTCGCTTCTATCAGCAGCTCTAAACATTTTTTTTTCATTGTGCATCTACGAATACACTATGAGCGATTGTTCCTACAATATCCAAACTTCAACTCAATTAGAAAATCATAAAAAAATTACAAAAATTTCAATTACTTTTTTTAAAATTTTATAATTAACCTCTAATATATTTATAAAGTTTTCAATTCTTTAATATGTGTTCTGTGTATATATTATTTATTTATATATTATTTATAGATTTTTTTTTTATTTTACAAAAAAGAAAAATAAATAGAAACGAATTGAACAAAATTGGAATCAACTGATTTTTGATAACAAAAAGAGTACATCCATTTTGTAGAAAAACTAATAATTTTTTTTAAACAAACGAAAATGTACTACTAATAATGATAGATAAATCTGAGTGTAAAATTTTAATGTATGACATTTTTTTACGTCCTTTCTGGGCATCTGGTCTGCATGATTTTTGGCTTGTCGGGATCCTCGCCGACGCCAACAACGCTGCCGCCGCCGCCAGCGCCTGGGATCAGAGCTGTGTGCACTATAATTGCAGGCTGGTCTTCGGTCTGTGGATGCAATTCGTGCGATTCACCCGGCGTTAAATTGGCTAGAGCGGCTAACAGATCGTGGTTGACTAGGGGTTCATTCTCCTCCCGTGGCTCCCATCCGGCTGGTGGACTCGCCGGCGGCGAAATGAGGTACTGCTTAACGGGGGCCGGCGGCTGGAGATTCTTGTTCGAAACTGGTGTCACTGGCTGGGCGAAATAGCAGCTGATCACAGATTTCTTATTGAATTCGAACTGGTGCAGCTGCAGTCGGGCGTTCGCTGCCGATATTGCGGTCGTATAGTTGACACGCAAACGTTTGAAGCTTCGTAGCCATTGGAACGTGACTTCGTCGGAGAAAACGCGAAATAGATCCTCCATCTCAGCCTTCAGTTTATCATTGATGAATACCTCCGAATGGATATTGGTAACTATAATGGATGTTGGGAGGTCATCGAAGGAGTCCGGATCGATTTCGTCGTGGTCATCTTCGGAGTCGATGTCGGGAAGTGTGGGATGTTGATTTGGCAGGCCATCGGCTGCATTTATGAAGATATTCTCGTCCGGGGATAATTTATCGCAGTCCTCGTTATGTGACATCTTCCTCTATGATGTATGTTTTACTAATGCTGATAATGACTGCACAATGTGACGATGACGACCAATAAAAATAGTGCTGGCAATATCGGTTATGTTGCTGGGGGTGGTGTGTTCCTTCTGCTGTTGCCGTAGGAAGATAGCGTCGATGATGATGATGATGATGGCGTTTCGTTTATGGATCGTTGATTACACAATCTAAAATAGATAGAAAATATGGTAAATAAATAGATTAATCAATAAAATAATTATATCGGAGGTATTTGTTATGAGATACAAACTGAAATTAGATTAAGGTTAAGGTCTGATTGATTCACATTTATTTTGCGAGGGGGTGGGGCGCCGGCAAGTCTGAAGGTGTACAATAAAAGGCGCGCGACATGGGATGAAATACGTTTACGGCTATAATTCCAAGGCAACGCAGCTAATGTTGATGGCGCTGGTGGGTGATGATGATAAGACTTCCCTTCTTGGTTGGTAATTAAATTCATCCAAGTGGCAAATTGGGATATTTCAAGAATGTTTGCACCTGAAATAGGCATCGATTTGTAAATAAAACCAAATGAGACGCAAGCAGAAAAAAAAAGTTTCTCCTCAAATTGAGAAAATCAACTTTGACTTCGAATTGAAAGCGAGGATGACAATGAGATGAGATGATGGCGATAAACCATGCGAATGATTATATTTTATCATTAAATAGATTTGTAGAACTTAATTGAAAGGTAGAATGACGTATTGAATTTCAAGGCCATGTGGCTGTGGGGTAAAGTTTTGAAATACTAGGAATTTCATGATGTCCAATTTTGATTTGTGTGGAAATAGCTCGTACAAAGGGAACCAAAATTCTTTAGATTCTCCAAATCCATAGTACACAAAATATATTGTAATAAAAAATGAAAAAGCTACAATTTCCAGGAGCCAATTGTCCAATACTCTATATGAAAAGCTACAATTACTAGGGGCCAATCGTCAAATACTCTATGATAGACAGAATGTTTATTTAAAAAAATCCATTTGTATAAGGAAAAGGAGTGGTCCGATTGGATTTTGATGTATGGTACGGTCATGTAAAATATTCTAAACAGATTTTACCTTTATAAACTTTTCAATACGACTCAACGTTTTCGAAAAAATAGAAAAAAAGTTCAATTTGCATGTGGAAGGGGTGATCCAACTGGATTTTGATGTATAGGTAAATTATGTAAAATCATATTCTAAACACATTTCATCTTTATAATCTTTTCGATACGATGCACAGTTTCCGAGAAAACAAGATTCCAATTGCATGGGAGAGGGGAGAAGCATTGGTCCGATTGGATTTTGATGTATGGATGAGTTATGTAAAATCCTGTTCTAAACACATTTTACCTTCGTAAATTTTTCAATATGACCCAAGGTTTTCGAGAAAATTGCAAAAAACTGTTTCGTTTATATGGGAGAGGGAGGAAGGAATGGTTCAATTTTGCCCGTTCAAGAACTCGCACGGACAGGCAGACAGACGGACGGACAGACAGACGGACGGATATGCGGAAATCAAAATCTTTTGTCATCCCTAACGCCCTGTTAGGCGTTCCGAAGAATGGTTCGATGCATTACGAAGAATGGTTCGATGCATTACAAACGGTATATGATTTTCATAAAAAGTATAATTATTCCATTTCTATGGAGAAAGAGGGTCCTATGGAATTTCGATGTATGACGACTTATGTAAAATAATATTTTAAACACATTTTACGTTTATAAATTTCCCGATACGTTTCACCGTTTTCGAGAAAAATTTCCTTTGTGGGGGGAGGTACACGGAAGGAGTCGTTCGATTGAATTTTGAAGTAAAGAAGTGTTATATAAAATCACTTTCTAAACAGATTTAGACTTTATAAATTTCTCGGTACGATGCGCCGTTTTCGAGAAAATCGCAAAAACCTATTTCCTTTGTAGAAATGGTCCGAGTTTTCCTTTTCACTTGGTGAGTTTACGAAACTTCTAGCGGATACTAAATCGAGTAAGCAGACTCGAGCTTGAAATTCGCCTGTTAATGCGATTTAACCATCGCTAAAAATTTTGTGAAACCTCTCATAAATCTAAGGTCCCCTCCCATTACAATTGCGAATTTTCTTGAATTTCTCCGCGAATTTTAGTCAGAATATATTCTGCGAATTTTCTTTATCTATCGAAGAATAAACTCACTTAGCAAAAGTATGACAGACTTATAAACTGACACATGGCAAAAAATCCTGGAGTACAGTAATCCCTCCAAGTGCGCGGTAGATACGTTCCACAAAAAGAGCGCGCAAACCGAAACCGTGCACTGTGAACCCTACTTTGAATGAAATTTTGGGGTTAGAAACATGTTTTTTTAAACGAAAGTTATAAAAAAAAACCGCGCAGCTGCGAAATTTTTACCGCGCAGTTCGAAATTTTGGTATTAAAAACTTAACCGCGCAGTTGCGAAACCGCGCAGTGAAAAACCGCGCAGTTGGAGGGATTACTGTATTTTTCAATCCCAAAATTATATTGACGAAATTTTTCAATCAAATTTTTCAATCCTAAAATTATATTAGAGTAGCTTGAATACCCGTCTTTGCCGGGTTAAAGTTTTTTGTATTCGTTTTAGAATACAAAAAAAAACCGGAAAGAATTTAAAAACTTTTGAGAAAAATCTTATCCTTACAGGACTTTCCGTTTCGAATTAGTCTTACACCAGATTCGTGATCAGTGACTCTGAAAAACCCCTAATGCCAATTTTTTGCACGGGGAAACGATATTTGCATTTTCTTACTGGACCTTTCATAAAATTTTTGAAATTGTAGCATTCACATTCGTGAATAGCGACCCCGAAAACCCCCTGATGCCAATTCTCCCCGGGAAAAAGGATATTTTCCTTATAGAATCTTTACAGGATTTTCCGTTTTGAACTTTGAAATTCTAGTTTCGCGATCAGCGACCCCGAAGACCCCCGAGTGATAATTTTAAGCCTCCTAATGAGGTGGATTCATTTCGAAAATCAAGGTTTTAAAACACCCAAGGCGCCTTTACCCCCCGTTTACCCCCTTAGTGGCAGAATTTCGAGAAACTCCGCCTTAGTGAGCGCCTACGTGATGGATGGGACATACTGTGAAAATTTCAAGTTTCTAGCTTCAGGGGTCTGGGCTAGACGTTGATGTGTCTGTCAGTCAGTCCGTCAGGTTAAACGATTTTATATATATAGATTAGAATTTAATACATGGGAATGATTGAAAATATTTTAGCGGTTTTTCCTTCATATTTTAATCATTTTTTTAATATATATTGAACTTAAATACTTTTAGTACTTGTATTAATGTCTATTTAATCAAAATTGTACACTTTAATACTAAATCAAACCAAAAATAAATTTTAAAAAATTTCTGACTATTGGATTAGAATTTTGCATTGGATTACATATAAGTCCAATATAATCCAATTTTGATTAGAATTTATTCCAAGATTTTTTAGTTTTTGAAAAAAGGCTTCAATCGACTCAGCATTGCTGGGGAAATGTCTTTTAGGCAAAATTAAGAGGTCGAAATTTTTCATGGATACAATACTTAATTGTATTTCGTATCAAAAAGTAAAAATTGGCAAGTTTTTGACAAAAATGGACCATACGCACGAAAACGTTTTTTGTGAATATCTCAAAAAGGGTGCATCTTATCAAAAAAGTGCAAGAACAAAATTTATTTAGGATATGGTTCTACATAAAACTCCCATACATCAAAATTCGATTGGAATAAATTTTAAAAAATCTTATTGAAAAGTTTGACTTCAAAGAGGAATTTTGATACAACTGTTCGAATTTTGATATGAATATCATACGGGTTTTCAATAATTGCCAGATTGGCAATTATAATTATTGCTTTTGTTATGTTTAATACTGAATTCAAATCGGAATCTCAATTTTCACGGAAAAAATCGACCACATAAAAAATTTCATGGATAAAATCGACTTTCTATGGACACCTAGCAAAATTTCATTATGTCCTATTTTTAATGAAATATGAAAAATGACGTAAAAGTTTTTCAAGAAAACGTCCACAAACAGATACTAAATTCTGGTCATTATCATAATGCAAACAATTCAAAATGCGTGCAATTAATTTTAATCCAAAAGTGCTACAAAACATGTACGTTTTCTCCATGATTACGTTAATGTGTATCTGAAAAACCTCTTCAAATTCTAATTTCAGAAATACGCTACAATAAATTGTGATTCAAGTACGAAGAACACATATTTCAAATTACGGATATAACAAACGACGAATCCTAAATCAAAATTTTAAATTAAAACAAAATGCTAGCTAAATTTAGTTGAAGAATGTTGTAAATCAATCTATTCTCTTGATCATAACGTATGCAATGTTCTATGAATAATAATAATAATTTCAATTTCAATACCATATTCCAATTCTTCCAACCAGCCACAAAGGAAAGTAGAATTCATGTTCAGCTCACATCTTAAATACCAATCAATAAAAACAAATTTCAAGCACTCCACTTTCCTATCGTTTCTTGGTTACTTCGTCTTCGTCGTCGCACTATGGCCAAAAATCGAAAAATTGATGGTGACAAATAATGATTTTGATTTTTGTTTCTGTTAGAGGACTATTACGAACCTCAGAGTCCAAAATGGTGGCGCCAGAGATGCAAACCGGTTTTTGAACCGAACCAAAAACCACTGAACCATTGAAATTTTAGTGAACCAAAACCAAACCACGAACCGAAGCTCTCTGAAAAAATGTGGCCGAACCAAACCAAAACCAAACCATTTTTGAACAAGCTGATTGAACCGAACCAAAAACCAGAATTTTTTCCATTGGTTCGGTTCGGTTCAGTTTATATTTAAATATTTAGGATTGAAATTTTTTTATTATCGACCATATTTAAAATCTAAAAACTTTCTATGTTAATCTACTACCCAAAAAAATTGCTTTCCGTACTTAAAATTTCGAACCCTAGCACCCAAAAGAAAATTGACAACCCTGTTGAATTTGACATTTGGTTCATATTTCAAAGTTAACCAAAAAAAAATCGATTTTTGGTATATGGATATGATATATCGTCAGCTTAAAGTGAATTTGTGCTAAGTCCAAAATATGAAATTTTACAAAGGAACAAAAAAAGCCTTGTTAAATCAATTTAATTTTCATTTAAAGAAAACTGAAAATTGACTGAGAATTAAATGAAGCTCAGTTTTCTTTTAATCAGACTCAGTTTTCTTTAAATGAAAATTAAATTGATTTAACAAGGCTTTTTTTTTGCTAATTCACTTTAAGCTGACGATATATCATATCCATATACCAAAAATCGATTTTTTTTTATTTTGTTAAATAAGACTGAATTGTTATTTTTTTGTTTTTTTACTTTTTTAAAATAAATTTTTTCAATCGAGTTTTTTGTCTGAACCAAAACCGAACCAAAACCAAGCTCTTTGAACCAAAACCGAACCAAAACCATAAATTTCAAAACTTGGAAACCAAAACCAAAACCAGATGTCGAAAGAGTTCCTGAACCAAAACCGAACCTTTTTCAAAAAACATTTGGTTTGCATCTCTGGGTGGCGCAGCTTTTTTCAAAAAGAATTTTAAATTTATATTTTTTTTTACTTTATCTTTTTTAGTAATTTTGTATTTGATTAGTATGACTAAAAATTCAACGGCGTTGACCAGGACACGAAGAGAATTGGGATGGCACGTGACCGGGACCTCTGACGAGAGACATTGCGGCAGAGCAAGACTGGAAATCTGTAGTGCCGAGAGAGAGAGAGAGAGAGAGAGAGAGAGGGAGAGAGGGAGAGAGGGAGAGAGAGAGAGGGAGAGAGAGAGAGGGAGAGAGAGAGAGGGAGAGAGAGAGAGAGAGAGAGAGAGAGAGAGAGAGGGGGGGAGAGAGAGAGAGGGAGAGAGAGAGAGAGAGAGAGAGAGAGAGAAATCCAAGATGACGTCTGTCTTTCGCCACGCTTATATATTCTTTATATCCTTGCCTTTGGGATGTCCTTGCCGATTTTTGACTCCAGAATCGACCCTAAAAACCCCCGGATAAGATTTTTTTCCCCGAAAATTGCAACTTAACCCTCTCAATGGATTTGCCCTATATATGGGACAGACCTTTAAATTCATTTAGCGGCTTCTGTAACGGTTTTTTAAACGCTTTGTTTAATTTTCATCATTGAATGGACACTTTTCTAAACACTGACCCACTATGCCTTTGTCTTTTGAAGTCTGAGTCAGTGAAACTTTAGATTTTGTGAAGGGCGATCCCGGTTGCTGCATTCGCCCAGCCATTGAGAGGGTTAAGTAATCCTTACAGATTTCTCAATGCCAGAATCGGATTCAGTGATTTTTTTTTATGTTACAGGACTACTATGAGCCTCACAATCCAAAATTGTGGCCTAGTTAAAGTACAAAGACGTCGCAGGCGGGTAAAGAGAGACAGTTTTTGCGTTTTTTAAAAATTGACGATTTTTTAATGTTTTCCCCAAAAGCGATTCTTGTTCTATCAATGTCCTTAAATTTATGAGTGTCGAGATTATTTAAATTTCTAAGATGATTCTTTGAGGTATAATCTTAAAAAAATGGAAGGGGAGGGAGGGGGGGGGGGGGGTTCGCCCAACAGTTATTTTATTGGTTGCAGTTTTAAAAATGTACTATTTTTTCATCAAAAATCGTCTTTAGGAGATCAAAACTTTTTTGGCGCACGTTTTGACATCAGATTTGGCTACTTTTACTGCGCTGCTTTTGTACTGCAGCTACAAAAGTAGCGTTCTAGATAAGCAGACTGCAGCACGCATCTTTTGTGACCCGCTCTCTACCCAGTATGCAATATTTCCGGCAAAAACTTGCAATTGTAATCACACATACTGCGCAGCTTTGTTGCTTCGCAGCATAGATTTGCAGTTTTAGTCGACGGTTCGATTTTTGTTCGCTCCACCAGAAAAATATTTTTTAATATGTACTAAATTAAGCCAAAAATATATTTTAAAAAAATAATCACGCCACGCTTCGGAGATAACGATGGCTAAAAGTGTGTTTTTAAGCTAAAAGTGTGTGTTTTAATCTATTTAAGTTATTTGAATGCTTTCTTCGCATCGCCAATCGAAGAAAATGATTTGTTTTTGCTTTGGAATTGACAATTTATCAAATTCAAATAATAATTGGATATAAACAAATTTAAAAGTTTGCAAAATGGATCCTAACAGTCAAAATGGATTTTAAAAATCACTCACATTATGAAAGAGACGGTTTTTCATTTGGTGCCAAATAAACCTAATTGTTGTTTACTTCAAAAATTAATTAAATACTGCTGTTTTATTATGTCTGAGTTGTCTAGTTCTTGTTTATTAAATATTTATTAATTTAAATGATTAATTCTGCTGATTATTATTCTTTTTTTTGTGTTTGGTATGTAAATACTTTAAAAGAGATAATATAAATTCGATTCTTTATTTTGGTTTTCAATTGCAATACCAGATAAAGAATATTTTGCTCGAAGATAACGCACAATCTTGAAGAATATATGTTAAATATAAAATTTCACATTCTTCACCTCAAAATATAACTTAGAAACCTACAATTGCCAGTTGGCGATGGTCAAATTCTATATATGAAAATTTTTAATGCAAATTTCAATCAGGGTCATGCGATATTAGTGAAATTATTTAAATTGTTCTAATTGGAATGGAATATATGGGACAGTAATGTAGATATAATTAGTTTTTTTTCATTTCTATGTAAGAGAAGATTGAATTTTGAGATATGGAAAGGTTATGTAACATCGTGTTATGAATAATTTTCGTTTTTATAATTTGGTTGATAAAAAGGACAGTTTTCTATAAAATCGGAAAATAATATTCCACTTATATGACGAAGGAAGGAAGGAATAGTCCGATTGTGCCAGATCCATAACTTAACCTTGCTTTATTTATGAATCTCATCTGTGTACAATTTCAAGTCCCTATCTCAATTTATCCGGGAATCATATGATAAATGGACGAACGAATAGACAAACGAACGGACACCAGGGATAAATCAGGGGCCTTTCATCAAACACGATACGGATGGCTCGAGTCGTAAGTTCAATGTTGTTATTGTTATAAAACACTAACAACAACATTAAATTTACGATTCGAACCAATCTTATCTTGTTCGGTGATAGGGCCTCAGAGCTTCTCGTCATCCTAAACCAGAGATGTCCAGTTTAGATGTGTTGAATTACCACACGCAATTTTTTGGTCTCTTATTGCAAACAAAAACAAAATTGAGAGAGTGGCGTTCTCAGTGGCAAGTTGATGTCATATGCACACAGTGGACCACAAAATTTTGATGTCAAAAAAACTTTCGACATTTTAATTTTTTACTTTTTCGTCTTATTTTATTAATTGTTCTCACGAATATTGAGTGAAAAGAGTCCACTCTGCCAGTGCTCTGGAATAGAATTGCAAAGCATTATAATGGCGCTTAAAATCATATTGTTTTTGCTAATGTAATCGCATTGCAAATACTGCAAATTTCCATTATTGTCAGCAATACCTAGAAATAGGTTTTCCGTATAAAAATCAGGGTATGAGTGCTTCATTATTAAAAATAGAAAATGAAAGAGACTTAGTACATGACGTGAATTGTTGTAACCTCACTGTACATGAGTCTACCAGAGAAAAAAACGACACACAACCTCTCGAATCAACAGTAGAAATGCTAATGAATAAATGAAACGTCCGACTCATAGAATTTGCTGATTTTTCGTCCGCTGTTTAAGGTCGGAATACAATTGGCTCGACACAACCTTTACGACGATAGTTTACTGCCACAAAGTTGTCCTCCACATACAATTCCGCATACTTTGTTGTTCTAAACGTCATTTGCTTTTCATTTGATTTTGACAATGGGACGGTGAGCCACATATAACATTCTTTGAGTGTAAGCAACACAGCATACGAATTATATTTCCTAGTACTTTCTTTAATTTTCCCTTGAGTGACGAAATTTAGATTTTATGACGTCCCCATGAGATTTCATTTTGAATCAACCATGAAATTTTGTCGGCGAGCTGACCGACCAAAGTTCAATTCGATTCAACTTTTTGCGGCAAAGTTGGTCGCATTGATTGTATATAGAAGAACAGGGTACTATGAGTTTAAAATCTGAAATGTCTCCGTAAATGTTGTGTCATAATTGCGTAAAATGCTCTGTCGCTATGGATAAAAATTTTAATGTGAGGAGCTTAAAGGTAGAGGACTCTGTCAGCTAAAGGTGGAGTGAGCCAAAGGTGGAGGACTCTGTCCTAAACAGACTGCTGCAAATTATTATTGTTCGATGATTGGTTGTATGCATTATAAATTGTATTCTAAAAATAACATAGTTCTGTGATTTTCATAGAATGTTACATAATTCCAACAGAAGTTTTTGAAAAATCTGATATTTTAGATCTTATCACGGTTTTAAATATTTTTAACGCGATTTTCTTATCGAATTATATCACGCTACAATTTCATAAAAACCAAAAATCCATTACTGAAATCAATTTCGGAACAAATTCTCATATTTCGGAACAACTTATGAACCACTCTGTAAAGGTGTAATGTTGAAAATTCGCTCCTGGCACTCAAAATCCGAAAGAATTTTTAAAAAATCTTGCTCCGTTCGAGAAATACAGATTTTTGGCTAATTTATTCGCCACATGCATCATAGTGCGTCGTTTTCTTCGTTTCAGGAAACCATTCGCAATGGATGATGGCGTGGCGTGCTATGGTTTTTTTCAAACCCCCTGTGACTCAGCGGGGGTAGTTGGAATATTGGCGAAATTGGTATTTTCTTAGGATTCGGAGAGTTTCGGATGGTGGTAGAATTTTTGGTGGTTATATTTGAGGCAATTTCTTTTCTATATTCGAATATTTCAATTTTTCTTCTAAAAACAGCTAAAATAAGCAGCATTTTTTATTATTACTCATATTTTTGCACGGAAACCTTCAATGCCAGAAGGAAGGGTGAAAAAATGATTCTCAAATAGAAGTTGAATGAATGAAATTCGTTAATGTTATGAAATGACGTCAAGCGACCCACACCAATGACGTGAATTAGGGGTGTATGGTGGTTTGCTTGAACCCCAGAAGGACGAAAAACTATGATATGTCGTACTAGGATATTGGAATGAAACAAAATTAATGTTCAAGCGAGGTCGATACCAGTTTTTTTTTAATAAAGGACTACGAAATTCAAGGCAATCCAAATGGATGTGCATTTCGTTGATAATAGTTGCTGGTATTCCTTTGCACTCTAACCGGATGTCATGTTTATTGATTATTTAATAACTGAAATTGGTATGGATAGACGAGAGTAAACCACCTGCACGGACCAAAGGTATTACCGCACCGAATGTACTTTACCCATTCGTCATCGTTAGGAATTCCTTATTTGGATATGGAAAACGTGACGCCACGTCAGTAAAATGGAAACAGTCTGTGATGCAATGTAGAGAATGGAAAAATAAGACCATTTTTCGTGCAAAAACCAATAGCATACCTTCGATGGGACTATGCAGGATCAATGAACCTCCCATAATACCCATAGAACCGTCAGAGAATCCTGCATTGCAAGAAAAAAAAACCCCAAAAAGTCCCTCAAGGGAGGCGTCTTGGACCCCTTATGTTTATTCCTTGACAAACTTCATTTCGTAGATATCCACACACTGTCTTGATGTATGGTAATAAAGTTATTTTAAGAATTTGGCACTTTATGCGTTGCGAATCGTCCTGAGGATAGAATCGCGTCTCCCGAATATTTGCTAGAAGAATAGATACGATACGTAAATCGGTCGTAAACAAATGAATGACAAAAATAAACCAATGATGGTGGGTTTATAGCTACCGACAACTAAGGAATAAACTAAAATAAAACGAAATATCATTTTTTATTGCCGACTATCAAAAATGGATAAGAAGCTTTTAGGCACCGCATCGGCTGTAAATCATACACGCAATCTATGGTCGACTATTCCTGAAATATTCCTCATTCTTTGAATTCATTCTGTCGTCATGTTCGGCTTTTTCCTCATTTAATCACAATTTCGATGGTGGTAAATTTGCAAATGGTGTCGCAAATTTCCTTTCACTACCGAATACAGTGAAAAGTGTTTATAATTTCGCTCATCGTGATATATTGACGAGGTTTTTGGAATTTTTTATAATCTTAAAATTAAAATATCAGTTGTGGTCAACACAAAACTTTCTTCTACAAAATCTACGACCCTGCGCAATTTACGCTAGAGCCCTGTCGCGTTGTCAACCTAAGACGACCTCCCAATAAATTCTTGGTTTATTCAAAAATATCAAAAACGTACAAAATTTGAGATAACTTGAGAACGGTAAAAGATATCAATTTACGGTAAATGGCAAAAATGTAGAAAATGTTAACATCTTTAATTATTCTTTTAACTGATTTGTCGAAAAACCGTTAGTTTGCAAGTAATTTGCAAAAATATATTTTTTTATATTTCAATCTAAATATCTCAATAACGGTAAAAGATAACGGATAACGGTAAGAAACAAAATTGTGCAGGATGCCATTCTCATTAATTCATTTCATACATTCAGTCAGCAAAAACCCGTTAGTATACATTCAGTCAGCAAAAACCCGTTAGACAGACTGACAGACTGACAGACTGACAGACTGACAGACTGACAGACTGGCAGACTGACAGACTGACAGACTGACAGACTGACAGACTGACAGACTGACAGACTGACAGACTGACAGACTGACAGACTGACAGACTGACAGACTGACAGACTGACAGACTGACAGACTGACAGACTGACAGACTGACAGACTGACAGACTGACAGACTGACAGACTGACAGACTGACAGACTGACAGACTGACAGACTGACAGACTGACAGACTGACAGACTGACAGACTGACAGACTGACAGACTGACAGACTGACAGACTGACAGACTGACAGACTGACAGACTGACAGACTGACAGACTGACAGACTGACAGACTGACAGACTGACAGACTGACAGACTGACAGACTGACAGACTGACAGACTGACAGACTGACAGACTGACAGACTGACAGACTGACAGACTGACAGACTGACAGACTGACAGACTGACAGACTGACAGACTGACAGACTGACAGACTGACAGACTGACAGACTGACAGACTGACAGACTGACAGACTGACAGACTGACAGACTGACAGACTGACAGACTGACAGACTGACAGACTGACAGACTGACAGACTGACAGACTGACAGACTGACAGACTGACAGACTGACAGACTGACAGACTGACAGACTGACAGACTGACAGACTGACAGACTGACAGACTGACAGACTGACAGACTGACAGACTGACAGACAGACTGACAGACAGAAAGACATTTTTTTAATATGACTCCAATCGACTCAGGAGTGATCGGGAATGTTTTTTAGGCAAAATTAAGAGGTCGAAATTTTTCATGAATACAATACTTTATTATACTCCGTAGAAGAAAGTAAAAAACGCCTGTATTAACTGCCATGTCTTCGTCTGCTTACATTAGCAGGAGAAAAACCTCAATATAGAGCAGGGTTGTTATTAATTTCCCCAACCCTAAAAAAACCTGCTGTTTTTTTTTAAAAAAGTTTACCAAAAAAAATTGCGTTTTGCACAGTTGCGTTTATCGTAAATGACTAGACTAAGTTCTTGACCGGCCAAAATTGGACCATTCCTTTCCCGCTCCCCCATACTTGCAATTTTATCGAAAACGGTGAGACATATTGAAAAACTTATAAACGTAAAATGTGTTTAGAATAGGATTTTACATAACTCATCGATACATCAAAATCCAGTTGGACCACTCCTTCCCCTTCCCCCACAAAGTTAAATTCTGTTTAGAATATGATTTTATATAACCGTTCCATACATCAAAATACAATCGAACCACTCCTTTCCCCCTCTCCTATACAAATGGATTTTTTTAAATAAACATTTTGTCATATTTGACGATTGGCCCGTGGCAATTGTGGCTTCTCTTATGTTTCTTAAATATTTTTGCCCAATAAAGTAGAAATATGTATCCACGAGACATTTTGTAGACATCAAAATATGCGACATTTATGAAACCCAAAATAAAGAAAAATTGCAGAGAATTAGAGGAAATATATTTTCGTCGTAAGATTTACATATTTTTACTTTCCTCTATATTTATGACGGAGTCCGACTCGAGAAGGGAAACGGATAGAAACTTTCTGATCAGTACGAAATCCGTTTCGGGCAAAATTTTGCGGATGCCCGACATTTGTCTGTCGCTCCCAATACGAATCAGGGTATAAGCGGTTTTTACCGGTTCTCAATATATTTTGAAAAAAATTAGGTTTTTTGAAAATTTCTCAAAAATTATGCTACAATTGCGATTACAATTAAGTTTCCTCGACCAATGAGATCAAAACATTCATATCCCTACCTCTGAAAGCTTTGATCTCATTGGTCAAAAAGCTTCAATCGTAATCGTAATCGCAATCGTTAGTCTAAATTGGGCTTAAGACTGTTTAGAATTATAATTATCGGGTCTTTCAAGAAGGACATAACAATTTTGTATTTAAATAAAACACAGAATAATTGAGATATCGAGCTGAAATTTATTCCAGGTCTAGTGGAAATGTTACATTTAAGTATGAAATTCGATGTCGTTCATATGGCCACCGCGAGCACGTTTGCTGATTGATTCTTTGGAGCGAATTTTCCACCACTCTTCCACACATATCGGCCGGAACGTTGGCAATTTCGCGTTCGATATTGTTCCTGAGCTCCTCTAACGTTGTTGGCTTGTTGGCATAAACCAACGACTTAACATAACCCCATAAAAAGAAATCCAACGGCGTTAAATCGCATGAGCGAGGTGGCCATTCGACCGGACCATTTCTCGAGATTATACGATTACCGAACTTCTCCTTCAATAGATCAATTGTTTGACCAGCTGTGTGGCATTGATCGTTCGTGAACTTCACCATGATAAAAATGTAAACCTTGACTGACGTTTTAGCATTGCCAGATCATAAAAAAGTTTGAGGGAGCGTTTTTATTAAAATACAAAATTGTTATGTCCTTATTGAAGGACCCTTTATAAGGAAAAATCATTCGGGAACTACAATCAAAAGAAGATAATGAGGATATCCAAACCACCCGGTTGTTTTAATCGAGCATTTGTAAATGAAATAATATCGTTTAATTTTTTTTCTTTTCTAAAACCACAATAAATTTCATTTTGAGTGGCATCGCACACATTTTGTGTGATTTTTTTTAATAATAAAAGAACGTGCCCATATTGTAAATCGATTATAACTTCCGCTTTTGTATTTTAAATTTCGCCAAAAACCAACGGTTATTTAAAAAAAAATCTTATCTAATCTTCAATATTAGATCAGTTTTCAGCTTTGTTAGCTGAGATTTATGTGAAACACGTGATAAGCGCTTCCACGAATCGTAAATGGAAACTCCCAGTACTAAATTCACAAAAAAAACATAAGAAAAGCTACAATTGCCAGGGGCCAAACGTCAAATACTCTACATGATGACAGACAAAATGTTTAATTAAAAAAATCCCATTTGTATAGGAGAGGGGAAAAGGAGTAGTCCGATTGGATTTTGATGTATGAAACGGTTATGTAAAATCATATTCTAAACAGATTTTAGCTTTATAATTTTTTCAATATGACTCACCGTTTTCGAGAAAATTGTAAAAAGAATGTTTCGTTTTTATGGGGGATAGGTAAGGAATGGTCCCGTTCAAGAACTTATCCTAGCCATTCACGAGAAACGTAACTTTACAAAATTTCAAGTCTCTAGCTTAATCCTTTCGAAAGTTATGCTGTTCACGGACGGACAGACAGACGGACGGACAGACAGACGGACGGACGGACAGACAGACGGACGGACAGACAGACGGACATGGGGAGACGAAAATCTAGAACACTCAAAAAAAACCCCCCATTGAGTTGAGCTTTTTTTTTTTTTTTTTTGAAAAAACCCGGGGACTTCGCGACCCTGTCGAAACAGTTCGCTATGGGTGTTAATTGTTACCAATTTTTCGGTGTTAAACCAACTTTTTAAAGGAGTTAAAAAATCAAATAAATTTCACCTCACAAATTCTTTGTTTCGCAAGCATTTGAGATGTTGTCGATTGTTTACCAAACAATTCGCCTTCCCAATAGGCTATTCAAGCTTATTGGAAAGTTTCTTCTTAACGTGAACACCCTTTACAATGAACATAGCTTCTTATAAGAGTTTGAGTGAATTTTTGACTCCTTTTCGGAGTTAATTCAAAATTGAGATCAAAACGGTGTTATACACGGAAAAAAATCCGCATAGTAATCGTTCCTATAAAATGGTGGAAAGCGATTATAGGAGTCATTCCACCATTTTGTAGCAAAGGCTTCCATAAATATTGGAACTAGTCCTAGTTTTGGTGGAATCATCACTATGTAAATAGGGCTGAGAGAAGAATGCCCACATTCCAACAAAAGTAGCACTCGTTCCTAGTTTGCATTGGAGACGTTGTTAATCTGAGGTGGAAACATTACTATATTATGTATGGAATCATTCCCACTGTTTGTAGAAATGACTCCAATATCATGTAGGGCTCAGTCCTACAAAAAAAATGGAATGAATCCTAAGTTTTGGTGGACTCATTCCTATGCAAATGGGATTCAGCGAATATGATAATTCAAGTCGAATTTTTTCTTCGATTATAATTCACACGTGGTTTGCGAACTCGGAGTATATATAGCTTGGACCTGCCTAGTGCCACACTCTGACACTTGTGTCGGAGAATTTTTTTAATTACAGGGCGTTTTTTTGCTCGAGCTATATCATACCTCGAATATTTTGAGGCCCCGAACTTCTCTATCTCGAATATTCGATAACTCGAATTTTTGTTTGTCCCCTTTAGATTGGACAGAATCCAATAAAAAAAAGTCTCCAGTCCTATACAGATAGGACTTGGTGCTATAATTATAGGAACGTGTCTTATTTCAAATTAGAATGTCGCGAATATATATAGGAGAGAATCCAATAATCAATGGAGACATTACAACGTTTTATGGGATTGAGTCCTTTACAAAAGCCATATTTTTGTCGCAACCAGTCTAACATATATAGTAATCTCTCCCATGTAACACGTTGGAGTCTTTGCCATAGTTTTGGGAATGGTTACACCAAAAAAAAAGAATACGACCACTTTTTTGTTGGAATGTGTCCTAAAAAATGTGGGAGCTGTTACACCTTTTTTATAGGAATGATTCCCATATTTGGCCACTATGCCGTTTTTCCCATAAATATGGGACTGGAGCATGAGATTTTGGTGGAATGGTTCCTATATGTTTTTCCGTGTAATGGATATTTAGCTCCTTAAAACAGAAATGTCAAAATAACTCCGCGCTACGGTGTTAAATTTTTTTCTTAATAACACTGCGGGGTGCTTTTAGCTATGTTTTTGAGACTATGTTAATTTGTCCACGGATTTTTTCCTAGGATAATATTACCCTAGGAATCTCCAAGATGACTCGATAGTGGCGGAAATTGAATACCACAAAGGAGTTCTTGATGAAACTTACATATACGAAAGAATGTATTTTTTCTATCAGCAGCCATCCATGTTTAGGCCTCCCTCAAGGTATGCAAATTTTCCTTTATTTGTATTTTTTATGG
Source organism: Chrysopilus asiliformis (assembly GCA_964034945.1). NCBI lineage: Eukaryota > Metazoa > Arthropoda > Insecta > Diptera > Rhagionidae > Chrysopilus > Chrysopilus asiliformis. The sequence goes on along the minus strand of OZ035960.1, from coordinate 92,121,593 downwards.
AACGAGTTGTCTGATTTCAATGGAATAAAAGCTAGAAGTCGAGTACAAGCATTTTAAAGTTTATTTCATTGAATACGGACAACTTTTTCTATCAAAAAATGCAAATAAACGAAAATTTGCATACTTTTAGGGACGTTGAAACATGGATGGTTGCCGATAAAAAAAAATACATGGCTTTTATTTTTTGAACATTCTTTCACATATGTAGGTCTTGAGGTTTACTTGTGAGATGAAAAGAATACGTAAAACTATAAAGTTGTGCAAAATTTTTTTAATTATGTATACTTTTTGTCGTTTGCGAATCGCAAATCCTTTAGCCAGACGGTATCTGCCCACCCCTTCATATTCGGTCTTTTGAACAGAGGAAAAGCAATCAAAAGTTTTCGGATCGTCATAGTGATGTTCTTGTAATGTACACACCAACTGTTCAACCACACTTCAATATCATCTGTCCACCCATCCATTATAAGCAATAGTACAAAACATTATATCCTTGGTGATACAGCAAGGATTAGTCATAAATGGCACTATTCTGAAGTTACACATCAATGGAGAGAGATAGAAATACAGTAGGTGGCCAGCGAAAGGAAGGACACACAGAGAAAGCGACCAGGACCAAGGACAGCTCATGACGAATGATGATGACGATGATGTATTCGATACATGCCCAATGTGGCCACCACCTTCCACCCTTCTCCTCTTCAGAAAACAAATTCTGCCAAGACATGTTGCGAGAATAGTTTGTGGTTAGAATCCTTAGTTCACGCGCGCACTGCATTGGCAAGATGCTGGATGGTGCTGAAGTGGTAATTTGAATTAAGAGTGCTTTTTAGCGTGCATTATTAGATATAAATAATCAAATAGTAAATAAGTCAGTCGCAATATCCTTTTTTGGCAGCTTCAATATTGGTTTTAAAAACTAAAATTACCACTTTAGTACCATTCTACAAGCTTGCCAACGCGGTGCGCGCCTGCACTTAGAATTCCCACCACACTTTTGGATTTCATGACATTCTTTTATCCATTAATCCTTCAATGGTCGTCAAACTGACGATGTTTTTGATCCTTGCTTGTACTCAGGGACAGCCAAATGGAATGAAAATTCTGTCCTTAAAATGCTGTAAAAAGTTGGGTGCATGGCAAAAAAAACATATTTTCCCATCAGAATTTTCCGTTTAAATTTCGAAAGAAAAATCAATTTTCTGAAATTGTTGTGAGGTAACATCTGCGGATCATGTCAAATACATTCAACACATGCAGCCAATATCGAGAATGATTGAAATCGATTCTTCGCAGAGGTTCTGTGTTTGAGTGAAATACCTTAAAAAAAAAGTGTATTATGACTTAATTAAAGAAAAAACTATTTAAAGTCTTTAATTATGTTATTTATCATTTTTACACGGTTTAAAAAAAGGAAGTACAGTCGAATTCGGATAAATGGGAAAACGTCTATAACTGGGATGGATTGTTTGGTCCGCGTATTTTTCAACAAAAAGTCTCTTAACTGCTAGGGCGTTGTTGATGTCTTTAAGTTTTACAGTGGTAAAACGTGGTGAAACCAGAGGGAAGTGGGAAGGAAAATCTTCTTCTCTCCCACTCTTGAGAAAAAAAACCTCTACAAGTTGACCCCAGAACCATAAAACCTCCTTAAATGAGAACTCGGGTAAGTAAGAAGCCTTGATAAGTTGAAGGTGTCGTGAAATCAGGCGCGGATCTAGACTTTAACTAAGGGGGAGAGGGAGTCACGGCCATGGAAACTTAGAATAGTAAACCAGTCGCGGTATCAAACTTTCATGCAGGGGAGTCACTTTATTTTATTTATTAAAAACATTTCCTATCATAAAAAGAAAGTACATAAATTATAAATTATAAAGGGTGGTTAAATTTTAAGGGCCGATGTTGAATGTGAACCACACTTAAACGTCAAGTTTTTTTCTGCATTTCATTTGACATTTCTCAATTTCAGACTAACTCAATTTGAACCATGGAAAGATACACAATCGAGCAACGCGTTAAAGTTATTCAGGCTTATTATGAAAATGTGCCTCATCACTGAAGATGATTTTCTTCGAAAATTGATCATCCACTGTTGCCATTTCTTGCCACCATTCTGACCATTAACGACGCTTGAAATGGTCAAGAGGCTTTAGTTCTTGAGTCAATTGCACCTTGTAAGCGTGTAAATGCAAGTCTTTATGCATAATGTTCATCAACGACGAGCGTGGGAGGTGCAATTGTTGGGCACGACGACGAGTTGAGGTGGACGGCTCTTCAGCCACACTATCGCGAACAGCAGCAATATTTTCTGCAGTACGAGCTGTACGAGCATGCACTGGTGTTTTCACATCTCCTACAGACCCGGTTTGTTCAAATTTTTGCACGATTTTTCCGATTGTACGCACATTTGGACGATTAAATTGACCGAAAAAATCACGAAGTGCACGATATGCATTTTGATTTGAACGCCCATTTTCATAATAAGCCTGAATAACTTTAACGCGTTGCTCGATTGTGTATCTTTCCATGGTTCAAATTGAGTTAGTCTGAAATTGAGAAATGTCAAATGAAATGCAGAAAAAAACTTGACGTTTAGGTGTGGTTCACATTCAACATCGGCCCTTAAAATTTAACCACCCTTTATAATCGCTTTGCTACATATTCATCGGGACATTGAGTCACCGAGACACAAACAGGCAGATAATTAAGGTGACCAGATTTCTGAAATCAGAAAGCTGGACGCACGCACATTTTTTTAAAATTCTATTCATGAATCGATGGTTTTGATCATTATATGACAGGTAGTCAGACCTTTTTTTTACCAACAATCACCACGAGAATTTTTCAAATTTTTATCATTGCAGAAGAACTGCAACAAAGAGGTAATTACGTTTAGGAGAATAAGAAGGGGAAAAAATGCGCAGCATGCAAATTTTTTTGAACACAAATGTGCTGTAGGTGAATGTTCTCATGTAGTTTTAAGGTCAATCTCCATACATCCGATTTCCTTGTCTGACAGAAAAAATCAGAAGTGTGTATGGCGAGAAAGGGGAAAGTGTCCCCTATCCGAAATCGAAAGTGTAAGGACAATACATCAAAAACTGTAAGGACAGTTTCGAGCAAATAATTGAAAAATCAAACAAATTAAATGCAGAATATATTGAAGATTTTAAAAAATTGGCAGGAGTCGAGCTTCAAAAAATATAAAAACTCGCTTAAAACTTATTTCAAGGGCTTCGGAATCAATAAAGCATTTTAAGCAAAAAAAAAAAACGAAAACATAACAAAAGCTATACTTGCCAATCTGGCAATTATTGAAAACCCGTATGGTATCAAAATTCGAACAGTTGTACCAATATTCCACTTTGATATTCGTATCAAAATTCGAACAGTTGTACCAATATTCCACTTTGAAGTCAAATTTTCCAAAAAGATTTTTAAAAATTTGTTCCAATCGGATTTTGATGTATGGGAGTTTTATGTAGAATCATATCCTAAATAACTTTTGTTCTTGCACTTTTTTGATAAGATGAACTGTTTTTGAGATATTCACAAAAAACGTTTTCGTTCGTATGGGGGGTACCCCCCCTAATGGACCATTTTTGCCCATGAACGAACTTAGCCTCACATTTTACGAAAAACGGATCTGCGCAAAATTTCAAGTCTCTAGCTCAATCCGTGCGCCCGCAATCCGCGCCACAGACGGACGGACGGACGGACGAACGGACAGACGGACGGACGGACATGCTAAATTCAACTTTTTTTATCATTCTAAACACACTGGTGTAGTTCATTTTTTTGTGTGATGACGGGATCTTGGCGTTACAAACGGTAAGGCAAATCTAATATACCCTTTGGTTTCACCATACGGGTATAAAAAAATCAATTGGAGGGGCAGCGGGGGGAGATGTTTTGGCTGGGGAGTTCGAATAGCCTAAAGTGTTTATCTGTCCGTCCGTACGTGAACACCATAACTTTCGAAAGGATTGAGCTAGAGACTTGAAACATTTCTCGTAAATGGCTAGGCTAAGTTCTTGAACGGGCAAAATTGGACCATTCCTTCCCCCTTCCCCCTTCCTAAGACGAAATAGAAAAACAAACAAGCAAATCCAACATTCTATTTGATCGCCGAAAGGCACAAAGGGAAGAGGATATCTAGCAAACGATCGTAGTCGGTTCGTTTCGGCATTTTATTCTTCGTCGATGCAATGAAAGCTTTTAAGCTCTCTAAAACAAAAGCATTTTGTCAGCTACGACTGTGTCAGCTACGACTGTCGGCTACGAGTTAAAAATGGGTTCAGATGCTACTATGGGCACTGGTTATCTGAGTATGTTTATTTGTGCTAAGAGGTTGAAATTTTTCATGAATACAATACTTTCTTATATTTTGTATAGGCAAATAAAAATGATAGATTCTAGAGAGCAACGCAATGCTAAAACTAATTTTGTATTGTTGAAAAAGTTTTACCCGGATTCTGTGACAAGAATATGAGAAACTTTCCTATTTTGTTCAATGCATATAATCCCCTATCCTGCTAGCTATGATAATCCCCTTCCCCATATTTCACGACGAAATATCTTTTTAATTCCAAATCCAGCTCTGACAAGTGGAAAATTATTCTCTTGCCAAACAAATAACTTTTTCCGCAAAATTTCAATGTTCGTCGCAGTTTCCTGAGAACATCTCTGTTAACACATCTTCGAGATTAAAATGTAGTAAAAAAAATGCTCCAGGGAACGGTAAACTATGGAAAATTGGAATGAACGGAATTCTAACCGGATGAAATGTGGAAGAAACTTTCAGAAAAATGTGTATTTCTAACAGACTATTAATTCTGCTTCACTTAATGTTTCAATTCGAAGTGCATACTAAAATTTTTAACCCTTAAATGGTAGCGAAGAATGATGGTTTAGACATTTTAACATGGCATTTTTTTTAAAGTAGGGGAATGTTTAATCTTTGGGAAAAAAAACTTTTAACCAAATCAAGGAATACAAGAGAATATTCAATTTAAAACATGGCATGTGAGCATATTGTTTTAGTATTTTTGAGACAAGCTTATGGGATTTTCATTATAAACATCCTTAAAAGGGGAATATCCAGAAAAGCCCATTGAAATATAGGAGGAATAAATTGAACGTAGCTTTCAAATAGTGTAGAAGTTATGCGCTCCACTCCATTGTGGTCGATAGTGCACAGGGAAACATGAAAAAAAAATGACCATAGAAGAAATCCTGCTTTACAATTGACAGGAAGTAGGTCATCGTCAAATAACTATTATACAACCAAATAATTTTCATAACGGGACGATTATAAATGTCAACAAAAGGCATATGTTTTGTTTTTTGTCGTTTGTTTATTTAAAGAAAAATTTGTGTTGGTTTTCAGCTTAAAATCCCTATACTGTCCTTGGCATACGTTGGAAAAAAAAGTTACACACACACACTCACAATGACATGGAAGTCATATGAAATTTCATTTTTATTTCATGTCATGGTAAGGACGGGAACGTCAATACGTTTTGCAATACAGAAACTCTTAATATAAATATTATGTAAATAGATTTCTATAAATAAAAAAAATTTGAAAAAATAACAAATCAAAAGCTTTCATTTTTAAAAAAAGGTACGAAAAAGGTAAAAAAAAATAATTTTTTGGGCGCTGTGTATCAAAAATAAAAGCGAGATAAATATTTATTTAATTTTATTTTTCATGCTGTTATCTTGCGTTTATTTATTTTTTTCCTTTTTAGTACATTTTTTTATACTCTATATAATATATCATATATCGGGTCTTTCAATAAGGATATAAGAATTTTTGAGATATCGGTCTGAAATTTATTCCAGGTGTGGTGGACATGTTACATTTAAGTATGAAATTCGATGTCGTTCATATGGCCACTGCGAGCTCGTTTGCACTGATTGATTCTTTGGAGCCAATTTTCCACCACTCTTCCACACATATCGGCCGGAACTTTGGCAATTTCGCGTTCGATATTGTTCCTGAGCTCCTCTAACGTTGTTGGCTTGTTGGCATAAACCAACGACTTAACATAACCCCTTAAAAAGAAATCCAACGGCGTTAAATCGCATGAGCGAGGTGGCCATTCGACCGGACCATTTCTCGAGATTACACGATTACCGAACTTCTCCTTCAATAGATCAATTGTTTGACCAGCTGGGCATGTAAACCTAAAAAAACCCTTAAAAATAAAAAATGTAAACATTGACTGACGTTTTAGCATTGCCAGATCATAAAAAAAGTATTAGGGTGCGTTTTTATTAAAAATACAAAATTGTTATGTCCTTATTGAAAGGCCCTTTAGAAGTATATTAGATTTAGTATACCGTTTGTACAGCAGTGAACCAATCATTGGACACAAAAATGAACTACAGCAGGGTGTTAGGAGGGATGACAAAAGATTTTAATTTCCGTCCGTCTGTCGGTCCGTCCATCTGTCCGTGAACACCATAACTTTCGAGAGGATCTGTCCGTGAACACCATAACTTTTGAAGAGACTTGAAATTCTGTATAATTGAGTTTCTCGTAAATTATTTACAGCCTTATTAATAAAAAATCCCTAACACGGAGATAACTCATGTGCTAACTAACTCCGAGATAGCAAACTTATACATTAGTTAACTATTCTTATTAATAAATTTTTTTCCTCCATATAATAGCTAACTCGTATTTTATTTAAAAATTTAGCTTGAATACGGCAACCCTTGTGCCAAATTGTACCAAAAAATACGAAAATCTTTTACATTTAAGTCATATTTTGGTTTTTTAAATCCGTTTCCTTGGAGACGATATTAAAATAAATCATATTTTGGTTTTTTAAATCCGTTTCCTTGGAGACAATATTAAAATAGGAGTAAAATTAGTGTTTTCATTTTGATTGTGATTGACTGCAAAGTAATTAAAAATGGAAAATTTAAAAATTAAACGAAAGCGATCAGAAAATTGGTGTTCAAGTGATAAGGTAATATAATATAACAACATAAATTGCATTTTTTTAATGGATCATTGCTTCTTCCAGTCTTTTTTGCAAGAGTTATGCGCCGTCAAGAGTTATCAACTCCTTAACTCGAGGAAATCGGTATGTTAGCTAACACAGAGTTAACTAACGTCAGTTAACTCTTAAAATTTTTTATTAATAAGAATTTCGAGTTATCCACTGCGTAAACCATTGATAAAAATTAACTAACGTTTATTAATAAGGCTGTTAGTGTTTAACCATTGAACCATTTCTGATTCATGGTTTATACTCGACCTTTTAGCATTGAATCCTATTGGAATTTTTCGGCTTATAAGGTCTGCAAAAACAATAAAATTATATTATTTTTGCGGATGTTTTCACATTCAAAATACTCAAATCGAGTTTTACTCCACCAAAATCCTGTAAGCCTGCGTGGAAGCTGGAAAAGCAGGCTCTGATGACGGTGAGCCAGCTTTCCATACTACACAGAGAGAAAAAAACATGGTAAATTTAACCAAAACGTCTTGGTTAAATAATTTTTATATGGGATTACCAAAATTTTAAATTTATTCGATAATCGTACCAAGAAATTGGTTAAATTACCCATGGCCAAAATTGGGAAAAATACCAAAAATAAATTGTGTAAATTAACTAAGTTCTTGGGTAGAACTTTTGCCCAAAAGTTGCCCAAGGTCTTGGATGTTTTTGCCAAAAGTTTAGATAAATTTCGCGCATGACCAAAAATACCCAAAATATTGGTCAAACTATCCAAAACTTTGGGTATTCATCCAAATATTTAGGTGATGACGTAATACTCGTATTTTGTTTTGCGCTTGCGATATTGCCAGATTCGATCACTACAGATTTTTTGAAATGAGAACTAATTTATAAAAACTAAATTAAAATTATTAAAAATTAACGAATTAGTCACAATTAAGTTCTACAACATGTACATTAGAGAGTTTGTAATTCAGGTAGTAGCCAATCGGACTATTAAAAATGAACGCTATGCTGAAAAACGAGGGTGAAAAAAATCTAAAATTGTATTCATTTTCAGCAAATAACTGTTATTGGTTGTCAAATCCACCCATTGGTTATTCTTCGGATTATTGGCTCACTAACATAGAGCTGCAAAATTTCATTTTGAATTGATTGTTAATTTCGTTTGAAAATCCGAATGGAATGGCAATTACAAATGTTTATAGGTTAAAAAAAATCATCTACTTTTAAGTGATTATACCTCCAAATAGATAGCAAAGGGGCCTAACATTTTGTGAATCTTACTCTACCCGTTGATTGTTTCTACCCCATATTTAATACCTAAATACTTTACTGACCATAACAATAAAAAATATTCAAAATCAATTCTTTTGTGGAAAAAACTTTGTTAACCCAAAAAACTTTGGTATTCCATAATAGCAACTTTAACTCTTATGTGGTGATAATAAGGCTCAAAATTGCTCAAAATTATAGTCATATCATATATTGTGTGGCTTCAGTTTCATGGACAAAGGCGCGATTTAATTATTATTAATTATTAATAACAAATTTTGATGAAATCATCACTTTAAAAAAATTAAACTTGCGAAAACCAAATGAGCAAAATTCGCCCTGCATGAATGTAAATTTCACACGACAACATTTTTGTTTTCGCCGTCGGTATTGCTCACGCTGCCGGCCATTATAATTCAATATTTTTTGTATCTGAATAAATAAATTCATGTTTGAAACAGAAAAAAAAATTGGAATGAAAAAATTGAACTAATTGATTCTTGTTCACTTGGCAATACCGTGCCATAGTTTTTTTCTCTGTGCTAACGGTTTTAGCTTCACTTTCATGTGAACGCCGCGTCGATCGTAGCTTTGGTTTTCAAAGTTTGTTTTCCTTTTCCAGACAATTTTGGTAATTTTTATATAAGTGATTTAAGTGAGTATTGTTAATTGAACTGTGTAGTTTGGAGTTAAGCACAAAAAATCAACTAAAAAAACTTCAATAAAGTTGGCTGCTGTGGGATTCGTGAAGAAACTTGAATTTGCTTGCTGAAAAGTTATTAAAAAGGTAAATTTTTGTTTTTACATGTAGTTGGTGGAAACAGCACATGATTTTCTTACAAAATAAAGTTAAAATATTCTGTTTTATGCATTTTCCATTCGAGAATTTGTCTTTGCTATGTTCGGCCTGTAAATTTTTGTGTTCCAGACTTCTGAAAAAAAGTCACCAGCCATTTTGTCAGTTTTCAATAAATTTTGTCTAGTTCAGTGCATTTATTTTTGTCATAAAATACTAAGATCCCGTTCAGACATAAAAATTAAGACCCCGTTTCCGCGCGGATGAAAACTTTGTGTGTGCCCGCCGAAGAGGAACACCATAAAAATAGAACCCGCGGGCTTCCAAGCGCTCGGAAACCACTGTGTCTGAACGGGGTCTAAAGAAAAAAAAGCCCTAATGACGCTGCATATTGTTATGGGGCACACAGGGAATTCCGTATCCGAAATAGGCATTTTTAGCCGTCACTCTCCCCTACGGAATTCATTTCGCCTCCACCGCGCACCACCAAGCTCTGCCTACCGATAATTTTTTTTCTTTTTTGGCCTAAAGGATTTTATCGAATCCCAGAGAGAATTGTTTCATACAAATATTTCATAATATTGCATCTTGAACAAAAAACAGAAACCAAAAATTTTTTCCCAATTTTTTTTTGATTATTTGGTCGAAAGTGTCTTCACACTTTATGATGCAGTTTGAGAACGAAATAAGGTATTGTCGTACTTCTTTCCATTATGTAATGGGGACAAATGAGCGCAGTTTTTTAGAAAAAGATTTCCCTCCCTTTGTTATCAAGAGTTTCAGTTTTTCAGGGAGTATAGATCGAAGGGCAGGGGTGGAAAACTCTTGTTATTTTTGGGTCTACTCTTTAGGACCTCTTATTTAAGATTCTACCCTTCATACCCCTCTTCAAAAAAAAGTTTCAAACTAACGTGCAGGCGCTGATTAAGAGAAAGTAATGTGCTGTTCGTGGAAGATATTTTTTAAAAGCTTTGAGATTTACAAATTTTTGATTTTTTTTTCTTTTAATTAGTATAAAATGAAATGTTTTATCGAAAGATGATGGAAATGCTAAAATTACTTTGCTTACTTTTAGGATATTTACTATCTTAATCCTCGAACCACTTCATTACTTAGTGAGCTTTCACTAACTTCAGCAGATATATCAACTTCAGGCCGAAAGACTATTCAAGTACTTATTTTATTATTTGAAATTACAAATATTTAAATAAATTTATTATGTAGGTAACCGTCATTGATATTTTAACATCTACTGAACGGGGTACAAACCTGGTAAAAACATTTGATGATAAAAAAACTTTAACTCCCAAAGACCGAACAACTCTTGTCCACAATATTGTTCAACATATAATTGATAATGACATACATATGAGTGTCAAAAAATGTCAAGATTTCGCCCAGCAAATTATTGAAATTTTCCCAACAGAAGATATTGTGAGTATTTACATATGAATATGAATACTGAGCTCCTAAATGAAGGAAATTAATGTTTTTATAACTTAGAAAAATGATGTTGACATGGAACGCGTAGAGTACACAAAAAAAAATTTTTTTAATCCATGATGAAATCTTTTGATTACTGTTTCTTGGATAAATTCCTTAAAAAACTACATTTTATTAAACAATTTCGAAAAAAAACTTCACTGCTTATACGTGACTTTCGTAAAAGTTTTTTTTTAATAATTTCTAATGTTTCTATCGAAATTTTTATATTTATTGTGATTGATACTTTTAGAATACCACAGTTTTGCTCTCTTAAAGTCTCATAAAGTTTTTATGTAAACACCAGTCAGAGTCGCATCTAGGTAATTTCCTCCTTTAGGCAGAAACACTTGCCCTTTTCATGTTTTTATATATGTGGTGTTTGTTCATACATTTCATGTTTTTATATATGTGGTGTTTGTTCATACATTAAAGTAACGCCTAAAGTGTTATCAAGCATGTTCTAATTCTGACTCTCATCAGCATTTATTGTTAAAAAAATTATAGCTAATAAAAATTTTTAGGCAACGTACTTTGTTCCTGGCAAATACAAGAAAGCACCCAAAGGCAAATTGTGGGATAGATTTCAGGGTCAAAAGAAAGCGCTTAAGAAATTGACGGAAGAGATAAACATTGAGCGACTTGAGCCAAACAATACTCCGGATTCTGATCATGCCGAAAATGATGAAGGTATCTACACATAAACGCAATGATCTTATTTATAATTTTGTTTATAGGTTGTTAAGCTATTGATAGACACCTTAAACCTGTGTTTAAGCCCTAAACGTGTGTTAATTTTAAATAATATTGCGGGAAATTTGAATTTCAAAACAATCTGTCGAACTATAGTTAAGGATAATTGCATAAACATTGACTTTTCTATTTCATGCTTTTATTAAATTTCAATCACAGTATAAAACGTCAAATCAAAAATATTTGACGTTTTATACTAAGATAAAACTTTGATACTAAAATTAAACCGAAAACATAATAGAGACTTTGTTTTACTAAAACCCAGTTTAAATTTGACTATGAAAAACAAATGTTTTAAGTTGGATGTTAAATTTCAGCACTTAACTTAGTTAAACCTTCAGTTTACGGAACGGCTATGAATATCTGCCAATAAGTCTTCTGGAAAAATTAGTGTTTCATTAAATTTTTTTCTAGAATTGGAAACTATTTGGAACCAGCTTAAATATATTCGAAACTGGGATCAGGTTTTACCTCAATGGCGAAAGACTACAAAATTCCGAAAAATCAAGTTACAAAATACAGCAAATGTTGAAGACATTTTTAAAGACTGGCCACTATATAAATACTCCAGAGCTTGTGAATTGGTAATTATGTAAAATGATTGTATAATTTCTATTGAATAATAGTCAAGAGAACCTTGATTATCCAAAATGTATTTTAGGTTATTGTAAATCATTTTGTTTGTTGTTGTTGTACCACGAATCTATTCTTAAAAACTCTAACTTTTTAAGTGCAACAAATCATTTTCTCATTAAATAAACATTTCAGTTTTATATTTCAAACAAAAATTACGATGATGTTCTATTTTACAGATCTGAAGAACGCAAAAATAAAGTAAAGAATTTAATTTTGTAATATTGTTTTGGTCAATTATATCTGGCAAATAACTGAATGCAGGACAATTGAGGTTCTACTATTTATATAAAAGTTAAAAATATAAAATTGACAAACATTTTTAGGTTGACATTGATTACGAGTACCTTAAACCCATCAATAGTTTTGGATTCCTCGAACGGGAGCAATTTTGTGAAAAACAGAAGACATTTTTTCAACCAGAATCACAATCCCAAATGCTAAGGATCTATTGAAAACCATATGATGAATGAACTCGATTCAGGTAAAATCAAAAGTCAAAATTGGTTATGGGCATTATTTAAAATTATCTATCAAGATTTCTTGTGCCTACAAAATATGGTTTTTACTATTATATTTGTTCTTTTTCGATTTTTAGACAACCTAAATGTTTGCTACATTCGCCTTTTACATGCCGTGTTAAAACCTACAGCAACTGTTCTAAATGGTCGCCACGTAAAATACACCGTGACGGATTCGCAGCGGTCGTTTACTTTATCAGTTTCACAAGCAAATTGCATCGATAAAATACTGTCTGACCAGTGAGAAGATTGTGCAGAAAGGAAAACCACAATGCAGCCAATACTAAGAATACATGCAGAGGAATTTCGTCTGTTTGGGTATTTATTCAAAAATATTTTTTCGGAATAACCGAAACTCAGGAAAATTTTCCAGTTGTAGATACTTTTATCAGTGATCTCAAAAATAAATTGCTAAAATAGAATACACAAATTAATGTCGATTGTAAAAATATAATGGTTGTATAGTGCTTTGGTATAAATAAAAATTAATTTTTCACTTAAAATTTGAATTTCTTTCAGCGTATTTGAAAAAACCACAAATTCTCATTGTAGCCAATGGGTGATGTGAATAAAAAGATAGCTTTTGCTAAAATTGATGTTTTTTAGCTAAAAAACATCAGTTTTAGCAAAAGCTATCTTTTTATTCACATCATCCAATAACTTGGGAAAATTACCTAAATCATTGGGTAAATGACTAACAAAAACCTTGGGTAAATTACCCAAGATTCTAGGGTAAAAATTATTGTTTAATACCTAAGAGATTAGGTAAAATAACCAAGTTTTTTGGGTACATCAGAAAATCTTTTAACTAATAGTTTGGGTAAATTAACCAAGCTTTTGGTTAAACCTTTAACCAAGGGTTTAGAAAAATTACAAAATATTTTGGGAAAAACTCCAAAAACGGTTTTGGGAAATTTTACTAAAATACTTGGATAACTTATCCAATTTTTGGTTGTTTTTCCCAAAATCGATTTCTACTAAGAATCTTGGGTAAATTATCGAATTTCTTAGTTGGTGTTCTCCTTACCAAGAAATTGGTTAAGCTATACGATGATTTTGGGTATTTTCACCTAGTTTTTTCTCTCTGTGTAGAAACAGGCTCCTGGTGGGTTTGCGGGGCAGACATGTGCGACCTGTTGGGGGGAAATTTGGATGTGAAAACATCCGCAAAAATAATATAATTTTGTTGTTTTTGCAGACCTTATAATCCGAGAAATTCCAATAGGATTCTCGCAAATGGTTAGGCTAAGTTCTTGAACGGGCAAAATTGGACTAGTTCTTCCTCCCCAAACAAATGAAACAGTTTTTTGCAATTTTCTCGAAAACGGTGGGTCATATTGAAAAATTTATAAAGGTAAAATCTGTTTAGAATATGATTTTACATAACTGGTCTATACATCAAAATGTAATCGGACCATGCCTTTTCACTTCTCCTATACAAATGGATATTTCAAATAAATATTTTGTCTGTCATCATATAAAGTATTTGACGATTGGCCTCTGGCAATTGTAGCTTTTCTTATGTTTTTAATTTTATTTTATTCTATCCTGTTTGGCCATTTTGTGCTCGATTAGTATGACTAAAGCACGATCTCCATACAAACGATTTCTTCAAATGGGAATGATTCCTCAATTTTCTGGGAAGATTTCCTATCTAACCCTCCTAACTTTTTAGTGATGATGTCAGAAATTTTATGTGAATCGTTCCAGCCTATAGTTGAAGATTTCCAATTTTTGTCGAAATCAGTCAAATTTTAGGAAAAATAGGAAAATGTTCTCGAAAAAGGGAACTTATCCTAAAAATATCTGGTCTGATTCCCAAAGATGTTGGGAATTGTTCAACTATGGGATGGAGTGACTGTCGCTAAATTTGTTATATTTCCACTTAACAGTAGAAGGTTTCCCATTGATGATTGGAAGCTTTCCCCAAGGTATTTTCATATATATATTAACATCCAGGTGGAAGAGCTTCACCAGAAAATTCGATAATGACTCCAATTTTCTCTCTCCGTGTATTTTCTGAACAACATGTAATTCACCAGAGTTGAGGTGCTGAAAAAAACTTTCAACATTTCAAACTTACATCGAATTGAATTGCTATAACCTCTAAGTGTTTGTAACGAGACCTTCCTGTTGTCGGCACGGATACAAATCGAATTCTGCCAGCTATCTATTCTGAAAATAGATCCAAAGACGATCAACTTTAGAGGGTGGTTTTTTTCGTTTCATCGATGGTAGGCCGCGGCATAAAAGGGATATTATTGATTTCTAAGAGTTTAATTCAGTTTCAGTTCACTTCGCTGAAACAAGACCAAAGTTTAAAAAAAAATTCCTATACATTTTCACAGAATCTGTTGAATTATTTTATTTAAGATTTTAGATAACAGAAAAAACCTATCGGTTCTAAATTTTGGAAAGTTTTAAAATGAATTTCATGGAAACTGAGATTAGAAGTTCTAACAGCTTTGAAGTGGTCACACGAGGGCGGGTTGAAAAGTAATCGGCCTAGGCAAGAAAATACAGTTTTTTTCGGTAAAACTCATTTTATTTCTCAATATCGTCTTCCTTTAGGGCGATACACTTCGTCCAACGATTCTCCAATTTTTTCAAATCCCCCGGATTATATACGATTTCTCGAAGTCCACAAAAAGACCTCTGTTTAACGTTTACCAACAAAAACCTAATCATAAAATTGAAAAGTCATATCGTCCCTTGATTCTTATTGTGTTACCAAACGCCATTTTTGACTGTTTTAACTAATGATGGAGGGTTGGGGGTTGGTCCAACGGCTTTCAAACGCGCCAGGTCCCGGAGTTCTAGCGCTTTTGATAGCCGAGAAAACCACCATGAAAGAACCGTCCGGTTGCAAAAAATTTTTTTGTTGGAATGTGTCCTACATAATATTGGAATCACTTCTAAAAACAATGGGAACGATTCCATAATACGAGGGCAGTCCGATAAGTACTTAGCCTACAAATAAAAAATCGAAAATTTTGGAAAAGTGACCATTTATTTCTCAACATAGTCTCCTTTTAGCTCGATACACTTGACCCAGCGATGCTCCAACTTCTTTAACCCATCTGAAAAATACGTTTTCTCGAGGTCTGCAAAGTAGGCTTCCGTAGCGGCGATGACCTCCTCATTCGACTCAAATTTCTGCCGGGTGAGTGACTTTTTCAAGTTTGGAAACAAAAAGAAGTCGCACGGGGCCAAATCTGGAGAATACGGTGCATGGGGCAGCAGTTCGTAGCCCAATTCGACCAATTTGTCCGTGGCGACGGCGGAGGTGTGAGCCGGTGCGTTGTCATGGTGGAAGAGCACTTTTTTCTTCGCCAAATGGGGCCGTTTTTTCTGCAATTCGACGTCGAATCGGCCCAATAATTCGGTATAGTAGGGGCCTGTGATCGTTTTGCCCTTCTCCAGGTAGTCGATGTAGATCACACCTTGTGAATCCCAGAAAACGGTGGCCATCACCTTTCCGGCAGATAGGACAGTCTTCGCCTTCTTCGGAGCACGTTCGCCGGGTCAAGTCCACTGTTTCGACTGTTCCTTAGTCTCTGGTGTGTACCAGTGGATCCATGTTTCGTCGACGGTCACGAAACGACGCAGAAACTCCTTCGGATTGTGCTTAAACAGCGTCAAAGACTGCTGTGAAGTGGTTTCACGGTTGCGCTTGTTGTCCGGAGTGAGCAAACGCGGCACCCATCGCGCCGACAGCTTTCTCATGCCCAAAATTTCATGCAGGATATGACCCACGCGGTCTTTTGAAATGCCTGCTGTCTCAGCTATCTCGCGCACCTCCAATCGTCGGTCTGCCAATACGAGATCATGGATTTTTGTTATGTTATCCTCCGTGGTAGCCGTCGACGTGCGACCACGTTGAAACCAACGTGCGACCACGTTGAAACTCGTTACACCAATTTTTGACGGTCGCCATCGAAGGAGAAGAGTCACCGTACACATCATCCAAGCGCTCTTTGATTTCGCTGCGCGATTTCCCTTCCAGAAACAAGAATCGAATCACCGACCGATATTGCTCTCTTTCCATTTTTCTGAAATCCGCAGACACGCCCGCTTCCATACGCGGTCAAAACAAAACTACGAATTCGATTCGGCTGAAATTTTGACTGTAGCCGTCTATGAGAATGTACTACACGATA
Source organism: Chrysopilus asiliformis (assembly GCA_964034945.1). NCBI lineage: Eukaryota > Metazoa > Arthropoda > Insecta > Diptera > Rhagionidae > Chrysopilus > Chrysopilus asiliformis. The sequence goes on along the minus strand of OZ035960.1, from coordinate 92,104,999 downwards.
GTAAATTTCTCCTGCGATAGTGGCGCCATCGGGCGGTGAGGCTAAGTACTTATCGGACTGCCCTCGTATAGCAATGTTTCCCCCTCAGTATTGGAATGTATCTAGTAAAAACTAGGTACGGAAATATGGGACTGGAGCATGCAATTTTGGTCGAACGGCTCCCATATGTTTTTTCCGAGTATAACAAAATATTCAACAAAATGTCATTGCGTCAAGTTAAACATTGCTACTGAAAATGGAATGAAAATCGGATGGAACATACTTTCAAACATTCCTACATTATTTAATGCATCCGAGACCTTTTAATTAACTTCAACCCCAATGCTAACAAAGTGTATAGTACCATAAAATTTCACATTCACTATACAAATATGTTTACAATGCATCCGTAAATCATACTCAAAGAAATCTTTTTAGAATTATTTTCGCATTCATGTAATATTCATAAAAAAAACGTAATAAAATCCCCTAAATCTGAAAATAACATTTATCCAGGGAAAAGTAATGCTTCCAGGATTTTTGCGTCCGTATAAGAGTTCCCACGGAGAATAATTAAAATCTCCTTTCATTGAATTCTAAGCGTACACAAGAACTCAGAGGCAAAACGTGTCGAATTAAATTCTAAACTTTCCTTAAAACAACCAAAAATCTACGAAAGTGTTGGAAACTGCGCACATAAGCGGAAAATGTGGAAAATTTACTACGAAATGAATTTCTAGTTAAAATTTTGGGGGAAATTATTTTCTCGTATTTCGTCCTCTGCTTATTTGTATTTCAGTAAATTTCCGACAAGTGGAATACTAGAGAAATTGGTTCCGTTTTTCTTTTTTGTCCGAGATGGTTTTATAAATAAAACGGAGAAAAGTACAATAATAAGACAGATTCCTACAAAAAATAAGAATATACGAGACAGTAAAATTTTGTAATAATGCCTCTCAAACAATATCTGATGTGAACAGCACATGACTTTCGTATACAAAAACTCAGGGATGGCAAACGAAAAAAAAATCATAACGTCATACATTTCGTTATGTAACGAAATTCAAATTTTGTTTCGTTACGTTATTGCATTTTATAACGAAAAAAAATCAATTCGCTACGTTATAACGTTATTATTTCGTTACACGGTATAAGAAAATCAATAATTGAAAGGAAGTTGAAGTCAGTATATTTCATGCAGTTTAGTTTTCAAAAATGTTTTCGACTAATCCTGCTTATAGAATAAATTGTAGAGAAAAATCGTCGATATCAAAAACATTTTTAAAACACGTATGCAATTCATGCCGAAACTTGGAATGCTACAAATGGAAAACCGCTGTTTTTTTAAATTTGAGGCTTTTTTGTGGAAAAATTCTTGCATATTTATTCTTCAAAATATTGTCCATCACTAGCCACAACTGTTTTCCATCTCTCTGGCAGCACACGGATTCCGCGTAGAAAAAACTGCTTGCCTCTTGATGCGATCCACAAATCGACGAAATTTTTGATTGCTCCTTAAGAACGCAAGTGCTGCCCAGCCAGGCCATGCGTCATCGATCGGAGCAGGTGGTAGTCGAAAGGGGCGATGTCTGGAGAATACGGCGGGTGGGGTAAGACGTCGCAATTTAGTGTTTTCAGGTAGGTTTTAACGACATTAGAAACATGTGGCTGAGCGTTGTCATGCTGCAAAATCACTTTGTCATGTCTTTGCTCGAATTGTGGTCGTTTTTAATTCAATGCTTGGCTCAAACGCATTAGTCTGCAAGTTCCTATTGCGCTTGACAAGGATCTCCATCCAACAATGCCTCGAATTCTGCGTCTTCAAACTTTTTCACCTACCCGGGACGCTCCTTATCTTCCACGTCAAAATCACCACTTTTGTAGCGTTTAAACCATTCGCGACACATTCTTTCACTAATTGAAGCCTCACAATAAGTTTCTAAAATCATTCGACGCGCCTCAGCCGCAAATTTATTCGAATTGACTGCAAAAAACAAAACTTCCTGCAAATTACGCTTATTTGGCTTAAATTTCGACATTTTCACGCACAAAAAAATATGTGACACCGATAAAAATTCACAAGGCAGATCATTTTGCAAAAAAACCGCGTAAAAATAGGTCCAGTAGTTTTTAAGTTTTGTAATCTCAAACAGACAGACAGACAGACCAACAGATAAACATCCATTTTTATATATATATATATATTTAGTATTCCGTTTGTAACGGATCGAACCAAACATCGGGCATGAAAATGAACTACAGCAGGGTGTTAGGGATGACAAAAGATTATGATTTCCGCATGTCCGCCCGTCTGTACGTCCGTGAACACCGTAACTTTCAAAAGGTTTGGGCTTTGTACAGTCGTGTTTCTCGAAAATGACTAGGTTAAGTTCTTGAACGGGCAAAATCGAACCATTCTTTCTCTCCTCTCCCATACAAAGAAAACTGTTTTTTGTAATTTTCTTGAAAACGTTGAGTCGTATTGAAAAATATATAAAGGTAAACTCGGTTCAGAACATGATCTTACATAACCTTTCCATGCATCAAGATTCAATCAGACCACTGCTTTTCTAAATAAACATTTTGTCTGTCACCATATAGAGTATTTTTTGACGATTAGCCCCTGGCTGTTGTAGCTTTTCTTATGTTTTTAAGTTACCGTTGCTTCTTAATTCTGACGACTATATTTGATTTTTTGATGCTTACATAATGTTGAAAATATTTCGTATTTTTTAGTTGAGTGGTTAAAAAAATGAAGAAAAACATACGTTTTTAAATTTAAACCATTTGACTTGCAAAAAACATCTTCACAATTTTAACGCCTTCACACAGTGATGCCAGCAATATTCAACCAAAGCCCCCTTAAAATATACCGCCCAAAAAAGAAAATCTCACTCCCGCTCTAAATGTGCCATACATCATAGTGAGTCCATCGTCTCAAGGCGGCTGGCTGCAAAGACGCGACCGTTTAGGTTTGACGACGGGGTTTGTTTCCTTCAAGGACTTGATTGATGGTTTCTTTAGGGATTCCGACCCGATTTTTGCACGCAGGTTGAATACGGTAGGGACCATGTCTTAAGATAACCTGGCCATTGTTCAGCTTTCTCGTTGATAGGAAGACGAGAAAAAAGGCGGGAAAGTCAAAATGTATGATGTCGTTAACATTTCGCACCTAATTAATTATCCTCGATTTTTTTGCCTCACTTTGAACTAATTTCTTTGTTGATCAGTAAAAGTCAACCCCAGAGAGCTTTCAGTGTACGTTATGTATGTGTGTGGGCGTTGAAAAATGGGAGGTGACTCAGGGTGGTAAGTGGATGATGACAGGCTGATGAGAATTGGGTTGAGGGTGCGAATTTAACCTGTCGCAAAACCTGAACATTTTTTTCGCTTTTCGACATTGACTGAGAGGCGAACCTCCCTTGTTTTTTAGCACCCGCAAAACCACTCTCACTTTCTGCTCAAGAAATATCGAAAGAAACGTTCCGTAGCGATTATTTTAGGTGCGTTTCGATTATTGATTATTTTGGGCATTAACCTTTTTAGCCTCCAGAAAACATGAACCAGAAAAAAGTAATTCGCCTGAAATCAATTTTTTTCGTACTCTGCCAAAAATTACATCCCCAACGTGAACCAACTCCCACCCTTCTTTTGTTCACCGGTAAAATATGCTCAGTTGCGGGCTACGACGTTTCTTAAGCTGATTATCAGTAATCTTACGTCGAAATAAAAATGATTGCTTTAGTTTTTCATTTGTGTATTCAATTAAGTCGGGACCATAAATAATAACCAAAAAAAATGTAACAAATAATAATAGAAGAATTAAGAGGAAAAAACTCTTGGACGATTTTTGCCGGCGATTGGTCACCACGACCCAAAAGCGACGTCATCTGGCATCACTTGCGCAGTTCGCTTTGCGTTTTTGCCTTCATTTATCGAATGAGTTTTTGTATTACTTTGGCCTTCAAATGTAATCAATAAACTTCCATTAAACTCTGATAGAAATTCAAATTGGAATAAACCAATTTGAAGAAAGTTAACGCCACGCATTGCTTAGAACCTTTGACAAAGTTGAATGCGAAGTGTAAGAAAATAAATGAGCAAATTCATCAAATTAAAATTTTAGATAGAAATCGTATTTAATAATTTCAGAAAAGTTACACATTTCACAGTTTCCACTTAAACTCGTGGAATTTACACAACTTCTGTTTATTGATGATGTTTATGGTTTTTTTTATAGATCGCAAAAAATTTTGTTCTCGAATATTTCTATTAAAATTATTCCTAATGGCGGGGGTTCAATTATTTATTGTATTTCAGTTCAAATCGAATGCTTTAAGAAAGAGGTTCCCAAACTTTTCAGTGGAATCTGAAACCACGCTCCAGCACCATTTAAAACAGTTTCAGGAACTCATCATGTTAATATATTTGTGTACATACATACAATATTATTTAAAATATATGTTCTAGTAGTGATACGTTTTTTTCAATAGCAAAGCCCAAACTATCAATTTGGGACCCCCGCTTACATCTTTTTTACTCTCTTATACGTAATAATAAAGTATTGTATTCAAGAAAAATTTCGACCTCTTGATTTTGCCTAAAAAACATTCCCCGAGAACTCCTGAGTCGATTGGAGTCATATTAAAAAAATGTCTTCTGTCAGTTTGTCAGTCTGTGTGCAAGATTTCTCAAAAACTAACGCAGCTAGAGCCATGAAACTTGACAAGCATGTTTGGAATGAGACAATCCTATCAGCTTTCAATGGAAATCCGTTGACCTGAAGTAACTAAAATGGCGGCGGGAATTTCGTTTTTTGGTCTTTTCTCCGAGACTACTAGTTTTTCAGTGATCTTAAGTATGAAGACAGTTGAAGACAATAAAATTTGCTTGAAGCAAAAAATGTACAAAAATTAATATTCTTAAATGTTAATCTAAGTTTTTTGTGATTTATTCACGGCTTTTCTGAAATTCGAAGTTAAAGCGTAAAAGCCCCTACAGACTGGATACATGTCTATCGACATGTCTTAAAGCTAAAACCAACAGACTGTCTACATGTCGATAGACATGTAGTATGGACATCATTTTAGAAAAATCACCAGTGCGACAAAGTCCTCTGTTGATGTGTTTCTATGCTGCAATTGGGTTCCACTTGCTTAAACTTTGTTAATAAATCCTCCCAAGCCTTATTTTTTAAACTTTTATTTTTGAAATTGTCAGATTTTATTTGCCACAACACCGGTAGACTTCGATAGAGTTCGAAAAAATCTCGCCAAAATTCATTATTTGCTATAGAAGCCATCATAAAACACTTGTTTTCTTTCAAAGACTCTCAATTTATTTAGATGTGAACACTGCGGTTCCGTTTTCACACTGATGTTAGCAATCAAGTTGGCAAACCGACGTACAGACGCTAAGGCATGTAGCCAAACTTGAAGCCACGCCCCCAGAAATTCAAAATATTTTGATTTTGTCGACATGTAGCTCAACCGTCTGTCTACCAGCCTACAGACGCTTAAAATTCAGTTTTCACGGACATGTCTACGGACATGTAGCTCTGTCTGTAGCATGCTTAAGGGAGATGTCCCAGTGGCCAATCAGCTCCTGCAGCTGCCAGATCCCGACATCAGGTCGCGAAGCTGCAGGAACTGATTCGATCAGTTGACATGGCACACTGAACTGGGATCAGCTGACCTCAAACGTCAAAATGTCGGACTCGGAGGAGGAACTTCTCCTTATTTCTCTGCTAAAAAAAACTGAATCTGTGCATTCGGACAAGCATCTACCTTTTTTTACAGCTTGTACGATTCCTGTGTTTAATGTTTCCTATTCGATGGACATCGTATTTATTTTCGCTTGTTCAAAAGTTTATTAGTTAAACAGACTTGTCAAAATTTTATGATGTTCCCAACTAGTAATTATTTTAAACTCAATACTATATGAAGTAGAGAGCCTATAATCTAGAGAGTGGCCATGCTAACGTAATACACTCTGCTACTGATGACAATTATCACCGCCAGACGAAAAAAAAATATTGAAAATTAACATTTTATTGTATTTAATCTAACAAAAATGACATTAGAAACTATCCGACATGTTCCTGATATTAGCTACATTTAGGTCAGTTCAAATAAGTCAGCTCTGTGTCCCAGACATGTGCCATGCGCCATTGGATTACATGTGCAACTGATGTCGGGATCAGTCAGCTGCAGGAGCTGATGGCCAGTGTGACATATCGCTAAAACCAAACTCCAGTCGATTCGATTCGCCACTCAATTGGTATTTTGGTATTCTGAAATTTGCAACGAGTAATTTTACCTTTCAGCGTAGTCCAAGTGGTAAAGTAGTTGGCCCGTGTTCCGGAGGTCGGTGGTTCAATTCTTGACTGCCGAATGCTGTTATTCAAGTCCACTCAACTTGCTTTACGAAATGAGTAGTGATAGTTACCGCTTGGTGCCAACGACATCATCGGTCTAAATTGCTATCACGGCCTCTGCTGTTGATGCGATGCAACGTAAAAACCTTACAAATGTTGTAATTCATACATGGTTCGCAGTCCATTTAAAACTGTAGGTGCGAAGCAGGATAGAAATTGTTATGAAATCTCAATTGAGGAGGCCCATAGGCTTTTCGGGAGCTGTAGCGCCGAGGATGAGAATTCTACCTTCGACACGTTACTAAATGATACGCAATCGAACAGTAGTGAAGCGCAGCAGATTCAAGAATACAAATTGAGAGGAGACCGAACAAATTTAACGCTACTTCGGATTTCAGAATAGGCATGATTGTCTTTATTTTTTAAAAACATGTATAAAACTCATATCCAAATTTTACTAAATTTTTATCTCTACCTTGAAAAATCGATGTGCTAAATTCGTCCGTAAAGCCTTCTTTAAAGCGTTGAAAATTTCACACCAATTCTGTGACGTTGTGGTCGCGGCAACCACTTTACAACCTCCTGTTTCTCCTAGAGATTCATAAAAAAAATTATGGTTTTTAAAAATTGAATGATCTTGAAAAAACTTCTTGCCTCGCTGTACAGTTTTTGCTTAGAAGAATTGCAAAATTCAACACCAAATCGCGCCACACTGTGGCTGGTACAGAAAGATCTTGAGAAATTACAATTTCGAGGTTAGCACTTCTTGGAATGTTTCCCTTTAAGTATAAACTGTTTCATATCTTATTTACAAATTCAATCTACCTTCCCGCCCGTCTCTTATAAACTCCTCTTTTGTTGCAAACCTACCATCTTATGGCACCCACCGCACCATATCAGGAAAGAAAAGGGAAAGCCTTCAATTCCGACATCAGGTTTGATCATTTTCGTTCGTTTGTTGGCGGGCTCTGTCTGTTGCTACTCTGGAAAATTATTTTCCACTTTATGTCAGCTTTGCTGCTTTCAAATAAAAGGTGCTGAATTGAAATCGACGTAAACAGGAAAATTAGGCCACAGATGTTGAGAAAGGCTTTTCTTCGATAACAAGAGATTCTCTATTTTGAAAAGCGAATGAAGAAAGCAAACGAACAAAAACCGAATTAACAAAAAGAAGGAAAAAAGCGAGCACAGATTTTTTTCTTTCGTTTTACAAAAGGAAAACTTTCCTTTAAGTTTCCATTATGGTAGAAACGGATGAGCGGCAGAGCAGGCAGGCGACAGCATCAGAAAGCAAAACGACTTTAAATGGTTGAAGCGAATAAGTATAGGTACAGAAGGTACAGAAGATGGGGGCAAATGGAAAAAAAATCAACAACTTTTGTTATCCTTGACTCGACAATATTAAACTTAATATTCGTTCCGGGTACATTCGAAGGCGACAGAAAAACATGTACTAACACGTTCCTTAAGGAAGCGTTGTTGACACCCTCATCTCAGGCGTAAGGTGTTTTCGGCCCTAGGCAGGCGTCAGAAGTGTGATGCTAAGTTGATCCCTTATGGAGGTTTTATCCAATTCAACTTGTTTGAAATTGGAAAACGAGATGTTGTTCAAGATTGGCAATGATTCGTTTTAATAAAATCAGGATGAAATTCGAACGAATTCTTGAACATAATAACATATTAAAAATCACTGCTTTAAATTTTAAAGATACACTAAAAATACACTAAAAAGAAACTGAATTAATGTATGTGGAAAATTATTATGAAAACTTCTTCGCGTGCAGACAACAAATATGGAAAAATCAAACATAATTCCTCCAACATCCGGAACTGTGCTTCGCCATTAAAAGATGTTCCCTTAAGATCCGGCTGTGCCAAATATAAAAAAAGTAACTAAACGACAATTTTTAGAAATTTTCTTTATCAAAACTTTATCAATACTTAATGATTTCTTTGAAAATATCCACATGAGTATAATTTAAAAGTTCAAATCTTACTTCCGATAACTGATAAAGAGATTCCCTAGAAATGTTGAATTCATACAAAATTGGAAATAATGGTAGGAAAGTGGTACACGTGCAGAAAATATTCGATTTTTTTTACTTTCTTATACGTAGCAAATATAATAAAGTATTGTATTCATGAAAAATTTCGGTCTAAAAACATTTCCCGAGCACTATTACAAAAATGTCTTTCTGTCTGTCAGTCTTTCTGTTTGTCAGTTTTTCTCTCTGCCAGTTTTTCTGTTTGTCAGTCTGTCGGTCTGTCAGTCTGTCGGTCTGTCGGTCTGTCGGTCTGTCGGTCTGTCGGTCTGTCGGTCTGTCGGTCTGTCGGTCTGTCGGTCTGTCGGTCTGTCGGTCTGTCGGTCTGTCGGTCTGTCGGTCTGTCGGTCTGTCGGTCTGTCACAGTCTGTCAGTTTGTGAGAAGATTTCTCAAAAACTAATAGAGCTAGAGCCATGAAATTTTACTGGGATGTTTGGTCTTGGAGTGGAACAATCCTATTTGCTTTTGGTTTAAATCCGTTAATCAGAAGTAACCAAAATGGCGGCTTTTTAAAAATCGCTACTTCTTTTTTTGTTATTTACTTCGAAACTACGCGTTTTTCAGTAACCTTATGTCAGGGAAAACAAAATTTTCTACATCTGTGTCTACTAGAACTTAGTATCTCAAGCCATTATCGAAATATACCGTTATTTTTTAAAAAAAATCAGTTTTTTGCGATTATCTAAAAAAAAAACTGGGTTTTTGGTCATTTAATGTATGAGATGAATTGAAGAGTAGAATGTTTGCCATAATTTTGTCTTTCACCGTTATCCGATATCTTTAACCGTTATCGAGATATTTTGTAAAATAAAAATTCATATTTTTATGTAAATTAATATTTTATTCGTAATGTAAATTAGGCAAAAACGAAAAATTTTTTATAAGAAAGTCATGTGCTGTTCACATCAGATATTTTAAATTGTTCTAATTTTTGTTTAAGGGATTATGCCTACCTGTAAACTTTCGCAAAATCAAAAATATTTTTTTTACACATTTTATCTCTCAAAATTAGAGTCCAACCGAAGATCAGGGTGGTATTCCGTAACTTGTTTCAAGCGTTTGTTTCGAGTTAGAAGAAAAAGTACTCGCTGTCTCTGTTTCGACCAAAATAAATGACAGCGCAGAACAGAGCTAGCGAATACTAATTTTTCTTCTAACTCAAAACAAACGCTTGAAACAAGTTACGAAATACAGTAATCCCTCGAACTGCGCGGTAGATACGTTCCACAAAAAGAGCGCGCACTGCGAAACCGCGCACTGTGAACCCTACTTTGTATGAAATATTGGGGTTAGGTCCCAGATATTAGAAAAATTCCAAAAAAAAATAGAAAAAAGTTTTTATTTAACGACATATTTAAAGTAATACAAAGATATGATATGTATTACTAATCTTTTTGAAAAATTAGTGATTGATTACCCGATTTTTGTTTTTCATTATGCATTTCTACGTATGGGGCTAAAGCGGCTGTCAAATTTCACCGAAATCTCCATATCAGGGTCCATATTAAGAGCTCCATATCAGGGTCCATATTAAGAGCTCCTTATTAAAGTAGACTACAAAGCATTAAAAAATTTGCCATTTTTTCGTGCGTAAGGTTTTTCTTTCTCTATAACTTCACTTTCATCATTTTCGTCGCTATAATTATCGCCGAACTGTGTCAAAATATCGTCAGCAGTCATATTTTCTTCATTACTTGCAAGAACTTCCATGATATCTTTTGACTGTGAGTCTTCAAATCCGACCCACCAATTGTTCTACCTACCCAAGAAACAATTTGTAATCGTGGTTACAAAAAAACCTTCAATTTAGGTTACATTTTGGTTACATTTTAGATGGTTTCCGAATAAACCCGCCAAAAATGGTTATTGTGAAACCAGCTTCTAAATAAGGTTTCTGAAACGTTTCTGAAAGGTTACAGAAACCGAATGTGAAACTTTTGAGTTTTGTTACCATGGTTTCAAATACGTTTCTTAACCGTAATGTAACCTCAAATTGTTACTTGGGTAATGTCACAATTTCCACTAAATATAAGCGCGAAATTACCAAATATGTACGAAGATACCAAATTACCAGCTGATTCCTTCTTGTCGGGGATTCCCCAAAATATATGTTCAGAACATGTTTTTTATACGAAAATTATAAAAAAACCGCGCAGCTGCGAAATTTTTACCGCGCAGTTCGAAATTTTGGTGTTAAAAACTTAACCGCGCAGTCCGAAACCGCGCAGTTCGAGGGATTACTGTACTACTCCAGTTTTTGGGCGAAGCCGAACTTCAGCATTTTTCTTAACCTTCAGCCGAAGCCGAAAGTTTACATAAAAGCTGAAATTAATGTTCACCAATTGCGGTTCCATTAAAATAGTAAACTAAAACAACCTTTTTCTCGAAGTCGGCAGTAGGAACAAATTGAATTCTTGCGCAGTAAAACAGCAGTGAATTAGCAGTATATTTTCCACATTTGGTTTTTTTACTTTCTTCTACGGAGTATAATAAAGTATTGTATTCATGAAAAATTTCGACCTCTTAATTTTGCCTAAAAAACATTTCCCGATCACTCCTGAGTCGATTGGAGTCATATTAAAAAAATGTCTTTCTGTCTGTCAGTCTGTCAGTCTGTCTGTCAGTCTGTCTCTGTCAGTCTGTCTGTCAGTCTGTCTGTCAGTCTGTGTACAAAATTTCTCAAAAACTAATAGAGCTAGCGCCATGAAATTTTATAGGCATGTTGGGTCCTGAAATGGGACGATCCTATCAACTTTTGGTGAAAATCCGTTAACCGGAAGTATCCAAAATGGCGGTTTTTCAAAAATCGCAATTTCGTTTTTCTCGATTTACTCCCAAACTACGCGTTTTTTAGTGGCCTTAAGTATGACAAAACTTGGAGAAAATAAAATTTCCCACACTTTCATCTTTAGCTATAACTCGATATCTCCACCTGTTATCGAGATAAACCGTTGTTTCCAAAAAAACAGTTTTTTGCGATTATCTCGAAAACTAACGGGTTTTTGCTGACTGAATGTATGAAGTGAATTAATGAGAATGGCATTCTGCACAATTTTGTTTCTTACCGTTATTCGTTATCTTTTACCGTTATTGAGATATTTTCATTAATATGTAAAAAATCATATGTTTGCGAATAATTTGCAAACTAACGGTTTTTCGACAAATCAGTTAAAAGGATAATTAAAGATGTTAAAATTTTCTACATTTTTGCCATTTACCGTAAATTGATATCTTTTACCGTTCTCAAGTTATCTCAAATTTTGTACGTTTTTGATATTTTTAAATAATCCAAGAATTTATTGGGAGGTCGTCTTAGGTTGACAACGCGACAGGGCTCTAGCGTAAATTGCGCAGGGTCGTAGATTTTGTAGAAGAAAGTTTTGTGTTGACCACAACTGATATTTTTTGTTCCAGCTTCAGGTTGAAGCTTCAGGCTGAACGACAATTTTCTCGAAATCGGCTGCGGCAGCAAATTTAATTTTTGCGCAGTAGCAGTGAATTAGCAGTAAATCTTATGGAAGAAAATTTTGTTGTGTGCTATTTTTGTGTTCGAGCGTAATAAAATATCTTTAGTTCTTCCTTCAACAATTTTTACGGGAAATCAATCCGCAAAAATCTATTTTTTACATTTTAATGAAAATATCTCAATAACGGTAATGTTACACTTTCGTGCCGCCGTTTCTCTTCGACTGCCAGTATTATGTTTTACTCAATGAATTCAATAATTCTTACACTGAATAATTGGATGTAGTTTCATTAAGATAATTACATTTGGTTACAGTGATATTCTATTATTCATATTTCATGTGCTTTTAGGTTCACCGTTTTTCATCGACTGACTGCTACCGACGCGACGCATGCTTCGGTCGCTTGCTCTTCTTGGACCACCTACGCGCTGATCGATATTTTCTTATCAATCAGATTTTCTCGCGGTTGTCTTGGATTGCCGAATTGGCGAAATTGATTAAAGAGCTTTGTGTGATTCAGCGTGTCATTTGATACCGTGAACACTTGCCCGGAAATCGTTGTTGATTTTATTTAAAGTGTAGAGTTTTTATTCCACAACAGTAAACTATAACGCATAATAGTACAAGACAAAATTGTGGAGAATGCCATCCCAAATAGCATCGAAAAGCCCGGGCACAAGAGGTTTGTTCTTTGCGGCTTGAAAATGCAGCAATTTACGCAATCGGAGCTAAAAATTTAAACCTATAATTCACATCAGCGTACAAGAAGCGTAAGGCCCCTGTTACACGGCGCAACTTTAAGCGCCGGCTTTTCTCAAGTATAGGCGCGAGAAGTGAGGGAAGCGGTGGCTGATGTCGCCAGTTCCGAAAGTAGAAACAAGGCGACAAAATACGCACACAAGCACAAAATCACAAAGAACGGGTTCGTGAAAGTTTTTTGCGATTTGACAGTTCGTCCAACTTCACACACACATGAAACACTCACTGTGTAATATACAGAAGTTCCCGGCAACTTGTCTCCGCGTGTAGCACAAACGAGGAACTTTTTGTATCGTGTATCGGTTTAAAGTTGCCGTGTGTAACATAGGCCTAAGAAGTGACGAGAACGACACACTGATGTCTGCAAAGCCACCGTAACTTTAATGGAGAAATTGGTGATCGACGGGTCGTATTTGGGTCAATATTCGCTTCATGAAAATCCTGCAGCGATAGGGCGACATTTGACAATTTGTCTTGTACAATAATCCGAGCCTACTGTACAATTTTTTAAAAGCTTTTATTTAGCTTGCCTTCGTGTCTGTTTGTCTGTCTGTTTGCCTGTCTGTTTGTCTGTCTGTTTGTCTGTCTGTTTGTCTGTCTGTTTGCCTGTCTGTTTGTCTGTCTGTTTGTCTGTCTGTCTGTCTGTCAGATCAAATCTTGCAACCCAATTTTGACCCACTTCCACTTGTCCGATTGACTTGAAATTTTGCACACTTATATAAGTCCGATGACAATACAATATTTTCACTACTTCGTCCTTGTAAGGATAACGGAAGGTCCTGTAAGGATAACGTGATTATCCTTTTCTCCAAATTTTCCGGAAAAAAATCTATTCTGGGGGTTTTTGGGGTCGCTGAATCCGAATCTGTCATTACAAAGTCAGTAAGGATAACGGAAGGTCCTGTAAGGATAACGTGATTATCCTTTTCTCCAAATTTTCCGGAAAAAAATCTATTCTGGGGGTTTTTTGGGGTCGCTGAATCCGAATCTGTCATTAAAAAGTCTGTAAGGATAACGGAAGGTCCTGTAAGGATAACGTGATTATCCTTTTCTCCAAATTTTCCGGAAAAAAATCTATTCTGGGGGTTTTTGAGGTCGCTAAATCCGAATCTGCCATTAAAAAGTCAGTAAGGATAACGGAAGGTCCTGTAAGGATAGCGTGATTATCCCTTTCTCCAAATTTTCCGGAAAAAATCTATTCTGGGGGTTTTTGGGGTCGCTGAATACGATTCTCAAGTTAAAAAACCTGTAAGGACATCTCAAATGTAAGGATATATATTCGAAGACTAAAAAGAATAAAATAAAATAAATAAAACAAAAAATTTAAAAAAAAGCTTTTATTAAAAAAGAATGCACTAAAAAGAAAAAATAATTTTCTGGACGCTGTGTATCACAAATATAAAAGCTTTTAAAAAGCGAGATAAAGCATAAAACAATAAAATAAAAATTTATCTCGCTTTTAAAAAGCTTTTATATTTGTGATACACAGCGTCCAGAAAATTATTTTTTTTTCTTTTTAGTGCATTCTTTTTTAATAAAAGCTTTTTTTTAAAAATTTTTTTTTATTTTTTTTTACCGAGTTTAAACTAAATATAAGTGCGCAACTGTCGTTATATACGGAGTTTGCTGTGAATTTCATGATATATGGGGTTTGCCCTAACAAAAAAAAAAAAACATTTTTTTCAAAAAGATTTTTTTTATTAAAACAATACAAATTACCAACTTTGCCTGACAGACCGAAATCAAAAGATCTAAATGTCAACCGCGTCAACTTATCCCCAATTGAGATATCATTTCCCTCCTTTATTCCTTTTGCACAGGCAAAAAAAAACAAATTCCACCGAAATAGGAAATCCATTTTTGTGTCCTATGAAATTAAACGGTGCTGGTATAGTCTCCAAGGAAGATCTCAAGGATTTCACAAGTCAAGGGAATTTCCCAAAGCAATACAGACAACGAACGACCATTTGGTTGACATTTTGATTGACATGCAGTGTCAAAGTAAACGATCGCGCAACAGCAACGATTTTCTTCGTCATTTAACTTGATTGTCAGCATTTTCTCATTTAAGGGTCCAAACAATGTCCTCTCGTCCAAGGTAATATTTTTTCAATAAATTTTATACAGTCTCATAAATAAATAGGAAAACAACTAAAAGGGAAAGAAAGATCTCTTAAATAGACTACATTGTCATTGAATTTCGGTTGATGTTTTTCTCCTTTTTTTTTTGCTACGCCACGTCAATTCGTAAAGGACAAAAGTTAAACAAGAAAAAAAAATTAAATAGCAAGGATATAATAGGTGAAAAAAAATTCATTAGTGACAAGTTGTCAAATTTTCCTTTGAATAAATCACCGCTTGGGCATGGGAAAAACAACACAACAAGAAAAACGACAATTGACGTGAATTCGGTCAGGTGAAGAATTTCCCACCCCCAACATTTCAGTATAGATTGAGAATTTTCGCGGCGATAAGATAAACGCGGAAAACAAGACAACTTACTCTTGTAGCCATAGAAGTTTTGCGGAAAAAAAAGATTTATAACGACCAGCAAAGTGAACAAGAAACGACAATGAATAAAAAAAATCAATAAATCCGGAAAATTGCTTTTATTTATTGTCGATTTTTAACAAACTTAACGACTGCTTTTCTTCCGTTTTTTTTTTTTGACCTGGCGATGAAACGGAGCGGGAGGGGTTAGAATAGGAGCGACGAAAAGATCAAGAGGATTAATTTCCTGCCACCAGCCGAGTTAAAACCTACGCCTCAATTGGTAAACTGATAAATCGAGGGCGAAACTAATTCCGAAAGGTTAAGAAATCATGTTCCAGATTTTTCATTTTGGGGAAAAATATATCGAACCAATATTTTTCGACAGTAAATTACAGAAAACTCTGCTGAAAAGTCAAGGAATTTTCCTAATTTTACTTTTGCTATGAACATCGGAAATACACGTTCTGAGGAATTTTCGTGGGAAAATGTAATTTGAATGTGTCAAGTGAACTTTTCCTCTTAATCTCTTGCCTGCCATCCTTAAAAGGAGAAAGCAGAAGAGAAAGACTTTTTAGAGCACTTAAGCGCGATCTCCATACAGCCAATTTTCTCATCTGATAAAAGAATGGGTTGCACTTATGCCAAGACAGCTTGTACCGAAAGGGAGAAAACAGTCATGCTACAAATTTTGTCGTCTTCTGCAGTTCTAAAAAGATCTAATTTCCCCAACCGATGAACTTAGTCGTCTGATTTTTGGCGTTTTCATCTGCAGTCGCATACTATCACAATTATCGCATATAAGGCCGTCACACCTAAGCATTTTCCTTAAGAAAGATGTGATTGAAGATTGATTTCTATGCTACTGGGTTAACGCTGAAATTTGCATACTTCAGGCTGTTACCGCCGCCTGGAAAATCAAAACAATTTTTGATTTCAAAATTTTGTTATTCAATACAAAAAAACTCTGTCCATTTTATTACTGTTTAATTTATTCGATTGACCATCCGATCAGCTGTTCATACCTATTAAAGACCGAAAGGAAAAAGAAAATAACAAACAAAAGAATATCAACATGACTTAGAGAGTAAAATGTTCAACCAAGTTGGACCAAACAGATCAAACAAGCTTACGATCATGTTCGACATATAAATCTCAGCACAAACAATTACACTATCATCGGCGATAGCTGTTATTGAGTTGGTCATTCGGGAAGAGAGTTATAATCAGCCATATTGATAATTTCAATTAGTGGTTGTTTGTTTTACTTACTCCCACATCAATTGTATATCACGCAACTTGTATTTCTAAAAGAAAAGGTTGTTAGTCGTAGTATATGCAAAGAAAGTAGTTTCCCATGATCAATTTTACGCAAATAATTATCGGAAATCATCAGTTAAATGTATCAAAAAATTCGCAAGTTTTCAATTCGATTTTTAAATATGATACCACTGATGATACGATAATATTTGATTCAGTCATATTAAAAATAACGAATTTGACTCACATACACCCACTTACACCCATTCCTTATTGCAATTCTCTATCCGGTTTCCACATTAGACATTTTAACTTAGTGTCAGATAGACACATTTAGCCAAAGCTAAAATCTAGGACCAATATAGGATTAATTATCGGATATTTAAATCTAGGCAGTTCAGGGGAAAGAGTAAGTTAAATTTTCAATTAAATTCTGTGATTAGAATAGTCTCAAGTCGGACTAACCTTTTTAGCTGAGAATAAGAAAGGAAAATAGCCCGGAATTTCTTGGGCTAAATTGCACCGCGTGGTGAACCGGAAAGTTTCCGGCCTGTAGTTTCGGGAGAAATAGAGGAAAAATCCGTTTCCAGAATCATCCTTCTGAATTTCAAGAATCAGCGTTTCCTGGCGATATTGGTTCCTGTAAAATTTTAAGGACGCTGAGGAAGAAATAAGACCGAAGCATATTTTCCACGGTCGAACGTCTGCAGCTGAAATCAAAAACTACGTAGGAAAAAACATAAAAATTTACTCAAGTAAGGTCTTTCTAATTTATTAAAAATAAGACGATCGGGCTAAAATTAGTGAAATTTTACATATTTAGTGCAGTTTTGATATCCGCGTGGAAAAGAAAAGAAAAAAAGAAAACGTAACCTCTTCAGTCTTTCCCCATATAATAAAATAAGGTTAAACGAAATAAAAATTTAAATAAAGTACAACATTCTAAGATATCTGCATAAAATCTTAATGCTAGATTATAAATTAGATAAAAATTAAAATAAACTAAGTTGAGATAAACTAAATTCGAAATTTTTGGGGATGAATACCGCATGGTCATAATAACCGTTCCGGGAACAACCGTTCTTCAATTCCAGTTATCGCCAAGAGGCTTAGATTAGGATTTCTAAATTATTAAATTTTTTTTAAATAATATTGGAATTTAAAATTAACTTATTTAAATAGTGTCAAGTTTAATTTGTGCGTATTCTATTATTGTAATCTGTCGCCACTTATTTATACGCTCGTTTATTCGCGCAAGGTGTATTAAACCCTTAAAATCCCTACGTTAGCGTACATATTTGGGCCCAAATACTCTTAGGGAATTCTTTTGTTTCGATTTTTTATAAATAGGAAAATTTACACTTGGTCCTATTAATTTCAAGTGGCTGCAGTGGTTTTAGAAAACTAGCCTAATGTTAACCCTAATTATATAAATATTTTTTCTTATTATTATTATTATTATACAAACTATAAATGCATGTTATATAAATATTATAAAATTAACTTAAATGACTAAGCTTAAGAATATAAAAGATTAAATTAGTGCTTAACTACTTAATATAGATGATTAAAATAATGTTCAATGGTATTTAAAACGGTTATAATATATTACATTATGCAGTGAATCTCGTTTTTTTGTGGCTGGCTGTGGAGAGAAAGAGGATGAATTATCTTATACAGAATTCCGATTATTTCGACCTTTACACTAACCATGAGTTAGTATAGAGTGAGCATCGCTTGATGACTAGTTCCATCCTGAGTCCTATCTATCCCATCCTTATCCCTATTTGATTATAAAAAAGGAGAGAGACACCTTCATCCCCTTCAGGCATGTATTTTTTTTTTGTGGCAAGTTTAGTGTACGTTAGCGAAGGCAAGAACCACACCCCAATCCGGCGAGCTGAGCCGCAAGATCACGAGCATGCCTACATCGCCTTTAGCTGACTACAACAATTCGTAAACATCGATCTATGAGACCGATCGAACCTGCTGCTACAAGGCGAAAGTGGGAAGTCCATAATTTCCTAAAATGAGGTAGGGAGGCTCCGGCTGCTTTTATTCAGTCACTCTTCTAGAAAATTACAAAAGTTTGTCTCTTTCTGATTTTTTTGATTTTTTTTCCATCAGATAAGGAAGTTGACTGTATGGAGATTGGCCTTAGGTACTCTTTTTTTCAGCCAGAGCTTAGGGGGAGACTCTTGCAGTTCAAGGGCAATCCCTATATTTACTCAGTCAACTCAGGATTACGTTGATCTCCTTAGAAAATGCTTTGCGGATTTTTTTTCCAATGTGAACGACATCAGCATAAAATTAAATTTTATAGTTTGTCAGGACATTCTGTGAAAGTTAGCCGCAGCGAATTATTGGAAAACTTTTCCCAATTGTATAAATGGAAGTAAATATTAAGAATTTATAGAAAGCATGCGTCCAGGAAAAAAAGATTTAAACTTTGATTGTTTTTTTTTGATACAGTGGAACCTTGGTTTGTAAACTTAATCCGTTCCTTAAGAAAAAACGTACGGCAACTCTGGTGGTAAACTCTGGAAATTATAATTTTTATAAGCCAATTGCAGACGTATTTTACGTTATCGCTTAGCTCTTTGGATGAATTAACGCGTTGTTAATTTTGTTCAAATTAATTTGTAGTGAATGGCTGGTTAATCGTACACAAGGTTTGGCTTGTTCTGGAATGTGACGTAAGTACAATCCCCTTTACTTACGTCACATCCCATTTTATTTGGATACTGATTATTGTCCCGGATTATGTCATATGGAAAAAATATTTAGGAAGTGATTTTATACAACTATTCCGAACATAAAAAATAAATTTGGGCAACGTCAAGTCCAAAGGTAGGGTGCGGTCTGATACTTGCCCTATTTTTTATATGAAGTACCTCTTTGAAAATTTTCAAAAAAATACATGTTAAAGGAACCTATTGAAAGAGTTTTCACACAACAAATTGGAGGTATATAAAATAGGCGTTATATTGAAAATAAAATTTTGAAAAAATGTTTTGCTGTTTTTTTGTTTCAATTTTTTTTATCTTTTTTTTACAATACTGCTTCATTGGTCCCTGCAATACATATTTTTTTGAAAAAATCGGTCCAGCCGTTTTCGAGGAAAACCAGGTTAAAGATTCCGCTTTTAACCCCTCTCCTACCAGTAATAGGGCGGATATGGGGTTAAGATTTGTAAAAAAAAAATGTATTTAAGACTATTGTCTACATCTGGTGAAAATATGGGATCAATCCGTTCTGCGGCAGCCCACACATGCTTACAGGCTTATGCATTTCCCCAAAAAGTATTTTTTTGCTAACTATTTATATTTAAACTATTTAAAATTGATTTTCGGAGACAGTTTTTTAATATGAGTAACACGGCGACAAAAACAGGCCGAATTGAACATTTTGACTCCATGGGGACAAAGGGACTAGCCGGATAACCATGGGAAAACGGCCTAAGAAGATATCATCTTGAAACTTTTACCAGATGTTGGTACTAAGGTCCTTAGTGTTTCTGCAAAATATGAATCCTGTACCCCCTTAGTTTTGATGGGAGAGGGGTTTAAAGCAAAAAATAAAAGTATTTTTTTCTCGAAAACGGCTGAACCGATTTGGATGAAAAAAAAATATTTTGTACAGACCAATGGGGCAATGTTGTAAAAAAATTAAAAAAAAAATTGGACAAAAAAAAGTGGGTGAAAAAAAATATTGAAGTTTTAAAAATTTTTTTTTTCTTAGATCCTCTTAATTGACCACTCTGAGTTTTTGTCGAAAAAATCCGTGGAAAGTGTACTTTCAATATATATATATACGGGAATGGTCACTGATGTGGAACTTTGCGAAATTCACGCATATATGTGTGTCTACCCTATGTATCTCCCACTGTACTTTTTCCTAAAGTTACTCCAATTGGATTTTGATGTATGGGAGATTTGTGTAAAACCGTATTTTAAATATTATTTACTTTTGGAACTTTTCTGTACGACGTACCGTTCTCATGATATTGGCTTTTTTATACCCGTTTGGTGAAACCAAAGGGTACAACCGAAAACGTTTTTTTGCGAATATATCAAAAACGATGCATCTTATCGAAAAAGTGCAAGAACAAAAGTTTTTTAGGATATGATTCTACATAAAACTCCCATATATCAAAATCCGATTGGAATAAGTTTTAAAAAATCTTATTGAAAAGTTTGACTTCAAAGTGGAATTTTGATACAACTGTTCGCTGTTCACTTAAATCACCATACGGGTTTTCAATAATTGCCACTTTTGAGCACCATATATCACCATATATGTTATGATATTATTTAAGAACATCACATGTATATATAGATTATAAATGTTAATTGTAGTTTAATATACTATATCTGAGCAGTTGATTTTGAAAGTGGCATAAGTCACTTTTTCAAAAAATCAAGTTAATGATAACATTAATTACAATTTAACAGTATCTCTTCATTAAAAAAAATGTTATTGAGATTTTGTTCGAGAAAAGTTTTGCTAATTAACGATATAACAAACCCCAACGCAAACCCTTAAATATCTCGATTTAAAAACAAAGTGTGTTATGCCACTTTCAAAATCAACTGCTCATACACTCTCGAAAAAATCCGGGGACGAATTAACTCCGCCTGAAAACATAGCTAAATATTCAATTTAACACCGTTTTGACCTAAATTTTAAATGAACTCCGAAAAGGAGTCAAAAATTCACTACAACTTCTTTTAGGAGTTATTTAATTGTAAAGGGTGTTCACGTTTAGAAGAGGCTTGCCAATTGGCTTCAACAGCCTATTGGGAAGGCAAATGGTTTACAATTCGAGAGGTCCCGTGTTCGAGTCCCGGCAGAGACATGTAAGAAAAGTTTTTAACAAGTAATATTAACTTTGGAAACACGAAAAAAAACTCAAAACATCTCAATTGCTTGCAAAAAAAAGAGAATTTGTGAGGTTTTTTTTCTTGGTAATAAATTGGTTTAACACCGAAAAATTATTAAAAATTAACACCCATAAGGAATTGTTGTGAACTCCTAGCGCGGTGCTCGATTTTCTCCAATAGGTGATGGACTCCCTTTCGGTGCGTAATCGACTCCATTTTTTCGAGAGTGTATATAGTATATTAAACTACAATTAACTTATAATCCATATATACATGTGATGTTCTTAAATAATGTCATAACATATATGGTGATATATGGTGTTCAAAAGTGGCAATTATTGAAAACCCGTATGGTGATTTAAGTGAACAGCGAACAGTTGTATCAAAATTCCACTTTGAAGTCAAACTTTTCAATAAGATTTTTTAAAACTTATTCCAATCGGATTTTGATATATGGGAGTTTTATGTAGAATCATATCCTAAAAAACTTTTGTTCTTGCACTTTTTCGATAAGATGCATCGTTTTTGATATATTCGCAAAAAAACGTTTTCGGTTGTACCCTTTGGTTTCACCAAACGGGTATAAAAAAGCCAATATCATGAGAACGGTACGTCGTACAGAAAAGTTCCAAAAGTAAATAATATTTAAAATACGGTTTTACACAAATCTCCCATACATCAAAATCCAATTGGAGTAACTTTAGGAAAAAGTACAGTGGGAGATACATAGGGTAGACACACATATATGCGTGAATTTCGCAAAGTTCCACATCAGTGACCATTCCCGTATATATATATATTGAAAGTACACTTTCCACGGATTTTTTCGACAAAAACTCAGAGTGGTCAATTAAGAGGATCTAAGAAAAAAAAAAATTTTAAAACTTCAATATTTTTTTTTCACCCACTTTTTTTTGTCCAATTTTTTTTTTAATTTTTTTACAACATTGCCCCATTGGTCTGTACAATATATATTTTTTTCATCCAAATCGGTTCAGCCGTTTTCGAGAAAAAAATACTTTTATATTTTGCTTTAAACCCCTCTCCCATCAAAACTAAGGGGGGTACAGGATTCATATTTTGCAGAAACACTAAGGACCTTAGTACCAACATCTGGTAAAAGTTTCAAGATGATATCTTCTTAGGCCGTTTTCCCATGGTTATCCGGCTAGTCCCTTTGTCACACTGGTTCCAAGCTGTAGTTTCAATTTTTGTCGGAATCAGGCCAAATAATTTAGGAGTTGTCTCTTTTTTTTTTTGAAAAATTTGTACTATTGGGTGTACAAATAAGTTTCCGCCGTTTGACAAAAGTTGCCGCACCAGTAAGTTATGGTTTAAAACTGTCAAATGTAAAACATCATTATCGTAAGATTTGACATCTGTCGACAACATAGCCTTGAAATATTAGTGAATTTTTATCAGTATAATTTATTCTTTTGTGTGCGAAAATGTTAAGTTTTGGGCCAAATAAGCGTCATTTGCGGGATCAGGTTGGTGTCGTGTATTATGAGTTGCTCCACTTGAACAAAATAGTAACAGTTCCAAATAGTAACAGTAGTTACAGTTCTGTCTGTCTGTTCTCCTGCACGCCGGTCCGTCCGTGAACACCATAACTTTCGAAAGGATTGAGCTAGATACTTGAAATCAGGCCTGGGCACCATGTATGTAGTGATTTACTATTACTCGAAGAAATTTTATGTTTCTTCATATACTATAACACGAAATGAGAAAACGCATCTTTTTCATTTTTTACGCTCTTTCGCTTTTGATGGAGACGTTTAGGAACAGTGGACTACACAATTTATCATGATGCGATTACAAAAAAATAATAAGTTCCGTCGTGCAAAAAAACTTGTAGGGACGTATTTCCGGTTCTGTGCTTCGACAAAACACGCGCTAAATTGCATTATGTTACCTGATAGGACAGCTGTTGTAATGGCGTTCTAGATTGAATTTTTTATTCGACATGTAACTGCAAACGAGACAATGGGCCGTATGAATAATAAACACTCTACTCGAGTGCACTCAGTTTTTTGCGAGTGCACTCAGTTTGGTATGAATAAAAAATCTCCACTCAGCTGTACTTTACTCAGTTCCCTCAAAAAAAACATCGAATTGGTGAGTGGAGTGTGATATGCACCAATTTGGTATGAATAAAAACTGTTTTTGCTTGAGTAAAGCTAAGTAAAGTCCAGTCTGATTTGAGTGTGCTGTTGGGCACACTCAGCATATTTTTTCAAATTTTTTTTCGATTTATCAAGGAAACATTTGACAATTATCTTTTGTTTACATTTGTTTGGAGCGTGAAAAAGTTTTTTCACCAATGCGATTGAAATTTCAACAATGCGATTGAAATTATCCACATCGAATCTGTATAACCCGGCCTTTACACGCGACTGTAAAGTCTGTCAGTAGCACAGACTTCAAATGTCAAATTACTGACAACGAATTAAAATACATTTAAGGAACTGGCAGTCAGTGCATTTACACAAGGCTGTGTCAACGACTGTGTCAGCTCTACAGACGCGTGTAAGGGCCGGGTAATTCTCGAAAATTTTCTTCAACATCCAAATTTCTTGCCCTATATACTTTCCTTTTTCTTCGAATTTCATAATTTTCATGTGATGAATCAGACGACTCGAAAACTAAATCGTTGACAAACGAAAACATTTTTTACTTTTTGAATCGATTCGAAATAAATCAAAAAACGTCAAACTGCAATGAGTGCACCCAGAAAACACAAAACATCGCAAGAGTGTACTCCATGGAGTAGAGTTAACTTTTATTCATACCAAACTCGAACTTTACTCAAGCAACTTTACTCTCTTAGAGTGCACTTACTTTCCTCAGAAATACGAATTTTTATTCATATGGCCCATTGACGGTTATCAATCACACGACATAGAATTTGAATTTGAATATGAGCGCTTCATAATGGCAGATGAAAACTAAAAAAATCGAATTTCTGAAAAAATGTCGTACGTCAGTGTACTTTGGCAAGCAATTAGGGTTTTGGGGAGCAAATGTATACATCCGCACGCATCAACAACAGAAATTATACTGAATAGCTGTCGTAGGCTCGCTCCATCGACTGTTAGTGAATCGTTTGATTTCGGCTGCCGAAGTGGCCGTCGTCTACCAACACCAGGGTTGCCAGTTTGGGCGATTTATCGCTAATTGGGCTATCTTTTTCGTGATTTTGCGACAATCTTTTTGAAAAAATCGCAAATCGCAAATTGGGCGATTTCAAAAAATCGTTTAAATATTATATAAAAATATAAAAATATTGGGCTATCTTTGAAAAATATCTTTCCTTTCAAAATTGTACGTCATTTGCCGAATTTTTCCCACTATTTACAATCAAAGTTCGGAACGCACATCCGATATCTAAATGGATGCACTCATCCTTCCATTTTGCATATGCTTGTCTGGCTAAAATTACTCTTTTGCTTGTGGCAATAGGGTCAATTTACTTTTAGCGATCGGTAACTAAGCAAAACAGCGAAATGGATGCACCCGCTGTCATTTTCGCTTTCGGTTTTCTAGCTGCGGCTGTGTCAGTGGCAAAATGGGAAAATGGTCCAAATATACGAAATATTCCTTTCTGTGGAATGGGAAAGTTTGCCGTGCTTTTGTTTATAAAACTACAAAAACCGAATTCTTTAAATGCTAGAAAAGCGAAGTTTTCAAAAAAATCAAAAACGAAAATTGTTCATAAAAAGTAACGGCAAAATCGTAACTGGATCGCCTTAGCACTAGAAAGATTACACAGTTTATCGAAATCTCACTAGACAAAAAGACTAAAATTTTTGAACTGGCTTTATCCTACTTCGTAGCCTGTCATTCAGCAATATGTAGTATACAATATGTAGATCACTTAGGTGAAATTCTCAAGATTAATTCGAAAGATTCATCAATAAAAATCCACCGGACAAAATGTATGGCACTGATATGTAAAGTCATAGGTCCTCATTTTTTGGAAGAATTGCTGTAAATAAGCTCTGCAATATAAAATTAATATATTACACACATTTTTTTTGTTTAATTTATTTTATGAGTACATTATCTGTGCGTTACGGTGTTACGACAGAACCAAGAACCTTAATTAAGAGTAAAGGGAGAACTCCAATTCGGCAGAAGTACAAGCAGCGGCAGATGCAGAACTTTAAAACATCGCGTCTTATGAGTTGCGCTCAAATAAAGCAGCAGTAGAAGAAGCAGCGGCAGAATCAGAATTTCATTTTAGCGCTAATCTCTAAAATTTCTGCTGCTGCTGCTGCTGCTGCTTCTGCCGAATTGGAGTTCTCTCTTAATACTGATATAAATTATTGACATATTTTTAACAATTATGGGGTCGCTGATTCAAATCAAGTCCTCGATTTTCTCGCCTTTAAGTTTTAATTTGCTATTTTACTACACATGGATTAAAGGTTTTGCTGTTATTTTATGTTTTTAGGGTAATGTAATTATTATCGCGAATTGGGCGACTTGGGTTGAACGGAAGCGATTTTGGGCGACAATTCTTTAAAATTTGGGCGACTTAACTGCCTGGAGAACTGGCAACCCTGACCAACACGTATCATTGCGTTGGAGAGTCGAGTAAAAATGTTCATACATTGATTGTATTCTCGTAAAATTTGAATAAAAATGTTATCGTTGTGAGGAGCCAGACGAGCCAAGGAGTGCCCAGGCTTGCTTGAAATAGTTACGTTTCTCGTAAATGGCTAAGCTAAGTTTTTGAACGGGCAAAATTGGACTATCCCTTCCCCCTGCCGCATATAAACGAAACAGTTTTTGCAATTTTCTCGAAAACGATGAGTCATACAATTTATAAGGGAAAATATGTTTAAAATAGAGTTTTACATAACTCATCCATACATCAAAATCCAATCGGACCACTCCTTTCCCTCTCTCCTATACAAATGGATTTTTTTAAATAAACATTTTGCCTGTCATCATAGAGTATTTGACGATTGTCGCACAATCAACTAAAGTTTGTAGTTGATTTTACCAATGAAATTCTCTCCGTGTAGGCTTATCAGTCGAATTAAACTGTGCAGGCTTATTATTCGAATTAAACAATTTTTCATGCCATTAAATATCTCATTTATTATACAGGCCGAAAAAAACAGACTTGTTTTTTTTTAATTCATTCGATATTAGGCACCGTTTACATCTGACACTATATTTCACGAATTTTATTCTGCGATGCCCAATTCAGATTTCACAACTGTTTACACTACGACACAAAATCCCGGAATTTATTCCTAAAAGACGCTCTAACCCGATTTTTTTCATATAAAACTCTTAGGGTCCTTGGAGTATTTGTCAGATAATTTGGTTTCGCTGAATCCGAAACTGGTAGTGGTTTGGCTGGATCAGCTCTACTTTTTGAGATATGGGGGGTAATTCGAAAATTGGTTTAAATATTTATAATTTTTAAAGTAAACAGTTTTTCCTCTTCATATATCAGAAAGTATAGCTGATACGTATGTACAGAACTCTGTCATTTAAGTTAAGTTTTTCTTTATAATATTTCTCACTAAGTTTTCCAATTAAGTTTCAAGTGAAAATTGACCTTCATAGTTGAAAGGCTAAATCAATTTATACCTCTAAACAGTACTAACTGCTATTTGACCTTCTGAAAAATCCATCAACTCTCACAGAACTCACAAAAAAAATTGAAAAATTCGCAACAAGGTCAAATCAATTTTCCCGAATTTTCCAATCGACTGTTTTTTTTTGTACTATCATCAAAAATTATAGATCATGAGAGTTTTTGTGAACCGTCAAATATCGAGTAGGAGGACAAAACTCTTTGATAACAGCGGGTGGTAGCCCCGACGGGACATAAAGAAAGGTCAAAAACGATTCTAAACTCCATCCGACAAGCGAAGTAATTCACCAGTGCGTGTGTTGATGTGCCTGACATGTCCCTGCCACTGGAACTGAATCCCGGCGACAATTTTGATGACAAATTGCACGAACGTCGGGAAATTAACACGAACTGAAAAAAATATCGAATTTCGGGAAACAAGGAATTTCACAAATTTGAGTGCGTGCGTTTATTTACGGTGTAGGCAAGAGCCGGTATGGCATCGAAACTGTGTTCGTGAGAGGAATGAAAATCAAGGCAGGCAGGAGCGGGGGTGGGACAAGCATCTGGACAGCATGTGTAATTTTTCCAAACTTTTTACCCATCCATGGCACAAAAATGCTAGCAGGTGCGTTCCACCGACACTCGTTGCTAGAAAATTACCCGCCCACCTTTAAAAAAATCAACTGCCATTATTTAAGTGGGGAGATTTTGTGAGAAAACACGACCCCAAACTTTTTCGGGTGACAGACCCATCGTGTTTTTTTTTGCACTTTGATAAAGTGAAATTAACTTTAACGCAACGGGGAACAAGGGAAACAAGGGGAAACAAGGGGGAAAATTCGGTTTCCAGCTTATTAAACCACATAATACCGTCGTCATCATCATCGGTCCCATTATCCACCCTAGGCTCTCTTCATTGTTCCCATTATGGGGCACGTCGTAATCATCACCAACTCAACTCTAAACCATCCAAGCGACGTAATCGTCATTATAGAGAGTTATGTGGTGGCACTCGGTTGGGAGGTGAGGGGTTTTTTGAGGTCGTTGAATTTTCTCGATTACATGTGAGCCGTAACTCATCCTTAACCCTTGACGGCTGTGAATGTCCTTGACACTGTCATGCCACTTGCGCGGTAAAAATTGTTTCTTCTCGTTCCCCACGAACCTGCAACCACGTCCCACAGTCGCTGTTTTTTTTTTCTTCTTCTCTCTTATTTACTCTTGGAACAACAATTTGCTCTTTTCATGCGTTTTTGTTTTCATTTAAATCTTCAGAGGAGTTGTGGCGACAAATCCAAGTGAGAAAATATGGCAAAGTTAGGCAAGTCTTCAAAATCTTATCGTAACGTAATTACGAATTTGAATTTGAATAGGGATGACAGGCGCAAAAGGACAAATGCCTCGTGTTAAGAAAAAATGGAAATAAAATCATGCAGAAATTTCCATTAAGTTGTGAGACATTAAAACATTGCTATGAAGGTTTTTTTTAAAAACCTCTTATATTGTTGGGCGATTAGTTTTCATTTTAACCCCTTAATGCCCATGAGAAAACCACTAAATATTTTTAACACAAAAACCAATTTATTCTTATAAAATAAACAAAATAAAAAGAAAATCCTGAAAATAAATTTTGTACATAAATCTGCGGTACACTGAGATAAAAGATAGTAAATTCAACTATTTTATAAAGAGGAATCGAGACTATTACTCAAATAGTTTATTTTAATTACAAAAATAGTCAAAACTTTTATAAGAAATTTAACTTCTTAGTAGTAAAATTTACTATTTTGTATTAGTAAACTGACTATTTTTTCATTTAAAATTAACAATTTTGTAATGAAAATTAACTATTTTAGTGATAGTCTCGATAGTCTCGATTTCCCATTATAAAGTCGTTAGTTTTACTTTTTTTCCTCTGCGTCTAATAAGTTAAAGTAGCTTAAGTCGATTTTCAAGCAAAGCTAAAGTGATCTGTTTGTAAATACAAATTGAGATCAGTTTGGTTTTGCCTGAAAATCGACTTAAGCTCTTTTAACTTATTATCACAGATATATCCGGTATACTCGTTTGAGTACAGCGGGCGTTAATGGGTTAAACTAGATCCAGCCCACTGCTTAGACCACACTCGGTCTTAACATGAACTAGGTCTAAAATTACGCCAGATTTAGGTCAATTTGCGTGTAAAAGCCATTTCTTACCACTATCCAAATAGCATCGAAATGCATGGGCACGTGAGATTTGTTCTTTGCGACTTAAAAATGTAGCAATTTACACAATCGGGTCTAAAGGTTTAGACCTTAATTCACATCCGCGTACAAGCGTACGAAGTGACGAGAACGACACACTGATTAATAATGTGTCTGCAAAGCCACAATTGCTGTAATGGGAAAATTGGTGATCGACGGGTCGTATTTGGGTCAATATTCGCTTCATGAAAATCCTGCACCGATAGAGCGGCAATTGACGGTTGTCGGCTCGATACAGTGACCAGCTGTGGAACCTGAATGTCAATTTCACTTTGAAGAAGCGTGTAATGGGAACCGGGTCGACACGGTTGCCACCAGAGTTACCTCAAAGTCCCCGCTTTACAAACAAAAGGAAAAAGTTGATGCCTTCAGCCGCCATATTCCTCATTTGGTTCAAACAATTGAGGCGTTAACAGCTAGAGTGGACCAACCCACATGTCGAAATCGTGAATTTTTTTGTGTTTGAATCACTATTGCGAGTGAGTTTTTAGATAAAAATGTTTGGATGCACAAAAGAATATTTCAACATTGAGTAATAAAGTCCACAGAAATTTTTTTTTCCAAAAATTTACAGTCAATAATAGTACAAAAGTGGAAAATTTCAAAAACTCGATTATGTGGCTTGGTCCACTCTAGCTTTTAACGCCTCAATTAGGCTTTTAAAAGAAAAAATATTGTTTAATTTTTTTTCATTGTATCCTTTTTAGCTATTTCTTATTTGACTAATATGGCTAAAAATCCAAAACGATGCCTATCTTTCGCTATATGGTTATAAAGGGTGGTTAAATTTTAAGGGCCGATGTTGAATGTGAACCACACCTAAACGTCAAGTTTTTTTCTGTATTTCATTTGACATTTCTCAATTTCAGACTAACTCAATTTGAACCATGGAAAGATACACAATCGAGCAACGCGTTAAAGTTATTCAGGCTTATTATGAAAATGGGCGTTCAAATCAAAATGCATATCGTGCACTTCGTGATTTTTTCGGTCAATTTAATCGTCCAAATGTGCGTACAATCGGAAAAATCGTACAAAAATTTGAGCAAACCGGGTCTGTAGGAGATGTGAAAACACCAGTGCATGCTCGTACAGCTCGTACTGCAGAAAATATTGCTGCTGTTCGCGATAGTGTGGCTGAAGAGCCGTCCACCTCAACTCGTCGTCGTGCCCAACAATTGCACCTCCCACGCTCGTCGTTGATGAACATTATGCATAAAGACTTGCATTTACACGCTTACAAGGTGCAATTGACTCAAGAACTAAAGCCTCTTGACCATTTCAAGCGTCGTCAATGGTCAGAATGGTGGCAAGAAATGGCAACAGTGGATGATCAATTTTCGAAGAAAATCATCTTCAGTGATGAGGCACATTTTCACCTCAGTGGATTCGTCAATAAGCAGAACAGCCGCATTTGGGCGAATGATAATCCAAGAGTGATTGTCGAAAAACCAATGCACCCACAAAGAGTGACTGTTTGGTGCGGTTTATGGGCTGGCGGCATCATCGGGCCGTATTTCACGAAGTGCACGATATGCATTTTGATTTGAACGCCCATTTTCATAATAAGCCTGAATAACTTTAACGCGTTGCTCGATTGTGTATCTTTCCATGGTTCAAATTGAGTTAGTCTGAAATTGAGAAATGTCAAATGAAATGCAGAAAAAAACTTGACGTTTAGGTGTGGTTCACATTCAACATCGGCCCTTAAAATTTAACCACCCTTTACTTGTTAGTCTTCGAATATATGTACAGGGTGAGTCACAACTACTGTCAGCAAATAAAAATGCTGTAAAAAATAAAATAATGTACAGATTTCAAAGAGCAATATATTTTTTGTTTAAAGACATAAAAAAATGTAATAATTCATTGCGCAGCTCAAATCTTCCTCCTTAATGGTGGGATGTAAACGTTTGAAAAATGTATTGCAGCTGGCACGCAATATTTTCTGTGGCATTTCATCTCATATCTTTACTAATGCTTCTCGCCGTTTTCTTTGGTCCACCTGTGCGGTGAATTTTCCATGTACCTCTCTCGCTCAATCGTTTTATAGTCCGGAAGATAAATCTTTCATTGATACCAACATCTCTAAGGAGTTTAAGGATAGCAGGATCACAACGAGCTCTCTTTTCGCGTCCATGTTTATTATAACTTATAATGCAATAAAAACAATAAAATTACTCTATAGAGAATAAACTGATTCGCTGGGGAAAATTGCCAGTTGTGCATAACATTGATACCTAAACTTCACTAACAGTAGTTATGACTCACCCTATATATCCTTGCCTTTAAGATAATCTTACGCACTGTTTGACTCCAGAGTAGGATTCACCGGCCCCGAAAAACCCCGGATAAGATTTTCTCCGGTAAAATTTGCGGGAAAGGATAATACGTTATCTTACAAACTCCAAATG
The DNA here is from genome assembly GCA_964034945.1 of Chrysopilus asiliformis. Lineage (NCBI taxonomy): Eukaryota > Metazoa > Arthropoda > Insecta > Diptera > Rhagionidae > Chrysopilus > Chrysopilus asiliformis. Next base: position 92,073,483 of record OZ035960.1, on the reverse strand, counting down.
AAATTTTTCCAAGAAAATTAGAGCAAAAGGACCTTACAAGGATGAGTGGAAATGGGTCAAAATTGGGTCACAATTATATTGCAGTTAAGCACGGTAGTGGGAATAATAACAGGGCATTGCCTAATAGGCAGACATGCCGATAGGCTCGGAGCTCCCTCACCCTTGGAGCACAATGAACGCAACCAAGCCGCAACCATCACGCATCCAAATGTCACTTACGAGTTTATTTCACAGAAATGCTTTTGAGTGAGCACAGTGAACGCATTGAACGGAACCATCGACGCAAAACTTGCCAAACTTTAACGCAACAAGTCTGCGTTGACAGTTCATAAAGTGAGGTTGGAGAAATGTCGTTCGAGGAAAAATTGATCGCCTTAGTGCAATAACATACAAATAACAAAGATAAAGACCCACAAAACAAATTATCGCTTCAAAATTATCAATTTTTTATTTATTTTTCTACTTTAGTTCACTTTTAATTTTTCTGTGTTTGTCTCACAAACGCTTCTATTGTGCGCAACCGCTCCTGAACTGCGCTGCGTGACAGTTCGAAGCGTCCTTAGTTGCGGCTTGGTTGCGTTCATTGTGCTCCAAGGGTCAAACGATTTTTGTAGAAGCTGTGGGGATGTGGACGAGGAGGAGTCGACAACTCATCTTCTCTGTCATTGCCCAGCTCTAGCTCAACGCAGAAGAACTCATCTGGGGAGTTTCTTCCTAAACGACCTGGAGGACCTAAGCGCTACAAACGTCGCAGATCTACACCGCTTCATTAGAAGCTGCAAGTGGTTCGAGTTGTAGGGAAATGGATCGTTAAGATTCGCGTGGTATCACAATATGTCATTTCTGGTCTAAGTGTGCCTTTTTGGCAGCCACTCCAACCTAACCTAACTGAACCTAGATTGCAAGATTTGCCCCAGACAAACAAACAGACAAACAGGTACGAAGGCAAGCTAAATAAAAACTTCATCGGTTCTTTAAAAATTTTAGGGAAATAAATTACGTGAGGTGTTTTTTCACCGATGATAAAAAAAAAGTTTCATAAGACCTCTACCATTTTGGAATCCATTTGTTTTATCAAAACCAATTTAGGCATCATATTCCTGTACGTCGTTAGTTTACTGGGTTTTCATTAAATGTGTTTTTTGGCATTTGTGGTTTGTAGAACAACTCCATCATTTTAGCGATCCCTAAAAGAATTTTTTCTCTGCCATGCTTTGTGGAGTCGCAACCCAAGCAACCAGATAAGGCATAATGACTTGGATTAGGGCGTGGTGTCTTAAAATTGGTCGTTACGACCACACCAAGACCAGCGAATCCGCCTTATAAGGCGTGATGCCTTTCAAGGCTTTTGCAGTGGTCGTCAAGCGGTCCGAGTGACCTAAATATATGCCCTGATAGTCTTAATGTTCGAATACCTTGTTTTGGCTTTCATGGTCGTAGTGTCCTCCAGACGCCTTCATAGTCGTCCTGCCTTATAAGACCAACCTTCCACCTTTCGTCCACGAAATGTCTTATAGGGCATAATGCCTTTGAGAACACTCCAATGCCCTATTTGAGAATGCTTCGAGCATGCGCAGATGAATATCTGCTTCGAGTTTATTTCTAGCATACTTCGAATATGCTTCTAGCATTCACGGCGCGAGCCGCCATGACGTTCATCGAAATGGAAAAAAAAACATTCCTACTGAAAATTTAAAATCTGTTTTTAAAGCACAATATGGAAAAACATCGAATAAAAAGTAATTTTAGGTGTTTGGGTACACAGCATAACTTTATTTTTACAAGAATTTTATTAAAATCGAATAAAAAAGAAAATTCTTTGAATAAATAATTTTCAAATTATATCACTAAAATCGAGAATTGCTACGGCCCACGTAAATAGAGCTCCTGGCAAAACCACTTTCTACGTAAACTTTAAATCGCATGTGAATTGTGACAATAAAATCCACAACAAACCTTAACATCACCGTATGAAATTATTTTGAACGTTTTTTTCCACAAAATATATCCATTAAACTTTATGATTCTTGTCTTATCTTTCTCTCCTCATGCAGCCTATAGAATAGAGAAAGACAAATAATGTCGCCAGATGAAATGTCAAAAAAATATTTCGTCATGGTAAAACAAGGCCCTATTTTGGCCTTCAAAGTCGTGATGCCTTATAGGGCGTGAAATAGGGCACTTCGTGGTCCGGCGGACCTTCCCCACTGTCCACGATAGGTCGACGATAGTTCGACCTAGTGTCGACAAAGTCGTGGACATTACGACCAATAGGGACGCCTTTGAAGACGAAGTGTCCACTTTACGACCTATAAGGTTACTTGGGAATGGTTACGAACTGGTAAAGAACAAAAAAAATTTTTTCACAACTTTTTATCAACATTTTAATTACAAGATGAAATAAAATTCATTGTCTCTGCATGGATTTTGTTGTATGTTGACATAAATCCGTGACTCTTTTCAAATTTTCAGCGCAAGGACATTTTAATACAGTCACGAATACTTTTTCACTGACGAGCATAATTATTCTATGTGGAAAATTATTTTTAAAATAAATTAAAAGCGAGGAAAATGTGCAGAGGGCGAATGATGAATTCCAATCAAAACTTTAGTTAAGAAAGCTCTTCGTGTTTATAAAGTTTGTATAAATAGAGATGTTGTAATAAATACAATTAGAGGAGATTGGGGTTACACGGATTGGGGTTAATATGCTTAAAAAGGAAATACGGTGATATTTTTCTACGGTGATATATTTTTTTTATGCAATATCTAAATAGGGTGATGTGGGCTTGAGGTAACATGGGTAAAAATTAGCACTGGATTTCGCGACCTGCTCGCGAACTGTTCGTATTTTTGGTGGACTGTTCATGAGCAGCTCGCAGAGACGTGCACACCAAACAAACCCTTCTTACCCCCCGTTTACCCCCTTAGCGGTAACAAACCACGCCTTAGTTGATGGATGGGACATACTGTGAAAATTTCAAGTTTTTAGCTTCAGGGGTTTGGGCTGGACGTTGATGGGTCAGTCAATCGGTTTTAGATTTCTTAGTTCTTCGGAATGGATTAACCCCCCCCCCCCTCTTTTTTTTATCTACGCCCTTGTCTGACGGACGATAACTTTTCTTCGGGTTCGCTTCTAGCGGAATATCGTAAAAGAGTTTGACATTTACAGGAAAAAATTGTGTCCAGGAACAAAATTAGTTAAACTTTTCTAAACGGCTATAGCCGGGTAAGTATTTAATCGTCCCCTACTCCGATTAATCGGCCCCTATTCCTTCCTCCCTCCTCCATACAAACGAAACAGTTTTTTGCGATTTTCTTGAAAACGGTGAGTCATATTCAAAAATTTATAAAGCTAAAATGTGTTCAGAATAGGATTTTACATAACTTATCCATACATCCAAATCCATTTGGACTACTCCTCTTTTTTCCATAAAAATGTGTGCCAAATTTCATGGAAATTGGAGAGGGTTATTTAAATTTTTGGCATTTTTTGTGCGATTTCGTATGGAGTCACCCGCACACAACCCTTAATCTAATTACCTAACTTAATTTTATATTGAAAATTTTATCAAAAAATTCTAAATTCAAATCGAAAAAAAATGTTTTCAATAGTAGTAAAATTGAATTAAAATACTAATTCGGGAAATCATTAATTGGACCTTTTATCCTGGCGGTCGCTCCATCATTATTACATTTATTTGCGTAGTCATCGTGAAATGTTGATTTAATGAGAAAGAGAGCAAATTAATAATGATAAGCTCTGACATGTTTAATTAATATTTCATTATTTCAAACAGTGCCAAATTGGTGGCAAATAAATAAATAAACAACAAGCCCAAAATACGAAGGCATTTCATGTGAGAAAGCAAAAAGAAGCCTTCAACGCGGACAATGAAAAAATGCCAAAAATTAAATAATTGCTTTTTGAACGATTCCCATTCTCACAAAATTTGGCACCGATCATGGTTTATGTTTATTTGGAATTCCTTCACCATGTGAGGGTTAACGAAGGGTTTGGGGATGTCAGATGCTTTTAATTGTTCTATTTTAAAACGTATTTCTCCTCGTACTCTACAGACAACAACACACGGCCACTCGTAAATAAATTAATCGATTTTCATCGAGTAAAATCAAAACAAATAGCGAAATCTTTGCAACAAAGAAAAAAAAATCTCTCCGGCATTTTCCCCACGGCTCGTCGGAATGCATGGCCCAATGGGGATGTGACTCTCGGTGTGCCACGTGAAACAGCATAATCGGTTTGATTTGCAAAAGTCAAAAGTCATCACAATTGACGAGAATATTGTTATATGCGACGCTAATCTAAAAACTTCTATCGACTTTAGGAGCTTTGGGATTTAATTACCGTGCAGTTCACGTTAATCGAAGATCACTAATTAGTCGACAATTAAAATTATTTATGAAGCACCTTACATCGTGCCTCCGCCCTTTTGCATAAATCGTTGACATTAACCTTGGAAGGCTTTGCAAATGTGATTGTTACGTCAGAGGTGCCACACATGTGGGTAAATTTAATTCTTTTGATCACATTTTTTTAGAGATATATGCGAGAAAAACTGAATTTGCAGTTCAAATCAAATTTTTCAGCTTTTTCCAGGATACGCAAGGATTTTAATTTTTTTTGCCAGCTTGTTTGTAGGAAATTTTAACATCAAAATCGGATTCAGCGACCCTTAAAACCTCCAGATGAGATTTAACCCGGAAAATTTAAGGTAAAGGATAATTACAGGATGTTCCTTTGTCCTTATCAGAGTTATGTAAGTGTGCAAAATTTCAAGTCAATCAGATGAGTGGAAGTGGGTCAAACTTAGATTGCGAGATTGGACCCTGACAGACAGGCAGACAGACAAACAAATATACAAATATAAAAAAGCAAGCTAAATAAGTTTAGATTTAATTCAAAACATAAAAAAAGTTACAATTACCCAGAAGAACTTGGATTGAATTTCTTGTGTTGGGGCAAGGGGAGTGGCCCAATTGAATGTTGATGTAGGGAAGAGTTATAAAAAACTATATTCTAAACACATTTGATGATTATAAATTTTTCGCTACAAAGAACTATTTTCTAGAAAATCGCCCAAAACTTTTTCATCTGTATGGTATAGGGGAAAGTTGTCCGATTTTGTCCATTCACGAGACACTTATATGTGCAAAATTTCAGATCGTTAGCTCAATTTGTTCGCAAGTTATCATGTTTACGGACAGCCACACAAACATGTGGAAATTAAAATCTTTTGTCGTCCCAAACATCCGGTGTTTTATTTATTAGAATTTGGATCCCGGCCCGACTAAAAGCGTGAATAGAACAAATCCTAGGACAACAAAATTCAGTTGGCTATAAATTAGATAGTCTAGAGCAGGGCGGTCCATGCTTTTTTTTAGTTTTTTCTTCGGAACTTGTTTTTCAAAAATTAACAAGACAATAAATTCCAGCATTCGGATTCGGATTCACTTAACCCCTTCCCCTTACTCCCCCAACTTCCGGGCTACTTTTCAATGGATCTACACTGCCGGTCAAAAAAACTTGACCGATGATAAAAAAAAACCAATTTTTCGACTTTTCACTCATGTTTCATGACTATTTGGGCCCGCTTTTCGAGTGACACTTGTTTTTTTCTTGCCATAATTAATATATTACACTTACGAAAGCCGATTTAAAAAATATTGAATCAACCTTTTTTTGTAATTTTATTATATTCTTAAGAGTGACAAAGAACCAGGGGGCATAAACATCGTCGAAAAATGCATGAAAAAAGCAGTGCGCCTAAGATGGCAGCTGACCATCCCCCTGCAGTTCCCCGCCAAAAAAGAGATTATGTCCATGAAACTAGAGCAAATTACCTTTCCAATGGGGGTAATACGAAAGTGAAACCCCAACTGGTTCAAACGTTAGCCAGGGGGCATAAAAATCGTCGAAAATCGAAAAATTGGTTTTTTCATCATCGGTCAAGTTTTTTTGACCGGCAGTGTATGTTAGAGCTGGGCCCCCCGTGAGCATCTATGCCGAATTTCGAAATGTTAGGCTAATCGGGTCGTTAGTTTTCTCGCGAAAAATTATTTAACATAAGTTTTCCCGCGAAGAAGCAGCAAAGTAGAATAAAGGAAAAACAAAGCTTCAGATTCACTTTACTCCCTCTCTTTACTCCAGCCACTTCTCAGGCTACCCTTTAACCAGCTTATATTGGAGATGGACCACCGATGATTATTTATGCGGAATTTCAGGTCAATTGGCGCGGTAGTTTTCCCGCGAAAGAATAACATAGGAGAAAACTAAGCTTCGAATTCACTTTGCTTCCTCCCCTTACCATCCTCCCCTCCCCTCTCGCCCTACTTTTCAATAGTCCTATGTTGGAATCAGGCCTATAGCGAACATCCATGCCAAATTTCAGGTCGATCGGTTCAGTCGTTTTCACGTTAAACGGGAAAAGACAGACATACACCAACTCATTTTTATATACTAGTATGATTTATTTATTGTTCAACGGTTGTTATTGCGTTACAAACGGCTATACTAAATTTAATAAACTTCTATGTAATTCTTATGTAGAGTATAAGAAATTAGTCCCAAAAAATGATTACTTTACTCTACAAATACATTGCCAGCCAGCGTCGCCTGGCACCACTGCTACGCAATAAACGTGAAGTTGTCGCAAATTACGATTTGAAAATTTATTTATATTTCAATCGCAGAGAAATTACACGTAATGAAGTCTAGTTAATGTCAACCATGATGAAAAAATTAAAGAATTTTCCATTAATTCCTTCTCTACCCGCCGCCGGCTCCGTGATGCTTTAATAAAGCTTAACAAGTGACTTACAGACAAATTTCTTTTCATGTCAAGTTCTCTTCAGATTTCCTTTTTGATGTAAGGAAAATCTCTTCGTTGTCGTTCGTTATTGCAAGTTTGTTAATTTTCCATCGTCAATGAGTTTTCCAGGACTGCTTCAAAAGTTTTCTGTGATTAAAATTCCACAATTTACATCGAACAAGACTACCTGAGGAGATTAGTCGTCATTTTTTGGAATTTTTGTCTTATAATTGGCTTTAAAATTGGAATAAAATCAATGTAATATTTTTTTAATTAAATTTTGCTCAAAAATATAAAAATGGTAGTAAACTCTCTTGTAACTGACATTATCTGATCTGATATTTAATTAACATTTCGGAAAACAAATCATTTGCCTCTCATTTATTAAAAAAATAGCATCAAGAATTTACTTTCGCCTCACCCTATAAAATTTTTCAATTTAAAAAAAAAAAGTGTTTTTATTTTGAAAAAATGTGGAAATTTTTACGTTATCAAAGTTACTATGAATGTTGAAATTTTGTTAATTGTTTGTAGTTGTAGCCATTGCTAACAAATCGTCAATGTCCACTACAAAATATTGGAAAATTGTTCCTAAAGCACTCCACATACGGCATGAAATTTCAAAATAACCTTTACTAGTCAAAAATTTAAATCTGTTATAATTTCTCCTTAACACAACATCCCAAGGGGGGTATTGAGCCTCCTTAAATACAATTTTGTATCTTTCGTCCACGAACGCGTGTACGCGTCCCTCACTTTCCAACAAAAATTCATAAAAATGCAGTTTTCAGATGGTTTGTCTCAATTTTTGTCTGTGGTTAAGTAGATAAAAAGATATAATGGCATCTTAGCTCTTCGGTGTAAAAACTGCGCCGCCGGCAATTTTTTTTTAAATGCACAATATGCAGAAATTTGAAAAAAATGTGCCACAGGCCAAATTTATATAAAGAAACGCATTTTAGGTAGAAATTAGGGAAAAACGCGCCGCAGACGAAAATTTTTGAATGCCGAGGAATTTTTTTTTGTTACAAATTTGAGGGGGAGAAGGGGTTTCTAGTTACGAAATCTCATCAAAAATTTTAAAAACTACAAAAAAAAATCACAAATTCGACCATAATAAGACTATGAAAAGCATTTGGAACGAAATTCAAATTTTTTTTCCTCATTCCTCTTTCTGCGATTATTTAAATGTTGAACTTTTTAATATTAAGTTAAGCATTTCTCTATGATTTTTTCTCTCCTCATTCTTCTGCAATTTCTCCAATCGTTCTCATTTTAACAAATTTACATACTTAATGCGTTGAGTAAATAAATTCCTATTTGAATCACATTTTTTCCCAAATTGAAAACGCTGTTTACTTTAAATTTTATTGCGAAAAATTTTATTTATGGATTTGGTTGATTTTATCTAGATTTGTGTACTCAGCCAGAAGATTTTTCACGAGGAATCGATTTGATATTTGCCATTCGCCATTTGCCATTCGCCACATTGAGTCACTGCGAATTTATTTCTTTTTGGTGTGATAATAATCAAATTTATGTTTGTCTGAGATGTTCATTTTATATTTAAGTTCAGGGGAAAAAATGGCCAAAAGATTTTTTTTCTAACCTAAGAAGTTTTGTGTGATTTGATTTGACATATGTTTTTATTTACAATAAAATATTTGCTATCTGGACAGTTTTTTTTTGTCGGAATAAACAGATATGAAAAAACAAATCTAGACCAATAAATTGTGGGGTAAAATAATTAAATGGCATTCAATTTTTGATGTCTGATATCACAAATTGTAGTTTAAAATATAAAAACTCCCAAAAAATAAATCGGGGGGCTTATTGCCGAATACAATTCGATTAATCTTTTTTGTGAATCCGAATAAATGGATGTGAAAATCATATGACTTTCTTATACAAAATTTATGTGCCTGCACAATTTACACTATAATTACGGTAACCATATTTTTTAGAACAAAATACAGAACACAATAAAAATAAAAACTTTTTTTTTAACCTAATACTATGTTCACACCGACGCAAAATTACGTAATTTTGAAGATTTTCGTAATTTTGAACGAAATTTTCCTCGAAACCACGAGATTTCCAGTACATTAACCTGTTTTCAAAATCACTAAAAGTATGCAATTTCCACAAAATTAGGAACGAAATCAAGCAAAAACAATGAATACAACCCTGCATCACTCATTCAGCTCTCTTGAGTACATCAGTTTTGACATTTGTGCTGGATTGGAAAGACGGAGATATAAGAAAAAGAAGCCATGTTCCGCACGCGAAGAGGATATTTTAGTAAACCTGTGATCTAAAAAAATAAATAAATGGACATGTTTATGATGCAGTTAAATATGAAATGGAAAATAATTGTTTATTTTCATTACAGATCATTTCCATTTTAGTCTAAAGTGTCTAATTCTGTTTGCACATATTTCCTCGATGTTTTGAATTGTATTATTTATCATATTACTAAAATGCATAGTAATCCTACACGAACTTCCTCGATCCATTTTTGAACTAACGTAGTTGAAATGTCAAACAGAATTACCTTAACCTCTGTGTGAACACTTTGGTTTAAGATCTAAATCATTTCGCAAAATTACGTGATTTTGAGTCAGTGTGAACTTAGTATAACGTTGAAAAAAATTGCTTGGGATTCAAAATATTTCTTCGGACTGGTGTTGCGACCCTAGCACAGTGTTTCCCAAAAAGAATTACATATACATGTAAATCGACTGGTTCCAGGGGGTATACACAAAATCTGAAAAAAAAACAAAAAAAAACAAAAAAAAACAAAAAAAAAAAACAAAAAAAAAGACAAAATGGCGGCAACAAAATCTTGAAATAGTTGTAAGGCGCTATAAACAAAAAAAAATCTTAAATTCCTATTAATAAATTAAAAGCTACCTGCAATTTATTTTTGAAAATATTTTAGTATTTTATTTGGTCTTTGTGTTAGCTCACGTTTTTGGTAGAATCATAAAATTTTTATATTCTGCATATAATTATAAGTACCAGGAAAACCGTGCCATGCTCGGCGACCTCAAAATCCTACTTTTGCTGATTTTTGGGGAAAAACTAAATTCACATTATCTTTACAGAGCTTTTCCAGAGTTTTTTAATTCCCGACCTAGAAAGCTAGAACTAAAACTAACGCGCGATAACAAAATTTCATAGAAATTGGTTGAGTGGTTATTGAGTAATCGATGTCACCGATTTTTCAAACGTTGTTTTGGGACACCAGGGGAGGGGTATCGAGGAGAGGGAAAAGTCAGGTTTGTAGTCGAAAGCCCTTAGCCCCCTTAGTAATACTGTAAAGTTTCATTAAGATCGGACCACCCAATTCGAAGATACCAGGCGAGGGGTATCGAGGGGAATTTTCTCAGAGGTGAGACCTATCTAGATCGATTCCTTGTCCCCGAAAATCCTTAACCCCAAGTTTCGTGAAAATCGTTTGGCAGGTTTTCGAGATCGTTGTGCAGACATTCCTCGTATTATATTATAGGATAGAATTATAGGATAGAATTATAGGATAATGCCTCACTCTACAAATAAATTAGTTCTACGATGAATATTCCCTGCAGTGCTGTACTGAGACCTTAAGTGACATTTATGGCGAGTTTCACGATATTTTTAGGGGTTGCTTACTCGATTTAGCAAGCGAATTTCAAGCAAAAACCATCCGCTAACTCGATTTAACCGCCGCTAAAATTTTCGTGAAACCCGCAGTTAACTTTTTTGGGGACCAACTTATGTGTTTAACACGTTGGTTGGCGTGTGTTTTTTAAAACCACGTGTGCTACCGGTGGATCCCATGCATACTTGATTCTGTATTAGGATATTTTATACACAACTGACAATCACTATGAAACTGTATTTACAGTTAGAAACTTTAGTAATACTTGTATTTTTATATAGTAACAGATAAAGTAGGAGCTACAATATTTCTTTTGTAGAACCATTTATTATATAAATAAAATTTATCGCTTCGGATCACAAAAATTTTCCCCTGCGGCGCAAATCGTTCACTTTTGATCTCTTATAAATTTATCAGTGTAGTTTTCCAACATAATCCTATAATTGTTAATACGTATGTTTTTGCAATACATGTTTTGCCAACATTTTGTATAGAATAGTATAAGGGGGTACTCTTTTTGAAAAAATCTTTTTTGATATTTTTTTTTTGTCCTATTACTCGGTACCGGTTCTCAGACGGATTCCGGTTCTGCACTGGGAACCTAGTACTCGTTTTTCGCAGAACCAAATCCTGAAAATTTTCGGAGCAGAATATCGGGTTCATTTAAATAGCTAGTAATTTTTTTACGTTAATCTATTACGAAAAAACATTCTCCATGCCCTCTAACTCAAAAAAAAAAATGTGACTGATACGATCAGGAAGCACAATACATGCTTTTGGAACCAAAAACCATTGAAATTTTGACGAACCATAGTTCAAATCAAATTTTGAAATTTAGGGAGCCAAAATCAGAACCAAAATTTCACGATTTACGAACCACAAACCAGAAATTCAATTTATCATTGAACTAAAACCGAACCAGACTCAAAATACACTTCTGGTTTGCATCTCTAATTGATTGAAGATGAAAAAAGTTAATTATTGAAGGCGATTTTGGTATAAATTTTAACAAATTTTGTTTTTCCAAAATCAAAGAAAAAAAAATCAGTTAAATATTGTTAAAAAGAACTTTATCTTGAGTCAACCAAAATTAGCAAAAAAATGAATTCAATCTAACTTCTAACAATAATAAAGATGTCAAATAAGTGTTTTTGTGGTACCAACTTATGATTAAATTCTTAGAAATGAAATCTAGGAGAATAAACAAAATTTACATTTAATGTTTTAATGAGCTTCAACCACCGAAGCAATCTCAATTTGGGCCTGTTTTCATTCAAAAAAACAAAAAAAAGAAAACCTCTACCAAAATTCAGCTACCGCAGCGAAATTGTGGAATTTTCCGCAAATATCGGAAGAGGGCGGAATACGCATAAAAATTCATTTAAAACGATAAACAATTCACCATCATAAAAGGTCGAAATTTCAGAGTTTTGTATATGTTGTGATTTCTTAGAGGATAATTTGCATATCGATTTTACCTTTGAATTACACTCGTTCGGGGCCACTTAAAATTATGTTGGCGATGCTTTTATATAGCGATGATGGGCAAATACAGAACGACGTCGCGCGTTCGCTTCGCATATTTTCATAACATAGAATAGGAATTTTATTTAATTCAAATAGGAAAATTTTACATTTTCTCGTTTTCATGTCTCCGTTTTTGTTCTTTTGCAACATTGTTTAACATAATTTTCCAGGAATTCTCCATATGCGGCACTTGTAACGCATAACAGCATAATGAAAGCAACAAAATAATGACGACGGGTGTTTTTGTTTTTTTTTTCTCTCTTCTTATATATATATATATATATATATATATGGTTTTTTGTCTAGGCCAGTATTTTACCATTAGTGAGCTTTTCGGCTCCTTATATAACGAACAATCAGCAACAAGATTTTCTCTATAGGTTTAATTACTGTCGTTAGCAACAAAGAAGCTTGAAAATAGCCAAAGAGATGGAATCTCTAATCCCTAATTCCCAAATTACGTTTTACTCGTCTGAAAATTACTAAACATGTATACAAATAGACAGGATATTAGCTGTGATTTAGTAATGCAGTCCATCTATTTTTATTTTTATACAATAACGCCAAATGACGTCAATTGATATGACCCAGTGTGTAATTTGAGTTTATGATCATTGAAATTTCATTATGGTAACACTGGTCGAAGAGAATCTTTAACAAAAAAAAAATAGATTCATGTAAACTTTCATCGACAATTTCAACTGGCGATATTAAATGAATTTTCTAGAAGACATTAGTAATTATAATTAGGAAGCGTAGCATAAAGTTCTGGCAAAATGCCAAAACATCGTAAGTGAATTTTCAGGTGAAGCTAAAATGATCTGTTTGGAAATGCAAATACAGATTACTTTCGCTTCGTTTGAAAATTGACCTAAGATATTTTTGTTTTTTCCAACAGAAATGAAACATAAAATGACGAGACTGTGCTTAAAGCGCAAAATACGAAATTGTGTGATGAAATTTAGATTTCATGACGTCCCCATAAGATTTCATTTTGAATCAACCATGAAATTTTGTTGGCGAGCTTTGTCGGTCAGCTCGCCAACAAAATTCGATTCAACTTTTTACGGCGGCAAAGTTGGTCGGATAGATTGTATACAGAAGCATAGGGTGCTATGAGTTTAAAATCTCAAATGTCACCGTAAATGTTGTGTCGGGCCAATTGTATTCCGGCCTTTAACCCCACGACTCCATTAGACTTTTTAGAATCATGATTTTTTCCCCCACTCCATATTTTGGCGAATAAAAAAATCAGCGCGTGGGCATTTTCAGTCATGATTTTTCATTTTTATTGTGTCTCCATAGCGTACTTAGAAATGTCAACCAGGAGGTAATCAGGGCAGCCAACTAGAAATCAGCCAATTTGACTGAACAAATGTCAAAAAAAAATCCTACTTTTCAGCAGCCGAAAAAATCATGACAGTACGGAGATTTAAATCATGATGCAAGGTTTTTTGAGTCTCCATTAGATTTTTTCGTGATTGGATTTAAATACAATCTGGAAAAAAGTCTAATGGAGTCGTGGGGTAATGCTAAAGTCACATTTACATCTGGCAATGCTTCCTTTTACGTCTGTGGCAGTGAAATATAAATTGTGACATGCTACATACCGTTTTTAATAAATTCGCGAAAGCCGGATCAATTTATATGCTGAAGGGGAAAAAAAATGTCTATAAAATACGTCATAATTTCAGGGGCAGGGGGAGCGGAGTCTTAACTTTGTACAAGAGGGGGAAGAAAGAGGGGTCCGAAAATTATAAAATTGTCACGTTTTTAATCCATTAATACCTATGAGAAAACCACTGAATATTTTTAACACAAAAACCAATTTATTCTTATGAAATAAACGAAAGAAAATTTTGGAAATTTTTTTGTCAATATATGAGGCGTTGAGAGCAAAAGTGGTGTAACCCACATGTTGAAATTGTGAATTTTTTCGTGTTTGAACCACTATTGCGAGTGAGTTTTTAGATAAAAACGTTTAAATGCACAAAGGAACATTCCAACATTGAGTAATAAAGTCCACAGAATTTTTTTTTTCCAAAAATTTACAGTCAATAATAGTACAAAAGTGGAAAAGCTCCAAAAAGTCGATTATGTGGCTTGGGCCACTTTTGCTCTCAACGCCTCATATCTGAGTTAATAAGTGTAATAATTCCTTCCCTCCTTTCCAAACAAAAGTTTTTTTGCAATTTTTCTCGAAAATGGTGAGTGGTGTTGAAAAACTTATAGAGATAAAATGTGATTAGAATATAATTTTACATAACTCCTCCATACATCAAAAACCAGTGGAACCACTCCTTCTCCCCTTTCCCATAAAAAATGGAATATTTTTTCCTGTTTTCTCGAAGAATTTATAAACACGAAATGTATTTAAAATATGATAACTGTCATCATCTAGACTCTAGATTCTAGAGGACTAGGGGCTCCACCCAGAACCACTTCGCGACTTATTTTTGTCCAACGGCGTCGGCAACTATTCTGATTTCTCCGGGATGACCATTTTGATGAAGAAAACCGCGTCAAAATGCATTCAGTAGTTTAGGAGATAGTAGGAGAGTGGTTCAAGGGGTGGGAAGGGGATAGATTTTAGTGGGCGAAAGATTCCCTTCGGGGCTGACCTCCCTAACTTTGAAAACCGGATCGAAATTCCTCTTGAATTGTAGGAGATTGCAGAATAGGAGTGTTAAGAGTGGGGCGCAAGTAGATTTTAGGTAGCGACATTTTTCCTTGAGGGAGGACATCTGTAAAGAAGACACCCGTATCAAAATTCATTCAGTAGTTTAGAAAATAGTAGGAGAGGGTGTGGTTTTAGATTTAAAAATCTAACAGTAAAGAGGTGGATTTAGATTTAGTTAGGATTTTTTTTCCTGATGGACGACCTGCCCAATAAGGAAAACCGCATCAAAGTCCATTCAGTAGTTTAGGAGATAGCAGAAGAGGGGGTCAGAGGGGAACAGAATATTCGTCAACCGCAAAGCTAATCAATAATTTCGGAATATGTAGTATTCCTGTGTAAATTTTCAGGTAATTTGGTCTAGTGGTTTACGCGTTATTCTGTTGAATAACTTAAAAATAGGTTTGTGGTGGGGATAAATGATTGTGGAGGAAAACAGGAGACTGTAGCATAATACATAGCCTATAACCTGACCAGAGGTCAAAGCAACATATAGGAGAAAACCGCGTCAAAATCGGTCCAGTGGTTTTCGAGCCAAGGACATACAAATAGACAGACAGGCTGTCGTCAATCTCTATTATATGTATAGAGATTGACGATTGACCCCTGGCAATTGTAGCTTTTCTTATGTTTTTAATGAGGTCACAGGAGAATCAAAAAAATTTAGTTACGCCACTGGAGGTTAATTGGACGTCATAATTTTTTGATTAGACAACTTGAGATTTTTATTGACAAGTAGGTCCAATTAAGCAAAATTTGACGAAGCACGAAATTACCCTCGTCGCACATACTTTGAAAACGCCATAAAAACCCTTTAACCAAAACTGAATCAACACAAAAACAAAGTTTGGCAATTCCTTAAAAAAAGGACGAAATAATCGTGAAATATTTTACGATCCATAAAAATATTCTTAACCTTGAACTATGAGTATTTTTTTATTTTATTTTATTACTTTTGGTTATACTCACCGACAGCTCTTCAAGTCTCATAACATAAGAGATGCGGATAAATTCCAATAAATGTTTATATCGATGGACTGCCAGTGATCCCAGAATAAATCTTTCTGCCACGGCAGAAAGAATTAAATCCACCTGCTGAGATTTTTAATATAATCTCATTGAGGCCGACAGGTTGAGATCAGGAAAACTTGGGGCTAACGGATCTTCGTCCATTTTTTTTTATTTTTATTATTTCTGTTTTATGATTGGAGAAAGAAAGTATGGCAACACAAGGAATGGAATTTTAACTATGAAAACCGACGAAAAATATGAGCAAAATCCCCTGATGTGTAAAAATTTAACATTCGAATGGGAAAAATGTCTTCTTCAAAGCACACATCATCCTTATCTCTATAGCATTGTGTGTGCATGAATCGTTTCTCACCTGTAAAATTCTTATAAAAAAAATGTGATAAAAAGGACCAACGACAGCCAAGCCTGAAGGTCAATAAGCTTAATCGCGTCGGTTATGATGTCTCTATAATCCGAACACACACTGTTATATCTTCATCTGCTTTATATATAAACCCACATATAAAAATATTTCCAAATACAATAAAAAAAACTCACATAAAATTAACCTCGAGTCTTCCATCTGAAAATAACCGCTTCGCGACTCTCATGCGACCATCTGGCGACCCTTTAGAACCATCCAGCAGCAAAACAAATGATGACGACAAAAAATTCTATGGTATGCGGTATTTATAAGGGTGAGCTCAAAAGTAATCGACCGAGTCAAGAGATAGCGCCACCAGTATCAAGACAATGTTGTTTTTCGTAAATACTATCCGTCAAATGAGTTCTGTCAAATTTTCAGCCAAATGTGTTTGGCAGTGACTGAAAGCGAACAGGCTTTGCATTTCTACAAAAATGAATAAAATCGAATATCGTACAATGATATATTTGTTTTTGAATAAGGAAACGAACGTTGAGATCAACACTGAATTGAACGCTGTCTATGGGTACTCTGAACGTTGGATATCAATCATAAAAATATTGGACAGCTGAATGAAAACGCGGTCGTGCGATCGTTTTCGTCCAGGCCGTCCAAAGATCGTCCAGGCCGTCCAAAGATCGTCCAGGCCGTCCAAAAGAGGTCACCACACCAGAAATGGTCGATAAAATCCATGGTATCATTATTGACGATCGACGAGTGAAGGTGCGCGAGATTGCCGAGTATGTGTGCCTCTCACGTGAAAGAGTTGAAAATTGATTGCATGAATATTTGGGAATGCAGAAGCTTGCTGACAGACCGCCGCGTTTGCTTTCTATTCACAACAAGCGCGACCGCATGACAACTTCAAAGGAGTGTTTGGGGATGTTCAATCGCGATACGATCTTTTTGCGCTTTTCGTAACCGTGGACGAGATATGGATATATCACAACACATCAGAGATCAAAAAGCAGTCAAAACAGACTTCTCTTGGCGAACCGAAGCTGAAAAAAGCCAAAGTGGATCTGTCGGCCAACAAAGTCATGGCCCCAGTTTCTTCAGATGCGCACTGTATCATTCACCTTGAAAAATGCAAAACGATCACCGACGTATATTATGCAGAGCTGTTAGGTCGATTCGACGCCAATTTGAAGCGACAGCGGCCACATTTGGTGAAGAAAAAAGTGTCTTCCAACAGAACAACGCACCGGCGCACAAGTCCGCGGTCGCAATGCAAAAATTTCATGAATTGCGGTACAAATTTGTTCCTCATCCTCCATATTCTCCAGATTTGGCACCCTCCGACTATTATCTACCTCAAAGCCTGAAAAAATAGCTCGACGGCAAGACATTTGGGCCGCGCGAGGAGGTCGTCACCGAAACAGAGGTCTATTTTGGTGACCTCGAGAAAACCGAGGGTATGAAAGATTGGAGATCTTTTATCCAAATATTCTGAAGGTATCAAAAGATTGAAGAATTCTTGGACGAAGTGTATCCTAAAAAAAGACGATGTTGAGAAATAAAATGAGTTTTGCCAAAAAAAAAGCTGTGTTTTCTTGCCTAGACCGATTACTTTTTAGCCCGCCCCCGTATGGCAAACGCTCGTCGCTGAAAATGCCGACGTTGTTCGTAGCCATTAAGCCTAATCCTCTCAGCCCCACTCAATGGGAAATTTATCAGAAATATGGGCTTTCGCTGTCGGATTCGTTCCATGAGGATCTCAAATGGAGACGTGTACTTTTCAATTCCAGCATATATCGACAATAAAGCACTCCTGTTCCAGCTGAATTGAGTACAGTTCAACTCAAACTCAATCTCACTTCTCGGCATTATCCTTTCGCCTTCCCTTAACCTTGCTTTTGTTATTTCGGTGTATTTTTATACCACATGTGATAAACTCAAAAATTCAAAACGTCCCTTAACACGTGAAAATTTTAACAAACATCGAATCAGACGAAAACCGTTGCGAAAACAGAAAGTTTTATCGCGGGAGATGAAAATTTCGCAAAAATGCATGTCTCGTATTATTAAAGAAGATTTGGGACTAACCGGATAGAAAAGACTCACTGGAGACTTGGAAGCAAAACCGTAAAGAAAAATCAAAAGCTCTACTCAGCCAGTACACGAGGAACAGTCAGAGACAAATTCTGTTCACTGATGAGAAAATCTTCACCGTTGAAGAATCTGTCAATTAACTGAATAATCGAGTGTATAATCGAGGTCACCAAAAAAAGCGCCAGAACTCATTCGGAGGGTCGAACGAGGCCACCATCCTGCACTTATAACCTTATGGTGGGGAGTGAGTTATAATGGCGTTACAGACCTTCATTTTTGTGCGAAAGTTTATGAAAAATTGTTTATGAAGATGTTGTGAAGCCTCTTATACTCAAAAAATAACAAAAACCTCGTTCATATCGGCAAAATTTGTTTTGTCCAAACTCAACAACATTTTTTGTTAAATTGATAAACGAATTGTTTGAAAAACAGAAGTTCTGTATATGTCATTATGACAAATTAGGTATTATTAATTTCTTAATTGTTTTATTGATTTAACAAAACATGATTTGTAAGTTTATTTTTGTTAAAATACAAATTTTTTGTTGAACAAAGATTTCCCTCAAAAAATATTTGTTCCAAATGAGAATTTTTTTGTGATTTCAACAAAAAATTTCTTAATTTAGCAATGATTTTATCCATATGACCAGTTTTTAAAAGCTTTTATTTAGTTTGCGTTCGTGTTTGTCTGTTTCTTTGCCTATTTGTCAAATTTTGACCCACTTGCACTCATCCGGTTGACTTGAAATATTGCACACATACGTAAATCCGATGACAATATAATATTTTCACTTCTTCGTCCTTGTAAGGATAATGGGAGGTCCGGTAAGGATAACATGATTATCCTTTTCTTCTAATTTTCCGGAAAAAATACTCATCTGGAGGTTTTGACGTCGCTAAATTCGAGTCTGCAATTGAGAAGTCGACAAGAATAACGGAAGGTCATGTACGGATGACGTGATTTTTCTTTTCCTCACATTTTCCGAAAAAAATCTCGTTTGGGGGTTTTTGAGGTCACTCCGATTTCGACGTTAAGAAGTCCGTAAGGATAACGGAAGGCCCTGGATAACGTGATTATCCTTTTCTTTAAACTTTCCGGAAAAATGTCATCTTGGGGTTGCTGGATCCGATTCTAACATTAAGAAATTTGTAAGGATAAGGGAAGGTCCGGTAAGGATGACGTAATTATCCTTTTCGTCATACTAATCAAATACAAAATTTAGTCAGGATAGAAATAAAAAAAAAATTTAACAAGCTTTTATTAAAAAACTCATTAAAAAGAAAAAAATATTTTTTTGCGCGCTGTGTTTCTGAAATAAAATCGAGATAAAACAAGCATAAAAAATAAAATAAATATTTATCTCGCTTTTATTTTTGATACACAGTTCCCAAAAAAAATTTTTTTTTCTTTTTTGTGCATTTTTTTAAATAAAAGCTTGTTTAATTTTTTTTTATTTATTTTTTTTCTCTCTGGTTGTAACCAACCAATGTTCGCCAACAAGCCGTGGACATTCCAGCAAGATTCTGCTTCAGCTCAAAAATCACTCAACAGTCAACAGTGGCGCAAAAACAATATGTCGGACTTCATATCACCGGATGATTTGCCGTTCAGACCTCAACCCGTTGGATTATTGTCCGTTTTAAGCCCAATTCAGATTAACGATTCCAATTGAGATTGAAGCTTCTCGACCAATGAGATCAAAGCTTTCAAGGATAGGAAAATGAGCTTTGCTCTCATTGGTCGAGGAACCTCAATCATAATCGCAATCACAATCGCAATCGTTAGTCTGAATTGGGCTTTAGAGGGCATGGTCTGCTCTACTGGACCGACACCCGAATATTGAGTCATTAAAGCGAGCTCTTGTCCTTGAAGTGCACAATTTTTGAATGCATCATGCTGGAAGTCAAATGGCGGTCATTTCGAATTATGTGTTCTACGATTTGTAGCTATTGGTTGGCCCAATAAATAGAAAAAAAAACGTTTAAAAAATATCAAGTAGTTTTCATTTGGCAAAAATTTTCCCTTGTATCAGTATTTATGACTAGATTAGATACTTCTATCTCGAAGATTACCTACCCAAGGCAAACTTTTGTATTTTCTAAGGGATTCGATGTTGCAAAAATGTAGGCAGATGAGGGGCGGACATAAGTTTTAGGGCTTCACAAATAGGTTTCCAGAAAAATGTCTTTAAATTCTGGGGCCCAAAAAAAGTTTTTAAATTTTTGATGCGGAAAAAATGACTTGAGAATTTGAATTTTTAGGGGCCGGAAAAAGTTTCTCTTTGGGGATGGAGACTGGGGCCGGAAATTTGTGGGAAAGTTTCTTGTCGATTTCTGAACGGACCCGTAGTTTTTCAACCATTTCCAGCAAAAAAAATACAATTTCGTGCTAAAATCGTCAACAAAAGCGTTATTTTGTCAACAAAATGTACATATTAACATTTCTTTTAATAGTAAGTTTTTGATATTAAATAAACGGTATTTCTCCTAAAAGAAAATGTGACAAAAAGTATGAGCTTTTTCGGAAATACATTCTGGAAAAACACTCCTTTATGTCCAAAGGTAGATCTGAGAACTGGTTTTATATTTCTTATACGCCCGCAAAACCACCTATATTGATTAAAATATTGTCGACTAATTGATGTACAACCTCTTTAATTAAAACATCCCGTAGGGTACTTTCCGATTAGCATTTCGCGACTGTAGCTTTTTTTTTATATGAAGGATTTTCGTCTTCTTCAATGGCATTACACTGACGTCTACAAATCCCCGAAATGTCACATTGTAGACTCCTAAATTGTGTTATGAACGTGAATTTAGTATTATTTCTTCCATACAAAAATTATGAACGTCATATCGTTTTATTTGCCGTTCATTTTCCCAAATGGTTTTACTCGTAAAATTCTGGAACTTTCCACAATTTTCCGTCGGTCTCTAACAATTTGTGCCGTGAAGGGGAGAAAGGAGTTGGAAACAAACATTGACTGACATGACTGGCTGTAAATATTGAAAAGCGAATGGTTCCCGCATGCAGTAAAATTGGGCGGTAGAACTGAAACTCCTGCCTGATGGTATTGACAGCCCCTCCTCCCCCGAGCAGTGCTATCAAAATTCCAATGGGATGAAGTTTAATTTTCCAATGTAATGTGAGCTAAATTTGAAAACAACACAAACTCGTGTTTCAATTTTAAAATAATCGGTTCGCTTTAAAATTGTTTTATCGATAGATAATAAAACTAAACAAAACATTGTTGTGAATGTCAGGTAAAAGTGGTTTTAATATTTTCACTCTGAATTTATGAATTGCATGGTGGATATTTTTGTATACACTGTAGAAAATGAATTTGAATTTAAACCGAAAAATGGGGTAAAAACGGGGTAAATTTGCAAAAACGTCGTAAAATTTCGAAAAAAAATCAGAATTTAGCTCGCACACCATTTAAGTTGTAAAATCACCCAAAAAACATTAATCTTACACTAGAAATAGGGTAATTTTAAACCTTGCGTAAAATTTCGACCAATATTCGTATTTTTACTCTCATTTTGGTGTAAAAACCCGCTCGCAGGGTATTTTTGCGTTATTGTACGGACAATTTAACCTTAACCTTATAATTCGCATAAGGTTTGTGGCATCGGAGTATAAATACTCGAATCGAGTTTTACTCTACCAAATCCTGTGTGGCGCCTGCCACATGGCAGACATGCCCGGGAAATTTGGATGTGAAAACATCCGCAAAAATAATATAATATTTTTGTTTTTGCAGACCGTATAAGCCGAGAAATTCTAATACCATTTTCGGTGTAATTTTAAACAAAAAATGTCGTAAAATTACACCTTTAAGACGCGGTTTTGCTACCAAATAGGAGGAAAATTACAACAAAAATGTGGTGATTTTAAACATCCATGTCGTAAAATTACACCCGTATTGTACTTTTACTTCTTATTTAGCTTAAAGTTCCCCCGTAAAAGAGGCTTTTGTACGCCACAAAATGAGTAAAAATGCATAGATTTTAAGCCATTACGACTCGGTGTAATTTTACCCCTATTATCGTAGGAAAATGGTTTCCTACGATAATAGGGGTAAAATTACAATAAAATTTTCTATAGTGTAGCTTGTAATAAAATACTTTTCGTATTTGACGTCATGAACAGGACTTAATTGATTTTTTTTGGTTGCTATCGAGTTCTCGCCATAAAACAAATAATTAAAATCGGATTTCATGGTTCAGATATTGTTAATTTAAAAATGTTCATATGATTGTTGGAAATTATTACATTGAAAAAATTTATCTACTACAAATTTTGCTATTCTAAATAGCAAATTTCAAACAGCTAAAAGTGTTGGAAATTCTTACCAAATTAATCAGCGAATAGTCGTCAGTCTCTATAAAAAAGTAGCAAATTAAGATTTTTCAAATTGGTGACAGAATGTAGCTAACATAACTATTAAATTTTGCTTCTAGTGCTACAAAAATTTGGAATGACAACCCAAGGAGCATTTTTCGGTTGGGAAGTAGTCCTGTGGCACACGAACCGACTGAAAGTCATGACTCACGACCGTCCTTACTACTCAAATTGTGGTACTGTACAACCTCGATAATGTGAACTAATTAAAACAAAGGGCGTTTCACATTTTAGAGGGTTCACATTACTGGATAGGAAAAAAGTCTCATTGCATGCTACACACATGTATGAATTTCAATTCATTATTTGGTTAATAGATATCTTTAAAGAAAATTAAAACCAAATCATGCCGATATTTTTTGTTATAGTCAACAAAAAACATCGAAAATATGCTCAAAAAATAAAATAAAGATTAATCAAAACCAAAAAATGACACAAAAATAAGTAATTTTGAAGCAAAGAACTAATTTTTAAAAAAAAAAAATTAGTGACCTTTGTTGGTAACGCATCTTCCATTCTGGGCATTTCGGAGGTTCTGAGAGCCTTCCTCTTATTAACCGCAGATTCCGTTTTCCCCACAAAACTCAAAAGTTTATTTTATTTGTGTTTTTGGCAGTGATTGTAGATTTCGATACCCCATACCGTTGTGCTAGATGTACTCAAGAATGGCCTTGCTACATTTTTTTAAAATGTCTTTTTCTGTGATGGTGAAAAATTTGTTCTTGCAACGCTAGATAAATAAGCAATTTGCAGATACAAACTTCACGCCGTTGACAGAAACGAAAACACAAATTGGGACTTTTCCGAAAAATCATGCAAAACCAAAATCAAAATGGTACTTTACATTTTCGAATAGCAAAAAAAAGCTGCGAATTCACATTTTAGAGTATGTAATACAAATATTTCTTAGTTCACATTATTGGATAATCCACATTTTCGAGGTGCACATTATCGAGGTTCTCCTGTACTGAAGAAGTGCTGGCGACCCAAACACGACTGAGTGGCGAATAGCCGATACCGCCTGAAGACGTCGAATATCCCGCGGTAGAACTACCTATGATAAGTCTGCCGAAAACCTACGTTGCAAGGACCATTTTCACGACCGGGAGAGAAAAAATGAGCGAAGATGCCACACAACGACAAAAAAAATTCTCACCATAAAATGCTGACACAAGTTAATTCACACTAATGATGGTTAAAGCAGGGTTTATACACAGCAAGTAACTTGCGGCAAGTAAAGAGAGGCAAGTAGTTTGCTTAGTTTACACGTTTCAAGTAAATCATTTCAAGTAGAATGACAGCAGAAGGAAAACATAACCTAAAATTTTCTGAGAAAAAATATCACGACTCTTTTTTGTGGAAAAATTTGCGAATTTCGACCTGAAACTGTTTGTTGCCGACGAGTTTTTTATATCCGTGTCGTTTTTTCCTTAAAATGTTACGACGTTTTCTGGCAAAGCAGCAAATATAAAATGAACCGAAACACACACACATAAAACCACCTCTTGTGTACACGGTTCCATGTTCTTGTATTGGTTTTTACTTGCCACAAAA
This sequence comes from Chrysopilus asiliformis, assembly GCA_964034945.1. Lineage (NCBI taxonomy): Eukaryota > Metazoa > Arthropoda > Insecta > Diptera > Rhagionidae > Chrysopilus > Chrysopilus asiliformis. The sequence continues at coordinate 92,049,357 of OZ035960.1, read as the reverse complement.
ATAGAATGGCTTTCTATTATTTTCGAGAGAGCGGCAAGTATTCTCACACATATGCGAGCGTCGCACACTAGGTCAAATCGCGTGTATTTACGTCTACTTGTCGCAAGTTACTTGTCTCGTCTAAACCGAGCTTTAGTTTTAAGCCCGGTTTAGACACGGCAAGTAACTCGCGGCAAGTAGACGTAAATACACGCGATTTGACCTAGTGTGCGACGCTCGCATATGTGTGAGAATACTTGCCGCTCTCTCGAAAATAATAGAAAGCCATTCTATTTTTGTGGCAAGTAAAAACCAATACAAGAACATGGAACCGTGTACACAAGAGGTGGTTTTATGTGTGTGTGTTTCGGTTCATTTTATATTTGTTGCTTTGCCAGAGAACATCGTAACATTTTAAGGAAAAAACGACACGGGCATAAAAAACTCGTCGGCAACAAAGAGTTTTAGGTCGAAATTCGCAAATTTTTCTACAAAAAAGAGTCGTAATATTTTTTCTCAGAAAATTTTAGGTTATGTTTTCCTTCGGCTGTCATTCTACTTGAAATGATTTACCTGAAACGTGTAAACTAAGCAAACTACTTGCCTCTCTTTACTTGCCGCGAGTTACTTGAAGTGTATAAACCGGGCTTTATTTTATATTTTATTATTTTTTTGTGAAAAGTTCATCAAGCATTACCCCACAGACCTACCACCTGCATAAAATATAATAAGAAAAACTACAATTGCTAGTGGCCAATCATCAAATTCTCTATATGATGACAGACGAAATGATTAATTTAAAAAATCCATTTGTTTAGGAGAGGGGGAAAGGATTGGTCCGATTACATTTTGATGTATGGAACGGTCATGTAAAATCATATTTTAAACACATTTCCTTTTTATAAATTTTTCGATACGAAGCAATTTTCGAGAAAACAGGAAAAAAGTATTCCATTTGTTTGGGAGAAGCAGGAAGCAGTGGTCCGATTGATTTTTCATGTATGTTTGGATGAGTTATGTAAAATCATATTATAAACACATTTTACCTTTATAAATTTTTCAATATGACTCATTATTTTCGAGAAAATTGCAAAAAACTGTTTCGTTTGTATGGGAAAGGACGGAAGGAATTTTGCCTATTCAAGAACTTAGCCGAGCCATTTACAAGAAACGTAACTATACAAAATTTCAAGTCTCTAGCTCTATCCTTTTGAAAGTTATGGTGTTCACAGACGGACAGACAGACAGTCAGCCAGACGGGCGGACATGCGGAAATCAAAATCTTTTGTTATCCCTAATGCCCTGATATAGTTCATTTTTGTGTCGGTATACTAAATCTAATATACCTCTATATGATATATCATACAGATTATAAATATTGGTAGTCGAACCTTTGGACTGTTTTTTTTTTTTTTTTTTTTTGAATTTTGGTTTTTTTTTTGCCAAATTCACTCTATTTCTGAAGGTACGAAAAAGAAAATCTTGTAAGCAACTTTTTTGATATCAAAAATATTTTCTGTTTATCCATTGAATTATTTTGATTCATGGTTTTTATGCGACCTTTCTAGAATTGAATTCTTTTTTTAATTTCTCGGCTTATATGTCATAAAAAATATATAACAAAATGTTATTTCATATTTGTGGATCTTTTCGCATCCAAAATTCCCCCAACAGGTCAGGTTTCAGAGCTAACATGTCTGATAGACTGACAGACTGCCAGACCGACAGATCGACAGAGCGACAGACCGACAGATCGACAGATCGACAGACCGACAGACCGACAGACCGACAGACCGACAGATTGACAGACCGACAGATCGACAGATCGACAGATTGACAGATCGACAGATTGACAGATTGACAGATCGACAGATTGACAGATTGACAGATCGACAGATTGACAGATTGACAGATCGACAGATTGACAGATCGACAGATTGACAGATCGACAGATTGACAGATCGACAGATTGACAGATCGACAGATTGACAGATCGACAGATTGACAGATCGACAGATTGACAGATCGACAGATTGACAGATCGACAGATTGACAGATCGACAGATTGACAGATCGACAGATTGACAGATCGACAGATTGACAGATCGACAGATTGACAGATCGACAGATTGACAGATCGACAGATTGACAGATCGACAGATTGACAGATCGACAGATTGACAGATCGACAGATTGACAGATCGACAGATTGACAGATCGACAGATTGACAGATCGACAGATTGACAGATCGACAGATTGACAGATCGACAGATTGACAGATCGACAGATTGACAGATCGACAGATTGACAGATCGACAGATTGACAGATCGACAGATTGACAGATTGACAGATCGACAGATTGACAGATCGACAGATTGACAGATCGACAGATTGACAGATCGACAGATTGACAGATCGACAGATTGACAGATCGACAGATTGACAGATCGACAGATTGACAGATCGACAGATCGACAGACTGACAGACCGATGGACTGACATACAGAAAGACATTTTTGTAATAATATCGACTCAGAAGTGCTCGGGAAATATTTTTTAGGCAAAATTAAGAGGTCGATTTTTTTCATGAATACACTAAAAATTTGTTTAAAAAACGAATTCGAAATGCAAGACCGTAATTGTAATTTCTACGTACATAGATTTGTAATTTAAAATGTTTCCGTATGCTTTTTGTATAAGACATTGTATTTATTTAAGGTCAAAAGGTCCCAACGCAATTTTTTTACGGCTTTACGGCAGTTACCAACTGCAATTGATCTTTTTATAATTCACCACAAAGCAACCCCCCTAAACCACCTTGCAAAAAGACTAACATTTTCTGATTTTATTACTCATGTTTAAATTTAGTAAAATCCATAATCATAAATACTTATTTATTCAAAATCCCATTCGCTCGTTTGTATTTAGTTTCACTGGGAAAAAAGAAAAGAATTTCCGCATTCATTCACTTCCCTCGCTATTTTTGGCGCAACTTTGTGTATTTTTGCTTGTAGCGAAGAAAAAACCGCCATTGAGGTAATCCACCGTAAACTTAGCTAAACATTTAAATATCAAAGGGGAAAAAATAGCCACCACTTCTCCAGCAGTGAAACCGCTTTATTTAATTCCACCCTTGAACTATTCTCAGTTCACAGCACTTGGAAGAGCGCGTGTTTGTATGCGCCGTGAGGCAGAAAAAAAAACTCATAAATTGAAATTAATTGGAGTTATAAGGGCTCGTCAACATTTATCCTAATTTCTAAAATTTGCACACAATAAAAAATGTAAATGCACCCCAAACCATAACCTCAGAAAATTTTCCACTATCTAGCATACCCAAGGCAACAACCATCCACCCACTGAGGATACGAACCAACGTTAGCACGTGGGCATTACTGATCTAGAGATGTGAGAGAGAGAGAGAGTAACAAACGAGGAAAAAATACCTTTTTCTTTAGCTTTTGGATGGCTTATTATTTTCTGCCGTTTGTTTTTATGTTGACTTTACTTATTATCATTATGATTATCGTTCAACAACAGCATCGCCTCAAGTGAAGTGTAAATTTCCCAAACTGTATCCAACATAAAAGAAAATATTTTCGCACCTTTTCTACCGAAAGAAGTCAAGCCGAAATTCATCAACAACTTCGATCGTACCTTTCTCAAGCTGTTTGTTTATCCAATGGACTTCCGCTAATGCCAAATGATTTTAATACCAAAATAAACCAAAAAAAGGACTCTTCGGTTTCGCAATTCGGAGGGTGGGTGTGAGTTTAAGGGTTCGTTCGATCTGTGACATTATTTACTTATCATCAGATTCAAGCAACAAGAAGTCCGATACTCTCAACCAGAGCCATCTTCAAACTTTGTCCAACTTTCCCGCCTCTTTAGCTTTCCCAGTTTCTTCGATTGAATCTTAGAGTAACATTCAACCCCTCCCCTCCCCTCTCCTGCACCCACCAATCGCAGTCAATTCACAACAATTGAGACCGAAATGGCTTTTGTCGTTCGACAGATAAAGCTCTTACCGAGGGTTGAGTTTATATAGCACTTTCAACCAAGATTTCAGTTTACAACTCAAGGGAGAATAATAAACTTTTCCCCCGATATGTAGACTTTAGCATTTCAATAAAAGTTACAACTTAAAGATTATTTTAAAGGGCCCTTAAACTTTAGTTTTAGGAATAAACAAACAATTCGGCCACAAATTAAATAAAATAAATTTGTTTGGAAAAGATCTCAGATATGGGCTAAAAATAGTAGGGATTTGTTTTGGCGTTGTAGCAACATTGAAAGTCCTTAATAAAAACTTTGTGAAGTGAAGGATTTTATACAATACTAGCTTGCATACCCGTCGTTGCCGGGTTAAGTTTTTTCAAATTTTTTTTTTTATGGTCTATGTTGGAACTAAACTTCAGGCCAATCGGCTCGGTAGTTTCCCCGCAAAAGAGTAACATAGCGCAAAAACTAAGTTTCGAAATCACTTTAACCCCTCCCCTTACTCCCCCACCCCCCGCACTACTTTTCCGTATGCCTATGTTGAAACCAGAACTACCACAGACGCTCATGTCAAATTTCAAGTCAATCGGTTCAGCCGTTTTTGCGTGAAAGAGGAACAGACAGACAGACAGACAGACAGACAGACAGACACCAACTCATTTTTATATATTAGTATGATTAGTATGATTAAGGGAATATATTCATATTTCACAGTTATTACAAATATATAGATAGTCAAAACCGATTTCCACAAAAAAAATTTAAATTTATTTCATACTTTTTAGTGGAAAATAAATATCTAGTAAAGAAACATGTAAATCAATTGTTTAACCACACTCAATCAATTGTTTCTCCAAGATAAAATCGCAGTGCAGGAAATGCTCACTCATGGCTACTCATTATATGATGCTCACTCGTGAGTACTTATAATTGGAATTTTTTAGAAAACTTTTCGTGAAATTTTTCGGAAAATTTTCTGTGATTTTTTTTTTTTCATTTTTTTTGGGCAACGGAAAATTTTTGGTGGGAGAAGAGGAGGAGGGATGGAAGATGGTGAGGAGGAAGGGATGAGGGGAGGAAGAGGAGGGAAAATCCCTCTCTCTCTCCCTTCTCCCTCATCACTCTTTTCCTCCACCTTCATAGTCCCGCATTCCCACCTCCCCTTTTTACCTCTTCACACTCACATCCTTATCATTCCCACACTCTTTGCATCTTTCACATATGCCGTCCCCCTCCCATTTCTCCTTTTGAATGGTTGAAGGAGTTAACCATATTTTCGATATGTTCAGAACCATGGCCGAATTATACAAGGTCTGCTGGTTATTTTTTGTATAATTCGGCCATGGGTCGACCATTGTGTTCATGCAAGCTTAATACATGGCCGAATTATACAAGGTCTGTTTGACAGCTCAGTTGCTTCTGGCTCTGACGTCATCGGCAAGAAATTCTTATAATGCTACATTTGCACGAATGACAAATTTGTCATTTTTTTCTTGTCATTATGTTAATTCCCGTGTAAATGGCATAATTTTTGTAATTTTTTCTGTCAGAAAATGTCAATCTCTCATAAAAGAATGAACTTGTCCATTCTTTTATGCCAGATTGTCATTCGTGCAAACGCAATATTAGTTATGACAAAAGTTGAATACTAAAGTTGTCATAACTAATATTGCGTTTGCACGAATGACAATCTGGCATAAAAGAATGGACAAGTTCATTCTTTTATGAGAGATTGACATTTTCTGACAGAAAAAATTACAAAAATTATGCCATTTACACGGGAATTAACATAATGACAAGAAAAAAATGACAAATTTGTCATTCGTGTAAATGTAGCATAAGACTCAATGGGAATTTTCCCTAATTCTCAAATCTAGCTAACATCTAGCTAAACAACTCCGTACGCACAATCAACATTACAAAGAATTTCTTACCGATGACGTAGCAAAATGGTGGCTGTCAAAAAATAACCAGCAGACCTTGTATAATTCGGCCATGGTTCAGAACAATAGAAAATTATAAAATACTTATGCTCATGACTACTCATGGGATGTAAGTTTTTGACTAACCATTTGGGTCAATGCTCACGTTGTGAATAAATTACTCATGAGCAGTACTCATGAGCGAGCATTTCCTAGCTCTGTCTGTAGTTAAGCTCCCTTCTTTTTGCGATTTTTTGTATGTAATTTAGTACCACAATATTTGATCACTGACTACCACTTTTGGTGAAAAAACACTTTTTAGCAAATTACAAGCTTCTAGGTCGGTTCGTCCGCGTGTTTTTACACCAAAATACTAATTACTGTGATTTTCCCCATCACAAGGGGTATCCAAAAAAATAAAACACTGTTTAAATTTTGTGTACAATTTATTAGACTAAAACGAATTCCGTTATTACGTGTAACAAAAATTGACGGAAACATTAAATTGAAATTGGCCGATCGAATGTGAAATTTGTTATTTTCACATGAAAGGCGCTGTTTCCCTCAATGAGCAATAAAAATCTGAATAAATAAAGTTAACACTTTGAGTGAGTTTTTTTTTTTCTCATAATAGAGCGGTTGAAATTCGGACGTCGGTCGGTCGGTCATTACTGATGCCAGAGCGATGATTTTAATGATCAATGGTTGATCACTCGTGCAGTTAATTTAACAGGCGGAAATTTAAATGGAAGTCACGACAAGTCATAAGACGAATTTGCGTCATTTTTACACTTGACTTTGAATACAAAATCGGTGGGCGAAAAGTTTACTTTTTATGAAGTGAACGGGACTGGACTGGACTGAGAGCGAACTGAATATGAATGGAGGGAAGATTTGAATTTTTATGTCAATGGAGAATGTTTTCGGTCGGTCCCATATACGTTCTGGAAGATCATAGGAGGAATGTGTGTATGTGTGTGTTGCAATCAACAAGATTTCAAAATGTTTACATCCAGAAGATTCATTGAAATCTTCCTTAATATCTTTAATAACAGCCAATGTTCCCAAGATTGTCCCAGGAAATGAACAGATAACCAAGACGGGTTGAGCGGCGTCCGGGGAGGAAGGAGGCTTTCTTAAATATATGTAAAATGAAATCCATGAAATTATTCCACTTTGAATGTGGTTGAAAGTCGCATATTCTAACCTAAAATAAATTGACAACGAGTGTTTTCGGCGGTGCATGGATCAAGAGAGATATGGGATAATTGAAATGTAAATTAACTACCGCCATAAACATTTATTAATGTTTTCATACATTTAGTTTTTTGGGTTCTCTATGATGTTGAATTCTGTTCTGCTGTTTATTATGGCACGAATCACATTTTCAGTCTTGGTTTGTTCATTTTACGCACTTATGTCTGAAAACTACTTGAAATTTCATTTTATTAAATTTATTTTCAGATTTATCATCGGTTATTTCTTAATTTGTCACTTTTTAATAAAAGTGAATATTTTATGCTGAAAAAAAAACAATTTTTGCATTTTGTAACAAAGTTTTGATTTAGTTTTTGTATAGCTATTATCCCACATAAGTTTAAACCAGGGCTGTGAAAAATCCGTTTTTTTTATACCCGTATGGTGAAACCAAAGGGTATATTAACTTTGCCTTACCGTTTGTAACGCCAAGATCCCGTCATCACACAAAAAAATGAATTACACCAGTGTGTTTAGAATTATGAAAAAAGTTGAATTTAGCATGTCCGTCCGTCTGTCTGTCCGTCTGTCCGTCTGTCCGTCTGTCTGTCTGTCTGTCCGTCTGTCTGTGGCGCGGATTGCGGGCGCACGGATTGAGCTACAGACTTGAAATTTTGCGCAGATCCGTTTTTCGTAAAATGCGAGGCTAAGTTCGTTAATGGGCAAAAATGGACCGTTAGGGGGGGTACCCCCCATACGAACGAAAACGGTTTTTGTGAATATCTCGAAAACGGTGCATCTTATCAAAAAAGTCCAAGAACAAAAGTTATTTAGGATATGATTCTACATAAAACTCCCATACATCAAAATCCGATTGGAATAAATTTTAAAAAATCTTATTGGAAAGTTTGACTTCAAAGTGGAAAGTTGGTATAACTGTTCGAATTTTGATACGAATATCACCATACGGGTCTCCAATGATTGCCAGATTGGCAATTATAGCTTTTGTTATGTTTTTTTAAAAAAAAAGCCCAACCTACTGGGGTTTTTTGGGTTTTATTCAGTTTTTTTTTGGGGTTTCATTGTTTTTTTTGGTCTGTCTGTCTTTCTGTATCTCCGGACTTGGCTCGAAAGCCACTGGACCGATTTTGATGCGGTTTTCTCCTATATGTTGCTTAGACCTCTGGTCAAGTTAAAGGTAATGTATTATTTTGCTATAGTCCCCCCTTTTTCCCCACAATCATTTATCCCCACCACAAACCTGTTTTTAAATTATTCAACAGAGTAAAGGAGGATCTCCATTGTCATGACTTCTGTAACTGCAAAAAAATGCAGAAAACTAGAGCAAGATAGACTTACATATGAATACAAGTATAAACGCTATCCCTTCCAGTTTTACAAATTTATAGCAAACATATCAAACCTTATGCTATGGATATAACGCTATAATAGCACTTTGTATGTGTCTGTGCTCACTATTCACTTACAGGGACAATGTGTGATTGTATTAGAAATCGCTATAAAAAAGTTCAAGTCCGTCAACTGCAACCATAAAATCGCCATAAAAAAAGAGGGGAAATTATTTTTGCAGTTGCCGACAAATTTTTGCAGTTGATTCTTATCTCCCTTTCTCGCCAAGGTATCTTCACATAAATGTGTCTCTATTTTTTTCAGTTGGGAAAAATCATGGTAATGGAGGACCTCCTTAAAGCGTAAACCACTGGACCGAATTAGCTGAAAATTTACACAGGGTGCTATATACTCCGGAATTATTGATTAGCTTTGCGGTTGACAAATATTTTTCTCCCCTCTGACCCCCTCTTCTGCTATCTCCTAAACTACTGAATGGATTTTGATCAGGTTTTCACTATTGGGCAGGTCGTTCATCAGGGAAAAACTTTACAAACTAAATCCAAATCTACCCATTTACTGTAAACCCCCTCTCCTGCTATTTGCTAAACTACTGAATAGATTTCGATACAGGTTTCTTCTTTACAGATGTCCCCCTTCAAGGAAAAATGCCGCTAACCAAAATCCACTCGCTCTCCACTCGTAAAACCCCTCTCCCGCAATTCAAGAAAAATTTTGATTTGGTTTTCACAGTTAGGGAGGTTTCCCTCGAAGAAGCTTTTCGTCCACTAAAATCCCCCCTCTCCCCACCCCTTTAACCCCTCTCCGGCTATCTTCTGAACTACTGAATACATTTTGATGCGGTTTTCTTCATTAGATTGGTCATCCCGAAGAAATCATTACACTTAAAAAAATATTAAAGAAACTAAATCTTTTGATCTTTGAATTTATTCATAAACAGAATCAAACAAAAGAATAATTCTTGTCCGAAATTTTTAGCAAAAAACTTTTTCCCCCCAATATTTATTCTGTTTACAAATAAAACTCTTATTTAAGATCCCAATAATCGATTTTATTTCACCTTTTGATGAATTATGGTAACCAAAAGGGACCTTGAATCCATGAACCGTAATTGATACCATCCGAAGAACTCAAACAAACAGAATCCAATTGATTCGGTTGTTTAGTTTCAAGAAAAGAATAGAAGATTTCTTTTATTTTCCCCAAAATTATCATCCATTGACCCGGAGCTAATGAACGAATGGCCAGTAGATAAAAGGTAACATATTTAGTAGAAAACAGCCCCGGGACTTCAAATATCTTCCCAAGCCCGTTGAAAGGAAGCTGGAAGGGTGAAAATCTACCCCACAGCTGGCCACCCACTTTCAAGTAAACTTTGGTAAAGAAAAATAGAATAAAATGCCTGGAGGAGTTTGGAGAGAGCCATTTTTCAAGGGCACGGATGGGATAGGATAATAAAAATATCTACGTTAAAGAGGAGTGGAGTTTCCTTTGACCGTTTTGAGCTTAATTGAATTTAATAAGCAATTGAAATATTTTATTTATTTATCTATAATTACTTTGGAGAGGAAATTCTCCGGAGAACATTAAAAAGTCCCTCCTCGACTTTTAAAAATAGAAATTTCAAATATTTTATGCGGAATTTCATTTCAAAGTTGAATGAAACGAGGAAAAAAAATCAATGGAAATATTTTTTTTATCATGTAATAAAATTGACAGCCTTGAAAGTGTTTCCAAGGGATTCGTGTTTTAATGAAAAAATATCTAATTTGAACAGCACATGACTTTCTTATACAAAATCTACACAATTTACACTATAAGCGGACAAGTAAAATATTATATTCATCCCAGTTCTGTTGCGTTAATTTGTAATTTGTTGCGTTAATTTTCAAAAAGTCGTTGCGTTAATTTGCTTGATACTTACTTGGTCCGCACTTGATAGTTAATTCCGACGCAACGTTTCGTTTGAGTTCAACCGGGAGCAAAGCCCATATCAAAATGAAGCAGCGTTTTCGGAGCAGTGGGCAGCAGAAATTTCCCATTGGCTAAGAGCGAAATTGTGACGTACTAAAAGCAGCGAAATATTTTCTGCTTTTTTAGCGCTATTTCTATTTTTCCTGACGCTGCCCGAGCAGTAAATTTTGACAGATCATATTTTTCAGGTTGGAAACACGCTTTACACCGTCATAACGCTAATGACTTCATCCAAATCATTAATTATTGTAGACATTTTCTGAACGAATAGATAAATTAACAAAATTTCACGAGAAAATCAAACAAACGAGAACTACCAACCTGATTTTACTGCGGATTTGTGCTGCTCCATTTCGTGATGGAAGTCAGAAAAACCAATTTTGCTACCAAGGCAGTATTGCTGCCGCAGCGAATGCTGCTTCATTCCGATATGCGCTTAACGCCTCGCTACGTTTACGATTTTGTTGTTCTGCTACTCGAGTGAGTGACGTTTTCATACCCGTATGGTGAAACCAAAGGGTATATTAAATTTGCCTTACCGTTTGTAATGCCAATACACAAAAATGAATTACACCAGTGTGTTTAGAATGATAAAAAAATGAATTTTGCATGGCCCTCCGTCCGTCTGTTCGTCTGTCCATCGGTCCGTCTGTCCGTCTGTCCGTCCGTCTGTGGCGCAGATTACGGGAACACGGATTGAACTAGAGACGCCGATTCATTTTTCGTAAAATGCAAGGCTAAGTTCGTTAATGGGCAAAAATGGACCATTAGGGGGGTGCCCGCCATACGAACGAAAACGATTTTTGCGAATATCTCAAAAACGGTGCATCTTATCAAAAAAGTCCAAGAACAAAAGTTATTTAGGATATGATTCTACATAAAACTCCCATACATCAAAATCCGATTGGAATCAATTTTAAAAATCTTAGTCAAAAAAGTTTGACTTCAAAGTGGAATTTCGATACAACTGTTCGCCGTCCATTTAAACTTCGAACAATGCCATATCACCATACGTGTTTTCAATAATTGTTATGTTTTTTCTCCTTTATTCACTTAGTATATTTATTGATCCTTCAACCTTCAATAGATATTATTTATGTTTGAGGTTAGAACTGCTCGCTGCAATTTTCTCGCGTTTGATGTTGGCCGTGATTGAGAAATAAACACAACCAGCTGATTTTTCGACACTGCGCTTGCATGCGATGCTTGCCGTACTCTTAAATAACAAACGCAGCCATTTCGCTGTAAAAGACAAAATTTTGGCAAACATTATTCTCTTCAATTCATCTCGTACCGAAAACCCGTTAGGTTTCGAGAGAATCGCAAAAAACTGATTTTTTAAATAACGGTATATCTCGATACCGGTTTGAGATACCGATTTGAGTAAAATACAAAACTGTAGGAAATTGTACTGTCTTCAACTTCTGTCATATAGAAGACTACTAAAACACGCGTCGTTTTGGAGTGAAGAGCAAAAAACGAAACTGCGATTTTTAAAAAGCCGCCATTTTGGTCACTTCCGGTCAACGGATTTTCACCAAAAGCTGATAGGATCGTCCCATTACAGGACCAAATATACCTGTAGAATTTCATGGCTCTAGTTCTATTATTTTTTCAGAAATCTTGTACACAGACTGACAGTCACAGATTAACAGATAGACAGACTGAGAGACTGACAGACTAACAAACTGAGAGACTGACAGACAGAAAGCCATTTTTGTAATAATACTCCAATGGACCCAGAAGTACTTGGGAAATACTTTTTAGACAAAATCAAGAGGCCGAAAATTTTCATGAACACGAAACTTTATCATACTACGTATAAGAAAGTAAAAAATTAAGAGTTTGGAAGACGTTGAAAATCTCCGTCGTAATTCAACAAAGTAGGAACATCCCTTCAGACCCAACGGACGACTGATGAATACCCTTTGGATGCCATTAAACGCTCACAAATGATCAGACATTTGGCACAATAGCAAAGTTCAATCCTTTTTTGCTCTGCTATTAGATTTAATAACCGAAAATTGGGGCAACCTCTCAACTATAGTCGAACAATAGCAGGAAGCAGTAGTGAAACCCATCAGACCGACTGAAACGGCCCTTAAACCTGCACTCTTACTCTAGTTAATTTAAGCAGTCAAGATCTGGGCGAACACCCGCAAACCCCCTGCGAAAAAAAACGGGCAGACGAAAAAGGACTTCGCTAATGTAGTGAGTGTAGGCAGCGAAGCGCAGAGAATAGAAATACAGGAATCCGTCCCACTCTCTATGATCCACAAAAGCAGCCTGTCGTAACTGCTGTAGGTTTGCTTCCAACTCAATTTGCGTACTTCGCCCCCCAGCCATGCGAGATTACAACAACAAGGGCGGACAGCAGCAGTAGCGCTTCTCATTGTGACCGACTCGTTGTTATATAATAAGACATTGCCAGGGGGTGGAAGAACAAACACCTACCTACACTTTAGGGATGAATTTAACAAAGCAGTCGTTGATGGACGACACTAACCTTTAATCCCAGCCCGGTGTCTGATCCGGTGGCGGCTATTTCAGGTAAATCCTCTTTGACCAGATGAATGAACGCTTCGTAATCCACAGAATTATTTATGATCCCCTTTCGTCTGATGCGGAACGGCAACAAAACAATGACGGAATCCCCCTTCACTCTTCGAAGTGGTTGGGATTCTTGTGCACTATTCCACCACTAGCACTGGGAAGATAACGGGATCTACGGGAAACTATTCTTTTCCGACGGATATGAACCCGAAATTGCGAATTTTCTGCAAACACTTTTTGCACGGCGATTTTTTGTTTGTAAACAATTCCAAGTAGGACTCTGCACCGAATTTTCCGGAGACTCCCGGCTCACAACTAAATTAACGCCGAATTAATAGCCGTTGCGATTTTTTTCACCGCGAATCTCCTGCGTTTGAATCAATTTCGATATTCGAGCGACACAACTCCGTTCGAAAGTTCTCAGCGAAATAAAGTCCAGAATCAAATGACGAATCGATAAAACCGTACAATTCGGAAGCAATCGGCTGTCAAATTCGACCAATGGTGACAGAAGTGTCTGATTTGTGTTACTAAAATATAAAAATGATATACACCGCAAAAACTTTTTACTTTTGAATTAGTGTTGTGATTAATAAAAATACTCTATGCAAAAATTAAATTTTAGGAATTTTGCTAAAAGTCTACTGTATTTCGAGAAAACATTGAAGTTTTCTTTGGATTATGTAAACCGTACAAATGTAAATTGGTTCTTATGTGGTTGGTATAACATCGAAAAATATATAAAAATCGTCTTGTGAATTTTTCACTATGAATACTAAAAGCCATTAGAATTAGTTCCCTAAAAAATGTTATTGAATCAAGAAATTTTTTTGTCTACTGTTGGTAATTGCCTGGTTATATATCCACGGCAAATATCTTTGGAGCTTTTACTAAACAGCCATTTATTTGCATCGATTCGCAGTTCCAAATAATATTTTTGGCGAAATGAAATATTCTTCTTGTGGTGAGAAACACATAATGGGCCCCCTGAGCTAAAATTTTAGTAATTTCGGCCCAATTGGCGTCCTAGAGTATTTTTGTTAGTTAAAAAAAATTGACCTTGGACCGTATAGATTAAAATGAAGTTTGATTTTTATTATGGTTATTAATGTAATCTCTTTGTTTTCAAGTGAAAAGTGCTTTATTTCATATCTAAATTATATTCATTTACATAAAAATTATATTTGTATAGAATTCTATCCCTTGCAAATTGAATAAGGTCAGAGTAAGTAAAATAAAGTCAAATTAAATTATTATATCAAGCGGACTATAAGCTGTTAGCGGTTTTTTTTCATCTACGTCCGCCGATCCATAAGACATGGTAATGCAGCGCTGAGCTGCGTTTTTGCGTTGATACTCGGACCTGTGAATTTCTATTTTTTTCAAGATCTCTGTTTTCAAAAATTTATAAAAGCATGTTGTGGGAAATCCACTAGCAATAGTTTTACAAACTTTTAAGGTTTTCCTAAATGTTAACCAAATTTTCTTTTATTATTGATGGCATTTGTTTGTGCTTTGAAATTTTTCTATAATTTTTAACGACAAAATTTTTTTTGTCGTTAAAAATTTTAGTAGAATCGCAATTGCTTTCCTTTTACAGTAAATATTCAGTAAATTTATGCAAGACTTCGGTTTCGAGTAAGAAAAAGACCAAAGTTCGGCATTGGCCAGAAATTGCTGACCTTCGGTTGGATTTGTGATAATGAAGCAAATTTTTATATATTTATTTTTATTTTATTTATTTTATTTATTTATCTATTTCACAACCAAAAGGCAAATTGCCTTATACAAAGGTGTTCAGCAAAACTAACTAATTAGGTTAATTTAACCCTAATCCGCATTCGCGGTGTCTTTGAGACACCGATGCAGTTTTGAGAGTGATTGTTACGAATGTTAAAAAAGTTGTTGCATGCATGCTCCTTGACTTTGTTTTTTTAAGCCAATACTATTTAAAAACGAAAAAAAAAAATTAATTTTTTTTACTACAACAATAATATTTCGCTTTTATGAAATTTACCCTTAATCCACGCAGGCGGTGTCTCAAAGACACCGTAACGGTTTTACCAGCAAAGAAAGGTTATTTTGGTATCACTTTGCTTCTATTTCGCAAAATATCGGACTGTAGTAGGCGATAATAACTGTAGCACTTCCCAAAAGAGAAAACGTTGCTTCCTGTGTCCCCATTTCTAAGGTCGCGCTTTGAAGCAGATAAGTGCAAATCCAAGAAAAATGTTTGTAACGAAAATTCTTAAAAATCAATTTTATGCTACAATTATAAAAAGTACGAATAATGTATATACAAATAAATAAATATTATTAACTGAATTAAAAAATGCAAACTCAAAAAAAATTTTTTTTATTAAATTATTCTATTTTTCCGGCATGGTGTCTTTCAGACACCGCCTGCGTGGATTAAGGACAAAATTAGCCTGAGCTGATTAGGGTTAAGCATAAGTTTATCAAAAAGAAACTAATTTTAGATTGAAAGCACAATGTTCAGATATAAATTAAAAGAAAAAATTTACAAATATAAATACAAATTAAAAATAAATTAATTAAATAAACAAGAAACCTCAAACCACAAAAAACCAACCATACTCAAAAAAAAAACGGTCAATTTAAAAAATATATAAATGCCAAAAATTTTGATAAACATTATTATACACATTACTGCAAACAAAAAAATCAAGTAATGACTGTGAGTGATGATGAGGATCAAAGTGAGTCGGTGAAGAATTACAAGGGTCTACATTAATTGTAAGTCCAAATTGATCAAAAAAAGACGAACAACTATGAAAATTGTTAATATCCAACAGATTGCAATTAAAATCGCCTGACAATATGATTTTAGGGTATTTGGCGCTTAATTCAAAAAGAACATCTGATAAACATTCATATCGACCTCGCGGACAGTATATTACCCCTAAAAGAAAAGAGGATTCACCCAAAAGGAATTCAACAAATAAAAATTCCACTTCATCTAAAGTATCCCCTAGAACAACTCGAGCCTTCAATTTACTAGAGACAAAAAGCGCAATCCCCCCTCCCCTTGAATGAAGACGGTCCTGCCTAAAAATATTAAATCCATGTAAATTTAAAACCATATTCGGTCCCTTCAATCAGGTTGACTTCTTTATGGATCCAAACTCTCTAGGAAAATATTCTAAAGTACTCTAGTTGAACATAAAAAAAATTACAATTTGTTCAACTGGGTTCGTTCTGTCTTATTTCTTGTTTACTGAGTTTTTCTAGAAGCCTCAACTCCAGCAATTTGCATTTAATTCTCTTAATATTAGTTGAAAACTAGCAGAAAAAAATAGTTCAAACCATGGCAAATGTGGAGTCAATGATTGTGGAGGAAAAGCCACCGCCACCGAAACAAATTGATCGCGAAAAAGTAAGAAAAATTAAATACAAATGTTTTTAGGTTATGTTTAGGTGTATGGCATTTTGTTTTCCAAATTTTATCGCTAAAAATGATTTAAAATCGACTAAATTCGACGTTTTTGATACAGAGTGAAATGTATTTTATAACTTTAAAAAGGAAATATAGGTCTATTAAATCCTTCACGGTGTTTCATAACCAAAAATGTATTTTTCAAGTTTAGGCGGCTTTTTTGTTTATTTTCGAAAAATAGTTAAAATGTTAAGGGATACTTCTTGAAACGACCATTGATTGATTTTTCACACAATTTCAGACTTGTCCGCTTCTGTTGCGAGTTTTCTGCTCTACGGGCCGCCATCATTCGCTCACAGAATACTCCCATGGCAACCTTCCCTCCAACGAGCTTCAAATCTACACATGGCAGGATGCTACACTGCGAGAACTAACATCCCTGGTCAAAGATGTCAATCCAGAGACCAGAAAAAAGGGCACGTACTTTGACTTCGCCTTAGTTTATCCGGAAATCCGAAACCATGGCTACCGGATGCGGGAGATCGGCATCACGTGCTCGGGACAAAAGGGGGCCGACGACTCGAAGACGCTGGCACAGGCGAAATTCTGCATTGGAGACTTCATGGACATCAATATCACACCCCCAAATCGACTACCGCCCCCGATGAGGCGCCCTCGTCCCTACTAAGTTTAAAAAGAAATGAATCGTCTGTTCACATTGACCAGAAAACAGAATTTCTCCAACATTCATTTTTATTGTTTTATTAAATTACAAAACAGACTTTTCATTTACAGTAATTCGTCGTCGCTTAACAAATAAATTAAGATTTAAATTTAATTTTTCTCTCGAAAATTCGTTTGTATTTCGATTTAGTTCTAAAGGTTTTTTTTTATTTTATTAAATCTCGTCTTGGCTTTCGAATTCTTCATCTCACACTTTTGCCAATTCGTACGGCACTAATTTCGGTAGTATGGCTGCTGCTGTTGCAGAAGAGCTCCTGGTCGCTTTGATTTCTTTTTGCCCATGCTTGCCAAATCAATTTGAAGTCCATTGGGCAGGATGGCTTTGTTTCCATCGTAGTCTACAAATCCTTGTTCGACTTCTTCGCTTTCGTCGCGCCTATTCGGATCGCATAGGATGCCGGTTTCATAGTTGTATTCACGCTTAAGTCCGTCTGGGTCGACGTAGCCATATCGGCCTCTAAAAATGTAGAAAAAATGAATGAATCCCCCAAAAAATTGGGTTATTCATAAAATTTACCTCGTAACACAGTCAATTCCGATGGTTTCTTCCTTGAAAGATCCATCGTCATTCTCGTAACCCCACGTAATACTTCCGTCTTCGTGTTCTTCGCGATACTTTCTCACAATCTGGGCGACTGGCTTCCGTTGCCTGACCTCATTGTGGTCAGCAGCGTGCTGGGAATGTTGAACAGCTGGGCGAACTGGTTGAGGTCTTGATTGTCGGACCACGGGCTCGGGTTCGTATTGCTGCGGTTTTGGTTCTCTGTAGATTGGACGCCTCACGACAGCCTTTGGCCGATCCTGATTCACGAGGAATCTCTGAGCCCCACTTGGAATGTTCTCAACTGGTCGTGGAACTGGCGCTGGTCGCTCCTGGGGTTGGAATCTGGGAATAATTGGCTCATCTGGGATGTTTTCCAGCTGGATTGAGTTCGGTTCGTGGAAGATTGGCTGCGGTGACGGCTGGGACACAATCTGAGGAACGAAATTCTCAGGGATCTCATCTTCTGGTTCTTCTGTGACTGGCTTTGCATCATCCAAGAATCTCGGAGTCACTGGCACTGGAATAGCGTTCAGAGGAAGCGCCGGCTTGATCAGAGGTCTTCGAACCCTCACCAAAGGACTCAGCTTTTCGTTGCGATACTGCGGCCTGACTGCAATCGGGAGAGCGCCTGGAATGGATAGTCTCGGTGGTGTGGGGCCATCGTTCTGTGCGTTTACAGCCACCAGCAGACAAGCAGCCGCGGTGAATATCTGAAAAAATAAATAGAAAAAGTATATTAACATTTTTTTTTAGAAATCTCCAAAGATAGATTTTCTAATTAAAAATTCATTGTGAGTGTGACACGTTTGATGGAACTCACGTACGATTTATTGCATTTAACTCGAGAGTTGTTCAAATGAATAAGCAAATGCCGCTAAAGCGAGGCCCACATTGAAAACAATTGGCACCGCGTAATCGTTTACAGTAATTAGGGCCGCCACGGTGACATACACACGATTGAAGAGAATTTCTTGAAGAAAGTTCATCGTCCAATTGCTGCTGCCTTATGCAATATGCAAAAGATTTTAGGCTCGGCTTGAAGCATTACGATTTAAATTTCTGTCGTTGATTTTCTCTATTTGCGTTGATTATGTCTTGACAATAAAAGGGCGTGTGATAAGAAACGATCGTTCAACAGGAATTTCATGTAAATTGATCTGCAGAGTGGAGTTGTGGTAATTGAAAAATGTTTAATTTACGATCAATTTGTAATTTTAATTTGGGTTGTTTGTATGAAACTATTAACCATAAACATCTGTGCTCAAATTATATAAGATTAAAGGATTGCAAGCGTTTGTACATAAAAGCAGGGTTGGGAAACGTTATCGTAACGTAACGAAACGAAATACCGATTTTCGGGTTTTTTCCTTCAAATAGCGTTATAACGTTATATAAATTTAATTACAATAACGAAAAACGTAACGAAAACCGAAAAAAAATATTCCTTTTTTTCGTTATTTATTTATTTTTGTTTTATTTTATTTCTTATTATTTTTTTGTGAAATGCTCCGCAAAAGTTCATCAATTATATACTCACAGACCTAGCACATGCATAAAATATAATTAAATATATTGGGGTAGTATTTTTAATCATATTTTGATTCTAAATCCGGCTTTGTTTTGGCCAGATTCACTCTATTTCTGGAGATACGAAAAATACAGTCTTTTAAGCAACTTTTTTGGTATCGGAAATATTTTCTTTATGGTATCTCCAGAAGTAGAGTGAATCTGGCGAAAGCAAAGTCCGACTCACAATCAGCATCGCCAAAATAGCCTAAAATTCAATATTTTTGATTTTGACACAAAAAATGTCGTTTTTGTTAGGCAATTTTTTTTAATGAACAAAACTTTTGTACGAATTTTTTAGTTGTTTATTGATTTTTACTTTCTTTTATGTAGTATAATAAAGTATTGTATTCATGAAAAATTTTTACCTTGAATTTTGCCTAAAAAACATTTCCCAAGCGCTCCTGAGTCGATTGGAGTCATATTTAAAAAATGTCTTTCTGTCTGTTAGTCTGTTAGTCTGTCAGCCTGTGTACAAGATTTCTCAAAAACTAATAGAGCTAGAGCCATGAAATTTTACCGGGTTGTTTGGTCCCGGAATTTCTATAAACTTTTGGTTTAAATCCATTAACCGGAAGTAACCAAAATGGTAGCTTTTTAAAAATCGCAATTTCGTTTTTTGTGTTTTACACCGAAACTACGCGTTTTCAGTAGTCTTATATTCAACAAAAGTTGGAGATAATAAAATGTTCCACATCTTTGTCTTGTAATAGAACTCCGTATATCAAACAGTTATCGAGATATACCATTATTTAAAAAAAAATCAGTTTTTTGCGATTATCTCGAAAAATAACGGGCTTTTGATGATTTATGAATTGAAGAGAATAATGTTTGCCATATTTTTGTCTTTTACCGTTATTCGCTATCTTTTACCGTTATCGAGACATTATCATTAAAAGATTAAAAAATGTATTTTTGCGAATTGCTTGCAAACTACCAGTTTTACGAAAAAAAAGTTAGTGGCAGAATTAAAGGTATTATTTTTTTTTTCATTTTTGTCTTTTACAGTAAATTGCTATCTTTTACCGTTATCGAGATATTTCAGATTTCGTAAAATAAAAAGACGGACGGACATGCGGAAATCAAAATCTTTTGTCATCCCTAACACCTTGTTGTAGTTTATTTTTGTGTCCGATGATTGGTTCGATGCGTAACAAATGGTATACTAAATCTAGGATACTTCTATATGATGTATCATATAGAGCAGGGGTGTCCAACCTTTTAGCTTTCCTGGGCCACATTGGAAGAAGACTAGTTATATTCGGCCACAAATAAAATATACTAACCCTAAAGATAGTTGATTAGTAAAAACGTAGAATATATACATACTTAGTTAACAATTTTAAGTAATTTTAACTTCATTAATTCATAAAGTTTATAAATATATCAGTTTTTTTGAGCCACATTCAAACACGTTCTGGGGTTGGACTGATGTAAAGCATAAAAACGTATGACCGATTCTTTTTCGAAAAGTTTCGAACCCTCTTATTTCGAAAATTTTATGGAAAAAATCAACTTTGTTTTCAGTTTTTTTTAGAAGAATTTCTTCTATTTAATTTTTTTAAGCACTAAATAGTATAAAAATAGCACCGATGCCGCGTAATTCAAAAACTCTTGGGGGAAAAGTGAAAAGTTTTCTTGAAGAATCAATTTAACTAATCACGAAGAAACGTTATATAATTTTTCCTCCAGAGAAACGCTTAGAAATAAATATAAAATATTCTCCAAAAGTAATGCTTTCACTGGATATCGTGTTTGCTCAAAATTTATTTATATGTAATTATGAAGTTTTTCTAGCTTAAACGAACTGCACTTGAATTGAATTTTTATTAGAATTTTTCATTAACAAATGGAATTTTTCTGACAAAGATCAATTTACTTATTTGAGAATTTGTTCGGATTAATCAATTTTTTTTCGTAGATTCCAAAACTGACAGCATTAAATCTTTTTTTTTACATAATCTGCCGCCATAATTAAATCGATGTTTGTACTTCGAATTGACTTTTTTAAATTTGTCTCGATTATCTGCCCAATTTACCTGCAAATCGAAATTACTCGCTGATGTAAAACCAGGTAAACAAAACTCAACAAACGAACTCAGAAATAATCTTTTAACTGGCAATAATTGTAAAAATTTCAATGCGATCATTTCGATTTGGAGTCAGTTTCACGTAAGATCTCGTGACGAAAATTCGATCGATCAATTTCGATAATGAAGCAATTCATTTGAAATCAATCCAAAATCAAATCAATTTCGAATTGTTTACTGTTTGGGGTCCACACAAACTAATGATATTTTAATGCACGAGTATTTATTAATACCCAAGAAAGATCAAACGCTTTGACTTTGATCGTGAAGCGTGAAATTTCACCAGGACCACCGCGTTGTTGCGATCGTTGATCGGTCGCTGGCCACGTGAGTTGACGTTGAAATCGAAAGTTGAAAATTGAAAAGTTTACTTAATATTTTACCAGTTCCCGCTTACAATTTCAGTCATTTGAGTCAATGTTGTTCACCTGGTGTTGATTTTGTTGTTTCAATCGCATGTTAATACCTGAGCAGTGCACAAATCGTGAACACAATAAAAGTCTTTTTAAATCGAAACTCTTGGCATGTCGGCGACCTTGCGATTTTCTTATAAATTCAACTACATTTGAATTTTTCTTGTGTTTTTTTCTGTTACTTTGTCTCATTATCTTCTAAGATTTTCTTGACACACAATCAAATCAATGTAATTTTGCTTGCTTCAAGCATATTTTGAGTTCATAAGCGGCTCATGACGAATGCGAGTGGCGTCTAGTGTTGCAGAGTAAAGTTTAAGATCACCAGAATCACCTTTGAGACGCGGGCAACGCCGTTTTGCTTCGGGCGAAATTCAAATCTTGAGCCTGAGGCCGCCAAGGGTTTCAGGCTTCTCGGATATTTAGCCCAGTTTTTCAAGATCGCCAACGATATGGGGACAGCCTGTTGCGCATTTGGGTCAAAATAATTTAAGGTGTTCGGTATCACAATCAAAAGATTAATATTTTTACTCTCTTACAGTGGGAAGAGATAGGAAACAGCAGGTATAAGTCAGGTGTTGAGTTATTAATGCACAGTGAATTGGAAAGTTTGTACGCGTGGCCCTTCTTATGGTCACTTTCATGGGAATTTGAACCGTTTGGGTTCTTGGTCACTTGAGCATCATTTTCTGGACTTTTTTAGTGCATAAAACTCAAGGTGGACGACGACCAGATAAACTTAATTATGAGTGTATTAGGACATGTATTTTGATTCATTTAATATAGTCGTCAAAGAAATGATTGCCGGACACCCTCTTTTTTTGTTGCGGAAACTAAAGACCGCCTGACTAGAAGATTTTTCTCAATTGTATGTATATGTTTTGAAGTACTATTTTTTTTAAATAAGTACTACAACTTTCGCTTGATTAATTTCATTTCAATCAGCCATAAGTTAATAAAATATTAGCAAGGAAAATGCACTTAAACCGTATCTAAAAATCAATTAATGAATAAAAAAACTGTCTTTAAAACAAGCGACGCGGATGCTCTTTCGTCTTTTCCCACTCCTTAGCCCCATTGTAATTCTATCTTGTTTGTGTTGTATCTAGTGCATACCGCCGTCATACTACCGCATTTTTACTTTCCTTTTCTATAGAGATAAAGTGTTGTATTCAAGATCGAGAACGGGGGCAGATTGAAACTTTCTGATGAGTACGAAATACATTTCAGGCAAAATTATGAGGATGTCCGTGCATCTGTCGGTCTGTCTGTTGGTCTGTCTGTCGGTTTGTCTGTCGGTTTGTCTGTCCGTCTGTCGATCTGTCTGTCGGTTTGTCTGTCGGTCTGTCTGTTGGTCTATCTGTCAACCTGCCTGTCGGTTTGTTTGTCGGTCTGTCTATCGTTCTGTCTGTCGGTCTGTCTGTTGGTCTGTCTGTCGTTCTGCCTGCCGGTCTGTCTGCCGATCTGTTCGTTTTACCTATCTTAAATAACTCGAGAACGCGTTAAGCTAACGACTTGAAATCTTTTGTAAATAAGTTTTACAATAATCGTAGTTTTCTATAAACTTTTTGAAAAGTAACGGTAGCTATATCAGGTACCTTCCGTACAATTTTTTTTTAAAAAAATACCGGTTTTTTGAAAAGAAAAAAAAATTTGAAACCTATTCGCTTTTGGAAAAAAATGAATATAACAAAATTTAAAGGATATAAAATTTTCTACATTTTTTGCTTTGACGATTTTTTTGTATCTTTTACGGTTCTCAAGAGTTCCAAAAAAAATATAAGAAATAAAATTTTCTACATTTTTTGCTTTAACGGTTCTCTAAAGCGGGTTTAGCGGATCAAATAAAGACGTTCAATCTTGCAGTCAATCATCGCATGTGACAGCATTTTGAACGTCTATGGTGATGCTGTCATGCAAAATTCCATGATTGCCAGCATGCTGGCCAATATCAAAATCATTCTGATATTTTCGAGGTAGCTTTATGAATGACAGCATGCTTGAACGTGTATGGCGATGCTGTCAATCAATTCGTCATTTCAGTGTAATTTTTTGTAGTGAAAAGGTGTCGCATATAAAAGATAAAGTTTTTTGGGAATCCTGTTTCGAGTTATACAGACAAAGAAGTGAGTTGTGGATGATGAAAAGCGAAAAATATAAGGACAAAAATTGTTTAAATTCATATTTGTGTTGTATGCTGTCAGTTTGGGTATTTCGAATTAACTGATGCTTGCGTGCATGATTGAGCGTCTAGTGCAAATAAGCTTTTTGCTGTGACAGCATGATTGACTGCAAGATTGAACGTGTAGGGGCCGCTTAACAGTTCTAACATATTTCAAAAAAATCAAAGTTTTTAAAAATTTCTCGGTTTTTTCTTTTTAACCAGATTCAAAGTAAATAAAATTTCCCACATTTTTTCGTTTGGCGGTTTTTATGCATCTCTAACGGTTCTCAAGATATTTGAAAAAATATTTTTTTTACATATTTTTTCCAAAACTAAATATGGCAGAAGAAAGTTTTGTGTTGATTACAACTGATATTTTTCTTATTACCTTTTTGGCAGTATTCACCGTTTTTGAGTAGATCGCAAAAAACTTCTTAATTTGTATGGGAAGGTGGAAAGTAGCCTGATTGAATTTTTTTCGGCAAAAAATCGATCAAAACAAAAAAAAATTAAAAAAAATTGAAAAAAAGTTTTTATTTAAAGAAAGGTACTAAAAAGGAAAAAAAAAATTTTTGGACGCTGTCTGTCTTTCGCCACGCTTGTTTATACTTTTTAGTCTTCAAATATTTATCCTTGCCTTTGAGATATCCTTACAGACTTCTTAACGTCTGAATCCGCCACAAACACCCCCGGATGGGATTTTTTCCCGGAAGATTTGAGGAAAAGGATAATCACGTTATCCTTACTGGACCTTCCGTGATCCTTAAGCCCAATTCAGACTAACAATTGCGATTGCGATTGCGATTACGATTGAAGCTTCTCCAATAATGAGATTAAAGCTTTCAACGATAGGGATATGAAAGCTTTGATCTCATTGGTCGAGGAAGCTCAATCGTAATCGCAATCGTTCGTCTGAATTGGGCTTTACAAGGACGTAGTAGTAAAAATATTGGATTGTCATCCGAGTTACGTATGTAACAAACAGATATGAAATCAAACTAAAGCAAAGCTTATATGTATACTAGCTTGCTTACCCGTCGTTGCCGGGTTAAGTTTTTTCAATTTTTTTTATGGTTTATGTTGGAGCTAGACTTTAGGCCAATCGGTTCAGTAGTTTCCCCGCGAAAGAGTAACATATCGCAAAAACTAAGTTTCGAGATCACTTTACCCCCTCCCCTTACTCCCCCACCCCTCGCGCTACTTTTCCGTATGCCTATGTTGGAACCAGAACTACCACAGACACTCATGCCAAATTTCAAGTCAATCGGTTCAGCCGTTTTTGCGTGAAAGAGGAACAGACAGACAGACAACAACTCATTTTTATATATTAGTATGATATAGATAAACAGACTCAAAAAGTTGAAACTATATGAATTTTTTTTCTTGTAAAGAAATTAATTTTCACTAAAGAAAACGTAATAACTCCCTGCTAAATCGTATAATAAATGCAGACAACTACAGGTTGTGCACCTCTGCTTAAAATAACTCTAATAAAAACACAGAAGGATAGTAACCGCCAAATTACTTGCAGAAAGTGTCAAATATTACATTACACTTCCTTGAATAGAAAAAGCAGCAGCAGCTTAAGACATTAAATCAATTTCAGTTATTACGCAAGATTTTTTTTTTTTTTGATTTTTGTTTTTATTGATCAATATTTGCACCAAATGCCGTTATGAGAAAGTTATTACATTTTTCACCTTCATTCCTTTCTTTTTAATCGATCAAGCGATCCATCTAAACTAATCGAATGCGTTTGTAGCTCATAATATATAAAATATTATTAGATAAATGAGTTACGTCTAATGAGCGCGACAATAAATTTGGATTGGATAAATGTTTTTTTTTTTAAATTTCCATGTCGAATTTAATTAGGGTAAAGTCGGGTAATATGGCACCCTTTTTTTTAAATCGGCATAACCCAAAAAGTAAAAGAGATTTTTGATTCAAACAAAAACGTTTTTATTCTTAAAATCAACTAGTAAAACAAAAATAAAAAATAAATAGGATTTCACTCCTAAAAAAGTAAAAATTTTAACAAAATATAAATTCATTGAAAAAACCATATCCCCCAAAAGTGTAGGGGATACGGCACCCTACCTTAGGTGATATGGCACCCTACTTGTTTTTTAAGTCCTTTTTGCCACACGAGTTGCAAGTGTTGACAAATGATGTGCATGAGTCATGGGACCACAAATGGCAAACAATGCATTTAACCCACTCGTCGGGTTTAGTGGTCTTAGCATAGTCTTCACCACATCCAGTGCAAATGTTTTCCTCAAAATCTTCAAACCTATCGGAGTCGTCTTGTAATGCAATATTTTCTTCTTCAGATGTGGTTTCATCTACCATCGCTCGTTCTTTCGTAATTGATTTTTTTTGATTAGTTACGTTTTCTGAGGAAGTAAGGATTGGAGCCTTTTGTTTTCTCGGGTTTGGCACCCGTTCCATATCACCTCAGAAAAAAGGTGCCATTTCTCCTTTCACACATCGCCAATGATTTTCATATTTTACTGAAAACTCGCGCTCAATCAAGTCTGTTTCATACACACAAACGAAAACACATCAGATTCTGCTTGTTTTGGTTTGTGAACGGTAAACTTGCTCCAACTGTACTTACCAAAATTCAGCCACTCAAAAAACAACAAAAAGTAGTTCGTCTAAAATTTCAACTTTTTTTTCCTGTTCTGTCACACAAAAACAAAATGAAAAGAGCTTTTGTTTCGCGGTCTTCACACTTCGGCCTTATTGGAGAAACTGAACTAAGTTCTTGGAGAATGATTTTGATTCTAGTGTTGCCAATGGGAGAATTTGAAAGGGTGCCATATCACCTAAAGTGCCATATCACCCGACTTTACCCTAGTTGAAATAAACCACAAAATTCACGAGTGAGTTTTTGCACTCTTTAACCGGGTTAGCGATAAAAGTTGCTCAATCTCGGCAATAAATCTATAAAAGTCTTAATTACGTTTTGGATCTCTAAACTTTATCAAAAGATTTGTTATCTTTTTAATAGCAAAATTTCATTGCTAAAGAAATCCGACAAGTTTAGATTTTCATGCCAATTTACCCATGGTGCTAGAAATGATAATAAAAATAGTTACCAATATGGTGGTAAGGAAACATTTTGCCATGCAGTAGGAAATATTTTTATAACGGCTGGTACAAGGTTAATGTTTTTTTTTATTTCATACCCTTTCACTTTCATTTATAAAGATATATTTTTATTATTAATTTGCAAGTGCTGGAGTTGTGAGTAATAAAATGAGATATGGTGCTTTATTGAACCGTTTTCCATGAATGGTTGGTTGCTGTTGCTATAGTAGAAAAGTTTCTCGTTTAAGTCTTTTGTTTTTTGTTGATAAGAAAAATTCTTTTTGGAACTGTTGCAATTTGTGGAGCTATTTTAAAATGATTATTTTTTTGAAATTTTTCATTATTTTCACGATGTCATGTTTTACAAAAATAATTATTAAAAATAACAAAAATAAATAGTTTGTAATTAATTGAATCATTTCTGATTCATGGTTTTTACTCGATCTTTTTAGCACTGAATTCTATTAGAATTTCTCGGCTTAGAGGTCAAAAAAATATGACGAAATGTTATATTTTTGTGAACGTTTTCACTTCCGAACAAATTCTTCCTTATTGGTCAGGCAAGCTTGCTAGGAAACCCCGCGAGGAGTCTGTGTTTGACATGGGAACTGGCTAATCGTCACCAGAGCCTGCTTTGCCAGATTCCACGCAGGCTTAAAGGATTTAGTGGGGTAAGCCCCAAACCTTTTACTTTATAGTATGGTTTCTATGCAGTGTTGCCAAATCCAAGAGTTCCAAAAATATCAATATGCAGTCCGAGAATCATCAAAAATTGTCATAGCAAAATAATGTCTAAATAATCGGTTTTGTCGATTTTAAAATTTTTTAGTGTTTTCCCATTTTTGAGGTCATTATCATCTCTATAATTTCTTTTGGCCTGCTCTTTTTTGCTTCTTTAATCTCATGTTTTGTATGGACTGCGATAAGTTGGGACAAAAAGTCCGATTTTGCCCGTTGATGAACTTAGCCTTGTTTTTTAAGATCCATCGCTCAATTCCTTGAAGAGTTATGGTGTTTTTATGGACGGGCGAACGGGCGGAAATCGTTTATGATTCAAAGCTCCCTGGTGTAGTTCATTTCAGTTTCCGACGATTGGTTCGATGCATTACAAATGGTATACTAAACCTAATATACTCCTATATGATATATCATATAGATTATAAAGACTATTAAGGTGACGAATCAAACGATCTTGGCGGCCAATTAACATCACCGCTTCGTGAAATGATGCGGTTAGGGCACGTTTCTTGGAATAGAGCGATTATTTCGCAACTTTTGTGGCGCGTAGTGCCATCTTGTTGGAAAAAATTGTCTTTGAAATTCATATAAAAAAAACCGAGCCGCAGGA
The DNA here is from genome assembly GCA_964034945.1 of Chrysopilus asiliformis. NCBI lineage: Eukaryota > Metazoa > Arthropoda > Insecta > Diptera > Rhagionidae > Chrysopilus > Chrysopilus asiliformis. Next base: position 92,020,998 of record OZ035960.1, on the reverse strand, counting down.
AATTGCTAATCATGGCTCGATATCTCTTCCCGTTGACAGTTAATGCCTTTCCTTCACCGTTCTCGAATAATTAGGGTCCGATGACGCCACCAGCCCACAGTCCGCACCAAACAGTATTTTTTTCCGGGTCCAATGAAAGCTGCAGGATATCTTCTTAATTGTTTTCACCTCAAATATGGCAATTTTATTTGTTTACATAGTGGTTCATCCAAAACTGATCATAATTTTTTCACGATTCGTAAAAATTGCAGAACGCAAATTTTCAAAATTCTGCTGAATATTTTCTAGCTGTTATTGAACTATGTATTTTTCCATGATGAGAAGGAAAAGATTAATGACTATTTATGTCACCACATATGCCAAAAACGACGTAGAGTTGCCAGATTAACCCTAAACCCCAGAAGTGAGCCTGTCAGTCTCAAATCAAATATTATATGCAAAAAACTATGCCTGTAAATATTCAGCTTTTCGTAAAAATGACTAGAAAACGTTTTTATTTCCTAAATATTTCTTTAATTCTAAATAAATACACATCTCTTTTCGATATTTATACTAAGAGACTCTGAGTCTCACTTTTGAGAAATCGTTAGGTTTCAAAATTAGGGGTTTAGGGTTAAAGAATTACAACATCCGGACAATGAAACTGGAATCGACAAATATTTTTCTCGTCTCTGACTCCCTCTTCTGATATCTCCTAAACTACTGAATGGATTTTGATGCGGTTTACACTAATGGGCAGGTTGTTCACCAGGGAAAAATTTTACCTACTAAATTCAAATACACTCCTTTACTGTAACCCCTTCTCCTGCTATTTGCTAAACTACTGAATGGATTTCGATATATGTAGGTTTCTTCTTTACAGATGTCCTTCCTCAAGGAAAAATGTTGCTAACTAAAATCTACTCGCTCCCCACTCTTAAAACTCCTCTCTTGCAATCTCCTGCAATTCAAGAGGAATTTCGATCCAGTTTTCACCGTTAGGGAGGTCAATTTTCCGCCCACTAAAATCTTCCTCCTCCTCACCCCTTGAACCACTCTCCTACTATATCCTAAACTACTAAATGCATTTTGATGTGGTTTTCTTCATTGGAATGGTCGACCTGGAGAAATCAGATCCGGGATCGAAGTTCGAATGGAGGAGGATGTGGTGCGGGGATGAAGCGTAGAACGGCTCTGGGCGGTGCCCCTAGTATAGAGTATAAACGGCAAAATTGAAAGTTTTGTCACCACTTTTTTTTCCAAAATGCTGAAAGAAAATCATTGAGACAAACAAATATAGTAATTTATACCCCCACAAAAAAAAATTTACCGCCCAGTTTAAAAAATTCCACTAAATGCGGTGGAATTCAAAAAATTGTGATTTATGAATCTAATTTATGAATCGAATTTTTTTTATTAATTATCGCCACATTCAGAAAACAGGTTCAATTTTAAATACCTTAAAGACCGGCGAAATCGCCTTGAATCAGTTTTTCAACCTTGTAGGGTGCAGCTTAAAACATCTTAAAATTGCACAAAAGGTCAACGGGAGAAACGATGAAATAAAATATTGCCACAATTATGTTTCAATTGCTGTTTACCTTTAATTGAACAAAAAATTCGTTACAATATGCACTGTAGAAAATGAATTTGAATTTAAACCGAAAAATTGGGTAAAAACGGGGTAAATTTGCAAAAACGTCGTAAAATTTCGAAAAAAAATCAGAATTTAGCTCGCACACCATTTAAGTTGTAAAATCACCCAAAAAACATTAATCTTACACTAGAAATAGGGTAATTTTAAACCTTGCGTAAAATTTCGACCAATATTCGTATTTTTACTCTCATTTTGGTGTAAAAACACGCTCGCAGGATATTTTTGCATTATTGTACGGACAATTTAACCTTAACCTTATAATTCGCATAAGGTTTGTGGCATCGGAGTATAAATACTCGAATCGAGTTTTACTCTACCAAAATCCTGTGTGGCGCCTGCCACATGGCAGACATGCCCGGGAAATTTGGATGTGAAAACATCCGCAAAAATAATATAACATTTTTGTTTTTGCAGACCGTATAAGCCGAGAAATTCTAATACCATTTTCGGTGTAATTTTAAACAAAAAATGTCGTAAAATTACACCTTTAAGACGCGGTTTTGCTACCAAATAGGAGGAAAATTACAACAAAAATGTGGTAATTTTAAACATCCATGTCGTAAAATTACACCCGTATTGTACTTTTACTTCTTATTTAGCTTAAAGTTCCCCCGTAAAAGAGGCTTTTGTACGCCACAAAATGAGTAAAAATGCATAGCTTTTAAGCCATTACGACTCGGTGTAATTTTACCCCTATTATCGTAGGAAAATGGTTTCCTACGATAATAGGGGTAAAATTACAATAAAATTTTCTAGAGTGTGTTCCAATTTTCACATAATCAATGCCAACAAGTTTATCATCGCCAAGAAAATTATTTATCATTTATTGTTGATATTCAAAATGACAAAATTATGGCAATTCTTTGTCAGTAATTGGGTTTTTATATTTTAATATAAAAAAACTTTATATTTGATGATGATTACCCGCAAAAAAAAATTAAAAAAAATGCGCTTAAGACTTCCCTATCTTAAGCAACTTAGAAAATGCATCAAGCAGAATTTTATTAATTAAAAATGACTAATTTTAATAATAAAAATGACTGGATTTCAGCTACTAATCCAATTTGTTCAAATCAATTAGAAAAGCGTAATTATAAATAGTATTTCAACCTTCAAATGTCGACAAAATTTGTACCGCAAATAATATTTCTCAGAGTTTATTCCTGTTAGACAAATTTGGTCAACATTTCAAACAACAAAACAAAAAAGTCTATGTTCAAAAATGATTGATTCGATGATAAAAATAAACTCTGACAAATTTACCTTGATTGCGTATGCAGTTAACAAATTTTTTTCTGTGTTTTTTTTTTAATTTTTATTTTCCCAAGCAATATTAATAAAAATATTTCCTCGGAAAGCGAAAGTTCACTCGCAACGGTTTTTGTTTTATTAAATGTCATTAAAGAAATCGTTTAATTTGTTTGATTTTGTATAAATCGCTTAATTCGGATGAAAAATAAAATTACAGATTTTACACACTCTCACCATAAGTTGACATAAGACAGTGGGATATTATCTTAAATGTCGCTGAATTGTTTTATTGCGATTTATTAGAAAATTGTGTTTTGTTTTATGCCTTTCTCTTGAAGCACTTTGAGATTAAATATGCCTAAGTTGGAAAATCGGAACTATTTGTGAGGTAATCAAAAAACCGCAATATGTTTAATAGACTTTCATCTATTAATATTTACATGTAAAGGGAAATGTTTGTTGGTTTAAAATTTCTTTGAACGAATTTTCGAGAAAATAAAATAAAAACCAATAAATAAATAATAGAAAAATATGAAAAAATGGCTCATGTTAGTACGTATAATCAATGATTAGAAAACTAAAGATAAGCAACAACAAAATTTTTCATAGAACTTTTAAAATTCATGGAAAATGCTGTAGAGTTATGAATCTCAATGCAATTCAATTTTTTATTAAGGTAGAACCAGAAACATACGTCCGTGCGTGCGGCATGATTTTGTTTTGGCATCTAGTAGTTGTCACCGCGTCTGAGCAACGCGCAATTATACATTTACTCATATAAATGCATAGTTTTTACCTTCACCGCGTGGGTGCCGCACGCACGAACGCGTAATTGTGGTTGAGGCTTTAATTTTTTGACAGTTAGCCTCAAAATATAAGAGAAAATAACAGGGACGGGAAACGTAAGCGTAACATAACGAGATAACGAAACAAAATAACGAAGCGAAATAACGATTTTCCGATTTTTTCTTCAAAATTGCGTTATAACGATATAGAAATTTAGTTCCGTTACAATAACGAAAGACGTAACGAAAAAAAAATGATTTCGTTTTTTCGTTATTTATTTATATTTGCTTTTTTATAATTTTTTTGTGAAATGTTCCACAAAAGTCCATCGACCTACCACCTGCATAAAATATAATTAAAAATATTGGGGTAGTATTTTTAATCATATTTTGATTCTAAATCGGACTTTGTTTCGGCCAGATTCACTCTATTTCGGGAGATACTCAAAAGAAATTCTGTTAAGCAACTTTTTTGGTATCGAAAATATTTTCTTTTTTCTGGAGATACAAAAATTAGTTGGTGTCTGTCTGTCTATTCCTCTTTCACGTAAAAACAGCTGAACCAATTTTCCTGAAATTTGGCATGGATACTCGCCACAGGCCTGGTTCTAACACACGCCTATTGAAAAGTAGCCCGAATGGTGGGAGAGTACGGGGAGGAGGAAAGTGAATCCCAGCTTAATTTTTTCTTTATGCTACTCTTTCGCGGGACAAGGACCGAGCCGATTGGCTTGAAATTCGGCACAGATGTTTATCGGGGTCCATTTCTAACGTATCTAAAAGGAGCCCGAGTGGGGGGGGGGGGGGGGTAAACGGGAGGGGGTAAAGTGGATCCGAATCAGAACAATGGAATCTATTCTATTTTTGTTAATCTTCGAAAATCATTTTCCAAAGAAAAGCACGGACCGCCCTACTCCAAGCTACCTAATTTATAACCAACTGAATTTTGTTTTCCTAGGTTTTTTTCTACTCACACTTTTAGCCGGACGCAATCAGGTGCAAATTCTAATAAATTATAAAAACTGAGCCGGAGGCGAAAATTTTGGAAAGCCATGGTCAATTAGAAATTGACTAAAAGTTGTCATAGAGCCTGTTTACATTAGGACTTTTTTTGAGGCGTCACGTCTTTCGTTAATTTTTTGCCGTGTACACACGGTTCGCCTTTTTCATTCGCTACGTCTTTCGCCTTTTTGACGTTCAAGACATTGGGATGAAAATAACCTCAAAATTTAACCCAGTTGTGAAATGATTGCAGTGAAATTTGTAAAATTTAATGAAAATATGGATCATATATGGATCATATAATAATTGCAATAACAAGTTCATCAGCAACGGCTCTATTTTTGTGCCAATCTGAAAAAGAAAACTCGGAATTTTTAGATGCGCACCACACCACAGAAAACAACGAAATGACAAATAAAAGCAAAACGAGACTCAAACCGGTTTGCGACTGAAAATTTTAAGTGAATCTAAATTTCGTTCGCTCTTTTTGGTTTCCCTCCCCACTTCGTCCCTCACCATCACTTGGCCGGACCGAATGACGTGACGCCTCAACGTGACGCCTCAAATTGAGTCCTAATGTAAACAGGCTCATAGAAGCATATTTTCATGTGAAATTTGAATTCGACGCAGGGAACTTGCCAAATGCCACCTCAGAAACACATGCTGCCCTTTTACATGACTCCCGTTATGCTAGAACTCAGCTTCAATCATTGGACAATTTCATGCAAGAAAATTTTGATCACTCTGTGAACTCGTAGGTTTGAATTTCTGGTAATTATCTAAAATATACATTCTGGTTGTAATTTTAAGGTCCCTCTAGGCGAAATTTTCACCAGAATAATCTTTCCGGGCGACAAATTTTCAATCAGTGTCTTTGCCCGCAACTCTTGCTTGCCAACTGCTCTCACTCCAAACTTTTTCACCGTTTTGATAGGCGGTGGCGTGGCCAAAGGTGAGGGGGAGGGGAGGTCCAGTGGTTCTGTGACCAAAGTATTGAGATATTTCTGAGTATGTTATTTTTTTGAACCCCTTCTTTCGGCTTCGCTACTGCTCATGGGGATAGAAAGAAATTTACAGAAGTTGCCCTGATATTTTGTTTTCAAATCTCGAAAACGGTCGCGTTTACACTATGGTTAAAATTTCTGGCTTTTCTCCAAACGAATATTCAGAGATTTTTACACATAAACTCTATTATTTAATCTCTACAAATTTCCTAAACAAAATCATGTAAAAAAACTGAATTGAATGTTATCTAAAAAATTCCTTTGCGTACTTTGTATGCAACCATTTCTTATGCTACATTTACACGAATGACAAATTTGTCATTTTTTTCTTGTCATTATGTTAATTCCCGTGTAAATGGCATAATTTTTGTAATTTTTTCTGTCAGAAAATGTCAATCTCTCATAAAAGAATGAACTTGTCCATTCTTTTATGCCAGATTGTCATTCGTGCAAACGCAATATTAGTTATGACAACTTTAGTATTCAACTTTTGTCATAACTAATATTGCGTTTGTACGAATGACAATCTGGCATAAAAGAATGGACAAGTTCATTCTTTTATGAAAGATTGACATTTTCTGACAGAAAAAATTACAAAAATTATGCCATTTACACGGGAATTAACATAATGACAAGAAAAAAATGACAAATTTGTCATTCGTGTAAATGTAGCATTAGTTGGTCTTCAAAATGGTATTAAGAAAGGCTCTCTAGATTCGAGAAAAAACAATAATCTTATGTATAATGCTACATTTACACGAATGACAAATTTGTCATTTTTTTCTTGTCATTATGTTAATTCCCGTGTAAATGGCATAATTTTTGTAATTTTTTCTGTCAGAAAATGTCAATCTCTCATAAAAGAATGAACTTGTCCATTCTTTTATGCCAGATTGTCATTCGTACAAACGCAATATTAGTTATGACAACTTTAGTATTCAACTTTTGTCATAACTAATATTGCGTTTGCACGAATGACAATCTGGCATAAAAGAATGGACAAGTTCATTCTTTTATGAGAGATTGACATTTTCTGACAGAAAAAATTACAAAAATCATGCCATTTACACGGGAATTAACATAATGACAAGAAAAAAATGACAAATTTGTCATTCGTGTAAATGTAGCATAAGAATGCTGCACAGTAAATGAAATTACAATGGAATCTCACTCACGATCTACTATTCGAATTGGATCTGGATTAATAAGTATTTGCTGCTTATCTGGTTGAAATATGTAATCGGCATGTTTACTATGCCAATTGTCCGCACGTAGCCATCCATTTTAATGGCGTTTTAACGGTTCCAATGCAAAACCCCAAGAATTCAAGACTTGAACGAGATTTCAGCCTTCGGGTGAATTTATGTAAAATTTCACTACAGTTGCGCATTATTAGACTTTGTTACCTCAAATTAATTCCATGTTACCTACACCAGACTACCTCTAGATTGGGTCGCATTTTCGTCTAAAGGCAATCTCGGTCCCTGCATTTCGCAAAACCAAACGACACAGTCGCGAGTAATCTTAAGCTCGAAAAAAAATTTCCAGTTTCGAATTTATGGCGCGAAACGGTTTTTCTTGATTCAAATATGCAGCCGTCTCGGAGTCTATAATTTAAATTGATTTTTTCTCGTTTGTTTTTGTTTTTAAAAGTGTGCTTTTTTCAACGGCGGATTTTTTTTTCCAAATCGCAGTTACATAACCTTTGTTTTGATTTGGCGTTGTCGAGGCGCGCGAATTCAAACCGATCGAAATGTCGGTGAACTGCTGTTGGTGATCTGCCTACGGTTTCCATGCACGTTTAGTGCAATTGGAGCAGACAGTTTCGTCTTGACAATGAGATGTCCAAATATAAAATAATGAACTCGGCTTTGCCGAAATGAAGAAATGTAATCTTTTATCCGGTTCAGCGCCATTCCTAATTTGATTCTTGGTTTTATTTTTAATTCGAATTGAAAAAAAAGTCAACTGGGGTAAATTCAAAAGTGACAGTGCAACATTTTTAATTTGTGATTATGAGTGTATGATAGGATATTTAGATCATCGTTTGTCATGGCTTTCCTAACATTTTTTTTTTGACTTTTTTTTTGTGTTTGCGACTGTGACTAATTTATTGGGCGTGGATTACGGTGCATTCACATGTAGACACATTCAAGTCTTAGGCAGGACTCGATTTATAATATTCGTATGTTATTTGTAAAAAAAAGCAGTAAATTGATTACGCCTTTCTATTTCCAAATCGGAGATGAATGCGTGGTTATTTAACATGTGAGGTTATGAGTTGACATGGATTTTAAGTAATTAATTAGATGTGATAATTTTTTTTTGTTTGAAAAGATTTAAAAGGTTTATAAAGTTGATATAAATTTTTTTACCGGTTTTTTAACCGAACCAAAACTATAAACTACTAAACCAAAACCAAAATTTTGAAATTTTTGAAACTAAGACCAAAAATTTGTTGGGAAATAAAACGCTCTTAAATTTTTTTATTCGTCAGGATCTGTATTTAAAAAAAGAAAGTACATCTTAACGTCACCGCAGTCAGAGCCAGAAGAGAGCAACGAGAGTCAGATATTGAATTTTTTGATAGCCCTAAACTGAAGCCAGACTTGCCATATTCATAAATTCACATCGAATCACATAGAAAAAACATATCTGTTTTTCGTATAACTTGGGATAGTCTGATTTATTTTCAATGGTTATGGGAGATTTGATCATAGACGAATAATTTTGGTTGTTAGGGGTTGCCTTATGCTAGTATCAAACTTGGCTACTTTTAAGGTATTATCGCACATAAGTTCAAATGGTCTGAAAATTCAGCTGAAAGTGATAAATGGGATTCTTTTATTGGTAAGAGAGACCTAAATACACCCGAATTAAGGCTAAATTACACGATAGATCCGTTCCAGGAAAACAGTGTAAAAAAAGACTTTTTATACATAGATATAAAAATAAGTGACTGGTTTCATATTCTTAAAACCTGTAAAAATAGGTAAAATACAAGGATTTTATATTTGTGGGAAGAGAGTCTCACCATAAATTTCAGACTAAAATTGAAGCCGGTTCTCGAATTTAAGCCCAAGTAGCCAAAAAATTTACGTTTGTCTTTTAAAATTATAATTTTTAAGCAAACAAACTCATACAAGAATTAAATGTTTTTTTCAACTCATTGGTAAAGAAGAAAAGAAAAGTAGTTTTGTAATAATTAACTGCAAAGTCCTCTGCTATAGAGGGAAAGTATTGTATCCATGATGGAAACTGACTCGAAAAAGGAGGCAGATAGAAAATTGCTGGTCAGTTCGGAATTCGTTTCAGGCAAAATTATGAGGATGTCCATGCATCTGTCTGTCGATCCGTCTGTCGATCTGTCTGCCGATCTGTCTGCCGATCTGTCTGTCGGTTTGTCTCATTTTAAGTGAGGGTGGCTACAAATTTGGAAATAACGGTAGAGTTTCTTCACAAAATTTTATGGTAGGCCTACAATTTGGACCCGGCTTCGCCCGGCTAAAAGATTGAGTAGAGCGAATCCTAGGGAGAAAAAAATTCAGTAGGTTATAAATTAGGTGGCTTAGAGTACGGTGATCCTTGCTTTTCTTTAGTTTTTTTTTCTTCGGAAAATCAACAAAAGTAACAAAAAGACAATAAATCCCAGCATTCGGATTCACTTTACCTCCTCCCCTTACTCTCCCCACTCGGGCTTCTCTTATATGGAGATATGTTAGAGATGGACCCCGATAAACATCTGTGCCGAGTTTCAAGCCAATCGGCTCGATAGTTTTCCAGCATGGTAGCATTGGAGGAAAAACCAACTTTCGAATTCACTTTACCTCCTCTACTTACTCCCACTTTTCAGGCTACTTTGCAATAGGCCTATGTTGGAGATGGACCCAATGATTATCAATGCGGAATTTCAGACCAATCGGCTCCACAGTTTTTCCGCCAAAGAGTAACACGGAGAAGAAGTTAACCTTCGGACTCACTTTACTCTCTTCCCCTACTCCCCCTACTTTTCAGGCTATTTTTCAATGAATCTATGTGAGCGCTGGACCCCACAGGGTGTGTATGTCGAATTTTAGGTCAATCGGCGCGGTAGTTTTCCCGCGAAGAATAACATAGGAGAAAACTAAGCTTCGAATTTACTTTAATTCCTCCCCTTACCATCCCCCCGCCCTACTTTTCAATAGTCCTATGTTGGAACCAGGCCTACAGTGAGCATCGGTGTCAAATTTCAGGTCAATCGGTTCAGCCGTTTTCACGTGAAAGAGGAACAGGCAGACAGACAGACAGACACCAACTCATTTTCATATACATAGTATCAGGAAGACCGAGCCATGCTCCTACTTTTGCTGATTTTTGGGGAAAAACTAAATTCACATTATCTTTACAGAGCTTTTCCAGAATTTTTAAATTCCCGACCTAGAAAGCTAGAACTAAAACTAACGCGCGATAATAAAATTTCATAGAAATCGGTTGAGTGGTTATTGAGTAATCGCTGTCACCGATTTTTGAAACGTTGTTTTGAGACACCTGGTGAAGGTTATCGAGGGGATGGAAAAGTCAGGTTTGTATTGGAAAAATCAAAAGTTTCATTAAGATCGGACCACCCAATTCGAATATACCAGGCGAGTGGTATCGAGGGGAATTTTCTCAGAGGTGAGACCTATCTAGATCGATTCCTTGTTCCCGAAAATCCCTAACCACCAAGTTTCGTGAAAATCGTTAGGCGGATTTTCGAGAGCGTTTGTGCAGACAGACAGACAGACATTCCTCGTATTAGATTATAGGCTTAGTATGATTACATGATTGTAATTAAGATATCATAAACAGCATATGGTATAAAATTTCTCAAGAGTGAATACTCCAAATACAATATTATAATTAATTTCAAATATTATTTGATTTTTCAAATTCTCGTGCATCTTTTAACAAACCTTTAATTCCCAAGTGAAAAATATTATTTTCCAATTTTCTCGAAAACGGTCAACGGCATGAAATAGTGATACTTAAGTTTGTACAGTTTTGTATATGGGTTTAAGCTTTATTAGCCTCTTAAAAAGAATTTCTAGAAAATCTTGTTGGCATAGTTTTTAATTTAAGCAACATATGTGCGGCATTTTGTGCAAATCTGTGCAACATTTAACCCAAAGTCCTTCCACAAACCTTGTAAAATGTTGTTAAATTTAAATATTATGGTTTCTTTGCCCCAGGAAAATTTCTTTAAGACCATTTCGAGGGTCATATGTGAAAACATGATCAACTTTTACATCAGTTACGAATGCAACCGTCAGATAAACAAAAGACCAAAAATATTTTTTTTTTCCTTCAAAAGTTGTTAAACTCTACTTCGAAGGCAATCAATCGAGTTGGAAACCGACTTCTTACAACCTCTTAATTTGCGCAGTGCAACGTAAAATTGAATTTAAAAAAAAACAGCAACCACAAAAATACGATCACTAAAAATACTTGCACGTACATTGGCATATAATAAATTTTTCAAACTAAAAGAAAACTTTTTTGAAAAACCAGTTTGCTCCACTTTTTCGCATTCTATTCACCAAGACGTAAAAAAAGAACAAAATCCAGTGCAATTTTAACTAAAATTGGTTTCAAGTAGATTTTCTTACACATGTTCCGTTAGAGTCGATAGTTTAATTTAAGAAATGGTTAGAAAATTCGATTTCTTGTAACACTCAAGAAAATGTGATTTGAAACTTAAAAGAACATTTTGAAAATTTGAAAAATTTGCACATACCACCATTGAAATTAACTGCATTTTAGTTTACTCGGGAAATTCCTTAATTTCACTTTTTATATTTTTTATTTTAATCCTTTAGATTCACTGTTAGGGTGATTTTCCGTTTTTTCTCAACTTCAAATTTGGTGAATTGGTTGAATTTACGTCCGTTACACTCACGACTTTTCCACTTTTTAACTTGGATGTCGATCCAAGTCAGCGCCATCGAAGGTTTTATACTCGGGGCCCCCACTTTTAGATGGCGCTCCCCGTTTATGGGGCTCATATTCAAAGTTGAATTGGAAGAAAACTGGGGAAAGATGTCTCGTTGCGGTTGATATTTATTCCAGTCTTGTACTTCCCGTGTTTTGTTACAATAATTGAATTTATAATAAATTTATTAAAGCCTGTATGTTGTTATCATTGATTTTGAAGATACTTTGGCCAAAATATTTTCCTTTTATTTTAAATAAACGATTTTAAATCACAACCGATGATCAACACAAAACTTTCCTCTGCAATATTTAGTTTCGGAAAAAATATGTGAGAAATAATATTTTATCAAATAACTTGAGAACCGCTAAAGATACAAAAACCCGTTAAAGAAACTAAAATGCAGGAAACTGTGAGCTAGAGACTTGAAATTTTGTATAGTTACGTTTCTCGTAAATGGCTAGGCTAAGTTCTTGAACGGGCAAAAGTGAACTATTCTTTTCCCCCTCCTCCATACAAACGAAACAGTTTTTTGCAATTTTCTCGAAAACGGTGAGTTATATTGAAAATTTATTAAGATTAAATGTGTTGTAATATAAGATGTTCAAACTAACAAAGTTCAATTTGTTGAGTGTTGCCTATAGCTCCGTTATTTATTTTAACCTGCTGGTGGAGGAACCAGCAATTTAACAGGCGTCTAAAAAGACTGCCAAAATGTTAAGTTGAGAAAAAAGCAAACTGCTCGATTTAAGCGTTAGTTTATTTCTGAATTCTTCCTAGAGCTAATACGGCTTTTATAGGCGCCGCTTTCTTATTTACAATATTGCACATAATTCTACAAGTGCCCTAATTCTTAAATACATAATTACTTTCTTAAATGTTAAATAAACTTTTTCTCACGGTGCACTTTGTTGTCTTAGGTTCGAAATCATAAATTATCAAATCGTCAATTATGTCATCCGAATCAAATTTCATCTTCGATTTGAATGCACCTTACTACCGTATGCTTGTGCATTGAGTGGACTTTATGTTGAGTCATGAAGTTCACAGCACGAGTAACCCATTGCATGCATACTTATGGTCATGTCGTAATTTGTCATCGATTGTTTATTTTGTTTTTAATTTATGATTTCGATACCATTACAGTGTTTAGAAAATGATTTTAAATAACTTGTCTATACATCAAAATTCAGTTGGGCCACTCCTTCCCCCCTCCTTCATTCAAACTGAATCCTTTTTTTGTGATTTTCTCGAAAACGGTGAGTCATATGGAAAAATTTATTTAGGTAAAATTTGTTCAGAATATGATTTTACATAAATCCAATCAGACTACAGCTTTCCCCCTCTCCTTTACAAATAGATTTTTTTTAAATAAACATTTTCTCTGTCATCATACAGAGTATTTGACTACGCTCTCGAAAAAATCCGGGGACGAATTAACTCCGCCTCAGAACATAGCTAAAAGTAAGCACCTCGCAGTGTTATTCAGAAAAAATTTAATACCGTAGCGCGGAGTTATTTTTATACCCGTATGGTGAAACCAAAGGGTATATTAGATTTGCCTTACCGTTTGTAACGCCAAGATCCCGTCATCACACAAAAAAACGAATCACACCAGTGTGTTTAGAATGATAAAAAAAGTTGAATTAAGCATGTCCGTCCGTCCGTCTATCCGTCTGTGGCGCGGATTGCGGGTGCACGGATTGAGCTAGAGACTTGAAATTTTGCACAGATCCGTTTTTCGTAAAATGCGAGGCTAAGTTCGTTCATGGGCAAAAATGGACCACGAACGAAAACGATTTTTGCGAATATCTCCAAAACGGTGCATCTTATCAAAAAAGTGCAAGAACAAAAGTTATTTAGAATATGATTCTACATAAAACCCCCATACATCAAAATCCGATTGGAATAAATTTTAAAAAATCTTATTGGAAAGTTTGACTTCAAAGTGGAATTTTGGTACAAATGTTCGAATTTTGATACGAATATCACCATACGGGTCTCCAATGACTGCCAGATTGGCAATTATAGCTTTTGTTATGTTTACATTTTTATTTTACGGAGCTAAATATTCATTGTAAACACTGTTTTGACCTCAATTTTGAATTAACTCCGAAAAGGTGTCAAAAATTCACTCAAACTCTTATAAGAAGTTATGTTCATTGTAAAGGGTGTTCACATTTAGAAGAAACTTTCCAATAAGCTTATTGGGAAGGCGAATTGCTTGGTAAACAATCGAAAACATCTCAAATGCTTGCGAAAAAAAAATTTGTGAGGTGAAATTTATTTGATTTTTTAACTCCTTTAAAAAGTTGGTTTAACACCGAAAAATTGTTAAAAATTAACACCCATAGGGAATTGTTGTGAACTCCGTAGCCCGGAGTTCGATTTTCTCCGATTGGTGATGGACTCCCTTAAACTCCGTTTCAGTGCGTGATTGACTCCGTTTTTTCGACAGTGTAGGTACTCGAATCTTAAAGCTTTTCTTACGTGTTTATTTGCAATTTCCGTTGCGACTATTTATAAAACGTACAGAGCGCAAAAGTTTAAGTAATTCATTCTTGGGACTGCATATATCTTGATTTAAAAAAATCCACCACGTTCTGTTTAGACAATTTCATGTGCGCCGCAGCATTATTGATTTCCCCCCTCCCTTCCCACTCCTGGGAAAACTCCAGCGAATGCCAATTCTATTATATGATATTTTTAATGCATATAAAATATTTAAGAATAAATTGAAAAAATACTTTTATTTAAAAAAATGTTTTAGGAAGAAAAAAATAATTTTTTGGGTGCTGTGTATCAGAAATAAAAGCGAGATAAAAAAGCAAACAAAATAAATATTTATCCCTCTTTTATTTCTGATACCTATATAGCGCCCAATAAATTAATTTTTTAAATAAGAGCTTTTTGAATTTTTTTTTTAATTTTATCCTTCTTACCCCTAATTTATTCACTAGGAGTTAAGCCGAGTTAGTGAGTTAAGGAAGTTAGCTAACGTTATTTTCCATGTTAAAGGTGAGTTAAGGGAGTTAAGGCGATTTAACTCCTAGTGAATAAATTGGCCGTTAGTCATTTTGTTTTTGATTAGCATGACTAAAAATCCAAAACGAAAAGGATAATTATATTATTCTAAAGCGCGGTCCACACGCTCCGTCTTTTTGCTCCGTCTTAGTTTGCTCAGTTTTCCTTCTTAAAAAAACTGCGCAAATTTTGCGTCCACACGGTTCCGTCTTTTATATTTACACAGTTTTATTTAAACTTGATAGCGTCAGCATATCGTATTTAGAACTTTTTTTATAATGAATAGTTTGAGCGAGACGTATTAATTTTCAGCTTAGCTGTAAAAAAAATGTCGACAAACTAAATGGTGCAAACAGTGGTTATTAAAAAGATGCATTTATTCTCATGTGAACTTGCTTCAAAAACTGCTCCATGAAGAGAATGATTGTACTTTTATCAATTTCCTTGAGTTTATTTATTAGCACTCCGTATGCCTTGTTTTTCACATTTCTGTCACTATATTCCTTGCTTTCAACTTTCCACAAGCAAGGAAACTCTTTATATTTATAAAGTCCTCTAAAAACTCTTTTAAACAATGCCGCAAATCACTCATTTTCGTGTAAAATGATTGACGATTGCAGAAAACTGTGTAAAAAGACTGAGTTTTTGTCCACACGCTACGATTTGCCTGCGCGTGCCACAGTTATTTTCAGACACGACTTGAACTCGCACAGGCCGAACTTTTGATCCGCGCGAACTAACTGTGTATCGTCCAGACGCTACGACATGCCTGCGCAGACTCGGTTTGCGCGGGTAAAACGGAGCAAAAAACTGTGCGTTTGGACGCCGCTTAACAGGACCTTCCGTTATCCTTACAGACTTCTTAATGTCAGAATCACATTCGCCGATTTCCCGCAACATTTGAGGAAAAGATAAGCATGTTATCCTGTCAGGACCTTCCGTTGTCCTTACGGACTTTTTAATGCGAGAATCGGACCATTAAAACTCCCAGAATAGATGATTTTCCGGAAAATTTGCGGCAAAGAATAATCACGTTATACCAACAGGACCTTCCCTTATCCGTACAAGGACGAAGTAGAGAAAATATTGTATTCTAATCGAACTTACGTAGGTGTGCAAAATTTCAAGTCAATCGGATGAATGGATGTGACTCGAAATTAGATTGCAAGATTTGACCCCGACAGACAAACTGGCAAACAAACAGACAGACAGATACGTAGGCAAGCTAAAGAAAGGCTTTTAAAAAAATATTTGTGTTTTAATTTTTCATATAGTGGTTGATTTATATATGCGCCATTGCGCACTGTAAGGTTAAGCAGGAAACTATTTTAATATTTACCTTGAAGAGTTAATAAAAATTTAACTCCATTGTTCATTTAATATTAACAATATTAAAATCATTCTTCAATAAAATTCGCTGTTAAATGAAGAGGTGTCAAGTTTTCTGCAACGAAGAAATGTTCTTTGAGTATAATTACGTGTATTTAAACTAGTCTGCAAAATAAGTCTATATTTTTAAAATCATTGCTTCCATTACCCATTTCCACTGTACATCATTTAAAGTTTTGCATTTTATTTTATCTTTTAACGATTTTTAAATAGCAGTGATTACGAAACTTGTGCCATCATTATCTGCATATCTGACTAACAATACGTACATAAGATAAAAAGTAAGAAAAAAAAATCCTACCTGAAATGCTTCGCGAATTTTAAAATCTCCAAATTTCCTACTACCTCGTAGATGTCGATTGTTATGATGTCTCTTTGAACGAAAGTAAAAATTAAATAAAACATTCAAACTAAGATCCAGGTATGACAAAAGGAAAAAAATCCACGAAAGTACAAATGGGAAAATATCGAATTCAGATTAAAACTCTTCAATGAAACAAGAATTTGTTATGCGTCTCTCGTCGTATCGCATTGAAAGTGAACGTAAAACACATCAAATTCGCAGCATAAACTGACAAAATTTTGAATTAGTTTTGATTGTCTGATTGGATAGGAAACGAAAGGGAATTTAAATAACATTTAAGACTAACTTTGAAGATAATTTAAATGTGAATATGATTTTTGTTTGTTTCCTTCCGATTTCATTTTTCAAATAACAAATTTTGGTTTTTTTTTAAACCTTTCGAATAGAATTAAATTTGCAGATTTTAACAAAACTAAAGAAATTAGAATTCCTAAATCCTTAAGGAGTAATGAAATGCGGTGAGGAGCAAGTGCTAAGCTCACGTTTTGTTACGATTGCATGTGAAGCAAGAACCCTGGTTCATCACCATCCTTCCATGACGTCATTAACTTGGAATAATCCAAGCTGCTTAAAAATAAAGACAGGCTCCTCCCTTATTCCATCTGTTCATTTCGCGTCTCTGCTGTAGAAAAAGGGAGTTGAATTGAAACAAAAGTCTATTGAAATTGTAGCGAAAAGAAGCGATTTCAAAAGAGCATTCGAAAATTCTGGGTATTCCCTTCAAGTACATTTGATTTGATACAAAAGGTTCAATTTTAATATGATTTTAAAATTCAATTTTAAAATGATAATTGTTTGCATTATTCAAAAATGCAACGGTTGAATTCGAAGCTAATACCACTTGAATCTGACCACTTAAATCTGGGTTAGGGATGCAGAGATGAAAATAGGGCAAGGTCAAAAAGAGTCATAGAACAGAAAAAGAAAAAACCGAAATTTTAGTTGATGGGGAAAAAAGGAGATTCAGATGTAATTTTGATTTCGGTGGTAGATATACGTGGAAGAAGAAAACGAAAAAAGATTTTTTTTCGTTTTCTTTTGAGGAAATGTTTTACCTCACGTTGTGTGATTTCTGAGGTCAAATTTTCACCTGCTAAAATCGTCATAAGTTTGATTATCGTTCTTCCACGTGAACACCAAATTTGGAACCCCTTGGTTTCTTCCTTTTTTCATCAGTATTGCACAAGTGGTAAGCCAAAGTTATTTCGCAGTTTAGTATGTGAAAATAAAAAAAAAATCATGTGTGTTTTCTCAGGTCCCACATAGAAGACAAGAAAAGTCTAAGGGACCACTTGTGATAAGTTTAATCTTTTCTTTTGTTGCCTTGGTGCCCTTCACCACACGCATTGTGAGTCAGGCTTGCGGCCCGTTTTCCATGTGGTAGGCGATTTCGAGGATTGACTTGGCGCTCACCTCGCTAATTTTGTACACGGCCTAAAAAGGGTTTTCCACGTGCCAAATTTTTATAAGGAAACTTCTCCAAGTGCAATTTTTCGTGAAAAGCGAGCAACATATCTCCAGAAGGATCCGAACGGATGACGTCATAAAAATTTAATAGGAGCAAGCTGCATTTTTTTTTTTTAAATTATCAAACATTTTCTTGTATAATGGGAAGTAACCGTTAATGCATATTATTTGTAAAATTTCCGCTTTTAAGATTTTTATGCTTTTTTTAGATATTTTCTTTAAACAATTCGAAATAAAAGGTAACAACTACATAAGTAGTGGCGAGTTTCCTGTGTCCTGAGGAGCTTCTATGTGCACATGGTAGGCGATTCGTTGGATCAGGTATGCGGTGAGTCTAATATTTAAGTGATTATGAGTTCTATCTATTAAAGCATAGACAAAATTAATAAAAAAGTGGAAATTATGAATTGTCACGGAATTAAATTTTTTTTTGTTTAAATCAAATTTTCAAAAAAAGGAAATCTATGATGTTTTTTGTGTTGTATATTCTGGGCGTGCACACTATTATTCTTTTTGCACGGTGTGCACATAATAAAGATAGATTTTGTTAGAATCAAAATAAACGGTTGAATCATTTACCTTGCCCTAATCCGTGAAATAGTTAAAGTGAAAATAATTGATAAATTCTTGGTTTTGACGGTTTCCGCTTGGGCCGAGCATGGTCAGGCTTATTACCCCTTTTGCCCTCAGTGTTTTTTTTTGTTAAGTGAAATGTGTCACTGATTCTAACACCCCCTCTTGCGGCGAAGCTAATGGCAAGGACGATGCAACATCCTTCGTACTTTTTTCCCCCTCGAACGTTGAGCTTGGCACGTCGAATATTTGTTCGCAATTGGCCCTGGCAAGATCCCCACCCTTTACTCAATTGGCCCTGGCAAGATCCCCACCCGTATATGCAAATACTGAGGTGCCCCCAGACGTGCCGCCAGGATTCCCATTTGCAGATTTGGCCTTGAGATGGATGCTAAGGAGCAGAAGGCAAGTCTTGTAACAGTTTTTCGAACCAGTCACGGTTCTTTTGGAAGCAATTAAACCTAACTAAGCATTTTGTAGCACATTGTAGTGCAACCCAAATAGCTTCGAAAAGCACGGGCACATGAGATTTGTCCTTTGCGGCTTTAAAATGCAGCAATTTACGCAATCGGGGCTAAAAATTTACACCTATAATTCACATCCGCGTAAAAGAAGCGAAAGAAGTGACGAGCGCGTCGCACCGATTAATAATGCGTCTACAAAGCCACAATTGCTTTCATGGGGAAATTGGTGATCAACGCGTCGTATTTGGGGCAACATTCGCTTCATGAAAATCCTGCAGCAATATTCAAAAATTTGAAGGTTTTCGGGTCGAAACAGTTATTAGTTGTGGAGCCTGAATGCCAGTCTCGCTTTGAAGAAGCGTGTGATGGGAACCGAGTCGACACGGTTGCCATTAGAGTTACCTCAAAGCCCCTGCTTTACAAACAAAAGAAAAAAAAGTTGATGCCTTCAGCCGCCATATTCCCTATTGACATTTGATTCAAACGATTTTGCTTCGAGATTTAAATTTTCACATTTAAAGCTAATAACTGAAGGAAATTGCATAAAAAGTGGATAGCAGATATTTTTGAAACAGCACAATTTTATTGGCATCAAAACTTCATTTGAAAAAAAATTACCGATAAATAAAATTAAATTTTTTTTTTTCGTTTAAAACAAAATAATTTGATGGTCCATTAAAATCTGTTTCAATTTTAGATTCAATATTGTCGAAATTTTTTAGTTGCAGCTAAAATCGAGGCATCTCAGAAATGTGAAAATTGAAAAACTCATTTCATTGTTTTAAAGAGAATATCGTAAATTTTGACTGTATTTTTGACTGGGGTAAACGCCTGAGGATATGCAACAAATTTCATTTTTTATTTACATTTTTCATAATTTTTTATTATAATAATTTTTTTAAAAAAGTCTTATCTTAATGAGTTTAAAATCGACTAGACGCTACCTAGACTATCTATACCGTAGCTTCGCCATTGGAAAAAACTCAAATGATTAAAATCCTAAACAAAACCCCATTTCAAAATATGTGAAAAATCAAATACATATCTCGAGAACCGCTAAAGATACCAAAAATCGTTAAAAACAAAAAAAAAAGGAAGGAAAATTAATTTTTTTTGAGCTACAGACTTGAAATTTTGTATAGTTACGTTTCTCGTAAATGGTTAGGCTAAGTTCTTGAACGGGCAAAATTGTACCATTCTTTTCCCCCTTCCCCATTAGATTTAGGTTAACGGGTAGTCCAAGACTAAGCCCTTATGCACTTAGACCACGCTGTGGGTCCATTGTGCATCAATGGTGCACCCCCTTCCCCATACAAACAAAACAGTTTTTTGCGATTTTCTCGAAAACGGAGAGTCATTTTGAAAAATTTATAAAGACAAAATGTTTTTAGAATAGGATTTTACATAACCATTCATACATCAAAATCCAATCGGACCACTGCATCCCTCCTATATTTTTATTGCAAAATTGTCAATTTTGAAATTAAAATAAAAAACTCTCCGTACAATTCAAATGTGCCAATTGAATTTAAAAAGCTTAATAATTTTCTCACAAATACATATTAGAGAAAACAACACGAAATTAAAAAAAGCAACTTTCAGTAAATTCTACTAATTTAAATTTTACTGTTTTTAGAAAATTTCGAAGAAAATGTTTACAAATATTTTCAAATGAAAATCAAGTTTGAAAACATTTTATGGGTTTTGGTGTGAGGCTAGACTGGAACTTTTCCGCGTACGTAGAAGGTGGCGCCATCTGGAGATTAGTTTCTTAACATCTTTTTGTTATGTCATCATTTTGATTCACACCATTTTCTAGCCATGCCACAAACCAGACTAAATTCAGGCGTAAAATTATTGCTGGGTCTTTTTAAAGGAGGAATAGATTTCCCCTAGTTTAAAAACATATTTTTTTGAAAGGAAAAAAAAACATTTTGACGGTCAATGTGTTTTTCGCGATTTTTTATTCTAATTTAATGACGTATTTAAAGATTGTGGGGTGATTATGTAATTGATTTTAACTAGAACTATATTTGACTAAATTTTTATTGAAAAAAATTAACCAATTCTTTGGATTCAGTGACAAATCTTGAAAAAATGAACCCTTGGCGAGGCCCGATCGAAAATTCATTTTTTTCGACCAAAATATTCGTAATTTTAGTCGTTTTTATTACTATGCTTTTTGCGTATACCTGCTTCAACTCAAAATACTATAAGTTCGCCATTTCGGCGAGTTTTGGCGTGTTGAGATTTCCATCCTCCCCCGATTTACACAATAGATACGTTCGTAAGAACCGCCGTGCAAAAAACATGTGTAAAAAGAGTAAACACTTAAAACTACGTGAATTTGGTTTAAAAACACAACTGGTCTTCGATTACTTCTTTATCTTTATTAATTTATTTCGTATATATTCAAAATTAAACAAAGACAAAAACTACGGTGGCGCTTTTCTTTTTCCAAACTAGATGAAATTTTCTTAAGCATTAAATGCATCGTCCAATTAATATAAAAAATAAAAATATCCAATTGTGCAAAAAATGTAAATCGTACGAGGATAGCATTTTTCGAAAAAAAAGTGTTATTTCGAAATCCTGCAAAAAATCGTATAAACCGGATATATGAATTTTTATTATACAAAATCTGAAATATCTCGATAACGGTTAAAGGTAAAAGACAAAAATGTAGAAAGTTTGAATACCTTTAATTTTGCCATTTCCTGTTTTTTTTTTTCAAAAACCATTTAATGACAATATCTCGATAACGATAAACGATAGCGGAAAACGGTAAAAGACAAAATTATGTCAAACATTATTCACTTCAATTCAACTCATACATTAAATGACCCAAAACCTGTTATTTTTCTAGATAATCGCAAAAAACTGTTTTTTTTAAATAACGGTATATCTCAATAATGGTTTGAGATACGACTTGAGAGTTCTAGTAAAATACAAAGATGTAGAAAATATTATTGTCTCCAACTTTTGTTATACATAAGACTACTAGTTTCGGAGTAAATAACAAAAAATCAAAATTGCGATTTTTTAAAAGCCGCCATTTTGATTACTTCCGGTTAACGGATTTCCACCAAAAGTTGATAGAATCGTCCCATTCCAAGACCAAACATGTCTGTAAAATTTCATGGCTCTAGCTCTATTAGTTTTAGAGAAATCTTGTACACAGACTAACAGACTAAAGCCCAATTCAGACTAATGATTGCGATTACGGTTGCGATTATGATTGAAGCTTCTTGACCAATGAGATCAAAGCTTTCAAAGATGGGAAAATGAATGCTTTGATCTCATTGGTCGAGGAAGCTCCATCGCAATCGCAATCGTTAGTCTGAATTGGGCTTAACAGACTGACAGACAGAAAGACATTTTTGTAATAGTTCTCGAATCGACCCAGGAGTGCTCGGGAAATGCTTTTAGGCAAAATTAAGAGGTCGAAATTTTTCATAAATACAATACTTTATTATACTAAGTATAAGAAAGTAAAAAAACTCTAAAGCGGACTTACTATGACGAGCCTAAATTTTTGAAAGGAAAATGTAATTTGAAAAATAACTAGCCGCGTATGAAATGCAGGGCAAAAAAATAAATGCTGTTTTGCGATATTTCAAAAACTATTAATTTTTAAAACAACATTTCAAAAACCTAATTTTAAAAACAGCAGAGCAACGAGTTTTTTTTTAATTTTTTTTTCATCAAAACCCACTGTTTTTTGATTGACCTGCAAGCAGCATGGCAAAACTTGCCCTGTGTATGAAATAGACGTAATCTCGGGACAAAATTTTAGTTTCCGGAACGCCGTGACAACATGCCTCATTTCGGGATCGTCTCGACCATTCCGGGACATATGGTCTGGTCACCCTACTTATAATCGACAAAAGCTTTTAATGATGTTCTTTCTATAAAACTGCCTCAAAAAATAAAACGATCTGCATATTTTTAATAATTTTTTTAAAGCACTTAATTATAATATAGTTAAAAAAATACATATAAGAATTACAAAAACATACAAAAAAAATGTAATGTACAAAAATAAGTTCAATGGAAAAAATTCTTAAAAAATACATCAATTTACAATGAGCATTTAATACTTGACGCGTTTAGCTTTATGGAACGAACTGAGCTTTTTAAATATTAAAAATCAATCCGAAAAGGTAACATTTTAACACCACTTAAAAATTAACATGAATTTCGGGTTTTTTTTTGTTGAAGCATAATTGAATTCCGATCACGTGGCAATCCGAATACCACTGGGCGTTTCCGATTTCATGAACATAAGAGCAATGGCTCCGATTATCCCGCAAATCCCCATCACAGTCATCGGCAGGTAGATCTGAATATGTTCCTATAAAGGTGAAATAAGTATAAAATATTGAATTGGTAATTAATAAAATGTAAAAAATTATGAAAGGTGAGAATTGCAGTGTGCTTTTAAATGTTGTTTCACCGCGGTTAATTGCATAACGAATGAGATTTCATTTGATTGAATTTTCCACGTGCACAAGATACCCACCAAAAGCCACAGGTACGGCACCACAATCAAAGCTATTCCAGCTGCGAAATTTCCAACGCCGACACCTAAATTTCTCATTACTACCGGATATTGTCTGGCTGTGAATGTCGGGATAATTGCGTTATTTGCTCCAATTGTGCATTTCACTGGAAAAAAATTGAATTAAAATTCGTTATTTGTCACAGTTACAGTACAAAAAAATCAAAAAAAAACATTTTTCTTCATTTAACAGATTGAGAAAATTACGAAAAGATATTTAATTTAAAGATGTTTAAAGTTCCGTGGCACATTTTCAAGTTATTCAAGCATATTTTATCAACAAAACACCGCCTCATAACCTTGAAATTCACGCTACTCAGACAGAAAACTTCCGCTTCTCTCAAATAATAACCCTAAAAGGAAGATAGACAACTAATGAATGCGGAAAAAGTAAATAACTCGACGGTAGAGACAACTTAAAACGTTGACCTTAACCCAATTTTGCCACTGTTTTTAATGTTCACAAACCGAGAAATAATTTAAGAACTTGCCCGTCCATAGGGAAATGGAATAAATCTAGTAAGGCTCCGTAAAACGAAATATGCTAAATACTGACCGCAGCATTCAAAGCCCCTAGAATTTATTCCACAGTTCGCTCCCCTCAAATCGGAAATTTCCGTCGTATTAAAATTTAAAGAACACTTTAAAAGCCATCTTCCTTTGTTTCTGAATTCATTGCGAGTGGACGAAGGGTGGTTGTGTTGTATTCTTTCTTTTTGTGTTGTATATTTTTTATTTTCTTAACTTTTCCCATCAGGTAAACTCAACGCGAACTTTAACCCCTTAATTCCCATCGCTTGTTTTCCAGCATTTTCTTTGTGTCCACTTAAAGTTCAAAGGTCTAGTGAAGGCATTTCGATTTGCATTGGCCCGCAACCGCTACCAAAGAGGAAGTGTTATTAAAGGGATTTCAGTGGGAAAAGAAAGGGCTTTTGTTATTAGCTGCGTCCGTGATTGGAGCTTTCGAAATTGTAGACAGGAGCCAAAAGTGGTGGAAATTTCCATTAACTCATCTCTCTGATAGTAGAAACTTTTGTAAAAGAATTTCAACAAAACAGCAGGAAGGGGGAAGGAGAATTGAGGTTTTGAAGGGGCCCTTCCAGCAGGAAGGGGGAAGGAGAATTGACTTCAATTTTATTAAACAAAAACACTGCTTTTTCATTGGAAAACACGCTCTGAATGAAGTTTTATTAACTACGAAAACCGGAGGCTTGATTAAAGAATTTAATCTTTTGAATTTTACCATAAAATACAATAGTTGTTTTTGCAGGTATTTTTGAAAATAAAATTAAATTTTCGAGAAACATTTTTGTAAAAATAAATTTTAATCGACAAAAGTTTAATATTTTCAAAATAAAAGTTAAAATAATGACCAAAATCCGCGAAAGAGAAACGAGTGAAAGAACCATCCAGGATTCGACGTTTTTTACGCCCCCGGGCTAACTTTTGAACCAGTTGGGGTTTCACTTTCGTGATACCTCCATTGGAAAGGTAATTTGCTCTTGTTTCATGTATATAAGCTCTTTTTTGGCATGGAACTGCAGGGGGATGGTCAGCTGCCATCTTGGACGCAATGCGAAATGCGAAGATGACAGCTGACCATCCCCCTGCCTTTCCTCACCAAAAAAAAGAGTTTGTGTCAACGAAACTAGAGCAAATCACCTTTCCAATGGAGGTACCACGAATGTGAAACCCAAAAGTTAGTAAAGGGCCATTTTCGTGCATCGTTCTTTGGGTATGATCAAAGATTAGGTAAATAAAGATAAGAAACTAGGGGGCCCAAAAAAATCCGACAGTGGAAATTAAATCTTTAGCATGCTTGCAAAACGATTATTTTCCCTGATTTTCAAGTGTCAAAAAATCAATAAAAATATTTTCAATAAAAAACGCTCAAGTGTCAAAAAATCAATAAAAATATTTAAATTTCACGCGATATTTGATTGAGATTCATAGCTCTACAGTATTTGCCATACACATTAAAAGTCCATGAAAAATTCGGTTGTTACATATCTTTATTTGTTTAATCTTTGGTATCATCATACTAATAATGACTATGTGCTAATCCGCGAAATCTTGACAGATTTGAATTATTAACTGTCAGAATTTGGCGGTCGAACAAAATTTTGACGTTTATACTTGTGGCGAATACGTCGAACGTCAGAAATTCATCCTAAGAAGGGCCTGCGTAAATTTTGACAATAGTATGCATTGCGAAAGACATCCGATTAGGGATAACAAATCTCGTCTGAGGGTAGATTCTGACTCTGACATTAGGAAGTCTGTAAGGATATAAACGAAAAAATCGTTTTGCAAGGCGTGCTAAAAATTTCATTTCCGCTGTCGGATTTTTTTTTTGGAACTCCAAAATTTGTTCTAGGATTCTTATCTTTATTTACCTAATCTTTGGTTGAATGTTAAAAAAGTGCGTTAAATTTTCTGCGATCCTATTATAGGATAACATGATTATCATTCTTATTTAGGACTAGCTTGCATACCCGTCGTTGCCGGGTTAAGTTTTTTCAAATTTTATGATGATATCCAGGCGGCGCGCGTGTGTTCGACATCTCAAAACCAGCATGTGTTTGACGTGACGTCTAAAAAGGTCTTTGTTGGAGCTAAACTTCAGGCCAATCGGCTCGGTAGTTTCCCCGCGAAAGGGTAACATAGAGGAAGAGCTAAAGTTTCAAGATCACTTTATCCCCTCCCCTTACTCCCCCACCCCTCGCGCTACTTTTCCGTATGCCTATGTTGAAACCAGAACTACCACAGACGCTCATGCCAAATTTCAAGTCAATCGGTTCAGCTGTTTTTGCGTGAAGGAGGAACAGACAGACAGACAGACAGACCGACCGACAGACACCAACTCATTTTTTAAAAGCTTTTATTTAGCTTGCCTTCGTGTCTGTCTGTCTGTCTGTCTGTCTGTCTGTTTGTCAGATCAAATCTTGCAACCCAATTTTGACCCACTTCCACTTGTCCGATTGACTTGAAATTTTGCACACTTATATAAGTCCGATGACAATACAATATTTTCACTACTTCGTCCTTGTAAGGATAACGGAAGGTCCTGTAAGGATAACGTGATTATCCTTTTCTCCAAATTTTCCGGAAAAAAATCTATTCTGGGGGTTTTTGAGGTCGCTAAATCCGAATCTGCCATTAAAAAGTCTGTAAGGATAACGGAAGGTCCTGTAAGGATAACGTGATTATCCTTTTCTCCAAATTTTCCGGAAAAAAATCTATTCTGGGGGTTTTTGAGGTCGCTAAATCCGAATCTGCCATTAAAAAGTCTGTAAGGATAACGGAATGTCCTGTAAGGATAACGTGATTATCCCTTTCTCCAAATTTTCCGGAAAAAAATCTATTTTGGGGGTTTTTGGGGTCGCTGAATCCGAATCTGTCACTAAAAAGTCTGTAAGGATAACGGAAGGTCCTGTAAGGATAACGTGATTATCCTTTTCTCCAAATTTTCCGGAAAAAATCTATTCTGGGGGTTTTTGGGGTCGCTGAATACGATTCTCAAGTTAAAAAGCCTGTAAGGACATCTCAAATGTAAGGATATATATTCGAAGACTAAAAAGAACAAAATAAAAAAAAAATAAAAAAAATTTTTTAAAAAAAAGCTTTTATTAAAAAGAATGCACTAAAAAGAAAAAAATAATTTTCTGGACGCTGTGTATCACAAATATAAAAGCTTTTAAAAAGCGAGATAAAGCATAAAACAATAAAATAAAAATTTTTCTCGCTTTTAAAAAGCTTTTATATTTGTGATACACAGCGTCCAGAAAATTATTTTTTTCTTTTTAGTGCATTCTTTTTAATAAAAGCTTTTTTTTAAATTTTTTTTTTTATATATTAGTATGATGATAACGTGATTTTCATTTTTATTTTGGATTTTTAGCCATACTTATCAAGCAAGAAATAACTAAAAAAATAAAATAATTTTGTATACCTAGTTGTGTTTCTCGTAAATGGCTCGTCTAAGTTCTTGAACGGGAAAATTGAACCACTCCTTTCCCCCTCCCCCATACAAAGGAAACAGTTTTCTGCAATTTTCTTGAAAACGGAGAGTCATATTGAAAAATTTATTAAGGTAAAATCTGTTTAGAATCAGGGTATTCACAGTCCTCTTTTAAATTGCGGGTAATTTTACCGCTCGGTAATTCAGTCAAATTTAACAGATTTTTACCGAGACGGTAATTTGGTTCATGTAAAAATGAATTACCGAATTCGGTAATTGTAGACATGCCTTGAGTCGTGTTTTCCGGCCCGGTTATTCGGTATCAAGAATCAACCGCGAGTGGCGCTAGTAATGTTTTTAGTTGTTAAATTTTCTCGCTGGTTTTTTGTTAATCTCATCGGACTGCAAATTTTTCTAATTTTGATAGCCGTTGCCACAATAGAAATTCAAAAGAATACATCAAACATGGATTTAAAGGTATGTGACATATTTTACAATCAAATTCGCAGTTCAGGATTTGGTCACGTATCCAATATGAGCGCTGTTCTCAAATCTGTGCTGTGGGATGTTCACAGCAGAATATTTTCAGTCTTTTAATATTACTGAAAACACCGAATACTCAAAATTAAAAGAGGACTGTGAATACCCTTATAGTCGTTCCATACATCAAAATGTAATTGGATCACGCCTTTCTCCTTCTCTTATACAAATGGATTTTTTTAAATAAACATTTTTAGCCCTATTATGGAAGTCGCGCGACTCGTACTGCGGCAAATCTGCCACTGCGGACTGTTTTGGTATTATGGTAGTCCGCAAGACCTGTTTTTCAAGCAATTTCAAGTCCGCATCTATTTGGCTGCGGACTCACCTTTTCCACTGACATTTCGAGGTTAGGTAAATGATTTTTTCTTTTTTATATATTAAGATAATTAACATGTTTTTTTATATATAATCACTGCAGAACGGACTTGACAGTCACTGCGGACTGACGAGTCCGCACGACTTACATAATAGGGCTATTTGTCTGTCATCATATGGAGCAGGCTTGTCCAACTTGCATGCAGCCCAGGACGTGTTTGAATGTGGTCCAACAAAAAATAATACGAGTATATTTGCAAACTTTATGAGAATGCGACTCAAGTTACAAATTTTAAGTAATTTAAACTTCATTAATTCAATTTATGATTATACGTTTTTTACTAATCAGCTATCTTTACGGTTAAGATATTTTATTTGTCGTCTTCTCCCAACGTGGCACAGGAAAGCTTAAAGGTTAAACACCCCTGATATAGAGTATTTGCCGATTGGCCTCTGGCAATTGTAGCTTTCCTTATGTTTGAATATATATCCTTGCCTTTGAGATATCTTCTTAATGCCAACATTGGATTCAGCGACCCCAAAAACACCCAGATTAGGAAAAGGGTGATTATGTTATCCCTTCAGGACCTTCTGTGTTTTTAAGGTAAAATAAAGATATGGAAATTGTCCGTGACTACAATACTTATTATTATTGTTCTTTTAAGGAAGTAAAAAAGGAGAAAAATAAGAGACTTTTCGAATGTCTCGTAAAACAAAGATTTGTAAAAAGGAAATTTAGCGAAAACTTAAATTGTCGTACCTCCCTTCCCTTCTATTCCAGACGAACCCCCCTCACCCCTCGCCCCCTCCGCGGACTCACCGTGCTTAATTTCGTCCGAAGCGCCAGTATACTCTGCACCAAAATTGCAAAAAAACGGCATGGTGATCAAATATGGGAGTCATTTCTATCAAAAAAATTGTAACTGTTCCCAAATTTTTTAGGACACATTCCAACAAAAAAATGGTGCTGCAAAATGGTGTTAAAAGTCCTGTAATCGCTTTCCCATATTTTTTGTTAAAGCGTGCCGAGAACCAGAAAAAAAAAACAATTTTGACAAGCCCGATCAATAGGGATGGAATTAGGGAGGTGTTTGAAAACAACCGTTTGGGATAATCCACTGAAAGTTCTTTTTCGAGTATGATTTTCTTACCTACTTATTTAGAGGTAATTAGTGTTTTTTATGCAAAACAGCGAAAAGAGTTTATTCTATTAAACATATTTCCAGATTTCCGAAACAAATTGACCTACATGGTAATTATAGGACAGTGCATTGGACCTACAACAGATTAAAACAAATTTTTAATATTTATATTTAACAGACCGAAAAGCCTGATACACAACTACAGAAAATTATACCAAAAATATCTGATGTGAACGGCGCATGACTTTCATCTGTAATATTTCAAGTTTCGGAAAAATATGTAGAAAATAATTTTTTTTTGTATATCTCAAGAACTGTTAAAGACGTGTAAGAACTGTAAAAGCAAAGTATGCAGGGAATCTTATTTCCATCGAATTTGGTTATATGCATTTTCTCTCAAAAGTAGTTTTCGCGAAATTTTCAAAAAACTGTACTTAAAAAACCCGTTATAGTTAATGTTTTTTTTCCAGAAACCTACGATTTTGGTGAAACTCTTCCACAAAAAATTTCCAGTCGCTACCTCAATGCGTTAAATCTGACGTGATGGAGCAAAACGGTTAACGAATCATGACCAAATTACCCTGGATCATTCATCAGCTTTTTTCGCTATCGCACACAGTGTAATCAAAAAAGTTTTTCCTATAGATGTTCAAAAAAATTGGTTAACATTTGGAACAAGTGATTATTTCGCCAAGCGACAATTAAAATATTACTACATTAGCATATTTTTTTACAGCATTTTTTATTTTATAAAAGGTAAAGTACAGAAATTACCTTAGCTTAAAAAAGTCAGTTGTCTTTTTACCATTACCGGAAAGCTACCATGAAGAGAAAAAATATTTTACTGTTTTTAATAACAAACATAGCCGTTTTCGTACAGGTATTTTCCTTCCATCAAAATAAAATTAATAAAAAAATTATCACATTGTCATTAGGGAAAGTGGTTCGTCACCCTATCGGATATAAACTGCACCTCACTAGTACCTCCTTCGGGAGTACGAATGGAGTTCACTGAGAAGAATGTACTAAATGCCGATTTGGTGTTAAAACAGAAGATCAATAGTCTTATAGCAATAACGCAAATAGATCTATTTTATGGAAAAACAAGACTTTACGGTATTAATCAAACGATGGATTGTTGCCGAAAAATCTATGATGCTTCTCCCATGAAGTTAATAATGAAAAATTTGAGAAAATATGGAAATTTACCTGAGAGATGTCCATTGCTAGAGGGAAACTATAAAATACGTAATGTTTCAATGACTTCGGATTTATTGCCAAAATCTTTTGCGACTTGGAAATTTCCATTCAATTCAGGCGTTTATAATGTTTTATTGTCAAATGACAAAAAAATACCATATGCTTCGTTTGCATTTACCGTTAAGATAAATTATTATTGAGATGTGTATTAAACTTTCTGATTATTTAAATAAAAATTGGTGAAATTTGGGAAAACACGCGTTTGTTTTAATCAAACGCAATAGAATTTTTTTTCGTTATTTTGGTTCAATTTTATAAAATCAAAATGTAGAGAAATTTAACTAAAAATTAAGCTCACGTTTTCTCTTCCCTCCTCTTCACGCTGTCTCCTAACCGTCTTGATACTAACCAACCAGGGTACCGGGGTACCCGTGAAAATAAGTTAAGAAAGGATAAAATTTAGAGACTTACGGTAAGAAACGAAGTTGTCGGAATTTTTATGGTCTACGAATACTTCAATTTTTTTCATACATGAACCCATGAATGGAGCGTTAGCTTTCGAGATAATCGTAAAAAAAAATTTAAAAAATGATTTAAAACCCAGAATTGCATTTTTTGCGTCCCTGCACGATTAAAATCATTGGACTAACTTTTAATCTCATTTCTGGAATTCGACAGTTTTTAATACTTTTTCTATTAAATTTCAATATTCTCAAATGATTAACCACATTTTTAATCAAACTTGTATTATTTTTCAATACTTTTTTTAGAGTTTGATAGATTGTAATAAAAAAAAAGTATTACATTTAATGCCAACATCATTAAATGGGTATATTTTAAATGCTTTTTTATTAATTTTTAATCCCAGTTCTGGAATTGGATATTTTTTAATAAAAATTGTATTATTTTTCAATATTTCCTTCCGTTATAGTTCGCATATGGTCTGCAATACCAATATAAGGCAAAATGGAAATAGTACAAAATGGAGGTTTTAAAACACAAAGTATTATAAGTATTAAATCCATAGATATACTAGATCGCTCGATATGCTGTCTCAAATGGTCCCATTTCAATACAGTTCAGTGAATCAAAACGAGTCAAGTAAGAGCAAAATAACCGTATGAAAATAAATATAGTCCTCTCGTTTAAACTGTGAGTTGTCAAAGGAAAATAGACTTTCAAAGGAAAATAGATTGGCGCCTAAAGTTGTGAGTTGTCAAAGGAAAATAGATTGGCGCCTAAAGTTCGTTTTTGACGACTAAAGTTAGTCTCAAACTTGTGAAATTTGAATTTCACGGCAAACAAAATTTGAATTTCGCGACCTTTACAGTTCAGTGAATGCGTTCAAGTACGATAAAGAGGGAAATACTTTTGGGACTATTTTTCAGCAGAGCTTTGTATGGTGACAGTTGTTCTATGTTATATAGTTCTGTGATTAAATCCAAATAATAACTTATTTGGATTACGTTTTAATAAAAAAATATAAATATTAAAAAAATAATAATCTTTCGTGAGATTAAATTTTAATCTTTTTTCGGTGTGGAACTACCAAAAAGAATAAAATTTAGCCCAAAATCTTGTTGTCGTGTGGGATTTGCAAGGTTTGCGAAAATCTGCTTTTTAAAATTATTTCAGCTCTTATATATTCTTCATTAGAGACAAAAACACAATTTATATTGTTTATATTTTCAATTGTCCAGTTAAAAAGTTCTCGAGCAATCAAAATTTGGTTATTATAAGGTCTTTGATGACTGATCTTTGTTGCCAAAAAATATGGTCGAAAATTATGCTTTACTACCCTATGATGGTAATTTTAAACTTTTTCCTGTAGTTTCATTTTACTCCCAAATTGAAAACTTTTGGTTTTTGTTTAATTTAAATCGCCCGGCTATTTGCTGGGTAATGGTCAAAAATCAAGGGGTGGAGGGGGAGGTTCCGCCTCTAAGCGATTTTGGGCAAAATCAATAAATTCGGGTTCGCGGCATTCGTTTGTGAGTTACGGAAAAATAGAAAAATAGGCTGTTTTTTCCCAGAATTGGATCGTTTGTTGTTTCGTGACTCACACTTACTTTTTATGAGGAATATTTTCTCCACAGACATTATGATACTTTACCTAACGGTTCAGCACATATGGCCATTTTCTTTCAAAAATAGTTTTAAAAAATCCTTAAAAGAGTGGTGGTGTGGGGTCTACCGTCTAAACAAAAAATATTTGTGTAGTAATGACGAACAATTTTTCCTTGCACAACAAGCGCATCAAACTACAAATAAGAAACTTTTCGAACAACCTTCGACAAATGTTTTCAAACTTAATTTGCCGTTATCTCAAAAATCTGATGCGATGTATCAAAACGGTTAACGAAGCGCGAATAAATTACCCTGGATCACTCATCAGCTTCGTTGTTGTTTTTTCGCTGTCGCGTACAGTGTAATCAAAAAAGTTTTTCCTATAGGTGTTCAAAAAAATTGGTTAATATTTGGAACAAGTAATTATTTCGCCAAGCGACAATTAAAATATTAATATATTAGTATATTTTAACAGCATTTTTTATTTTATAAAAGGTAAAGTACAGAAATTACCTTAGCTTAAAAGAGTCAGTTGTGTTTTCGTGATTATCGGAAAGCCACCATGAAGAGAAAAAATATTTTATTTTTCTTAATAATAAACATAGCCGTTTTCGTGCAGGTATTTTTTTCCATCAAATTAAAATTAATAAAAAATTGTCACATTGTCATTAGGGAAAGTGGTTCGTCACCCTATCGGATATAAACTGCACCTCACTTGTACCCTTTTGGAAAATACGAATCGAGTCCACTGAGAATAATGCACTAAATGGTGATTTGGTGTTGAAACAGAAGATCAATAGTCTTATATCAATAACGCAAATAGATCTATTTTATGGAAAAACAAGACTTTACGGTATTAATCAAACTATTAATAGTTGCCGAAAATTCTCTGATGCTCCTGCCATGAAGTTAATTATTAAAAATTTGAGCAAATATGGAAATATACCTGTCAGATGTCCAATGCCAGAGGGAAACTATAAAATACGTAATGTTTCATTCACATCGGATTTATTGCCAAAAGCTTTTTCGTCATGGAGGTTTCCATTCAATTCAGGCGTTTATAATATTTTATTATCAAGTAACAAAAATATCACTTATGCTTCGCTTGCGTTTGTCGCCAAGATAAATTATTATTGAGATTTGTATTAATATTTCTGATTATTTAAATAAAAATTGGTAAAATTTGGAAAAAAACACACACTATTTTAATCAAACGCAATAGAATTTTTTTTGTTATTTTGGTTTCATCATAATCCCCGTCACTACAGCTGTCGAAGAGCCTGGGCTTTCTCAATTGAGGTTTCATAACAATTTCTTCCCTGCTTCGCACCTACAGTTTCACATGGATTGCGAACCATGGATAAATTACAACATTTGTAAGGTTTTTATGTTGCAACCCATCAGCAGCAGAGGCCGTGATAGCAATCTAGACCGATGGTGTCGTGAACACCAAGCGGTAACTATCACTACTCATTTCGTAAAGCAAGTTGAGTGGACTTGGATCACAGCGTACGACAGCCGGGAATTGAACCACTTGGATTACGCTGGACTAAAAATTAGGCTCACGTTTTCCTTTCCTTCATCTTCACGCTAACCGTCTTGCTACTAACTAGGGTACCGAGGAACCCATGGAAATAAGTTGAGAAAGGATAAAGTATAGAGACTTACGGTAAGAAACCAAGTTGTCGGAGTTTTTATGGTCTACGAATACTTCAATTTTATTCATTCATGACCCCATGAACGAAGCCTTAGCTTTCGAGATAATCGTAAAAAAAAATTAAAAAAAGCTTTTATTAAAAAATATTAAAAGGAAAAATATTTTTGATAATTTTATGATTTTATGAGACTAAGAGTCTCATAGGAGAAATATCGAAGAGAGATGTGTATTAATTTAGAAAGGAAGTAACATTTAGGAAATAAAGACCGCATGCTTTGCACCCCGGTTGACTACACCTTTAAGGGGCTGGTGCTTAATCAAATGGCGGCCTTTTCGAAATATGTGTTCTATGATCTGTGGCTATTGTGTGGTCCAATAAAGAGAAAAAATAAGTGTTGAAAAATATCAATGCGTTCTCATTTGGCATCAATTTTTCTTTGTATCAGTATTTATGACTAGACTAGGTAGACTGCAGTCGTGAGACTTTTCTCAAATCAAATTAAGAAAGTGTTTTGTGCTTCCTATGTGGCTTTTCAGGGTGGATATATCAGTAGCAGTCCACTGTTTATATTCTATAAATTCCGCAAAGTTTTTCTCAAATAACATGGTTTAACAATTGGGAGTTTCTATTAAGATTCAAAATCAATAAAATTAAGGGATCCGGTCATAATACCGAAATAAAAAATCCCGAAAATCGGAAATTGACCGAATCCGGAAAAACAAAATTACAAAATTCCCGAAGTCAAAAATCCCGAAATATATTTTACCGAATACCCAAATCCTGAAATGTAGAAATCCAGAAACCCAAAAATCCCGAAAAGCTGTTACATTAAATTAAAAAAATGTTTTAAGGAATTCTATTTACAAAATTTATTACAAAAAAGAATTAGATCAAAAAATTTTTTTTTAATAAAACTTTCACCAAACTTTTTATGAAATCATAAGGATCAGTTTCATTTTCGGTGGACAAAATTGTTTTGATCCTTTTGTCTTTTCGGATATAGTCATTTTTAATTTTCTTTCTTTCACCTGCTTTAATTCGCTCTATTTTTGTTTTCACACTTATGTGTTCTTGTCCAAGAATAGCAATTAAGCGATAAGTTCCACAATGCGGTTTTCCTACCAGAGATTTCAAGCGGCGATGCCAGGCTTCCACACTGTTTTGAATCCTGGGAAGATTCTCTGAAACTAAATCAGAGACGGACCAAAACGATGGATGAAAGAATGATGTAGAGGTAACTGTTTGACCATTTGCAGATCTTTTGCGAGTAGAACCTTCAAAATTCAAGGTCATATTATTTTTTTGTCATTCAAAACAATAAATTATATTACCATAAATGTAGTTTTTTTCTAGCCAATTAGTAATAATTTTGCAACTAAGATCCATTTTCTTTTTAATTATTTCATAATAAGCTGGAATTTTTTCCGGTTTTAGATATGATCGACAATTTGCCGCACATGTACTTTCAACATTAGAAATAATTACTGACGGATCTGCAAAACTGTCTATTGCTTTGGTCTTTAATTCAGCGTTACATTTATCAATTTCCGATTTTGAAGTAATGGGTGCATGATTATGTTCGGAAGGTTGCTTTTTAAGCTGGTGCACACCATTTTCAAGAATTGTTGTTGCGCGAGATTTGCACGATAAAGATTTTCGAGTTTCACAGCACCAATAATACGAACTTTTGTAAGTTTTTTTCCAGGTGAAATATGTATCCGTCAATTACTAACTTCTGTTTACCCCTATTAGACACTATTAGCGACAGCATCGCAGCAATAATGAAGTACGAATGACTCCTAACTGCACATCCTAAATGTATCAATTGTTTACAAAAAAAAAAAAAAATAAAACCACATTTTGAAAAATCCCGAATAATATTTTTTCTTCATTTGAGACGCGCGCGCGTCTCAAATGAAGAAAAAATATTATTCGGGATTTTTTCAGGATTATTCGGGATTTTTTCATTCGGGATTTTTTTTTTCAAGATTATTTTTTTCGAGATTTTATTTTTCGAGAATTCAGCATTCGGAATTTTTTTGGTCGAGATTTTTGTTTCGGGATTTTTTTTTCGGGATTTTAATTTTCAGGCAAGAGACACCAACCCTAAAATTAAATATAGCTTAACCTATTTTTGGCCACCCGGTAAGAATTCTTACCACACCTTGAAATATTCATCAAAATTCATCAAATTAATTTTTCATTGTTTGCAGTGCTAATATAGATTCTTTGATCATTTGATCAGCGGAAAACGTGTTGGTTGGAGTTTCCCATTTTTGGCCACAAAACAGACAAAAAACCTTCACAGGAACGCAAAAGACTTCAATTGGCGCCATGTTGGTTAGAATTCTTACCACAAAACCTTTTTTCACATTTTTGTTTATTTTTTCGAAGAATGTACCGCAAAGCGGCAAGGGGTTTAGCCTTTAACTAATTTTTATTCCATTATCAATAAAAATGTTCACCTTTTTCTGAAAAAATACCACATTAATATGCTCATTAAAGTATCGGCTATTCGCCGTTCGTTAAGAATTTTTACCGGAAAACTGTTGATCGGAAAATTCTGAAACTTTTTGAAAGTCATATCCGCCCCAAAAGTAGTGTCTACACAAATTTTCAAGAAAAAATTTCATCGCGTCTAGGAGCGGCGAAAAATGGATTAAACAGCTTTCAAGTGTTCAAATTTCTTGCTAAGCGATTTGATCATCCAATCCTAAACATCTAAATTTGTTCATTTGACACGAATGCATTTACACCAGCGATTCTCAACCGCGAGTACATTTAAGGGGGGGCGCGAGCATATCCAAGACAAAATATTTAAAAAAGTTTATTAATTGACTGAAAGGAAAGTACATACCCACATACAAAACAAAATACATTTCGATATAATATTTAATAATTAACTTATTAACTTACGCTTAGAGCACAATGAACGCGAAACCAGCGCGAAACCAACGCAACTACAACACTCTGAACTGTCACGCAGTGCAAAATTCTAGCGGCAGAATACAATGGCAGCTCGTGAAGTAGTACAAGTGACATAATATAAAGTGGTATAAACTTGGAAAAATTACAAAAATGGATAATTTTGAAGCGATAATTTGCTTTGTTGGTCTTTATATTTGTTATTTGCACTAAGGCTATCAATTTTTCCTCGATCGACATTTTTCCAACCTCACTTTATGAACTGTCAACGCAGAATTCTGCGGCAAAGTTAGAAGTTTGCAAACTTTTGCGTTGCGGTTACGTTGTAGCTGCGTTCTATACGTTCACTGTGCTCACTTCAAACAATTTGTGGGAACCAAACTTTTAAGTGACAGTTTCTGCGCCCGTTTCGCGTCGGTTTCGCGTTCATTGTGATTTCAGGGTTAAAACAACTTCTCGTGAAATCGCAAAAATGACGCAAGAGCAATAAAAAGGCAGCGGATTCTTGTTTTGGCAACGCTGAGGATCGGTATTGCCAAATGTCAATAAATTACTGTTTTCTTGGTAATTTGTGTTTAAAATTAGGGTAGTAGTGTAGGTTTAGCGCCAAAATACTCAAATTACGTTATTATTGTATACATTTTATTGTATGCAGGGGGAGCGCGATGACAATTTTGATTGAAAATTGGGCCGCGAATACTGAAAGGTTGAGAAACGCTGATTTACACGAATAACACTAGAACAAGTAGAACTTTGAACCCTCACAAATTTTGATCCCATCGATATCCCAACTTGAAATTTTGGTGGATTATGAGTAAAATGGTAAGGAATTAGTGTTAGAAAAATTGTTTTTAAAACATGTCGCTCTTAAGAATATCAGAGGATTAAGAACCTTTTTGTGAATTCTTCGTAATTTTCTTCTCTATATTTTTATACCCGTATGGTGAAACCAA
Source organism: Chrysopilus asiliformis (assembly GCA_964034945.1). Taxonomy (NCBI): domain Eukaryota; kingdom Metazoa; phylum Arthropoda; class Insecta; order Diptera; family Rhagionidae; genus Chrysopilus; species Chrysopilus asiliformis. The sequence goes on along the minus strand of OZ035960.1, from coordinate 91,982,767 downwards.
AGGGTATATTAACTTTGCCTTACCGTTTGTAACGCCAAGATCCCGTCATCACACACAAAAATGAATTACACCAGTGTGTTTAGAATGATAAAAAAAATTGAATTTTGCATGTCCGTCCGTCTGTCTGTCTGTCCGTCCGTCTGTCTGTCTGTCCGTCTGTCTATCTGTGGCGCGGATTGCGGGCGCACGGATTGAGCTAGAGACTTGAAATTTTGCGCAGATTCGTTTTTCGTAGAATGCGAGGCTAAGTTCGTTAATGGGCAAAAATGGACCATTAGAGGGGTACCCCCCAAACGAACGAAAAGGTTTTTTGCGAATATCTCAAACACGGTACATGTTATCAAAAAAGTGCAAGAACAAAAGTTATTTAGGATATGATTCTACATAAAACTCCCATACATCAAAATCCGATTGGAACAAGTTTTAAAAAAATCTTATTGGAAAATTTGAATTCAAATGAAATTTTGATACGCCGTTCAATTAAATCACCATACGGGTTTTCAATAATTGCCAGATTGGCAATTATAGCTTTTGTTATGTTTTATTATAGAAAAGCGCAAATATTTCCCTTTTTAAAATGTCTAAAATGAATAAAATCGGTCAATTAGAACCGGAGATATGATTTTTTTTAAACTCAATTCGTTATTTTCGCCATTGTTCACACGGCCATTTAAAAAAGGCAATTTTTTGCAAAACCAAGAAAACCGTTATTGTACTTTAGGCAGTAGAACATTCCTGCCAACATTCGCCGAAATCAATCGGGTCTAAACGTTGGCCGATTTATAATGGAATGACTCATGTGCAGTGTTGGGGTTATCTAGATAATAATTATCTAGATAATCATCTAGATAAAAAAAAATGTTATCTTTATCTTATCTAGATAACACCCCAAAAAAGTTATCTTTATCTTATCTAGATAAAGGAAAATCCCATTTATCTAGAGATAATCGTTACCACCGAAAATCAAAAAATTAAATCTGAAAAAATGCTGAAACGAAATTGTTTTCTGCATACTTTTGAAAACCTAAAAACTTTTTTTAGGAACAGTTTTATACTTGGCAACAATTTTTGTTTACGGACAAGGAAGCGAAGTGTCACTCTTTCCCTCGCCTCTCTTCTCTTGTCCATAAAAAAAAAGTTCTGCCAGTAACTGTTGCCAAGTGTAAACCGGGATATGAACGAAATAAAAAATCATAACGTTATAAATTTCCTTACGTAGCAAAATTAAACTTATATTTCGTGACGTTATTTCGTTTTGTATCGATAAAAAACTTAATTTCGTTACGTTATAATGTTATTATTCCGTTACACATTGTATTGAAACTGAAAACAAAAAAACGCACTGTAATAATAGTTTATCACAAAGTAATTCAGTTCAGTTTCCATAAAAATAAATTGTATAACAAATAATAAAACTCAGCAAAAAGAAAATACAAATAAAAACGGAAAAAAATGTGATTATTAAGTTAAAAAATCAATAAAAAATACAAAAGACAAAAAATCACACAAAAGTTTTGTTCATTAAAAAAACTGTCTCCACAAAAGCGTGATTTTGATATCAAAGATATAGAATTTTTTTTATAGAATTTCGCTCTACTTCTGGAGTTAGTAAAAAGAAAATCTTTTCGCTACCAAAAAACTTGCTTAGAAGATTTCCATTTTTGTATCTCCAGAAATAGAGTGATCTGGCCAAAACAAAATCCGATTTAGAATCAAAATACGATTAAAAACACTACTCCAATATTTTTGATTATATTTTATGTCTGTGGGGTTATACTTGATGAACTTTTGTGGGAAATTTCACAAAAAATAATACTGAACAAAACAAGGAAATACTAATAAACAACGAAAAAACGTAATATTTTTTTCGTTTTTCGTTATGGTAACGGAATTGAATTTCTATAACGTTCATTATAACGTAATTTTGAAGAAAAAGCCCGAAAATCATTTCGTTATTTCGTTACGTTACGATAACGTTTCTTATCCGTTTTCTTTATTATTATTTCGTTTCTTATTATATTTAAATTGGAAATCAAGAAAAACAAAAAATTTTGTGCTATTTTTTTTAGTACGTAATTTTGAATTTTGTGCAATGTCAAAATAAATATTTATCTAAAAATTATCTAGATAATTTGGCTTTTTATCTTATCTTATCTATTATCTTTCATATTTTCATTATCTATTATCTTATCTAGATAAACATTACGAGCATTTATCTTTATCTTTATCTAGATAAAAAAATAATTATCTGGCCCCAACACTGCTCATGTGCAAATAATTTTTTCTATAAAAAAAAGTTTTTTAATTATAAACGTCTTTATTTCCTAAATGTCACTTTCTTTCTAAATAAATACAGATCGCTCGATATTTCTCAATGATACTCTCAATCTTACTTTTGAGATATTTTTATATTTCAAAATTAGGGGTTTAAGGTTAAAATGTACTAAAAAGTAATGTAGCTTTCTTAATGGGGTCATGTCTGAATAAAATTGAAGTTTTCGAAGACCATAAAAATTCCGATATCTTCGTTTCTTACCGTAAGTCTCTATATTTTATCCTTTCTCAACTTATTTTCATAGGTACCCCTGGTTGGTTAGTATCAAGACGGTTTGGAGATAGCGTGAAAATCAAGGAAAGGAAAACGTGAGCCTAATTTTTAAATACATGGCTCTAATTTTTCTATATTTAAATTTAAGGAAATTAAATCAAAACAACGAACAGAAATTCCAATGGGGTTTATTTAAAATAGTGTATGTTTTCCCAAATTTCACCAATTTTTATTTAAATAATCAAAAAGATTAATACACATCTCAATAATAATTTATCTTGGCGACAAACGCAAACGAAGCGTATGGTATTTTTTTGTCATTTGACAATAAAACATTATAAACGCCCGAATTGAATGGGAATTTCCATGTCGCAAAAGCTTTTGGCAATAAATCCGAAGTCATTGAAACATTACGTATTTTATAGTTTCCCTCTGGCAATGGACATCTCTCAGGTAAATTTCCATATTTTCTCAAATTTTTCATTATTAACTTCATGGGAGAAGCATCATAGAGTTTTCGGCAACAATCCATCGTTTGGTTAATACCGTAAAGTCTTGTTTTTCCATAAAATAGATCTATCTGTATTTTTGATATAAGACTATTGATCTTCTGTTTCAACACCAAATCGGCATTTACTACATTCTTCTCAGTGAACTCCATTCGTATTTCCGAAGAGGGGGCAAGTGAGGTGCAGTTTATATCCGATAGGGTGACGAACCACTTTCCCTAATGACAATGTGACAATTTTTTATTAATTTTAATTTGATGGAAAAAAATACCTGCACGAAAACGGCTATGTTTATTATTAAGAAAAATAAAATATTTTTTCTCTTCATGATGGCTTTCCGGTAATCGCGAAAATACAACTGACTCTTTTAAGCTAAGGTAATTTCTATACTTTACATTTTTTTTAAATAAAAAAAATTGCTGCTAAATTATACTAATATTTAAATAATTATTTGTTTCAAAAGTTGACAAATTTTTTGAATACATATAGGAAAAAAGTATTTTGATTACACTGTGTGACAGCGAAAACCAACAACCAAGCTGATGAGTGATCTTTGAGCACGAATCCAAGTCAGATTTTTGCGGCAAATTAAGTTTGAAAATAAGGTTTGTCATAGGTTGTTTGAAAAGTTTCTTATTTGTAGTTTGATACGCTTGTTGTGCAACGAAAAATTGTTCGTCATAACTAGATAAATATTTTTTGTTTAGATCGTAGACCCCACACCACCTCTCTTTACCAATCTTTTAAGGATTTTTTAAAGTATTTTTGAAAGAAAATGGCCATACGTGGTGAACCGTTAGGAACAGTATCATAATGTCTGTGGAAAAAATATTCCTCATACAAAGTAAGCATGGGTCCCGAATAGGGCAGCCAATACCTGGATCTCGAGAACCGGGACCCCGGGAATACCGAACTTTTTCGGTACCGGAATCCCGGTACTGAGACGTCTTCTGAATCCCGAGATTTCGGTACTGAAAATTTCTATGTAAAATTATTAAAAAAAAAATAGTAGGGTAGGAGCGGGCATGTTGAATTACTTTTTAGAATTTAGGTTGTAGCGCGCACATAAAGTCACATATCGCTCCAATGGTTAAGCCATTCGATAGAGTGATACCTTGACTACATTTCATAGAAGAACTTTTTTTTAAAATGTTTTATTAACTGGCCTTCAGGTCAATTTAAAGGGTGATTCAACATGCCCGCCGATTTACAAGTGGTGCGGGTAAGATGAATAACTGTAATTTTCAATACATTTTCCATACTTAAGAATGAAAAAACGTTATTTTTAAGTATTTTATTAAGTAAAAAATTTAAATATACACTACATAATGTAAATATGAAAAAAAAACAATGAAATTCACAATTTAGTTAATCGCTTATTTAATTTTTTTTGTTGTCCAATTTTTGATTGTTTACCTGCTGCGTTTTTATAAAAAATGTAAAAAATCATCAAGAAACAAACAAAAATTGATAAAAGAACAAGGAAAATGTGAAACAAACGTCAAAAAAACAAAAAATACGTAAGAAAAAAATGATTCAACTTGCCCACCAAGCCGTTATTCAAATTACCCGCAATCCACTTTTTTGATATTTTCTCTTAGAAAAATCACAAAAACAATAAATTTGAATGTCCCACGAGGTTTTTTTTATTCTAGAGGTGTTGCACATGACTTTTAATACAAAAAATTTCCAGATTGACAAAAATTTGTATGAGAAATGGGTAAATCACTGTATAGTCTAACAGGGCCGTACCGACTGGGGGGGGATGGGGGGGGAGGCTCCCCCCCCCCCCCCCCCCCAATAAGTCTTCAGTTGGGAATTTGACCCTTAGGAGTTGGGAAATCTCACTTCTTGAAGATGTGAGATTTCCCAAGTTGGGAAATCTCTTTTGTCGATTTTCCAAAATCCCAACTTGTCTTTTTCTACCTCAAATTTTCTATTAGTGAACAAAGGCGTGTTTTATGACTTGTTTGTGTTTCCACATGCCATTCTGCTTTGGCGACAGCGTCACAGCGAGTTGGGAGAGAATGAATAAAAGGCTTTGAAAGAGTAGAGTAGACACTCGACCATGGGGGGAGTATAATGTTCTCATCAGTTTATGGCACAGAACTATATAACATAGTATGGTGACACAAAGCTCTGCTGAAAAATGGTCCCAAAAGTATTTCCCTCTTTATCATACTTAAACGCATCCACTGAACTGTATAATATCGCGAAATTCAAATTTCGTCCGCCGCGAAATTCAAATTTCACAAGTTTGAGATTAACTTTATGCGCCAACACCATTCCGAAAGTCTATTTTCCTTTGACAGCTCACGGTTTAAACGAAAGGACTATATTTATAGTCATACGGTTATCTCGCTCTTACTTAACTCGTTTTGATTCATTGAACTGTATTGAAATGGGACCATTTGAGACAGCAAATCGAGCGATCTAGTATATTCGTGCTGAAACAGTGAGTTTTGAAAATATAGTGTAATTGTTGTACCATCGGTGTTCGGATTTTTTAAACAAATGAATAGGTAAGAACTGTTTCAAGTAATATGTATTTAATTTCTTATAAGTTTATGTCAACACTGGATTCGGATAAAATCTGAATACAAAAGAAAGTGCCAAAAATAAGCGATATAAAGTGAAATGTACTTCTTGTGGTCACAAGTCGCATAAGATTATTAGTGTTTACCCTTTATTTAATTGTGAAAAATAAAAAAAAATTACTTTCTTCTACGGAGTGCAATAAAGTATTGTATTCATGAAAAATTTCGACCTCTTAATTTTGCCTAAAAAAAATTTCCCGATCACTCCTGAGTCGATTGGAGTCATATTAAAAAAATGTCGTTCTGTCTGTCAGTCTGTCAGTTTGTCTGTCAGTCTGTCAGTTTGTCTGTCAGTCTGTGTACAAGATTTCTCAAAAACTAATAAAGCTAGAGCCATGAAATTTTATAGGCATGTTGGGTCCTGAAATGGGACGATCCTATCAACTTTTGGTGGAAATCCGTTAACCGGAAGTATCCAAAATGGCGGTTTTTCAAAAATCGCAATTTCGTTTTTCTCGATTTACTCCCAAACTACGCGTTTTTTAGTGGCCCTAAGTACGACGAAACTTTTAGAAAATAAAATTTCCCACACTTTTGTCTTTAGATATAACTCGATATCTCAACCTGTTATCGAGATAAAACGTTATTTCCAAAAAAAAAAAACAGTTTTTGCGATTATCTCGAAAACTAAGGGGTTTTTGCTGACTGAATGTATGAAGTGAAATAATGAGAATGACATTCTGCACAATTTTGTTTCTTACCGTTATTGAGATATTTAGATTAAAATATAAAAAAATATGTTTTTGCAAATTACTGGCAAACTAACGATTTTTCGACAAATTAATTTAAGGAAAACTTGGAGATGTTAAAATTTTCTACCTTTTTGCCATTTACCGTAAATTGATATCTTTTACAGTTCTCAAGCTATCTCAAATTTTGTACGTTTTTGATATTTTTGAATAAACAAAGAATTTATTGGGATGTCGTCTTTGAATAAACCAAGAATTTATTGGGATGTCGGCAGGATCGTAGATTTTGTAGAAGTAAGTTTTGTGTTGACCACAACTGATATTTCATTATATCAGTTGTTTCTTGTCAGAGATTCTGGGCAAGGAAAAGGAATTTTTATTATGTACATCCCAGTTGGGAAAAATTAGATGTTCGAGTTGGGAAAATTGAGACGTCTCCCCCCCCAATCCAGAACCTTCGATACGGCCCTGTAGTCTAATATTTACTTTTAGAGCCAAAAACACACATATTCCTATCACTTACGATATAAATAAGGTATCGCTGTCAAAATTTTATGGCAAGTAGAGGACATTAATACTACCAATATACTAAAATTTCAAAAAAATTGACTGGATAGTTTTTTTCAAATTTGGCAATAATTCAACATGCCCGATAATTCAACATGCCCGCTCCTACCCGACTACAAACCCCAAATTCAGTTCCGACAAAAAATTATAACGGTGGTTTTCCGGAATTTATATTAAACATAACAAAAGCTATAATTGCCAATCTGGCTACCAAAATTCTACTTTGAAGTCAAACTTTCCAATTAGATTTTTTAAAATTTATTCCAATCGGATTTTGATGTATGGGAGATTTATGTAGAATCATATCCTAAATAACTTTTGCTCTTGGACTTTTTTGATAAGATGAACCGTTTTTGAGATATTCACAAAAAACGTTTTCGTTCGTATGGGGGTACTCCCCGGGATCCCGGGATTTAAAAATCCAACATCGAATTCCCGGTACCAAAAAAATGGTCCGGTATTGGCTCCCCTAGTCCCGAAACAACATAACGGTTTTTAGTTGTTTACTCCAAAACTACGCGTTTTCAGTGGTCTTATATGTGATGAAAGTTGGAGACAATGAAATTTCCCACATTTTGGTCTTTATTATATATAAATAGTGCTTAAGGCTCCGTTTACATCTGACACTTAATTCCGCGAACAACTTTTGCTAAGTAAATTTACTCTGCGATAGATGAACGAATTTCGGGGAATAAATTCTGAATACAATTTGCGGTTTTAATTCTGCCCACAGCGTAAAATTAATATAAAAACAATTTAAAAATGCGAAAAATCAATGATCTCCTGTTAAGCATATTAATTTTTATAATTGCATGTCTTGCAGTGACGCTGCATGTGATTGACCGTGTAACGGTAATCATTAAGCGTTAATTCTTTAATGCTTTATGCAGCGCACAAAAGGGGTAATTATTGCACTGTAATTAATAAACGCTGTCAGATACTCACAATCAATGTCGTTCAAAAAGTTGTTCTTCTTTGTGATTTTTTGGGTTATTTATTGAGTACAGAGTATTGTTCGGTCAATGACAAGAAGTAGCAATGAAATTTTAAACAAAATGAATTAATAAAATTTTTTTTATTGTCTTCTTTGAAAAGATCAAGAAGGTGAAACTTAAAACATAATAGAATTGATTCAAGTTGAATTTTCCGGTGACGTAAAAAAAGGTTTGTTCCAGTGACCTTTTGTTGAAATTAAAATCGCTCTTTAAATATTTAAATATTCATCATTTTATGCAAACCAATTTCGCACCTTGGAGGAAAATCAAACATTTTCTTACTTTATATGGAAATTTTCACCTCCAATGACAAAGTTTTTGGGAGAGCAAAAGCGTAACACTTTCCTTAAACACTATAAACAGATGATTAAGGTATCCAATACCGTATAAATCCGATTATCACAGCATCATATTCGTATATAAAACATGTATAAAATGTAAATGGATTTCGGGGTAACTTACCTATCATCGCTAAGGTGATTATGGCCCACAAATTGCCGTCTGGGATGAAATTAACCACTAAACAAGCAATCCCGGCAACCAGCATGTAAATAACCAAATTAATTCGGATACCCAGCTTCAGGACAACAAGGATGCTAACACATATCGAGAACGCTTCGACACCACCAGCGATTGCCTGGAAAGAGAAACAAAATGAACAATAAGTGTAAGAGCGGGATGGCGAATTGTGAAACAGAGTCAAAAACACAAACATTATGTTATTACAACAATAACATCAATGGGAATATTTTAGGTGGTGCAAGGGTAGGCACTGAAAATGGGGCTAATTTTGGGTTGTTTTGTTGTTGTGAGGATCTTGTAATGCTGTTGATTACAAATGATGGCTCTCATGGCTTTTAGGATATTTTGTTTTAGTTCGGTTTAACCTTTGCTCTTTTAGCTCTTAAGACGGATTGAATTTGAAATCAAAGCGATTTGGACATATTTAATCATTCATTGATTGTTGGCCCACTTTCGCAATGTAAAATTTGACCTTTCATTATACCATTTGTATTAATTTTAAAACATAAGAAAAGCTGCAATTGCCAAGGCCAATTGTTAAATACTCTATATGAGGCGTTAAAAGCTAGAGTGGACCAACCCACATGTCGAAATCGTGATTTTTTTTGTGTTTGAATCACTATTGCGAGTGAGTTTTTAGACAAAAATGTTTGGATGCACCAAAAAACGTTTCAACATTGAGTGATAAAGCCCACAGTCAATAATAGTATAGAGTGGAAAAGCTTCAAAAACTCGATTATGTGGGTTGGTCCACTCTAGCTTTTAACGCCTCATATGAGGTCAGACAAAATATTTATTTACAAAAAATCTATTTGTATGGAAGAGGGGGGAAGGAGTGGATTTTAATGGAACGGTTATGTAAAATCATATTCTAAACACATTTTGTCTTTAAACATTTTTCAATACAATGCACCGTTTTCGAGAAAATCGTAAAATTTTTTTTTACAATTTTCTCGAAAACGGTGCTTTTTTATTTGAATGGACGAGTGGGTAAGGGATGGCTCAATTTAATTTTGGTGTAGTGAAAAGTTATGTAAAATATAGCCTGAAAGTTTTCCTTTCATTTATTTTCAAACGATTGCGCTATAGATTTTAAAATGTTTGCAGTAAAGATCTTCAACTGGCAAAGTCGGACCATGCCTCCTCCCTCCCCATACATACCAGTTTTTTGCAATTTTCTCGAAATCGGTGAGCCCCATTGAAAAATGTATTAAGGTAAAATGTGTTTAAAATAGCATTTTACATAAATCCTCCATACATAAAAATTCAGTTGAACCACTCCTTACCCCTTCCCTATACAAACGAAACTATTTTTTGCAATTTTCTCAAAAACGATGAGTCATATTGAACAATTTATTAAGGTAAAATGTGTTTAAAATAGGATTTTATATAAGGCATCAATACATCAAAATCGGACCACTGCTTCCCATCTGCTATACAAATGGAATACTCTTTTCCTGTTTTCTCGAAAACTATGCGTCGTATCGAAAAATTTATAAAGACAATATGGGTTTAGAACAGGGATCTTAAGCCCTGTGCACCAAGGGTAAATTCGAAGCTCAATTTATCCTTTTATCCATCGATTTTTTATGCTACCTGTTTCATTCTGGCTTGTACGCAAACTGCATACATACGGATATGAAAGAAATAATCTGTTTCACTTTACATATAACCCGTTCTGCTTCCACTTGTGCATTTTGCATATCATGGAGCTTTGCTGAGTTCTAAGCAAGGCCATTTATGCGAGATATTTTTATTAGCTCAGTTGTCATTTGGACATTGACTGAACCAGTAGTATATTTCGCGTATTTTAACACTGCTGAAAATCATGAAGCGTACTGTCTCAAAAAACGACACGAGTTTTGGACATGATTGTTTCTTTATTTGGTGTAATAACACAATGCAATGTTTAATATGATTTCAGGAAATTAAAACAATAAAAAAATACTATTTAAATAGGCATTTTCAGTCACTCCATAAAATATAAATTGATCAATTTAATGTTTTTGATTTGATGAAATTATTTTTATTTTCCGATTGTAATTCGGAAATTTTATATAAAAGTTTTTCATTATCAAAACTTTTTTTAACGTAAAGTAAAACAATTAACAGTGTCTCAAAACCAAAAATCGCGAAAATGAGCTTTCAACAAAGTTTGAACTTGGCTCCGAGAGCAAGCCCTATAAACAAGTAAATCGCTTGTCAGTGGTAGTGAATACCCGAGAGCTTTCAAAGCTTTACTGACCCTGGTTTAGAATAGGATTTTACATAACCTTTTTATACATCAAAATCCAATCGGACCACTTCTTCCCCCCTTTTCTATTCAAATTGAATGATTTTTTTTATTTTCTCGAACAGGGCGGCTCGTATTGAAAAATTTATTCAGGTAAAATCTGTTTAGAATATGATTTTACATAACCGTACCATACATCAAAATCCGATCAGATCCATATATAAATGGATTTTTGTTTTAAATAAACATTTTGTCTATCATATAGAGTATTTGACGATTGGCCCCTGGCAATTATAGCTTTTCTTATGTTTTTTATCCAAAATTACTAATATTTTTGGACTGAAATTTTGGGAAATTATTAGTACCAAAAAAAAATCCAGCTTATATCTCTGGTTGGACACTTTTTGTTCCCCTATCCCTCTGTGTCATTTGAGTTATCAAAAGATGTATCCCAAAGTCAAGGACAATCGGTTCAATCGTTTTAGATAAGGAAATAAAAACTGACTTTGTATTGAATTTTACCTCCCTTCTTTGACTCTCCCCTTTGCACGTTCAGTTAGAGGTTGTCTATAAAATACAACAGGATTTTAAAAGTAGCCAAGGGGAGGATGGGGATGGGGTAACGGCGTCTTGTTTTTGTTAAATTTTTGGAAATGTGATAAATGGCATTAAAAATATATAAAAAATCGATAGATGTAAATATTTTTATAAGCTTGTAATATCTATCGATTTTTTACGGAAATTTGTTTTAAAATCTGCTCTCGGAATTGCTTTTAACCAAAAATATATTTTTTAAACATAGAAACAATTCGATTTCACATGCAATAAATATAAGATATTCTTTTATTTTCAATATCTACAAGATTTGTATTTTCTTTACTTTATTTGTGTTACTTACCGTATTTACGTAGATATTTCCACCTAGATTGCTTAAATGGAGCGTAATCCCGAAATATATGAGTATCAATGTGAACCATACGACCAATGTTAGTAGAGTTGTCCGTCTAAATTCCTTGTTGAAGACGATAAACAATGGCACGGATGGATCCTGGTCCTTTGGATAAGCTTCCAGTGACTTCTCATAATTGGATTGAAGCGTTCGACCGTTCATACGGCAAGCTCTTTCAATCAAACGTTTTAGTTCTTCGAGACGTCCACGTGCCAGGAGCCAGCGGGGCGATTCCGGAAGACAATACCTGGAAATTCACAGAAAATAAATTCATGAAAAACACTCTGGAAATCCAATAAATACAATAAAGAAATAAGTGACACATTAAATACACTACAGTAGAATAGATTTTATGGTCGCACGGGAGTTTAATCTCGAAGATGAGGTGTTTTAACTTTCACACGAGACCAGGGTGACCATTATTTGCTGAAATAAAAAGCTCGGAAGAAATGATGGGTGGGGGGGGGGGGGGTCAGACAGGGTCATCTGTGTAGAATTATGCAAACACCTTGAGTAATTTAAAATAGTTTAGGGTAAAGTCGGGTGATATGGCACCCTTTTTTTTAAATCGGCATAACCCAAAAAGTAAAAGAGATTTTTGATTCAAACAAAAACGTTTTTATTCTTAAAATCAACTAGTAAAACAAAAATAAAAAATAAATAGGATTTCACTCCTAAAAAAGTAAAAATTTTAACAAAATATAAATTCATTGAAAAAACCATATCCCCCAAAAGTGTAGGGGATACGGCACCCTACCTTAGGTGATATGGCACCCTACTTGTTTTTTAAGTCCTTTTTGCCACACGAGTTGCAAGTGTTGACAAATGATGTGCATGAGTCATGGGACCACAAATGGCAAACAATGCATTTAACCCACTCGTCGGGTTTAGTGGTCTTAGCATAGTCTTCACCACATCCAGTGCAAATGTTTTCCTCAAAATCTTCAAACCTATCGGAGTCGTCTTGTAATGCAATATTTTCTTCTTCAGATGTGGTTTCATCTACCATCGCTCGTTCTTTCGTAATTGATTTTTTTTGATTAGTTACGTTTTCTGAGGAAGTAAGGATTGGAGCCTTTTGTTTTCTCGGGTTTGGCACCCGTTCCATATCACCTCAGAAAAAAGGTGCCATTTCTCCTTTCACACATCGCCAATGATTTTCATATTTTACTGAAAACTCGCGCTCAATCAAGTCTGTTTCATACACACAAACGAAAACACATCAGATTCTGCTTGTTTTGGTTTGTGAACGGTAAACTTGCTCCAACTGTACTTACCAAAATTCAGCCACTCAAAAAACAACAAAAAGTAGTTCGTCTAAAATTTCAACTTTTTTTTCCTGTTCTGTCACACAAAAACAAAATGAAAAGAGCTTTTGTTTCGCGGTCTTCACACTTCGGCCTTATTGGAGAAACTGAACTAAGTTCTTGGAGAATGATTTTGATTCTAGTGTTGCCAATGGGAGAATTTGAAAGGGTGCCATATCACCTAAAGTGCCATATCACCCGACTTTACCCTAAGCTGTATTTAAACAAAAATAAATTACATAAACTCTTAAGCTTTGTACACACTATAGAAAAAATAGGCGAGAGTTTGAGAATCTCGCTAGGGACGTGTAGAGATCTACTCGACTTTTTCTTCATTTTCGGTACAGATTTTTTTTTTGCATTTAGTAATCGTTTGTGATTTTGGTTGAGTCTAGAGCAGGGCCAGGAAAGCTTTGAAAGTTCTCGGGCATCCACTACCACTGACAAGTGATTTACTTGTTTATATGGCTTATTCTCCGAGCCACTTTGTTGAAAGCTCTTTTTCGTTATGCTTGGTTTTGACACTGTTAATTGTTTTACTTTACGTTAAAAAAAAGTTTTGATAATGAAAAACTTTTATATGAAATTTCCGAATTACAATCGGAAAATAATAATTTCATAAAATCAAAAACATTAATTTGATCAATTGATATTTTATGAAACGACTGAAAATGCCTATTTAAATCGTATTTTTTATTGTTTTAATTTCCTGAAATCATAGTAAACATTGCATTGTGTTATCACACCGAATAAGAAAACAATCATGTCCAAAATTCATGTCGTCTTTTGAGACAGAACGCTTCATGATTTTCAACAGTGTTAAATTTTTCATGATTTTCAGCAGTGTGAAATACACCACCGCTTCAGTCAATGTCCTAATGACAACTGAGCTAATAAAAATCTCTCGCATAAATGGCCTCACTTAAGGTGATGGCCCAATAGAAGCTTTGCATGCTTCGCTTGCTTTACTCGCTTTGACAGCTGAATTGAACTCCATGTTTCCTTATGGGAGTTGGCCCAATACCAAAGCGCTTAAAGCAAAGCAAAGCAAGCCAAGCTTCGATTTGAACAATTTTCAATTCGACGCTTTGCTTTATACGCTTTGACAGTTCAAGTTTGTAATTTCGTGTTAAAAGGTTTTCAATTTCGTGTTAAAAGGATTGAAATTAAGTAAGTTAATTTGTTTACTTTTATAAATAAACTAAACAGTTAATTTGCTATTAATATTGTAGGAGACATGTTCGAGGAAAAACTAATTAATGAGGACTTTAAGCATAAATCCGTGTGGGATAAAACAACAGTTCTTTAAAGGAATCGAATTGAAAAAGAAAAGGCTTGGAATGCAATTGCTAATGCTGTCGAGCACTCTGGTAAATATTGTATTATATTTTTAATGCCGTTAATATATAAATTATTGTAATTTTTAGATCAAAGCTATAAAAAAAGGTGGAAAAGTTTGCGTGACAGATTTGTTATGGAACATAACTCATCTAAGAAAGCCCGTGGTAGTGCAGCATCTGATCGGAAATATTGGCAGCATTACGATTCATTATTGTTTTTGAAAGACCAAATCACTCCAAGAAGATAAATTGATGAAATCTAGAAATAATAAAAATCTATGTGGAATTTTTTGCAGAACTTGTTCTAATATTCCCGAAACCACATTAATGTCCCATCATGAATATAACATATAATATATCACAAATATCGTCTAAATCCATTTTTTCAAATTAAATTTGCGTCTCCCAATTCAATTGATTGTATCAAAGTCGTATGTCAAAAGCTTACATTGGGCCTAGTTATGCTTTGCTTGCTTTGACCGCCTCGAATGCTTCAGCAAAGCAAAGCAAGCGAAGCAAGCAAAGCTTCTATTGGGCCATCACCTTTAGAACTCAGCAAAGCTCCATGATATGCAAAATGCCCAAGTGGAAGCAGAACGGGTTATATGCAAGGTGAAACAGATTATTTCTTTCATATGCGTATGTATGCAGTTTTCGTACAAGCCAGAATGAAACGGGTAGCATGAAGAATCGATGTATAGAAGGGCAATTTGAGCCTCGAAGTTGCCCTTGGTGCCATGGCTGCAGCCCGCTGGTCTAGAGGAAAAAGGACTTAATTTGAAGGAAATCTCTCTTAAATTGTAAGATGGACACTGGAGGAAGAAAAAAAATCACTGCGACGAACAAAATAAATGAACAAAGGAAAAAAAATCGGAAAATAATGATCTGTGGAGAGTGGCATATGATTTATACTGCAAGTGATTTTTTATGAAATTGTGTGGGGACAAAATTTTATTTCAAATTGCTGAATTGTCGCGTAATTTTTATACTTTATATCATATACCACATAGGAGTACATTAGTATACAATTTGTAATGCATCGAACCAATCGTCGGACACAAGAATCAACTACACCAGGGTGTTTGGCATAACAAAAGATTTTGATTTCAGCATGTCCGTCCGTCTGTCTGTCCGTGAACAACGTAACATTCGAAGGGATTGAGCTAGAGACTTGAATTTTTTTACAGTAGTGTTTCTCGTAAATGGCAAGGCTTCTTGATCGGGCAAAATCAGAGCATTCGCTCTCCCCTCCCCTATTCAAACAACACAGTTTTTTGCGATTTTCTCGAAAACGGTGCAACGTATCGAAAAATTTATAAAGAAAAATTTATATTAATGTGTTTAAAATATGATTTTGCATGGCAGTTCCATACATCAAAATTCAATCGGATTACTCCTTGCCACTCTTCCCTACAAATGAATTTTTTTCATAAAAATTTTGTATGCCCTCATATAGAGTATTTAACGATTGGCCATTGTCGATTGTAGGTTTTCTTATGTTTTCATTTTCTAATTCAAATTATTCCCGGCACTTTTTGTTCCCCTATCCCTCTGTGTCGTTTGAGTTATCAAAAAATGCATCCCAAAGTCAAGAACAATCGGTTCAATCATTTTAGATAAGGAAATAAAAACTGACTTTGTATTGAATGTTACCTTCCTTCTTTGACTCTCCCCTTTGCACGTTGAGTTAGAGGTTGTCTATAAAATACAACAGGATTTTAAAAGTAGCCAAGGAGGGGGGGAGGATGGGGGTGGGGTTAAATTTTTGGGAATGTGATAAATGGCATTAAAAATATGGCATTCAATTTATTCCCGAAAAATAACAAAAGTAATTGTTTTCAACGCAATTGGAGCGAACCATCAAATTCTAAATACATTTCGCTCCGCCCCCGACCGTGTTAACACTCTGAAGATTTCTACTAAAATTTTCTCTCGAGTTACTTGAGATTTTCGTGTAGAATTCTCGTCTCGTGTAAACATGTTTGGTTGAGGAGATTTGGTTTTAGTAGAGCTCTCGCCTATTTTCGTGTACACGATACTTTAAAAAGTTTAAGAGAATTTTTAAGGAACTTCATCAAAAAGATAACAAAATCAAAAAATATTAAAAAAAAAATTTTTATGAGATCAAAAAGAAGACATGTCCTGGTAAAAGAAGACGTCTGGTCACCCTACAAGAGACTCGATTCGATATATCAATAACGGACAATCGTGGTGGATTTTGCCAGTATTTTCCACTTACAATATTTTCTTAGAACGTTTTTTATCCAAACAATAGCGTAACACGAATAGTTTTCTAAATCTCGTAAGAGAGCACGAGTGTGGTATTTTTATTCTCAGAAGTCCATATTTTCACGATGTTAGTTGTGCGAAAAAAAATAATATTGTAACGTGCATAACATATAAATCTGTTTTTATATTTATTAAAGGACAATTCTGAACAAATCATATTATGAATTGTCTATTATATGTAGCCAAAATATATAGTATGAATCATGCAAAATATCATTTTTAAATTCAAGTTCTTAATAACAATAGCTATTATCGAACTGTAAAAAAGACTAATATCTTTCCGAGCCGTTTCCGAGAAAAATTCGAAAAGGTCTTTATGCTAAGTTGGATGTAAAATCTAGTGTAAAAAGTATTAAATTATTATGGGTATTCACAAAAGGTATTAAATTGGCTATTTTCGTCGCAAAAAAACTATTTATTAAAATTTTGTGAACAACAAGAAAATACACGGTCCCATTTGTTGCAAGTTTAACCCTGCTTTGTGTAAAATATTAAATTTGGGTAAATATGTGAACTTGGCAATCCTATCAAATCTGATACTTAAAAATTGTTTATTAACGCTAGAAGGCTAACCATTGAAAATATGGCTAAACGGCTAATTCTCGTCGAAACGAAGAAAATGCGATGCAAAACACTCACGAGGTTCAAATGATCTTCATCGAGTACAGTTCTGAAGGCGCTCGTTACGATATTTTAAACACTAACATTAAATACAAAAATAAAACATAAGAAAAGCTACAATTGCCAGGGGCCAATCGTCAAATACTCTACATGACGACAGGCAACATTTTTATTTAAAAAAATCCATTTTTGTGGGGGAAGAAATAGTCTGATTGGATTTTGGTGTATGGAACGGTTATGTAAAATTTTACACATTTTAAATACATTTTATCTTCATAAATTTATCGAAATGCTTTACAGTTCCGTTTCTCATAATAGCAAGGCTGAGTTCTTGAATGGGCAAAATCGGAACATTCTTCACTTGCCCCTGCATACAAACAAAAAAGTTTTTTTTCGGTTTCTCGGTAACGGTAAGTCGTATTGAAAAATTTATAAAGGTAAAATGTGTTTAGAATAGTGTTGAGATTCTACATAACTCTTACATTCATCAAAATCCAGTTGAACGACTCTTTCTCCCCTCCCCCATACAAATAGAATTCTTTTTCCCTATCTCCTCGAAAACGGTGCATCGTGTCGAAAAATTGTTAGAGACGAAATGTGTTGAGATATGATTTTACATAACCATTCCATAGTCCAAAATCCAAACGGACCATTCCTTCTCCCTATTCCAATTGTGTGGATTTTTTTCAATAAAAATATTGTCTGTCCTCATATAGAGTATTTGACGATTGGCACATGGAAACTTTTTTGGTTTAAAAATTCTATTTTAGTTCAAAAATTAAACATTTTTGTTTAAAAAATTCAACTTTTTAGGTTTCAAAATTCAACTTTGGTTTAAAAATTCAACCTTTAAACACCGTAAACACTAAAAATTTTGAAAGGATAGAGCTAGAGGCTTTAAATATTTTTACAGTTGCGTTTCTAGTAAATAGCAAGGCTAAGTTCTTGAACGGGCAAAAACGGACCATTCGTTACCCCCTCCCCCATACAAACGAAACAGTTGTTTGCAATTTTCTCGAAAACGGTGAGTCATATTGAAAAATTTATACAGATAAAATGTGGTTAGAATAGGATTTTACATAATTCATCTATACATCAAAATCTAATCGGACCACTCCTTTACTCCTCTCCTATACAAATGGATTTTTTTTAAAGAAAATTTTGTCTGTCCTCATATAGAGTATTTGACGACTTGCCCCCGACAATTGTAGCTTTTCATATGTTTTGGTTTAAAAATCGATCTTAGCTTTAAGAATTCTATTTTTATACCCGTATGGTGAAACCAAAGGGTATACTAACTTTGCCTTACCGTTTGTAACGCCAAGATCCCGTCATCACACACAAAAATGAATTGCACCAGTGTGTTTAGAATGATAAAAATAATTAAATTTTGCATGTCCGTCCGTCCGTCCGTCCGTCTGTCCGTCCGTCTGTCCGTCCGTCTGTGGCGCGGATTGCGGGCGCACGGATTGAGCTACAGACTTGAAATTTTGCACAGATCCGTTTTTCGTAAAATGCGAGGCTAAGTTCGTTAATGGGCAAAAACGAAAACGTGTTTTGCGAATATCTCAGAAACCGATTGGAACAAATTTTAAAAAATCTTATTGGAAAGTTTGACTTCATAGTGGAATTTTGATAAAACTGTTCGCCATTCACTTAAATCACCATACGGGTTTTCAATAATTGCCAGATTGGCAATTATAGCTTTTGTTATGTTTTCATTAAAAAATGCAACCGAAAAGAAGAAAATTTTAATGATTTAGTTGAAAAAGCATTCTGGTTTAAATTCTTCGTTCCCATTTTGAAACTCAAAAAACGTAAATTTTCCAACGTACACATTAGCCATTTTAGTGCCAAAGTAATCATTTTTGCATCAATTTACATCGCTGACCACGCGGGTAGTGGTTGAGACAGATTGGTTTATAATAATCGACAAAAAACAGTCCGATTTTGAAATTAAAAAAAAAAATCAGATTTGCGCTATAATTTGGCTTAAAAGATAAAAATAAAATAACTCATGATGATCAATTTCATAATATTCCTTATTTAAATTGTATAAATTGAATCTATATATTATATCTTACCACATTAGAAGCAGTGCAAACCATGGCGCCGATATAATCAATTGCATTAGCCTCCAGTCACGTATTAAATAAGCGATACCAGCTGTTATAATGTATGTGATTGCCACCGGGAGGATATTCAATATCCCAATTATTGTTCGCCATTTTCCACTTACCAATTCAACGACCAAAACAAAGCTAACCACTGTGACAGACATTGATGCAAATCCAATTACAACCCTTAGGGTCATGAACATCACCAGTGATCGGGAGAAGGTTAATAGAGTACCTGAAGCGAAACGTGAAGTGTAAAGAGATGAAAAATAATGTGAGAAATTCGCTAGAATGAGATGAAGAGTGAACTTTTGCCTAATTACGAGAATGAGAGAAGGGTAAAGAGGATGTGAGAGGGAGAGACAGAGGGCGGTATAGGGAGGAAATTACCTGGTCAGGAGATACTGGGACGAAGTAAGTTTGTAAGGAGCATCAGGATAACTTAATCTAAACTATGCTAAAAGATAGACAGTCGGTTAATGCAGAAGTGCCAGGAGGATTTTCTCAAAGACGCTAAAGTTTACCACAGAGTAGGGGTTTGTTTTCTTCTCAGTCAGTTTGAATGAAATCAAGCACAGGGAAAAATGGACTGAATAGCATTAGGAGGGTGAAGGAAAAAAGTCTGAATAACCAGGAGATACAATAAAAGTTTTGATTTAATCAGGATAAAATTTTCCTGCTTTTATTTCATTTGTTTTCCTTGTTTTTCTTTCAAATGCTTTTATTTCTTTATTGTGACTTTTGGATTTGTTACTTTTACCCGGGTTTTGAGCTGAGAAGGGTGAACCCTATCTGGAAATTGATTGCTTTGAGCCAGCTCGGCTCCTGTTGTAGTCGATGAATGCCCAGAAATCAAATAAGGAACTATTTTTCGCATTGTTTGTTTTGTTGTTTCCTCTACGAAATTCTGTATCCTGGTCAATAGAAGTCATATTCCCTAGTGCTTAGTGTTAGGATGCTCTTAGCTTTCTTTTCCAAACAAAAAAAAAAGGATTTGACGAGTCCGTCTTAGTTATTGTTTCCATTTTTTCTGTTTTTTTTCTGCATTCCTCAAATCTTACTTGAAGTGATAAGGCAATGCCTAGGGGTTTTCCCCAATAGACTGTTAAGTTAAGGACCTTCGAAAGGACCAATTCAAATTAGCCTGGGCAGCTAAGGTTGCTGTGGCCATTAAAGATAATTAGGAGCAAAAAACCGTTTCCATACATTTTTCGCATGGTTAAGGATGAAAATTCCCAAACCCAGACCGGTTGCCACAGAGAGAAAGGGTAGAAATCTACAAAAGGACATTTCTAGAGGAATAGAAAGTACAATGTGGTAGTGCCACATATAAATTAGCTCTACTCGAAGGACTCTTTATAGGGTTTGGGAGGAGATTTTGGCATTTGGTCCTGTTTTTCCGATTGTGCGGTATGGCTTTGTGCCTGATGGTTATTTATGTCGTCCTTAATGACACTTGTTGTATTATAGTTAATGTTGCTGGAGTACCTCTTAACGAAATACCACTACTACAAACGAGCAATCGAACAAATTAACCAACTGGGAAAATTTTGTTCGAATAATTTTATGTTTATTAGTTGAGTTGACTTTTCGCTTGGTATTTTTCCCAAACCGAGTTTCTAAGCCGCTTTTATACCATTTTGCCTTCATTTAAGGACTTACCTATGGCAATCGTTTTGTTTGTAGACAATTAATTTAAAAAAATTGAAGGAAATTTTTGAATTTGTCAAGTCGAATTTAAAGATCGTAAATTTTTAAACAGTCGACTTCAATTGTTCACAGATCATTAAATAAATTAATTGGTTATAAAGTTTTATATGAAATTAACAGTAAATTTACGTAACACTTAATTTTGTTGAAAACTAATTTATTATCTCAGGGGAAATTGAACGATTACTTTTTTTTGAATTTTTTAAAGTTTATCGCTCTTAAAAATTTGAAAAGCTTTTTTGTGACTTTCTAAAATAGCTTTGTGTTTTTTAAAATAGCTTTGTGCACTTTCTAAAATAGCTTTGTGCAGAATGGACTTCAAACACTAACCCCCCCCCCCCCCATCCACCCTCCTCCCCTTTCTCCCCCACCAGTCATAATATTTCTCGTTAGCAGGAGATACCAGCGGTTCAGGATGCAGTGCACAATACGGGGTGGACTTTAACCGGGTAAAAGTTTCCTTGCGGGACGGCCAGTCCTTGCGGGACCCCCGTTCTAAAAATCTAAAGTTTCAAAAAATTATAAGGTAACTGTTGAACTTGTTAAGAAAAATGTACCGCAAGTAAAAATTTACAACATACAACGTGAAATAAAAAAACAAAGTGTAATAAAAGCATAAGACAAGTTACAATTGACAGGGGCCAATCGTCAAATACTGTATATCAGACATCATCAGCTAGTGGCTCGGCTGGCTCATCACACAGATTGGCTTTAACAGCGTAGCCACTATAATCGACCTTTTATTGTGTGCTGTAATGCTTGTGTGCGCGGCTTCGGGTCGCAGGAATAAAACGAATCGTGCTTTCAGTTGGAATCGGGGTGTTATTAGCATGACGCATTTCATTTTAAAGGTAGAACCAGAAACATACGTCCGTGCGTGCGGCATGATTTTGTTTTGGCATCTAGTAGTTGTCACCGCGTCTAAAAGTGACAACTACTAGCGGCAGGGGACGCGGCAACGCGTCTGAGCAACGCGCAATTATACATTTACTCATATAAGTGCGTAGTTTTTACCTTCACCGCGTGGGTGCCGCACGCACGAACGCGTAATTGTGGTTTGTGTCAAGCCATTGCCGCGGAAGGTTGTTTTCCATTGAACAGTATTTTTATTTGTAGTGATTATAAATTTTGATTGTAAAGGTAGCGACAGTTACTTTGATGGCCCTGCTCTATATGATGACCTACGAAATGTTTATTTATTTAAAATCTCTCCTATAGAGAAATAAAGTGGTCCGATTGGATTTTGATGTATGGTACGGTTATGTGAAATCATATTCTAAACAGATTTTAGCTTTATAAATTTTTAATATGACTCACCGTTTTCGAGAAAATTGCAAAAAACCGTTTCGGTTGTATGGGGGAGGGGAAAGGATTGGTTCAATTTTACCAGTTCAAGAACTTAGCCGATCCATTTACGAGACACATAACTATACAAAATTTCAAGTCTCTAGCTCAGTCCTTTCGAAAGGTATGGTGTTAATGGACAGACAGACGGACGGACGGTCAGACGGGCGGACGGTGTAGTTCATTTTTGTGTCCGATGATTACAAACGGTATACTAAATCTAATATACTACTATATGATATATTATATAGAGTATAAAAAATCGTAGCGTATGTCGCGATGTCTTTGCATTCCCCCAAAAATGCTTGGCGGCCGCTCAGTGGGGTGTGACCCATTGGTTTATCTAAAGGTAAACATAACAAAAGCTATAATTGCCAATCTGGCAATCATTGGAGACCCGTATGGTGATATTCGTATCAAAATTCGAACAGTTATACCAAAATTCCACTTTGAAGTCAAACTTTCCAATAAGATTTTTTAAAATTTATTCCAATCGGATTTTGATGTATGGAAGTTTTATGTAGGATCATATCCCAAATAACTTTTGTTCTTCGACTTTTTTGATAAGATGCACGGTTTTTGAGATATTCACAAAAAACGATTTCGTTCGTATGGGGGGTACCCCCCCTAATGGTCCATTTTTGCCCATTAACGAACTTAGCCTCGCATTTTACGAAAAACGGATCTGTGCAAACTTTCAAGTCTCTAGCTCAATCCGTGCGCCCGCAATCCGCGCCACAGACAGACAGACGGACAGACGGACAGACGGACAGACAGACAGACGGACGGACATGCAAAAATCAATTATTTTTATCATTCTAAACACACTGGTGTAATTCATTTTTTTGTGCGATGACGGGATCTTTGCGTTACAAACGGTAAGGCAAAGTTAATATACCCTTTGGTTTCACCATACGGGTATAAAAACCGGATTAAAATCTCTTCATGGGGTTACTATCTCTACTATCTTTACTATGTCTACTAGAGATTACTATCTCTTAGTAGGCGAGAAGATTAGGGGAGGGGCCAGATGATATGAGGTAACTTTTTAATTACAGAAGAAATATCACCTCAAAGTAGGTTAAGAGGTTCAATGGTGGATCGAATGCACCGGGTGGCACAGTTATTGAAAGTATTATAAAACAAAAAAAAAGTTTTAAGTTTGTCTACCTTTAAAATATCTTAAACGACTTTTGTTCTGACTGAAGAAAAATTCAGATGGTTTCAATATCAAGTGTTCAAACCTTGATCTAAATCCAGATAATAATCACAACTTAACATATTTTATACTTAGATAACAATTACGAGAGAACAAGTGATATTAATTGTAAACAAATAGCTTCGGGGTAATGAAAAAATTAACAAAATTATGATTCGTGATTGGAGCCTTTTCTATTTGAAATGTGATTGCAAGATAATTACGATATGACAATTTGTACGTCGCATTGCCTTTATGAGTTTGATGGAAAAATTATGAGTTTGATGAGGTAGTGGAAAATTGCTTTAAAAAATAAATAAAACTCACCAATTATCGTTTGAATTGTTGCAAATATCATTAAAGTGTGTCGTCGTCCGTAACGGTCTGAAATCCATCCACTGCAAACACTTCCAACGGCGGCCCCCGCCAAAAAACACATTTCGACAACACTGAGCAGATTCTTCTGGTCACACACCAAATTATATTCGGAAACCAAAGTCTGTCCCGCTCCATCCGCATTTGAATATTCAAAAGAGTGACATTTTGTCAGATTCATTGGATCTGGCCGTTCCAAATACAATTCCAAATTTTCTTCATGCATTTCAGTAAATTTAAAATTTGCAATTGAACACGCGCCTCGCGGTTGCGTTAAATTCATCCACATTGAAACGTTCATGTCTTTCATGTTGTCCGGTCGTGCGCACCAGAAGTCTTTTTCAATGGACTAGAAAATTAGAAAAAAAATTGTTAAAATGGGTAAACAATCAAAAACCCAAAAAATAAAAATGTGTTAAAAATTCAAGATAAATCTTAAAAATCAATTGAGATTTTTCAAAGCGTTTTCGAAATATGTGTCTGAGCCTGAACAAGCAAAATCTAGTATTTCTTTACTAATACAGGAAAATTAGGCAAAAAAAAGCATGAACCTCTTAAAAAATCCTAGTTAACTGGATTTTTGCACAGACCTTTATTTTGACATAACAAACAACGTCCCAAAAGTCCATTCCAAAATTGCGCCGGCGTCGTGAGTTATTCAAGGTCAAAGGTCCAAAAAATCAGTTTTTTACGTTTATCTCACTTTGTATGGGTTGTACGTCTTTTTGAGGTTCAGATGAATTAATCACAATAAAATTCTCTACAAAAAAGGTTAAATACAATTTTCTTGTAGGACAAACAGTTTTCGAGATACAAGTCGTCAAACTATGCGTCGCACAGAGAAATTGCTATTATTCAAGGTCAAAAGTCAAATAAATCGTAAATATCTCGCTTTGTATGGCCTGTCCGCATTTTTTGTGTTCAGATGAATTGCTCCTCCGCAAATTCTCTACAAAAAGGGTTAAATAAGGTTTTTTTGTAGGGGCAATAGCTTTCGAGATAGAAGTCGAGAAACTGTGAACTGTACATTCGTTTCCCCACCACCATTGAGGTAGAATACAAGGCGCGTTTTTACATGGTTTCCCCAGTAGGCCTAATCCATATTCTTTCCACCTTCATTCATTTATTCTTCTTCTGCTTCTGCTTCTGCTTCTTCTTCTCCTTCTTCTTGTTCTTGTTGCCCTTCATCTTCCATATAGGTATCACCTTCACTTGCATTTAATGTTAAGGTACCAATAAGATCGAGTTCATCATCGACATCGTTTAAATTGTCAAAGGATTCAGTGATATCACAAGAAGCAGGATTTAAACATGATTGACCCCGACAAAAGCTACAAACGATGGAGCACGGTAATCCAATTTTTCTGCATCCACAATTGGAACCACAACCTTTTGTGCAGTTGCAAAAAACGGAAATCAGGAGTTCTTCCGGTGCTGGTGGAAGTAATGTACTACCTGGCTGAAAGAAATTGTTGTTAAATGTCCATCCCCACTGTTGAGGGTCTAAGTCTTTTCCAAGCCAAGTTTGCACCTGATAATATGGTGTTGTGCCGCTCCTATTGTGGGTGGAAGTGAAGATAATTTAACTGCCTTATTGAGTCTTGTAGATTTACCGAAACTCAAGTAGCGATAATTGTCGAAGGAGTATTCAGTTTTTGGAGCTCCGTACATTGCTAAAATAAAAAGTGTTCCATTTCTGGCAATAATATCCCGTGAGCAATTCTCTTGCTTGAATACTTCGACAAGACTCAATAAGGCAGTTAAATTATCTTCACTTCCACCCACAATAGGAGCCGCACAACACCATATTATCAGGTGCAAACTTGGCTTGGAAAAGACTTAGACCCTGAACAGTGGGGATGGACATTTAACAACAATTTCTTTCAGCCAGGTAGTACATTACTTCCACCAGCACCGGAAGAACTCCTGAATTCCGTTTTTTGCAACTGAACAAAAGGTTGTGGTTCCAATTGTGGATGCAGAAAAATTGGATTACCGTGCTCCATCGTTTGTAGCTTTTGTCGGGGTCAATCATGTTTAAATCCTGCTTCTTGTGATATCACTGAATCCTTTGACAACTTAAACGATGTCGATGATGAACTCGATCTTATTGGTACCTTAACATTAAATGCAAGTGAAGGTGATACCTATATGGAAGATGAAGAGCAACAAGAACAAGAAGAAGGAGAAGAAGAAGCAGAAGCAGAAGCAGAAGAAGAATAAATGAATGAAGGTGGAAAGAATATGGATTAGGCCTACTGGGGAAACCATGTAAAAACGCGCCTTGTATTCTACCTCAATGGTGGTGGGGAAACGAATGTACAGTTCACAGTTTCTCGACTTCTATCTCGAAAACTATTGCCCCTACAAAAAAACCTTATTTAACCCTTTTTGTAGAGAATTTGCGGAGGAGCAATTCATCTGAACACAAAAAATGCGGACAGGCCATACAAAGCGAGATATTTACGATTTATTTGACTTTTGACCTTGAATAATAGCAATTTCTCTGTGCGACGCATAGTTTGACGACTTGTATCTCGAAAACTGTTTGTCCTACAAGAAAATTGTATTTAACCTTTTTTGTAGAGAATTTTATTGTGATTAATTCATCTGAACCTCAAAAAGACGTACAACCCATACAAAGTGAGATAAACGTAAAAAACTGATTTTTTGGACCTTTGACCTTGAATAACTCACGACGCCGGCGCAATTTTGGAATGGACTTTTGGGACGTTGTTTGTTATGCCAAAATAAAGGTCTGTGCAAAAATCCAGTTAACTAGGATTTTTTAAGAGGTTAAATCCTAATTTTCCTGGATTATACGGTCAGTTAAATGATTTGCAAGCTTCTCGGTCCACAAGATGTTAAGAGAGGAGGCTGAGCAGGAGGGAGCAAGGGAGGAGGCTGAGCAGGAGGTGGTAAGGGAGGAGGCTGAGCAGGAGGTGGTAATAGGATGAGCCCAAGTAGGAAAGGGAGGCGGTGATGTAAATAGGAATCGGGAGACTCCCTGTGTAGAGCCCCGAGAAAAACATTTTGTTCTGAACGGTGATAGCAATTTAACACGTTGAGCGCCACAGGCCCACCGGTGGTCATTCTTTGAATTACACAGTAGACCGCGTGCTTACAAGCGGGTATTCCTTGGGTGACATTCTGGGACCAACATTTTTTTTATTTATTTTTATTGATTTATTGCAAGTACAGGGTGGGCCAGAATAGACGCGGGGGTTTGAATTCTTTATAAATTTTTTATTTTAGCGAAACCTATAATTTTTTTTTCAAATACATGTAGTTGATTAATGGGGAATATTTTTGGTCTAAACATGGAAAATTATATCCCGCAAGTGGTGGCCATTTTCTGCTTCGCAAATCCGTGCTCTTTCCAAGACATTTTCCATAACCTTTCGTGTTATGGCCTCGATTTCACTGCGAATGTTGGTTTTCAATTGGCTGATGGTTGTTGGCTTGTTGACGTACACCTTTTCTTTCAAATATCCCCAAAGGAAACAATCTGGAGTCGTTAGATCAGGTGAACGCGGAGGCCAATTGAAATCGCTTCTCTCGAAATAATGCTTCCGCCAAACATGTCCCGTAAAAGAGCCATTGAGCCCACCGCCCACCGGTTCGTTGTTCTATTGTGTACAGGTCCATTTTAAATTGCCCAAGTCTTCTTAACAAAATGCTGAAACAAAATTAAAAAAATAAAAATAAAAAAAAAGTTATAAAGACTTCAAACCCCTGCGTCTATTCTGGTCCACCCTGTACTACCAATTCCAAGTAAAATAGGTTTACATCCGGGGACCAAACTTAATATTTCTCAAAGCTAAATATATGTAAAAGCTTCCCACTGGTGGCCACGATGTCTCGAAATGAAACACGTAGTGTGACCACGGGTGGTTACGTTGTCCCACCATCGACATCCAATAATGACCACCGGTGATCACTTGGTCCTCTGTTGGAAAATTAAAATGTTCACCGGTGGGCACGTGGCGCTCAATGTGTTAATGGTGATAAAGGCTATAGTTACGGTGCTCATGCCAAAATGATACAATTTCACAACTTTTCTATGAATAAATCTGCACCAGTCATCCTCGATCAAATGCACCGCAGGCGAAATTCCTTTGGAAAACAGGCACGCAGTTCAATTACGACCGATTAATCGGCTTTGGCCAAAAATCACACCTTCGGCCAAACTTCGGACAAATTTCGGACAAACTTCGGCTAAACTTTAGCCAAAATTAAGCTTAATGTCTGGCCGAAGCCGAAGATGTACACTGCCGGTCAAAAAAACTTGACCGATGATAAAAAAAAACCAATTTTTCGACTTTTCACTCATGTTTCATGACTATTTGGGCCCGCTTTTCGAGTGACACTTGTTTTTTTCTTGCCATAATTAATATATTACACTTACGAAAGCCGATTTAAAAAATATTGAATCAACCTTTTTTTGTAATTTTATTATATTCTTAAGAGTGACAAAGAACCATGCATTTTTCGACGATTTTTATGCCCCCTGGCTAACGTTTGAACCAGTTGGGGTTTCACTTTCGTATTACCCCCATTGGAAAGGTAATTTGCTCTAGTTTCATGGACATAATCTCTTTTTTGGCGGGGAACTGCAGCGGGATGGTCAGCTGCCATCTTAGGCGCACTGCTTTTTTGATGGAAAAATCATTTTTTGATGGAAAAATCATTTTTTTATGGAAAAATCATTGCGCCTAAGATGGCAGCTGCCCATCCCCCTGCAGTTCCCCGCCAAAAAAGAGATTATATCCATGAAACTAGAGCAAATTACCTTTCCAATGGGGGTAATACGAAAGTGAAACCCCAACTGGTTCAAACGTTAGCCAGGGGGCATAAAAATCGTCGAAAAATGCATGAAAAAAGCAGTGCGCCTAAGATGGCAGCTGACCATCCCCCTGCAGTTCCCCGCCAAAAAAAGATATTATGTCCATGAAACTAGAGCAAATTACCTTTCCAATGGGGGTAATACGAAAGTGAAACCTCAACTGGTTCAAACGTTAGCCAGGGGGCATAAAAATCGTCGAAAATCGAAAAATTGGTTTTTTCATCATCGGTCAAGTTTTTTTGACCGGCAGTGTAAGTAAACTTTCAAATGTAAACGCAATGAAAATGAAAATTTAAAAAAGCTCATTTGAAAAAGCTATTTACTAAAAAAATCTACTAAAAAGGAAAAAAAATATCTTTTTGAGCGCTGTGTATCAGAAATAAAAGCGAGATAAATATTTATTCTATTTTCTTATGCTCTTATCTCGCTTTTATTTCCGATATACAGCGCCCAAAAACATATTTTTTTCCTTTTTAGTGCATATATTTTATATAAAAGTATTTTTTCATTTTTTTCATTTTTTTTTTAATTTTATCCTTTTTAATCATTCCGTATTTCATTAGTATCACTAAAAATCCAAGATGACGTCTGTCTTTCGCCACCTTTTGTTTATACTTTTTGATCTTCTTTTTGACTCCAGAATCAGATTCATAGACCCCAAAAACTTCCAGATGAGATTTTTCCGGAAAATTTGAGGAAAAGGATAATCACGTTTTCATTACTGGACCTTCCTGTATCCTTACAACGACGAAATAGTGGAAATATTGTGTTGTCATCGAACTTAAGCCCAATTCAGACTAACGATTACGATTGCGATTACCTCGACCAATAAGAGCTTTCATGTCTTAATCGTTTAAAGCTTTGATCTCATTGGTCGCGAAGCTGCAATCGCAATAGCACTCATAATCGGAAAATCCTAATGAAAGGTCCTGTAAGGATACCGCAAATATCCTTTCCCCCGTTTTTCACGCAAAAAATTGGCATTAGGGGTGTTTTGGGGTCTCTGATCACAAATCGGGTGTTAAAAATTTCAAAATTCGAAACCGAATTACCTGCAAGGATAACCAAATATCATTTTTCCCAGTTTTTCTCGGAAAAATTGATATTTGTGCACGCTAAAAAATAAAGTCTAATTTTTAGACTTTTTTCCTACATATAGGTCAACACCTTTTTGAGTCTAAAAACCAAACTTAAAAGTTTGAAATTATTTTCAAATTTTAAATAGTATTATCCAGTCTAAATTTAAGGTATTAAAATTTAAATTTTAGTCTAAAATAGTTTAAAAATTACGGTTTAAGTTTAAGATGTCTAAGTCTTTAATTTAGACTGGAATGCTTAAAAAATATTCATAAACTTCTAAAGTTTTAAATATAGAGAAAATAGTTTAAAACTCCACTAAACTTTCAAAAGTTTAAAAAATAGAGGAGAAAAGTTAAAAAGAATTAGACTCCAGTTTTTACCGTGTGGGTTTTCGGGATCGCTTATCACAAATCTGGTGTTAGATTAATTCGAAACGGAAAGTCCTGCAAGGATAAGATTTTTCTCAAAAGTTTTTAAGTTCTTTCCGGTTTTTTCGGTATTCTAAAACTTATAAAAAAAAACTTTAACCCGGCAACGACAGGTATGCAAGCTAGTATATCATACAAACAAAAACAGAAAAAACCATCAAAATCTGTTCGGTGATTCAAAAGATAGCAGGTGAAGGATGGGAGAGGGGAAAAATTGTGTTGGTTTTTTTTACTTCTGAAAGTTGAGGAAGCCAATATCGAATCACAGAGGGAGACCCCTTCAAAATATGATCACAGGTTTATAAAATAGCAGGAGAGGGGGTTGACAAACTGACGGGGAAGAGGGTATTTTGCATATACAAACAAGCGCTGTTTGAAAATGCGATAATGTTTACTTAATATTTAATTGTGCAAAAATACTTCAAAGCGTTATTCTAATTCTAAAAGTACCTCACATAAATATTTATTTAATGCATTATTACACAATAAAACCGATAATGCGCTTTTAAACTAGATTTTTTGTGTAAGGTTACGTGTTACCGGAAATTTCCAATTAATTGATTGCCATTCAACTATGAAATTACTATCATAATCGGATCGTATTAATAAAAGCATAATCACCATTTTAAATTATTATTGGCTGGGGGATTGATAAACCATCAGAGATCTTGTTCTGTTCAATTGGTTTGTAGGTCAACAACTCACCTGTATTATGACGCCAACTTGTTTTAGCATCGCGAAACAGCAACAACAAAAACCAAACCGAAGGAAAATGTTTGCTTGCCATTTTGTCGCATAACGAACCGTCATCAGTGCCAATGAACCTCTCAATGGCCAACAAAAACAACTGTGGCTGCTTTTCCGTTACCATCGATCTTGGCAAGATTATACGAACCCACAACGGAAAGTGACTTTGAGTGTCAGTTTCTCAGGTGTCAAACTAATGACAATCTGTCAACATTTTATTAGAAATATGAATGAGCAGTAGACGATCACTAGTATCTGATCGACGTATAATTTTGAACTTGACAGTGGATAAACCGCACTAAAAAAAATTATGAAATCGTAAAAAGAATTTTCATAAGGAAATTCCTGGCCAGACTATTAAATCATGCGCGTATGCGTTCATGCATTCTTAACAAGGTCATTGCAGTATAGCACAAGGTTGTTCTGCAGTTCAGTTTCAATTTCAGATACAATTTTTTTATTTAGCTTGATTTGTGAATATTATGATTTAAAATGTGTGTTTTCTTAAGTTAACCAGAAATATTACGTATTTTTTAAAAGCTTTTATTTAGCTGGCCCTCGTATGTCTGTTTTTTTGGTCTGTCAGGGTCAAATCTTGAAATCTAATTTTGACCTACTTCCACTCATCCGATCCGATTGAGTTGAAATTGCACACTTACGTAAGTCCGATGACAAAACATTTTTTTTTCACTATTTCGTCCTTGTAAGAATAAGGGAAGGTCCTCTCGGGATCACGTGATTACCCTTTCCCTAAAATTTTTTTGTGGGAAAAAATCTATTCTGGGGTTTTTGGTGTCGTTGAATCTGATTCTAATGATAAGAAGTCTGTAAGGATAACGGAATGTCCTGTAAGAATAACATGATTATCTTTTTCCTCAAATTTTCCGGAAAAAAAATCTTGTCTGGAGGTTTTTGGGGCCGCTGAATCCGAGTCTGGCATTAAGAAGTCTGTAAGGATATCTCAAAGGCAAGAATATATATTAGAAAACTAATAAGCAAGACCCAATTGACCAATGTTGGAATTTTTGTACCGTGTCCAAATGTACCACGCAATTTTCCTTTATAAAGTTTAAGAATATTTGTGGGAACATTTGGAATTATGGACCTTATGGTACAAAAAGGACCATTTTCACAGGAAAAAATCTTGGATTTCCAGTCAAAATTCCATAAATCGTACCTTCGGTACTTGGTACAAGATGATTGGAAATCCAATTGGTTTTCCAACCAATTTGGTCAATTGGGCACAGACGTCATTCTGGATTTTAAGTAATACTAATGAAACACCAAATTATTAAAAAAGGTCAAATGAAATAAATTAAATTTTTTTTTAAAAAAAAGCTTTTATTTAGAAAAAATGCACTGAAAAAATAATATTTGGGGTGCTGTCTGATACATTATTTTTTCTTATGCATTTTCTTATGCAGTTATGCATTTTCCCTAAATAAAAGCTTTTTCAAAATTATTTTTTTATGATTTTAGTTTTTTTGTCGGTTGAGATTTTTTGATTTCTGTGAGGAGAATTTTTTATCATTTCAGATTTTCCTGAAACCATTTTTTTTTTCTTCAAAAATTCATAGCTCGCAGCCTGCTGGTCGTAAATGCATAGTCTTTATATGGGAGTGAAAGGAAATCGTCTAAGCTTTTCACAAAAATATTATGAAAAAAAAATCCATACAATTTTTCAGGGGAGAGAAGAGTTTTAAAAAATTGCTATTTCGCTTTGTTTTTTTCTTAAATATTACAGCGTTCTGCGGCAAAAGAGGAAACATAAAATGAACTGAAACATAAAATGAAATGAATAAAACCACCTCGTTCTATACGAATTCTTATTCTTGTAGGTTTCTATTCTTCTCGTTTCCAGTTAGTTTCTAATACTCTCACACATATTCAAGCGTTGCACACTACTTCAAGTCGCGTATATCTATTCGCGCTAGTAAATGGCTACGTCCAAAGCACAATTCAGAATAACGATTGTGATTACGATTGTGATTACGATTACGATTAAAGCTTCTCGACCAATATTCAACGAAAGGAAAATGAAAGCTTTGATCTCATTGGTCGAGGAAGATCCATCGTAATCGTAATCGCAATCATTACGCCCAATTCAGACAATCGGTTGCAATTACGATTGCGATTACGATTGAGCTTCCTCGAACAATGAGATCAAACCTTTCAACGATCTCATGGTTCGAGGAACCTTCGATCTCATGGGTCGAGGAAGCTCAATCGTAAAAGCTTCGATCTCATGGGTCGAGGATGATCAATCGTAAATGTAATCGCAATCGTTAGTCTGATTTGGGCTTTATGCTACATTTACACGAATGACAAATTTGTCATTTTTTTCTTGTCATTATGTTAATTCCCGTGTAAATGGCACAATTTTCGTAATTTTTTCTGTCAGAAAATGTCAATCTCTCATAAAAGAATGAACTTGTCCATTCTTTTATGCCAGATTGTCATTCGTGCAAACGCAATATTAGTTATGACAACTTTAGTATTCAACTTTTGTCATAACTAATATTGCGTTTGCACGAATGACAATTTGACATAAAAGAATGGACAAGTTCATTCTTTTATGAGAGATTGACATTTTCTGACAGAAAAAATTACAAAAATTATGCCATTTACACGGGAATTAACATAATGACAAGAAAAAAATGACAAATTTGTCATTCGTGTAAATGTAGCTTTAGTTTGAATTGGGCTTAAGGCTGCAAACAAAGTGACTACGATCAAATATGCGATGCGATGCGATATACGATACTACGGTAACCACTGAACTAACAAGGAAAGGACTAGGGGTCGAACTCTCCGATTTTGACGATTCTTGGATAGGTTTTAGCAGACCGAAAAATAGGCGATCTGTATTTTTTCATATCGGCCCGATTTGATTTTTAACGTCTGTTTTGGAGGAGGAATTTGCTCAACTCGAAACACTGTGCATCACTGGTATTTGCCTATCTCTCATAGATTCTCATTGAGAATAATGCCGATCTGCGACCAAAAAACTTGTCGAGCTGAAATATTTTCAATATCTTCGTACCTATTTATCATCTTTGGTTTAACATCGGCTATTGAATAAAGTCAAAAAATCAAACATTTACAATTAATGTCTAAACAAGCGTCAACTAAAGATTTTTATTAAATGTTCACTCGTTTATTAATATTTTTAACTACCAAAATTGATTTTCTTGAAACATTAATATTGAATAATCGGGTCACTACGGAATATTAACAACTTTAGCACGTGTGGAAGATTATCGTTTGATCCAATGTCATCAAAATAAAATAAAATTTATGTATGAAAGTTGCATAAATTTGCGGTTTGAACTTTAGTTTTTTGTAGGTGGGCTTCAAAAATAAAATTCTGAATCGGATGACTTCCTTTTAAAGAAATAAGCTAATTTATGTTCAGGTGATATTTTTTTTAAAAAAACCGTAAAGTGAAAATATTTTTTGTGTGGTTTTTGGCTTGGTTAAGATACTTTTTGGAAATCGTTAATAAAATCAATATTGTCCATATACGATTGTTTAATTACAAATGAATAAAATTTGTTTTTGGGTTCAAGACATAAATTTGTCCTAAAATTTGTTTTCTTTACGTATTGTTTTTTTTTCTTAATTATTGATATAAACTAACATGGATTTTGGTACCATAAACCACCAAAAAAGCTAAGATAATAAAAATAATTACGTGCCATATTAATCATATATGGTTTTTAAAGTTGATAAAATGAACATTTAACCATTTTTTTTCGACGTATATGGCTTAAACTTTTCTCTGTTCTCCGTCCTTGTGAGAGTTTATTTGTTAGGGTAGGGCAGGCCAAACGTGTAATTTTTAAATTATCGTGAACATTTCAGAGACTTTCTCTCTTTCACTTCTTTCTCTTTAATCGCATTTAACTCTCTTCTTTCTCTATCTCTTTCCTTAATATCCTCCACCATAGAAAAATATACTTAAATAGAACTGTCGCTTCAGGGGTTTTCCATATACCAGTGTAAGAGGAAGCGGGATAAACTTAGGAATTTTATATACTTTCTCTCTTTACCACATTCATCAGATAGGAAACATTAAAAATTGTGCTAAAAGCAAGCAATCAGGGTTAGGCAGCTATATTCTAAACGTTAAAAATTTCTCTAAAGTATGGAGCAAAACAAAATTTTTTAGTATGGTTTAAATGTTTTTTTAGTCATGTTTATGGTGAAAGGAATTTTACTAAAGATTCTTAAAGCGGAAAAAATTGAATTACAATGGAAAAATTGCACTTAAAGTGTTTTGTTGTACTAAAATGCAAATTCATGTGTGTACAAAAACTTTACACATCCCTGAAATTTTTATTTGACATTTTCTCTTACACCCGACCCCCTTTGTCTTTTGTTCCAGAACATATAAGGCAAGTTGAGGTGAGAGGCAAGCGGATTTTTTGTTTTGAATTATTCGTCATGTTTCAGTATCTTATCCTACGAATAAGAATAACAGGAAGATAGAATCTGCACATCTACAGTGTCCGTGAGTGAAGCATTTTTTCTGAATAGCCCCCAAAGAGATTTCTGATTTATCTCCCAAAGAGATTTCTGATTTATCCCCCAAAGAGATTTTACCGTCCGAAAAGTCACATTTTTTCACATTTCCACAGCATGTCACGTTATTTTATGTTTTTATCTTTAATAAGCGGTGAGTTTTGCATCGAAATTAATTTAGTTTGCGCGAATTAAGTCAGTAAATTAAACAAAATTCGATGAAAACCGAAACGTGAAAACTGGCTTCAATTATAAACACGAGAACTGTCAAATAGATGGTATTGCCATATAACTTTTATTTGTACTTAAACTAAAAATAGCGCCAAATTTAAAATTTATGGATGTTTTTGTATACCCTATTCTAAAATACAACCTAACATTTGTTATACTCCTTTTATACCTTCAAAATGGCGTACCTAAAAAAAATAACTGAAACTAAACTCCTATTACCCTTCTGCAAACTAATTTCATTGTTAGGATAATATTAAATAAAGTATGACTTGAGCAGAAAACATTTTTTTTCGCTCTTATTCAACTTAACAAAACACAAATCATGGACAAAAAATAACCAAACGTTAATATTTCTTTTCCACTCTTGCAAAGAGCATTATAGAGAAGTTGAAAATTCTCTATAATGCTCTTTATTTTAACTGAAAACCAGCGTTTTTTAAACTATTTGTACAGGGGTTTGGATGGAAAAAATAGTTGCAAACAAAAGTGTATTGAAGAGTTTTACTAAATTTCGTTATGTTAACACTATTTATAAATAAAAAGTCTGAAAACATTTACTTCATTTACGGATTGCAAAAATATTTTTTTCCTTGTACTAAACATTAATATATGTATATCTGGCAATATTGGTTCTCAACATTTATAAACATGACATATATTTTCTCATTTCCTCTCAAATGTGAAGCGAGAGGCCTTTGCTCGCGCTGCAAAGAAGAGATAGCGCTACTTTCCCCTCATTTTAGGGGAAATATTTCAACAATTTAGTTCTGAGCAAAAGTTCTATTTAAGTATATTTTTCTATGCCTCCACTATGAAGGGAAAGTATTGTATTCATGATGGAGACCGACTCAAGAACGGTGGTAGATACAAAATATCTTATCAATACGAAATCCATTTCAGGCAAAATTATGAGGATGGATGTGCATATGTCTGTATGTTTGTCTGTCGGTCTGTCTGTTTGTTTGTCTGTTTGTCGGTCTGTCTGTCTGTCTGTCTGTCGGTCTGTCTGTCGATCCGTCTGTCGGTCTGTTTGTCGATCCGTCTGTCGGTTTATCTGTAGGTTTATCTGTCGGTCTGTCTGTCAGTCTGTCTGTTTGTTTGTCTGTTTGTCGGTCTGCCGGTCTGTCAGCCTGTCCGTTTAACGTATCTTAAATAACTCGAGAACGCGTTGAGCTACCCACTTGAAATTTTTTGTAAATCAGTTTTACAAAATCGTAGTTTTCTATGAAATTTTAGAAAAGTGACGCTAGCTATAACGGGTACCTCCCACACATTTCTTTTTTAAATAAAGTTATTTGAACATTTCTCGATAATTATGGGCTTTTGAAAAAAATTAATATAACAAAATTTAAAGGAAAAACTTTTTTCTACATTCGCATGATTTAATAGTCTGGCCAGGAACGATTACGGATCTCTAATAGTTTTAAAAATATTTCAAAGAAATTAAGTTTTTTGAAAATTCTCGAAAAATATGTGCTTTTGAGAAATAATGAATACAACCAAACTCAAAGAAAATAGAATTTCCCACATTTTTCTTAACAATGATTTTTACGTATCTTTAACGGTTCTCGAGATATTTGAAAAAATATTATTATTAAGTTATGATTTTATACTTTCTTTCTTACTTTATTTTTTCTTCTTTCTCCTTCTATCTCTCTATCTTCTCTCTCTATTCTCTCTCTTTCCTTCCTTCTCTCGTCCTTTTTCCCCCTCTATTTTTCTCAATTTTTATTTCTCTCTCCCTTCCTGTTTCTCTCTTCTCTCTCTTTCCTGTTTGTCTCTTCTTTTCTCTCTTCTTCTTCTTCTCTCTCTCTTTCTTCTCTCTCTCTCTCTCTCTCTTTCTTCTCTCTCTCTCTCTCTCTCCTTCTTCTCTCTCGCTCTCTCTCTCTCTCCTTCTTCTCTCTCTCACTCTCTTCTTCTTCTTTCTCTCTCCTTCTTTCTCTCTCCTTCTTTCTCTCTTCTTCCCTCTCTCTCTTCTTCCCTCTCTCTCTTCTTCTTGCTCTCTTCTTCTTTCTCTCTGCTCTCTTTCTATTCTTCTCTATTTCTTCTCTCTTTCTCTCTTCGCTCTCGCTCTTCTTCGCTCTTTGTCTTCTTCTGTTTCTCGCTCTTATCTCTTTCTCTTCTACTTTCTCTTGCGCTCTCTCTCTCTCTCCCGCTCTCTCCTTCTTTCTCCATATCTCACTCTCCATGACACTTTATCCCAAACTGGAACTTGCCTTCTCAATTCAGAATTCATTACAATTTGCATACTCTGTTGTCCGCACCTACCGTTTTACATGAATTGTAAACCATGTGTGAATTGTAATAGTATTTAGATTTAGAAGAAATCATGAATTGATAAAAATTAACTGAAAAAAAAAAATATTTTTCAGTTAATTTTTACCACCCTCTAAATCATTTTCATCTATATGTATTTCATATTTAAAATTTTCATGGTAATAGAGATCCAAAAAACGAACCAATTTCTTACGTGACTTCAACCGGAATGATGTAACACTTCAACGTGTGATTTCCAGGTAAAACAAATCTTTGCCAATTTCAGTGCATTTTTTTTTCAATACTTCTTTGAGCGTAAAGCTTTGCATTCCACGCTTTTGAAATGCTACACTTTTAATTAATTTTCAATGTTTTTTGATAAAAAAAACCATTTGGTCAAACCTTACAAGAATGTGAAACAATTATTTTAATGGAGTTTTTCATTAGATTTTATTACCAAACTGATATTTTAATAAAAATATTGCGGATAATTGAAAGGTTTTTGCCTTTGGCGTCTTTTATACTAATGACCCTAAAGTTGATTGACTTTTAACTTACCAAGCAATAATTAATAAAACCAAAACCTAAAAGTCTTAATTAAGATCTGTCAATCAATGAAAAATAATACATCAGGGCGAAATCAACTGGAAAAAAATTTATTTTTCGGATTGTTGCTCAATTTTAATGGCGTTTTTTTCATATTTCATCAAGAAGTTTGTAAAATTTTGTTGCATAAATTTTTTGTCACGCTTCTGGTTGAATTTGCAGCACAACAAAAACGATTATTACTTCGAATCATATTTTTTTTTCATATTTCACACAACGTTGTTTCTTTTTTGCACGTAAATATTATTTAATAACTTCATAAAAATACATTTTATGGAAACAATGAAGAATTCCGAAGCAGAGTTAATGAGATAATGGGCAATTCGTATCGCTAATAATCAATTTCAGGCAAGAAATATTTACGCCGTATCGAGAAATTGCAGACTATGGTCGGTGGTGGTCAATGGAAATGCGGTTAAAAGATAACTAAATCTGACAGAAATTACTTTAGTAAATTTTACTGCAAAATGTGGAATTAATTCAGAATGCAGAGTGAATCGATTTTCTTAATAAAGACAGCCGGAATGATGGCGTTATTGAGTAATTCACCATTAATGTAACATTTATGGTCAGTGAGTCCTGGAAGTTTTGTTATTTATTTAATATGAATATCGATCCATTTAACAGATTTTTACTTTTTTTTCTTACCTCCGCGTAGCCGTGATTGTTGATTGTTATAGGAAAATATTAACTCAGCAAATATGAAATGGACGGAATATCAAATACTGTTGGTAAATATGTCGAAGCTTAATTGATTGATTCCTGTTTATTGTAGTTTAATAACAACAAAGTTTAAAAAAAGAAATCCTTTTCATATTAACACGTTGACTGCCCAACCAATTTTGCAAATGTTTAAGAAAATGACAATACATTTTCTTTGTAATTTGTGCTGTTCTCAACATATACAAGTAGTTATATAGTTGTTACATCAGGAAAACATCACTGGCTATAAAAACTGATAGCCATGGCAGTCAATGTGTTAAAGCTGTGTTTGGGAAAATATTAAAATTGGGGGCAAGGTAAGACCAATAATGGTTCGAAGCGAATAAACGTCTAAATATCCTTACTATGGAAATTTTTTTAGGTCTTATCGGTCATCGGGAATATTTGTTTCACTCGAAACCACTCCAATTAAAGTAGGTACTGGAGTACTCTCGGTGAACTATTGAATACAAATGAAATTAACTTTTAATTGAAACAATAGGGATTTTGGAAAATAGGAATATAGGAAGCATCAAGTTTCGGTTCCGAGAATTTAATGTCGAAACCCTCATCAGACCAACACACTGAATCTCTGTTGGTGACTCGACCGTGAAGGATGCGGACAGGGGATATAGTTCAAATTTCTCTACATAAGTCAAATACGAATTAACTTTTCTATCCGTGAATCATAGGGGACACAGTGAACGAAATTTTGTTCATAAAAAGTAAGAACGGCGTTCATAAAAGTGAATTCATACTATTTATGGAAAATTTCTGTAATACTATGAAAGATTTCATAAACCAATTTGATATTTTATGAAACCGTTCATGAATACTGTGAACAAGCCTTGGTTTCTGTCTGTCTGTCTGTCTGTTCCTCTTTCACGCAAAAACGGCTGCACCAATTGACTTGAAATTTGGCATGAGTGTCTGTGGTAGTTCTGGTTCCAACATAGGCATACGGAAAAGAAGCGCGAGGGGTGGGGGGATGTTACTCTTTCGCGGGGAAACTACTGAACCGATTGGCCTGAAATTCGGCATATATGTTCGTGGGGGATCCAGGCCCAACATAGACCCATTAAAAAGCAGCCCGACAGGTGGGGGAGTAAGGGGAGGGGGTAAAGTGATCTGGAAACTTAGACGCGCGGCCAGGGGCCGCGGACGATTCGAGGCGGAAGGCCTACGTGGACAGGGAGGCCGAAGGCTGACCTATGGGTGGGGGGTGAACCGCGAAGCGGTTCGGGGCGCAGCCCCTAGTATCATATAAAAGTATATTAGATTTAGTAAACCCATTGCAGCGCATCAAACCCATCATCGGACACAAAAATAAACCACACCAGGGTGTTTGGGATGAAAAAAAAAATAATTTACACATGTCCGTCCGTCTGTTTGACCGTCTGTCCGTCCATCTGTCTATACGTTTGTCCGTCCGTCTGTCCATTCTTGAACACCATAACTTTCGAAAGGATTGAGCTAGAGACTTGAAATTTTGTATATTTACGTTTCTCGTAAATGGCTAGGCTCAGTTCTTGAATGGGTAAAATCGGACCATTCCTTCCCCGCTCCCCCAAACAAACGAAATAGTTTTTTACAATTTTCTCGAAAACGGTGAGTCATATTGAAAAATTTATTAAGGTAAAATGTATTTAGAATTGTAAGAATGGTATAATTACTATTAGTTACTTTGTTACTTGTAAAACATAAATATGCGTTGAACGTAGTAGTATTTAAAATCATTAAGTTACAGTATTTTCATTTATTGTCAGTTTAAAATATTTTGCAAAACGATTGAGTTGAATAAATATTTTATGTTAAAAAATATCGGCATTTGTTTGTTTTCGAGCCATCCTACAGAATAAAATTTTACATAATTTATGTATACGTTAAAATCCAATCGGACCACTCCTTACCGAGGCTATGGGACGATATCGGTCGAATTTTTCCCGTAATTCGTTCCAAAAAGTCTTTTTGGAGATTTGACACGTGGAGATTTGACACGTTTGAGATTTGACACGTCTGAGGCACAAAATATCTTTTAAAATGGTACTGACCGATTGTTTTGAAAAGCCAATCATATCAACAAGGTCTCTAGATGTTAATTGAAGGTTTTTGAGCACAATTTGACGTTGTTCTCATTATTTGACGTTGTTATCATTATTTGACGTTGCCGTCCGGGCCGCTCTTCGTCTTCTACGCGTTCTCTGCCTTTTTTGAACTGTTTTTTATACCAATCAAAAACTCTAGTTCTTGACATATACTTGTCACCGAAGGCCTTTTCAATCATTTATACGTGTCTGTTGCAATATCATTTCGCAAACCAATGAAATATCACTCCGCAAACAAAATTAAATGCAAATTCTTTGTTCAAAAAAATCAGACGTTTTGAAAATCGTCGAATCCACTTTTTTTGATTAAAAAAAACAAGCGTATCTCAATAACTAACCAAGCTAATGTCATGAAATTTTGCGTACATGTCAAAAACATTGCTACCAACCTATGTAAATATAAAAAAAAGTTTTACCTGACTGACTTGTTGACTGACTCATTAACGCCCATTCCAAACCCCTGAAGCTAGAAACTTGAAATTTTCACAGTATGTCCCATCCATCACGTAGGCGCTCGCTAAGGCGGGGTTTTTCGAAAGTTTGTCGCTAAGGGGGTAAAGAGGGTTCGGGTGTTTTAAAACCTCGTTTTTTTTCACGAGGATGCTGAAAAGTGTCACTTGGAGGTTTTCGGAGTCGCTGATCACGAATCCGGTGTTAAAATTTCAAAAATCCTGGCGAAAGGTTCTGTAAGGATAACGTGAATATCCTTACCCCCGTTTTTCCCGCGAAAAATTGCCATTAGGGGGTTTTCGGGATCGCTGATCACGAATCTGGTGTTACACTAATTCGAAACGGAAAATCCTGCAAAGATAAGATTTTTCTCAAAAGTTTTTAAGTCCTTTCCGGTTTTTTTTGGTGTTCTATAACTAGTACAAAAAACTTTTACCCGGCAACCACGGGTATGCAAGCTAGTATTTTCATAATTTCATAATCCCAGCCAAACTTAAGGCCCGCCTTACACTTGAGCTAAGTTAGCTCAGCTATGTGCCTGTTTAGACCTTAACATGGCGTGTTTCGTGACGTTTCAAAGTGAGGATAAGATGAAGCGCTAAAAGTCCACGTCTAAACAGGCACATAGCTGAGCTGGCTTAAGCTCCATCCAGACTACACGATGTACGGGGTACGAGGTTGGCACGTACCCCGAACATCGAGTGTTTGGATGGGAAATTTGCACATGGTTTCACCTAGTGAGTAAAATCAGAAGCTGTTTGATTATCCTCGTACGTGGTAACCGCGTACACGAATGAGCAAAACCCTGTGCAGTGTGGATGCAGTTCCATGTACGAGGAAACCAAAAACCTCGTATCTCGTACCCCGTACATCGTGTAGTCTGGATCGAGCTTTACCTCAAGTGTACGGCGGGCCTTAATGAACTAATCCCGATATTTTTTGTGCACAGAAGAATATATATTTGTATATATTTTTTTAACTCGCTCCCCCATCAAATAAATTCTTGAATGTACCTTTGATGAGGTCAATGGGATTCACGAAAACGACACATAGTAGTTTCGTATGTTGTAACCGCGATTATAAAAACCGCATTTTTAAATTAGATCCAATTAGAAAATGACGACATCGATTTTTTTTATTTACTAACAATGGCTAGAAAAGTTTCAAAATGAATTTTCAAGTGCTATAAATTATTATCTATGAGGAGATAATAAAATTGGCCGAATGTCAAGCCACAAATTATAATTTACCTTGTCTTAAAATGTTACTACGTACAAATATTAGTAATTTAAAATCTCAAAAAGCTCAATTGAGATTACAAAAGATATTTGCGGCTTATCTAAAAACCATTAGCGATATTTTGATTACCAGAATAGTGAATTGCGGGATAATTTTATGAAAACTTTTACTGACAAGAAAAAAAAACTTTCGTTAATTATTTTTCTGGGAATTCTGAGGAAAAACATACTCGTGATTGCAAATAATCCGGGAAGTGGTTGACTTTTTTCTATTGAAATAATAAATTATGCAGTGTTGACAAAGTCCTATGTTTTGGAAAATTTTAAATTGTACATGTAGAAAATAATTATTGGAGGTGGATTAAATTTTCCCACCCACACATGGTATTGGCTTATTTAATGTCTTATGTGACTGTTAAGAATGTTCGTGACTAGAAATCAACACCAGATGCTTAGAATGCTTGTTAAAATAGCGACAACTATGCTTTATGATTTATGCTGTGCTGTACTCTAACATAAAATGGTTTAAATTGTCATGTTATAAAGCGAAAGGAGTGCGAACGAACATTAACTCCGGTGACCTTCGCGTTGAACAAAGATTTAATGGATATTATTTAATCGTGATTACTCTAATTAAATGTATTTTCCACTTTTCCGCCATTTGCCAGTGTCACGTAAAATATTTTCCCAGGTAACCTTCAAAAATTATGCCAGTTTTTCATTTTTTTTATCAATTAATGGACCATATTTAAATCAACTTTTTTTTTGGTAATTGTAAATTTCAGTTGATACCCGCTTTTAAGCGTCAATTAATGACCCGGAAAAACGTTTTTTTTTTTAATCCCAAATTTTATTGAGAAAATCTATCTTTTGTAAGTAAAACTCATAAATTTGATGTACATAGATAGCTTGATTTATATTTACGATTTTATCCGTGTTCATACATAATAAATCATCTACCATTCAATAAAATGCATTTTAATTATATTTAACTTTTTGCATAATAAATTAACTTTAAAACTAAATCTGTAGATAAATTACATTTAGATAAAATACCGTTGATAATTATTTGATTTATTAATTTGTTACACAAATTAATTACACGCACTTTAATAATATAAAGCATGGTATTTAAATGCACACGCAGCAAAAAACTAGAATTTAAAAAAATCCAAAAATTTTAGGGTATTTGCCTAACATTCAAAAAATTTTTTTTAGAATTTTCTTACCACTTTTTTAGTGACCTATTTTGGCATAATTACCAAAAATATTACAAGTTTTTTAGGGGCCGGTAATATTTCTATAATTAAATAAAACGCATATAAAACTTTTTTTACTTTTTACCGGTCGATAATTAAAAATCCATTAAAATTCTATCCAATGTATTTTCCCTAAATAAAACAAAAATTTGGGATTTTTACAAAAAATAAACATGTTGTTATTTGACGTAAAATTAACGGATTTAATAAAATATTCCAA
Source organism: Chrysopilus asiliformis (assembly GCA_964034945.1). NCBI lineage: Eukaryota > Metazoa > Arthropoda > Insecta > Diptera > Rhagionidae > Chrysopilus > Chrysopilus asiliformis. Next base: position 91,938,165 of record OZ035960.1, on the reverse strand, counting down.
TAAGACTACTTTGTAGTCTGACATTATTCAAAATTCTAGAGGTCAAGATAATTAAATAATTGACGAATTACGTCAAAGCTTAAGTTATGGTGAGGGGCTCAGTACGTAACACTCTAACATCTGAAGCACAATGAACGCAACGCGAACGCAACTGCAACGCTGTGAACTGTCACGCAACGCAACATTTCAGTGGCAGAGCCCAATGGCATCTCATGAAGTAATACAAGTGACATAATATAAAGTTGTATAAAGTTGGCAAAATTAAAAAAATGGAAAATTTTGAAACGATAATTTGCTTTGTTGGTCTTTATCTTTGTTATTTGTATGTTATTGCAATAGGGCTATCAATTTTCCCTCAAACAACATTTCCCCAACGTCACTTTATGAATTGTCAACGCAGAATTCTGCGGCAAAGTTAGAAGATTGCAAACTTTTGCGTTGCAGTTGCGTTCTCTGCGTTCACTGTGCTCACTTCAAATTATTTCTATGGAACAAACTTGTAAGTGACAGTTTGTGCATTCGCGTTGCGTTCATTGGGCTCCAGCATAAGAATTTTGGTGTTGGAGTAATTGACAGTACACGTACCCAGAAACCTGATAGATTTGTTCCGTGGGGTCAAAATGTCCTTTCCAGTCTGTTTTCATAGCAATTTTTTCCCTGCTTCGCATCTGCAGTTTGTTTTACATGCATTCCGAACCATGGATGAATTACAACATTTGTAAGGTTTTTACGTTGCAACCCATCAACAGCAGAGACCGTGTTAGCAATCTAGACCGATAATGTCGTTAACACCAAGCGGTAACTATCACTACTCGTTTCGTAAAGCAAGTTGAGGGAACTTGAATCACAGCGTGCAACAGCCGGGAATTGAATCACCGACCTCCGGAATACGGGCCAAGTACTTTACCACTTGGACTACGCTGGACCTCCTCGTGTCACTCCTATTAATAAAACTGTCACCGAAAATCAATTTTAAATTGTGACGAATTTTAAATGGCCATTTACCATTTTAAGCCTAGTACGCAGTTCGAGTAAAATGAAATTTCCTATACAAATTTAACACTGAGCTTAAATTTAACCTCAGAAATTTTACCAAGCGGTACGCAGTTCGCTGGTAAAATGATGTGAAAAACTCATGTTGCAATGTTGCCTACACTAGATGGCGTAGAAAGTCTCCACTTGATTTTACCAGCATTTTAACTGTTCGGTACATTAAATTCGAGGTAAAAATTTGACAGATGAAAATAATAGAGGTTCTGTTTCCAGTTTTCTTAACGAGTGTGGTTTTTTAATTTAAAAAAATGGAAGAATATTTGATTTATCCACAAACAGCTTTTACTTCGGTTTTAATGTGCCAATTTGGAGACCGCGTTAAAATTTCATTTTACTCGAACTGCGTACTAGGCTTTAAATGGTAGTGAAAAATAACTTTTTGGCGGTACAATTTTCGCAATATATAATTTATTTTGCCTGGCAATTCTTCAAAAAGAATAACCCAAGAAATCAGTTTAGACTAGTTTTAGGGACTTTTGGTGCAATACAAACGAAACTGTTCGGAATACATGAAAAAAACCGTGTGGAATACATAAAAAAAACTGTGCGGATTTTAGCACGCAGCTTAGGCACTTGGCACACCAAATGCGAGTTCGCACCGCATTGCGAAAAAGTTCAAGTTTACCACGCGACCTTATATCATATGTCATCTACATGAGCTCTAATTTTGTATTACGTAACAATGCGGTGTCCCCAAAATTGCAGTCTCTGCTAAATTAGAACTCATGTAAATTAAATACAATATAAGATCGCTTGGTAAGTTTGCACTTTTTCGCCATGCCGTGCGAATTCGCATTCGGTGTGCCAAGTGCCTTAAGGCCCAAGTATGATAGACATAAGAACGCATATGTAGCTGCATATGTCATTTCCAGAATAAGAAAGTCAATGTTATTACCCACAATAGACATGTGCCCCTTTCAAACCTTCGTTAAACTTTCGTTAAGCATGAATAATTCGGTACAAATGGAACTGGCATATGTAAATAGTGAACATACCATAAAATTTTAGTGTGAATTTAATAATATTGGTGCCATATTAATTTCCACTTGAGGTAAAATGAAGATTAGCTTTTATGTTGACAGCTATGTATGTCAACATTCGTTGGGAATTTGACATTTACATATGCGTTCTTATGTCTATCATAGTTGGGCCTTTATACTGTACGAGTAAGTCTATACTCGCGCAGACATCTATTCGACACAGAAGCAACATATGTGTGAGTCATCTGTTTTTTTGTTCTGCTGAGTTCATTCGACGTCATTCTCTCGTTAAGTGGTATTGGCTTCAACAAATACACTGAAAAAATAATGAAACGTTTGAACTTAAATAAATATTTTAAGAAATGGAAATTGTAAGTCAATCGGTTCGGTAGTTTTACTGCGAAAGAGTAACATAAAGGAAAAACTAAGCTTTGGATGCTCTTTACCCCCTCCCCTTACTCGCTCCACCACTTGGACCACTTTTAAATGGGTCTATGTTAGAGTTTGAACTCCAACGAATATCTATGACAAATTTCAGGCCGATCGGTTCTGTAGTTTTCCCGCGAAAGTCAAACATAGAGGAAAAACCAAGCTTCGGACCCCCCTTCCTTCAACTCAGGCCCACTTATCAATAGGCTATGTTTAAACGATGCCTACAGTGAGCCATTTCACGTGGAAGAAGAACAGACAGACAGACAGACACCAACTTATTTTAGTATGATTATAGAATGCTGTCCTGGTCGAGTCGGAATTTAAAAAAATCGATTACGAACAAAATGACGTTTATCTCAAAGTAAAATACCGAGTTTTCGGTAAAAATTTGCCTGTTTTTTGACAGCAAAAATAAGAAAAAATTTAAAAAAAATCTCTTCCGTTCAGGACTAGATAAATAAATGCAAAATAATTCTGCAGAATTTCAAAAAAATCGATTGAGTGGTTATTGAGTAATCGTTGTCAGCGATTTTCGTTTAAAACATCGTTTTAAGATGCACCAAATCCGACTGTTGATCGGAAGAAAATTGCAAAAGTAAAGTGACTTGAAAAACTTTTGCAATTTTCTTCCGATCAACTTAAGATTTTGGCAGATAAAATTTGAAATGTACTTTAAGAATATGTTAGAAAAATCTATTTTTGACAAAGTTTGCAGGTAAACATAACCCCTTCAAAAAAATTTCTTCAAACCCGTCATAAGCCAAGTTTTCGGCTCATACATTACACCTGCTCATACATTACACGCTAATGTAAATCAGTAGTTGTTTTCAAAAGGTAAATCAACTTTCATATTACGGAAATTACGGTCAAATTAATAAATCATTAAAAAGCATTGTCAAAATATTGTGTATAGACGTTATTTTTTTATTTTATTAACTTGGCACATAATGTCCATCACAAATTCAAACAAACATACGAAAACAAACAACATTTTTTCGCAACTTTTAAATTTCAAACAATTGACCACTGTTTGGTTGTTTAGTATTGCCACGTGCAAATCAAAAAAAAACTCTCTGCTTAGTGGATGCGTTGATTTCCAACAGAACAGGATTTGCTACTTCCAGTTTTTTGTTGGGGTTAACAAATTGCTTCCAATCTGTAAAAAATGTCTAGTCGAAAACTTATCTTATTTGTTTACAATTCTGAATCTCAGTTTTTTTTTATTATTGGACCAAATTGTTTATGTTGTGTTCGAATAAGACAAAAACAAATAAAACTTTTTGTAAAAATGACGCGGATGTCTCGTGAACTTCTTATGTAAAATAAAATAAAATTTAATAATATAGAAGAAATCTCAAGAATGAAAAGAAATAAATTATATAGCAAAAACAGAATTTTTTCGACATTCAGCAAAAATAGTTTTCTTGAAAAATAAAAAAGAATCTAGATTTTTCACAATATGTAGAATTCTTTAAGAATGTATTATATTTATATAACGAACGACATCAGAAAAGTGCAAAACGTTGAAAACTTTAAACAATTTTTATTATTTAGAATTTTTTACATTTCATTACTAGATAGAATTTGAACCCGGCTTCGCCTGGCTTAAGCGAGAAAGCCAGGAAAACAAAATTCAGTTCGGTATAAATCAGATTGCCTACAGAAGGGCGGTCAGTGTTTTTTTCAAGTTTTTTTTTTAAAAAAAGGACAATAAAAGGACACAAGAAGACAAAAATTAAAAAAAGGACAAAAAATTCCAGCATGTAAAGGATTTTTAAAAATACTGGAGAAAACTTCCGCTATGGCAATACTAAAAAAATATACCTGTCACAAAAAGTTAAAAAAAATATCGGATGTGAATAGCCCATCACTTTCTTATTACATAGCTTCGGAGTAAATGGCGAAAAACCAAATTGCAACTTTTAAAATGCCGCCATTTTGGTTACTTCCGGTTAACGGATTTCCACAAAAGTTGACAGGATTGTCCCATGTCAGGACCAGACTTGTAAAATCTCATGGCTCTATCTCTATTAGTCTTTATGACAGACTGACAGACTAAGAGCCTGTTCAGATTGGTTAAAATAGTCCGCTTAATTCTGACAGAAACTGTCAACATTAGGGCAAGGTGAGGAAATGGTAATCAATCCCACTTCCTCACCTTGCCATTAATGTTGCGAGTTTCTGTCAGAATTAGGCGGATTATTTTAACCAATCTGAACATGGTCTAACAGACTAACAGACTAACAGACTAACAGACTAATAGACTAACAGACAGAAAGACATTTTTGTAATATGACTACAATCGACTCAGGTGTGCTCGAGAAATGTTTTTTAGGCAAAATTAAAGGTCGAAATATTTTATAAATACACTACTTTATTATACTTCGTATAAGAAAGTAAAGGTTTTGTGTAAGTGGAAAAAAAATTGCGGTTGACAATTTCTAAAAAGAAAAGTTTTTGGCAGTTTCTAAAAAAAACTTTTGGTCTCCAAAATAACGGATTTTATTGAAAAAGCTTTTTTCCAGCAAAAAAAAAATTATGCATTTTTTAATTTGTCCAAAATAGTTTTTTATTTATCTGTAATGAATTTAATTTTTCGTGAATATTTCTTTGACTAGGAATTGAGGGGGTTTCAGATGTTCTTAACGCATGACCATTTCTAAAGATTTTTGAAGTCGGCAAATCTTCATATAAACTTAAATTTATTCTTGAAAATTGCTATTTTAAGACGGATTTAAAAAAGATGAATTCGGTTTGCAAAAGTCTGAATTTGTGCTACTAAACTTGTATATGTGAAAAACTGTATGATACTTAAACTTGACAATCTGATTTTTATCATCGCGTATTTTGAAAAAAAAATTTTGGTGACTTTCCAAAAGATTTTACGCAAAATCACAATGCAGGCTTAGGCCCCGTTTACACTTGCGATTTTTTCTTGAATGTCATTCAGAATTTATTCCGCGAATTTTATTTCTCTATCGCAAAATAAATTCACTAGGCAAAATTTGGCAAAATTTGAATTTATTCCGGTAGTTTTAGATTTTACAAAATCGAGTTTTCGGGCATCTTGGAGACGATTGTTGAATGTGAATTGAGCGTTTCAGAATAAAATTCGCGGAATATAGCGCCTAATAAGCAAACAGCACATAGTTTTTATCTTATTCACGTGTCAATCATTTATTTCGAAACTCAACCAAAAAAAAAACTTTATAACCATAATAACCATAATAATCCACAAATCCGATGTTTTTCGTCGATTACACCGTAAATGTGCCGTCTGTATGCCATTACATGTGTTGTAATCGCTTAACTCACCTGAAAAACGAATGCAAAGATGTGAAATGTTGTGGGCAGCTGGAATAAACACAGAAGAAAAGTCCAAATGAACTGCCACCATCCGTAATGGCCAATTAAATTTGAAATCACATCACTATCACTATCAATGTCATGGCCGCTAATATCACTGCCAGCCCGATTTCGAAAATCCCGCGAAAAATTCACAACATGCAGCCCCGTACTGCTACCGTTACTAGTACTATTACTGTTACTATAATCATCCGGCGGAAGGACCTCAACCGCTGGCAGAGTTCTACCTGGCAGGCCCAATTTGTCCGTTTTCTCACTTTTCAAATAGTTTTCTCGTCGCTCCATTATGATCGCGGTCGAAATTTCTGATCGACTGAGCCAGAAACGCTTGCCGAACGCGGTGTATACCTGCTGCACGATACTTTCCCATACTGCCAACCGCAGCGGAACATTGTCTGATATTCGGCGACCGATCTACCTGTGCAGTTAGTGACGTCGTCATTTCTTCATACATGATATTATAATAAGTTTAGCTTACTATTTTAATAAGTTTAGCTTACCTTGTCGGCTGTAAATAAAAAGCGTAACAATCTTGCCACATTTTTTATTTTTTTTTGTGACGAAAGGTAAGGTAGAAATAATTTACTTTTCCTATCGAATCTGTGACAGCGAGGTGAGAAGAACGCCCGGCCTAAAGCTTTCCTGTGATTGTTTGTATACCCTATGCGATAATTATATGTAAGCCATACTGAGTTTGTTGGACTATTTTTTGGTAAGGCAAAGAGGGTCCGATATTTCGACCCCGCTTATCTCTAGTTACGCAAATGTTTTAGAATGATGAGAATCTTTGTGTTTCATTGCCCGCCAGCCTCTGTATCCGTATGTCTGCCTGTATGGCCGTGTGTATGTCCGTCTATCGGTCCGTCTGTATATCCATCTGCCTGTCCATATGCCTGTCCATCTGTCTGTCCACTTGTCTGTCCACCTGTCTGTCCGCCTGTATATCCGTCTGTCTGTCTGTCTGTCTGTCTGTCTGTCCGTCTGTCTGTCTTCTGTCTTCTGTCTGTCCATCAGTCGATCCTTCTGTCTGTCCCTCTGTCCGTCCCTCTGTCTGTATGTCCGTATGTTTGTCCGTCTGTCCGTCTGTCCCTTTGTCTGTCTGTCCATCTGTTCGTCTGTTTGCCTGATTGTCAGTTCGTCTGTTTTATCAATTCGTCTGTTTATCGGCTCGTTTGTCCGTCGGTCTGTGCGTCTGCCTCTTCTTCTGCCTGTAAGTCTGTATGTCCGTCTGTATGCCCGTCTGTCTGTACGTATGTCTGTCTTCTGTCTTCTGTCTGTCCATCTGTCTATCCTTCTGTCTGTCCCTCTGTCCGTCCCTCTGTCTGTATGTCCGTATGTTTGTCCATCTGTCTATCTGTCCCATATGTCTGTTTTTCGGTTCGTACGTTTGCTCAAGTGTTCTTTTTTTGTGAGTCTGTTTGAAAGTATTCTGACATTCCATAGAATCACTCCCTGTGCCTTGAACATTCAGAACGATTGTGATTATCTAAACAAACGGTTATAATTTTCTAGAAAATGACGCTTTTTTCGAAAACCAACGTTGCAGTTCAGAACATGATTTTTTATAACTTTTACATACACGAAAATCCAATCGAACCACCCTTCCCTACTCATATTCCCTTAGAAATACACACTGCAACATTTCTGGACATTTTCTCGGAAACGGTTCATTTTATTAAAAAAGTTATGAATCCAAAATGTATAAACACATTTTGTATTCCTTTTTCTAAAATCAAATGAACCGTTTTCGAGAAAATAGTTTAATTTCACATAATAAAATATTTGAAAAAATCAACTTTAACTCCAATTTCAAATTGTTTAAAACTTCTGTTTCAACTATTCACTTAGGGTACCTACTCTACAAATATATTAAAAATCTGTCAAAGAAAATCCACTGTTCGAAAATGTTTTGTTTTGGGTGACAGTTAATTCAATTACCACTCAAGAAGTACTATCTCGCTTCATTCAGTTAAAAGGAGAGGCAAATTTTCGTGCTTCAATGATTTATTGTGGGCGTAAGTTCAAAAATGACAGGTCAATGCGATTACCGTTTGAATCAGAGTCACTTTTTTTGACAACAGAATTCGTTAAGTCAGTTGCGATTCACTGAGCAAATTGAGTCCTTCAGTTGCGGTTTGAAAAGTGACGAAAATAAATTCGGCAAGGTTTTATTTGTAAAATAAACCAGTAAACGCCTCCGCAATACGAGCTATAATATGAAAAAAATGTTGTCATTTATCTGACAGATAGGTAAAGATAAAAATTTCAAGATTAACAACAAAGACAAGATGTTTACCTTTATTACTATACTCTTGCTGATTGTGAGTTATTCATTTTCTCACGATTATTTGTTAAATATTCTTGTAATACAAAATGTTCCAGCGAATTTATTTTTGAATGAAAATTCCCCACCTGTTATTAAACTGTTTTTTCTGTGTTTTGCACAAATCAGATTTTTTGATTAATTATCTATTGTTAACAATTTTATAATGATCTCTTTGATTAGGTGCTGAAATTATCATTTTTATCATGGAAGATAAAGATCGTTAATATTCGTTTATACATTTTAGATCCGGCTTTGATATGTTGTTGTAATAAAAATTACAGTTTTGTTAAATTTAATATAATGAGATTTAATTATTGTAATTTAATAAAATTAGTAGTAATAGTTGTGACCTTTTATTGCCTTCGTGACGAAAATCATTTGTTTTCTTAACCCTAATCCGCATTCGCGGTGTCTTTGAGACACCGATGCAGTTTTGAGAGTGATTGTTACGAATGTTAAAAAAGTTGTTGCATTCATGCTCCTTGACTTTGTTTTTTTAAGCCAATACTATTTAAAAACGAAAAAAAAAAATTATTTTTTTTTACTACAACAATAATATTTCGCTTTTATGAAATTTACCCTTAATCCACGCAGGCGGTGTCTCAAAGACACCGTAACGGTTTTACCAGCAAAGAAAGGTTATTTTGGTATCACTTTGCTTCTATTTCGCAAAATATCGGACTGTAGTAGGCGATAATAACTGTAGCACTTCCCAAAAGAGAAAACGTTGCTTCCTGTGTCCCCATTTCTAAGGTCGCGCTTTGAAGCAGAAAAGTGCAAATCCAAGAAAAATGTTTGTAACGAAAATTCTTAAAAATCAATTTTATGCTACAATTATAAAAAGTACGAATAATGTATATACAAATAAATAAATATTATTAACTGAATAAAAAAATGCAAACTCAAAAAAATTTTTTTTTATTAAATTATTCTATTTTTCCGGCATGGTGTCTTTCAGACACCGCCTGCGTGGATTAAGGACAAAATTAGCCTGAGCTGATTAGGGTTAAGAATGTTTTATGGTGATGCAAAATAAGTCATTAGCGTGACAGAGCATAAAATTATGTTTATCCCACCCCCCACAAGTCGGTTTTGGGCCTGCCTGTCCTAGTCGGCATACGACTCTTCGGCGTCCGGCCTCAACATTTGAGGAGTTCAAAAGATAAAATGTAAGGGTTTCTCAAAAAAGATTAAAAGAAACGATCTTTTCGTCTCCTATAAGTACAATAACTCTGTTTAAAAAATTCAGAAAAATCGGTTGAGTCGTTTGTACATGAAGGTAGAACCTGAATCGTACGTCGATGCGTCCGTCATGCGTGCGTCCGGTTGACAGTTCGATGCGGTGACAGTTGGGTACGGCAACGAATCTGGAGTTAATTCATTGTTTTGCACTTCTTCTATTAGTTTATCGTTGAAACAATTACTTTCAATTTGTTCCATACTTAAATTGCTTAAATCGTAAACAAACTTTTTTGCGAAATGACATTTCCGTGCATTGCCGCATGTAAAAGTAGAAAGTCGACCTACTCTATGCGGCTGCCGCATCGGAAAACGTATTATTAGGGGAGTACTCATAGCAGCCCGTTGATTCTACTCGAACTGTCAACGTGACGGACGCATCGACGTACGATTCAGGTTCTAGCTTGATGCCTAAAAACATATTCATACTTCAGGGTTGTCAGACATATCGGGACACGAGTCAAATGGTGGATAAATTTTATTGAGAAGTAGATTGGTTCGCAGTAGGGATGTCAAATTTTTGGAAAAAAACTGGTTTTCGGTTAAACCGGTTTTTAAGACTTCGGTTTAAACCGGGCCGGTTTAACCGGATCCAAAAAACCGGTTATTAAAACACCGAAAAACCGTTTTGTTCAAATTGGGTAGGTTAGGTCTTAGACACAACAAATACACTATAATACAAACAAAAGACTTGAAGTGCCATATAATCCATTAAGAGGCCATAAATGGCACAATATAATATTGTATTTGGTTAAGAGTGCCTAAAAAGAAGTGTTTCTAACAAATCAGTTGTACGAAAATTGGTTTAAAATTATTTTTCCGTACAAAAAAAATGATCGGTTTTTTGAACGGTTTTTGGCTTTAAACAACACCGGGTATAATCGTGCCGGTTAACCGAAGCAAAAACACCGGGTAACCGGTTTAACCGGTTTAACCGGTTCTTTTTTGACATCCCTAGTTCGCAGTACTCGCTTCAGTTTAAGACGCAAGAAAGGCACAGAGGGAAGAGAGTGATAAAAAAAGGGCGGGGGGGGGGGGGGGGTGAGAAGATGGGGAGTGAGTATATGGGGGGTAGGGAGTAATAGGAAGATAGAAACCTTCAGTATTGTAGTAATAGATACCAGGAAAACAGTTTAAAGGCGACGGAAGTAGGTACAATTTCCGGAAATTTTCCAATGACCACTCTTATGGTGAAAACCGAATCTAAATCCCTTCAGGATTAGAGAAGATAGCAGATGAGAGGGTTTACAGAGAGGTAAGGGAGTAGATATTAGTAGGTGAAATTTTTTTTAAGGGCTAAGTTCTCTAATGGTGAAAATCCCAATCACTATTGTTAAATTTTTCCAGGTTAAAATTTCTCGCACCGAAAAACCGAGAAATAAATTAAAAACCTTTGGAAAAAAATCGTTACGCCTTGAAGAAAATGCTTTTTGAACAGTGTTGTGCCGCGTAGTCTACGTGATGTAGACTACACCATTGTCTACGCGTAGACTATTACTGTAGACAATGGTCTATTCTCTACGCGTAGACAATCTAGACAATTAATAAAATAAAGGATAGCTGATTTAGTTTCAAAATCTCATTTTCTTCAATTAATTTTAACATAAAAAAGCACAATTTCCAGGAAGCAATCGCCAAATGCTGTAATGGAGAACTTCGGAGCAAACTTTAATGCATGCAATCTAAGCGGATTTTTTTTTAATTTTTGCAATGCAGGCACAAAGCGGAGTATTTGTTGTTGGCCTTGATTAAATCAAAGCCTAGCTCTTTAAATGGTTTATTTTTAACCCTTCCTGCCATATTTAAAAAAAAACACGATTTCACTGTGGTCACGTACTCACTGCATAAAACGATAGGAAATGAGGTTAGATTGATTCCCATACAAGCGACAATAAAGGCACGGCGCTGGTTTCGCTGAGGAGCCCAGTTACCGAGTTTTCATATAAATTTAACTCTTTAGGGACACCAGCGCCTCGCTATTTCTTGTAATTTGCCATTTCCTATATAGTAAAGTATTAGATATATAAACTCACTGATAACTTTGTTTTGACAGATATGAGAAAGTCTACATTGTCTACGCAAAGTCGACATTGTCTACGCCAATGTCTACATTGTCTACCCCAAATCTATTGTCTACGCTATTGTCTACACTGAACTGTAGACAATTAAAGTCTACGCGTAGAGGAACAACACTGGTTTTGAATAAGAATCCTGATCCTGAGCTGTGCTTCGGCATTAAAGGGTTTTCCCTTAGGTTCTGGCTGACACTATAAAAAAAAGAATATACATAACTTTACCATACATCAATATTCTATTGGACCGGTGGTTCACGCCTTTCCCAAACAAATGAAATAATTTTATGCAATTTTCTCGAAAACGGTACATCGTATTGAAAATGTATTTAGAATATGATTTTACATAACCGGTCCATACACCAAAATTCAAACGGACCACTGCTTACTCCTCTCTCACACAAATGGATTTTTTTAAATAAACATGTTGTCTGTCATCATATAGAGTAGGGTAGGAGCGGGCATGTTGAATTACTTTTTAGAATTTAGGTTGTAGCGCGCACATAAAGTCACATATCGCTCCAATGGTTAAGCCATTCGATAGAGTGATACCTTGACTACATTTCATAGAAGAACTTTTTTTTAAAATGTTTTATTAACTGGCCTTCAGGTCAATTTAAAGGGTGATTCAACATGCCCGCCGATTTACAAGTGGTGCGGGTAAGATGAATAACTGTAATTTTCCATACATTTTCCATACTTAAGAATGAAAAAACGTTATTTTTAAGTATTTCATTAAGTAAAAATTTTAAATATACACTGCATAATGTAAATATGAAAAAAACAATGAAATTTACGATTTAGTTAATCGCTTATTTCATTTTTTTTTTGTTGTCCAATTTTTGATTGTTTTCCTGCTGCGTTTTTATAAAAAATGTAAAAAATCATCAAGAAACAAACAGAAATTGATAAAAGAACAAGGGAAATGTGAAACAAACGTCAAAAAAACAAAAAATACGTAAGAAAAAAATGATTCAACTTGCCCGCCAAGCCGTTATTCAACTTACCCGCAACCCACTTTTTTGATATTTTCTCTTATAAAAATCACAAAAACAATAAATTTGAATGTCCCACGAGGTTTTTTTATTCTAGAGGTGTTGCGCAACACTTTTAATACAAAAAATTTCCAGATTGACAAAAATTTGTATGAGAAATGGGTAAATCACTGTATAGTCTAATATTTACTTTTAGAGCCAAAAACACACATATTCCTCTCACTTACGATATAAATAAGGTATCGCTGTCAAAATTTTATGGCAAGTAGAGGACATTAATACTACCAATATACTAAAATTTCAAAAAAATTGACTGGATAGTTTTTTTAAATTTGGCAATAATTCAACATGCCCGATAATTCAACAGGCCCGCTCCTACCCTACTTGACGATTGGCTCCTGGCAATTGTAGCTTTTCTTATTTTTTTTTTAAATTTAGCTGGGCATGAAATTTTTTCTACCATCTCCGATACTTCTAAAAATCTTTTGATTCGGTCGTCATCCCAGATTTGTAAATATTGGAAATGCTTGTTTAGGTTTAATTGCAAGCGAAAATAGAATTTATTAGAAAAATCCAATTGTACAATTTTAAACACTCCTACAATTATTGGCATTTTTAGCCCATTTTCACATACAATAAGCAAATAAATTACATTCTCAAGTTAAAAGCATTCAGAAAAGTGGTAACAATATGTGATCTACCAGTGCAAGTTCTTTGAGCTACTAAAGACAAATTACCCTTGATGTAAGAAGGTTTTTTTTCTAAAGTTCTTTCTAATCGTTATTTTCTGATTGTTTTTCCACACATGATACAAAAATGTTACTTACTTACCATAAGTGATTACAAATTACAGGTGCCACTTCTGAATGTACATACAGACGGTCTTAGGTGCATAAGCGTGTGTTATACTACTTGATACCTACCTGACGACAATTTGCAAAGTCATGGACCATGGATCACGGGATCAGGGCCAGTGCCAAGCGATATTGGTTTAACATTTAACTCCCCAAAGGAAGGTCATTCGTACACGAACTTACCATCGTCGTTGTCAAACCTGCTCGCTCGTATATGAAAATGTTCCGTTCATTTTTTTCCATCTTATGTATGGAAGCTACCTCCGACTAATGTGAGTCTCAATGAATATGTTTTGTTTTAATGTTGCTTATTTTGCTTGCTGAGACAATTCTTTGGTTTCGATTCGATTAATCTTTGAGTCATGATTTCCTTCGATTCAATTTGAAATCATCGAGTTTACTAGGAATCTTAGGTAATCACAGAATCATAGTAAAAACAAATTGAAAATCGAAACAGTCTGCAAGAAGTGATTTGGGTCAAGGCCAGGGAGAAATAAAAATTAATTGAAAAATTCTTTTCGCAAAAAAATTGCAACTGATGACTGGAATTTCATGTGAATTTTTCTCTGATCGATAGAATTATTAAAAATATGTGTAAACAATGTATTAAAAATTATTGGCTTTTTTCAATTTTTTTTTTGTGAATTAGGTTACTTTTTTCATTTATCCGGCTTTAAAACCGATTTACGAAATTCCGGGAGAGTATAGAGCACGTTTTAAAGGTTTTCCTTTCTCTCGAGAGTGGATTAGGAATAGCTATTTTTTCCTAAATTTCTATCAAGCGAGAAATTTAAGCTGTATGAAAAAGCTCTACTTTACTTAAAATATGCTTAATCAAACCGGAAACGAAACCAGAACCCATGAAACCCCCAAAAATATTAGGAAACGTTACCGGAACCGGAATCCATTATCCAACACTCGCTAGAAGGATTCCAATCCATCGAATCGCCCACTTGACGAGCAAGAACGACGTATGGGAACCCGCCGTGCCCTACTTTCCAACATTTTTATGCCAAAATTTTGCAAATGTTCAAGGTTGCCAGGTTTTCAGACAGTTCTGGAAGACTAAAGGCCCAACCAAAGTCCTTCCAATCCGTTCCGTTTCGGTAAGCTGTCAAAGTTGAACATACGACAACAATGTTGCTACCCATAGTCTGCGAAACGGAGCGGAACGTCACGGAAGAATTCGCAAAAATCCATCTCACACGGATTGCATAACCTCAAACCCTAAACTTGACACGCGCACATAACCTAATATATTCATATATTTGAATTATTATATTTTAAATTACAAAATAAACCAGAACTGACATTTTACTTCAATATTGCTTATTTAACAATTTTCACCTTCGATCAAAAGACACAATCAAAAAGTGGTCGAAATGTCAGATTCCGAAACGGAGCGGTCACCGTTCGATACGTTTTTACGGAAACGAAACGGAATGGATCGGAAGGACTTTGGTTGGGCCTTAAAAATCAGAAATACCTCGCCAGTCGTACTCAGTTAAGGCCCACTCGATGGTTACCTCGTTTTTCCAATTACGATAAAATTGCATGAAGCGTAAGCCATTTTGTTTTTTCACGAGATCGAAATACGGCATTATGAGTATTTTCCCAAACCCTTTTGTAAGCCTTTATGATTACTTTCCCAAGAAGCCGCACGGTGGGTACTTCGTTTGTTCAAAAATTACGTCTGCTAGCTGCCATTTTGTTTTTTCCTCATACATGCAAACATACATGTTGAATTGTCATCGGAGTTACGTATGCTTGCAGGATTTCAAGTCAATCGGATGAGTGGAAGTGGGTCAAAATTAGATTGCAAGATTTGACCCCGACGCAGACAAACAGACAAGCAGCTACGAAGGTAAGCTAAATAAAACCTTTTAAAAACGACATTTTTTCTAAATTTTATCGTGATTTTCTATCAATTAGAAAGAAATAAACAATGAAATAAAGATGTGCGTTTTAAAATTATCTCACAATAAATCTAAACCACCTCAAAACTCGTTCAGACTTTTTTTCTTGAACCCAAAATAAAGGCTAGAATTTATCACGAATAAAATTTTCTGAAATTTGGGATCTTTCTTGACGAGATTCTTCCAAATATTAAACTTAAAGTTGAAGTTTATTTTTTTTTCGTTGTCGGAATGCAGAAAAAAACATCATTTCCATGCGGAAACAGGTTCGATTCGCTGAAAAATAATATAAAAAAAATCTATAGCAAAACGGATTTGTTAAAACAAATTAAATTCGAGTGTCTTGAACTTGTTTTGATTGCGGTTTACGAGCAGTTTTGATCATTTGGGCAAAAAATTCAAAGGTGATTAAATTTATTTGTGCTTTTTTTGGTACCTTTTTTTGTTCTTAGAGTGATTAATTTTATATTTCTTGTTCTGAGTAGCACGTCTAAATATCACTCAGGCATAAAAATAATGTCGTGATGATTTTAATTGCAACAATTAACCCATTCACTTTATAATGAGTCGAGTGTTTGCATATATCATTTAAGACAACTGAAGAAGGAAGGAAGGTGTCTGCTTAGATCTTATCTAGGCCAATCAGATTTATACGAGTTTAGCTACGTTCGAGAACGTCAAATAAATAAATCAATATTTCAAAAAGGTGGTACCGATCATAATCAATATTTTTGTTGCAATTCCCTGTTATGTAAAAGTAAAATCGAATTTTTGAGTCAAGGTTGCACTTAGGGGTGGTCAACGGTCCAGTCGCTATATTCAGGAAGTATTTGTTAAATTGGTTAATGATTTGTTTGGATTTCATAATTGTTGTTTTTGTTTGTTAATTTTTATAAAATGCCATGTTTTGATAGTTTAAAAGACAATCGTGACGGAGATGTAGACAACAATGCGGCGAATTGCAAAGAAACACTGAAAATAATTTCAACAATTTCGGTTATTGCGATGCGATCAGTGCCAATGTCAACAAGACAAAACTATCTTAATTTGTGATTGTTTCAAGCGATAAAGATTCGTTTTTGAAAGATTGTTTTCTGTCAATATAATTGATGTGACCCCGTAATGTGGAGATTTATTTCTGGTTTACGTGTTTAGAATGAAGATTACGCTTTTTTTAATCAAGAAAGTACTTAACGAACTTCCTAATTCAAATTTCGCGCTAATTTGTATGAAATTTTTCTCGATTGTGGGTAAAAAAAACGAATGCATACTTTTTTAGATAAGAAGATATGTGAAACGCCCAAAAGTATGTCAAAATTCTGTGAAATATCGAATGGTGATAAGTGGTTTCACAAACTGATAACGGGTTGACCAGTCAACCGAGCGTGATAAAAATCTGTAGGGGGTGTAGCTCAGTGGTAGAGCGTTCGCTTTGCATGTGAAAGGCCCGGGGTTCGATCCCCCGCACCTCCAACTTTTTTATTTTGATTTTTTATATGGAAACATTTTATTATTAAAATGTGTTTTGACGTTTTATTTGGCTTGACGTTTTTATTTACACAAACTTTAAATGTATTTCTTTTAGAAATATTTGTAAAGCTTAACATTTGAAGTAGTTTGTTTGTATCCCAAGCTGAGAAGTTATAAGGAAATATTTCCTGTTGAACAACGATAGAATTATTCCAATAATTCCTCAATATTTTAATCTTTGGGTATATTCATTCGGTTGAGCACAACCGCTTTGTTCCGCCATTTTGGCTGCATCTAAACAGAATCGCAAGGATGAATGCTACCGCCGAGTAAAATATTGGGCTGGAAAAAAAGTATCGGGTCTTTTTTAATTCTGGTAGAAACATTTTTTTGGAACGGAGAGGGTATATGCGTTTGTGGTGAGAGCTTGTTTGATAATATGTTAATTTGTCCGTCCCTCAAAATTTTTTAATCACTCAACCGATTTGGGTCCAGTTTTTGGCGTTCGGCTGTATATGGCTGTCGGAAGGTTTTTGTGTGTAAAAATTCACCTTTCCCTCCTTAATATAAACCCCCTGTTCTTGCATCTTTTGATCCACTAAACCGATTTTGATCCCGCTTTCGCTATTTGGTTGTAAATAATGAAAGGAATATTTTAGTGTGCAAAAGTTCACCTTCTCCTCTCACTTTAAACCCTCTCTCCTTGCATCTTTTAATCCACTGAACCGATTTCGCCCCCTCTTTCGGCATTCAATTGTAAATAATGAAAGTGTGTAAGAATTAACCCACCACTTAGCGTTCGCTCCGTGTGTATTTTGGTTCCCTGATCCGGCTTAAATCCCACTTCGGCGTTCGAGGGACATTACTTGAAAAAAATGGTAAATCTATAAATAATTATTAGAATACAAAATGCTGACCGAAAAACTTAAAATTCAATCGGATATTAAAAGTTTTTTCACTACACTCATACCTCGCTTTACGGCCTAGATACGTTCCGGGAAAGTTGGCCGTAAAGCGAAAAGCCGTATAACGAATCAATTATTTTCATACGAACCCATACAAATTCAATGGGATCCGTTCAAAATTTTTTTTAAATGACGTAGTTTTTAGTTTAAAATGCATTTTTTTCTTTTTATTTCATTTAAAAATGCTTACATACAAAAATAAAATACATAACAATATAAGGATAACTTCAATAACAAAAAAAATTCATTTGTTCATAAAAAGATAACTTAAAAAAAATTTAAAAATTCATATGCACATGTCCATATACATACATAATAAAAAAACATAATTTAAAATGTTTAAATCGGTTCTAATCTGATGACGAAAATGAACATGAAGAATCGGTAAGCTGCAAGATCCCGTCATGACACACAAAAATGAATTACACCAGCGTGTTTAGAATGATAACCATACGGGTATAAAAATAATTAATTTTTGCATGTCCCTTCGTCCGTCTGTCCGTCCGTCTGACCGTCTGTGGCGCGGATTGCGGGCGCACGAACAGATTTGAAATTTTACGCAGATTCGTTTTTCGTAAAATGCAAGGCTAAGTTCGTTCATGGGCAAAAATGGACCATTAATGAGCAAAAATGGACCATACGTACGAAAACGTTTTTTGCGAATATCTCAAAAACGGTGCATCTTATCAAAAAACTTCAAAAACAAAAGTTATTTAGGATATGATTCTGCATTGGGGGTGTTATGTGGCGCGGATTGCGGATTTTAAAAAATCTTAATGAAAACTTCAAAGTGGAATTTCGACACAACCGTTCGCCGTTCACTTAAATCACCATACGGGTTTTCAATAATTGCCAGAAAGCTTTTATTTTTTTTTTCGCGATTTTTTTTGGGCCGTATAACGAAACATTTTGGGCCGTAAATCGAAAAAGTGCCATAATTAAAGAAGGCCGTTATAGCGAAAAGCCGTGTAAAGAGCGGCCGTATATCGAGGTATGAGTGTATTATCTTTAAAAAGAGTAAAAAAAACAATATAAATATTTTGAAAAACCCCCGACTCAAAATAAAACCTTAAGCCTATACCACAATTACGCGTGCGTGCGTGCGGCAAGGTGACATTCATTGGGTCAATGCGGCGCGGTGACAGTTGCCGCCGTTGCCGCGTTGTAGTTAACCCACAATAACGCGTTGCAGTAGATTGAAGTTTAGTTTTGATTGTTAATAATTATTATCTTTAAAAAGTGAAAATGGACTTTAGAAAAGTTGCATTTATTTCATTATTATCAGCAGGGGCTTATAAGGCATATAAACAATTAATTTTTTTTCATTTTCGATTTTTAGTTATCTTTAATTTCATATAACCTAAAAAACGTCAACAACAAATAATTCGGAGATGACAGACATGAATATTTAAAAGCCGCGAATTCAAAATAAAGTAGCAAAATTATTTAGTTCTGACATCTCGTAGTTGTCACCGCGTCTGAAATTAGAGACTAAGCCTACTCTACGCGGCAACGCGTCTGAGCAACACGTAATTATACATTTACTCATATAAACGTGTAGTTTTTACTTTCACCGCGTGGAAATGTTACCGTGTCGCACGCACACACGCGTGACTGTGGTATAGGCTTTACAATTTTCGAGAAAACAGAAAAAAAGTATTCCGATTGTATGTGAGAGGGGAGAAGAAGTAGTTCGATTGGATTTTGATGTATCGATGAGTTATGTAAAATACTATTCTAAACATATTTTGCCTATATAATTTTTTCAATATGACTTACCGTTTTCGAGAAAATTACAAAAAATAATTTCGTTTATATAGGGGAGGGGAAGGAATGTTCCAATTTTGTCCGTTCAAGAGCTTAGCCTAGCCATTTGAAAGAAGCGTAACTATATAAAATTTCAAGTCTCTAGCTCAATCCTTTCGAAAGTTATGGTGTTCACGGACGGACGGAGAGACAGACAGACAGACGGACATGCGGAAATCAAAATCTTTTGTCATCGCTAATACCCTGGTGTAGTTCATTTTTGTGTCCGATGATTGGTTCGATGCGTTATAAACGGTATACTAAAGTTAATATTCTTTTATATGATATGATATGTCATATAGAGTATAATAATAGACGACCTGGGAAACCTTTTCTGATATTTGTCCTTTGAATTTTGTCAGTCCAATGTAGAACCACAAAGGATTACTTGGGAAGTATCAAATTCTCACTCCAATGGTGGCAGTAAACGTGTTAAAAATATTAATAGTAGAAGCCACTTGGTTTTGCAACATAAATATTTTTTAATACCTTTTCGAATACGAATTAAAATCGAATCAAACTTATAAATATTGTTTAAACCTGTCCGTAATAAAAAAATGTAATAATATCCCCAAATTGAATAAACAAACTTGTTTCCTGTTTCCACTCAATTAACCGGAAGTAGCTGAATCATTTAATAATTCCCCAATATTGTTCAATTTAATGTGATTGTTATTATTTTGTAATCTGCGGATTACCTGATCTACTTTTACTATGGGAGGGAAATTGATCCCCAGCCATAATCAAATAACAGGAGAAAGAAAAAACCATTTTCCACTCGACGACAACGACGACGACTACTACTTGAATTGTAATTCTTCCTTGAGATGCTTTATTGCAATTCAAAACAGCTTAAATCAAATCAGAATGCCGTACAAGTGCTCTCTATACGTGCGGTCGGTTGGTAGGTAACAGACTGCTTCCATGTACCTAAGATATACATATATAGGTAGGTGGGTAAGATCAGGCACCACAGGTAAACTCTTATACGGGATTCAGAAAGAAAAATGCCACGCACATCCACCATATTTGCGCACCCCACTGCGATCTCACCTGCTTTTAATCTTAAAAAAGTGTTGCTTCACGTTGGCGTCAGTCGTGAAACTTGTAGAATATTCACCACGAGTGACACAGCAAATAAAAAAAAAGGATCCTGTGAAAAATAGGGAAAGGTGGCATGGGGGTGGAATTTAAATGCGATTTGGTTAAGGTTAGGTTCATAGCCATTATTGGATTTTCTTTCTTGTCGCCAACCTCTGTGGTTTATTCAAGTGGGTCGCTGTGAGTCCTTTTGAGGAAAAGTTGCTTTAGGACCTCCTCCTGTTCACCTAATTAATTTTCATTTTTTTATCGTTTCAGGATTTTTAAATTTAGTCTTATGACCAGTTTTTATCAAACCTTGTTTAAATCTGGTGCCATATTTTTGAGTGGGATTTTTCTCATTTTTAAATTTCTTTTACACAAAAGGTTGATTTGTGCGATATTTGCAAAAAAAATGCCACGTGTGATGAGTTTTGTTTTCTGCACGCGTGGTGACCTCTAATCTTTTGTTGAAGTTGAAATTTACTGTCTTGTGGGTGTTTCAAATTGTGGGTGTTTCGGTAACAAGAAACAAACCAAATTTATCCTTTATCCTTATTGTGTGTCGGTAAAAAAAACTGTTTCGTTTGTATGGGGAAGTCCAATTTTGACCGTTCAAGAACTTAGCCTAGCTATTTACGAGAAACGGAATTATACAAAACTTCAAGTCTGTAGCTCAATCCTTTCAAAAGTTATGATATTTACGGACAAACGGACGAACATGTGGAAATCGAAATCTTTTGTCATCCCCAAAACCATGGTGCATGGGCGTCCCATCCCTCCCATCCCTAGATTTAAAAAAAAATACTTTTAGTTTTTATATTCCCTGAATAAAGGTGAAATTACAGTAAAAGCGTTGTGTTTATTTTTTGGAAATAAAGATGTTTAAGTTATTTTAACCTGCTACCTTCCAGTGTGCTATACGCAGTATATAAAAAAATGTGTGCTGGTAACCAATAGTAATAGTGGCTCGAAAATTTTCCATATAGTTAAAATAATACGTCATACACTACTCTACTACACTCTCGAAAAAATCCGGGGACGAATTAACTCCGCCTGAAAACATAGCTAAAAGTTTAACACCGTAGCGCGGAGTTATTTTTACATTTGTATTTTACGGAGCTAAATATTCAATTTAACACCGTTTTGACCTAAATTTTAAATGAACTCCGAAAAGGAGTCAAAAATTCACTACAACTCCTTTTAGGAGTTATTTAATTGTAAAGGGTGTTCACGTTTAGAAGAGGCTTGCCAATTGGCTTCATTCGAGAGGTCCCGTGTTCGAGTCCCGCTAGAGACATGCAAGAAAAGTTTTTAACAAGTCGATATTAACTTTGGAAACACGAAAAAAAAATCAAAACATCCAAATGCTTGCAAAAAAAGAGAATTTGCGAGGTTTTTTTTGGGCCATCTAATAAGTTGGTTTAACACCGAGAAATTGTTAAAATTTAACACCCATAAGGAATTGTTGTGAACTCCCTAGCCCGATGCTCGATTTTCTCCAATAGGTGATGGACTCCCTCAAACTCCCTTTCGGTGCGTAATCGACTCCATTTTTTCGAGAGTGTAGTCTGTCAGCCTATCAGTCTGTGTACAAGATTTCTCTAAAGCTGCTGGAGCTATGTAGAGCCATGAAATTGTACAGGAATGCTTGTATTGGGATGGACCGATAATATCAAATTTCTGGAGGAAATCCGTTAACCGGAAGTAAC
This sequence comes from Chrysopilus asiliformis, assembly GCA_964034945.1. Classification (NCBI taxonomy): domain Eukaryota; kingdom Metazoa; phylum Arthropoda; class Insecta; order Diptera; family Rhagionidae; genus Chrysopilus; species Chrysopilus asiliformis. The sequence continues at coordinate 91,915,899 of OZ035960.1, read as the reverse complement.
CAAAATAACCAAAATACTCCAAAATACTCCTAAACTTTTTCAGTAGCCTTATGTATGATAAAAGTTAAAGACAGTAACGCTTTTGTCTTTCACTAGAACTCTTTCACTAGTATACCGCGGTTTAAAAAATCAGCTTTTTGCAATTCTCTCGAAAGCTAACGGGTTCTTGGTGGTTCCAAGTATGAGGTGAATAGAAAAGTATAATATTTCATTATACATTAACTATATTAATGTATAATGACCATAATTTTACCGTTCTGAGACTTCACAAGAAAATTTCACATATCTGTAAAGCCATAATTCGAAAAAGGCCATGTGACATATCCTTAAGCAAATTGCTCTATTGAGGATAGGTTGGTCTTCTCTTCAAACAACTTCAAGAAAAAAAAAACCAACAAGGAAAAAAGCACTTGAAGGTGAGAAAAACTCACGTTGTGGCGCCCTTATTGAATTTCTAACTTTTGCATGACCCTCTTCAAACAATTTAAATTTTCATAATCTGGCGGAATCCTTGGAGTAAAGCACAATTGTCTGGTCTGAAATTTTCAGTGGCTCTCTAAATAAATGATCATTATGTGAAAAGAAAATTACAACAGGTTACAACACAGTATCCTCTTTCCTATTCTGGGAAAGAAATGAAAATACTTACCTAAATAGGTGCTACTTTGTAAGGTGATTAACCTAAAGTACATCTCAAGAGTCTTGGAGGCTTTTTTTATGTAAACACAAAAAATTTCTACACGAAAATAATTCAGATAAAATTGAATTGTACGATGAAGAAGGCATTATCATCTTATGGCGATTTTTCTTTGGTTTTCCTTGCTTTATTCCGCATTTTACTTTTCCTCCGTTTTAATATAATATAATAATAGACTCAATTTTCATTGTTTGCTTTTTCACTTCTCAGCTTTTGTGATGTTGGCAATGATGAATAAATTGGCATTAGACATCTTTGCATAATTTCAGGCAACTAATAAATTGTCTCGTTTCTTTCACTGCAAATATTTACTTATAGCATAAATTTCAACAAATTGTATTTAACCGTTATTTGCACATACAATAATTTTTTGTAATATTTTTGATTGTAATTTTTTGGGAGTGCAAATACGATAATTTTTTGAGGAAATTGTCTGTTTCTTAAAAGTTTTTATTTAACTTGCCTTCGTATCTATCTGTTTGTCTGTCGGGGTCAAATCTTGGAATCTAATTTTGACCCACTTCCACTCATTCGATTGACTTGCATTTTGCACACAAGGGTAAGTCCCATGACAATACAATATTTTCACTACTTCGTCCTTCTAAGGATAAGGAAAGTTTCAGTAAGGATAACGTTATTAACTTTCTCCTCAAATTTTACGGAAAAAAAATATTACCTTGGGTTTTTTGGGGTCGCTGAATCCGATTCTGACATTAAGAAGTCTTATCATGTATCTCGAATCGAAAATCAAATCGACTCGAACGCCATACTCGAAAACGAATTACATTGGTATCATGTAAAACTTTCGTTTCGAGTAAAATGTATTGCCATAAATTAATCGAAAACGAGCAACTTGCTGGTAACTTGGAAATTTCGTGGTTATATTTAGTGTCATTATGGAATAGTTGGAAATAATTTGCTGTTAGTTTTTGCGTTTTCTTTTTTTTGTGAAATTATTGCCGGCAGTTTAAAAAAAAATAAAATAAGATCCGGATAAAAGTGATGAATGTGAAATAAGTGCCAGATAAAAGTGACGAAAGTGGCGTTTTCAATCCAAGAATTGTAAGAAAATTCAAAAGGAATGGACTTCGTTTAAAATCGTAATTAACTAAATATTATATGTTAGACGCAACTTTTAATTATTTTTTATAGATTTTCCAAGCAATTTAAATATGTTTTGCAAGAAAAAAAAATTCTTACATAAAAAAACATTGAAATGACTTAAATTTTCCTTTCGAGTTTCATTTCCGGCGACTGAAAAGTGTTCGAGTAAATTTCCGAAAATGAATGGCAAATATTTGATCGAATTCGAGTTACCTGATACCGCTTCAAACATTTCCGTGCATTTAATTTTCGATTCGAGTTCCCTGATAAGGCCCCTGTAAAGATAACGGAAGGTCCAGAAAGGATAACGTCATAAGGGAAGCTCAACAAATATCATAAAAAAAAACTATTTTTTATTGGCTATGGGTATAAGTTCTTACCGTATTTTTTTGTGAAAAATCTTTAGTTTTGCTTCAAATTACAAATGAATTTTTTGCAAAGTATGTTCCATTGAAAGCTATAACCTTAGCTCATCAGTCAGGTAAAAGGGATAGTACAAAACAAATTACCTTCGCTGCATGATTTCGCTTTAACGTGGAAGGGCCGGGCTCACCGGGCACGACCTTGACTTTAAGACGCTTAGGATTTTCGTAATACACTCATTTCTCGTCCCCAATAATGATTTGATGCAGAAAACTCTCCCTTTGCTGCCTTTGCAGCAGCATTTCGCACATCACGAAGCGCCTATCAATGTTTCTTTATCTCAACTCATGCGGAACCCAATTACCGACCCATGGCATGTACGCGTTTTCCAAGAGTAGATCGATCAACTACCAATGTTTCCGCAAGCGATTGGTAAGGATCTTCATCAAGCAATGGCTCCAATTCCTCGTCTTCAAACTTTTTCGAGGTTCCATCACGTTCTTTGTCTCTGACCCTTAAAGCACAATGAACGCAACCAAGCCGCAACTAAGGACGCTTCGAACTGTCACGCAACGCAGTTCAGGAGCGGTTGAGCACAATAGAAGCGTCGTCCGTTGCGTTGTGAGACAAACACAGAAAAATTAAAAGTGAACTAAAGTAGAAAAATATATAAAAAATCGATAATTTTGAAGCGATAATTTGCTTTGTTGGTCTTTATCTTTGTTATTTGTATGTTAAGTCTATCAATTTTTCCTCGAACGACATTTCCCCAACCTCACTTTATGAACTGTCAACGCAGACTTGTTGCGTTAAAGTTCAAAAGTTTGGCAACTGTTGCGTTTGATCACTCAAAAACATTTCTGTAAAATAAACTCGTAAGTGAAATTTGGATACGTGATGGTTGCGGCTTGGTTGCGTTCATTGTACTCCAAGGGTCACATCGAAATCACCACTTTTAAAGCGATGCATCCAAAATCTGCATGTGGATTTTGGTAGAGCATGATTGCCATGGCTTCCACAAGTAAACGATAGAATTCTGCGACATTTTTCCTCAAAAAAGGGTAATCAAGTAAAACTTCCCTCAAATGACCCTTAAGGCCCAACTACGATAGACATAGGAGAGCATACCCAAATAGCATTTTAAGTAGCAATTATGGTGTTTATCCCCATATTTCGTCACCATGCAGATCGCGGCGATAAGCAGTTTATGTCGCAAATACGTATTTAGTTGTGCGTATGAGACGCGCAACGACACACATAGTGGGGAACACTTTTCTGCGGTTTGCTACGTCGCAATTATAACGACAGGGACGTAATTAGTAGCCTCATGCGCGAGCGTCATCTGACGTGCATATCACACAATTACACAAATCATCGAGCGGGTTTTCTTTCTCCCTCGATTGCTTGCTAGTAAACAGAGATGAACAAATAAAAACGTAAGCAGAAGACGAACGAGAAAAATCTAATGGCGACAAATTAATGGAAACTTTTGTGGAGTGTTATTTTATAATGGACTTTTCTTCCGGTTGCATGTCGTGATTTTAATTGCCATTAAAATTTTTCGACAATATTGGATCTGAAGTTTAAACAGATTTTAATGGGCCATCAAATTATTTTGTTTTTAATCAAAAATTTCTTTAATTTTATTTTATCGGTAAAATTTTTTTTTCTTTTGCAATGAAATTTTGATGCCAATAAAATTATGCTGTTTCAAAAATGTCTGCTATCCACTTTTTATGCAATATCCTTCAGTCATTCGCCTGAAATAAGAAATTTAATTCTCGAAACGAAATCGTTTCCATCAAATGTCAGTGAGAAATATGGCGGCTGAAGGCATCAATTTTTTTTGGTGTTTCTCAGACGGGGAGCTTTAATGAAACTTTAGTGGTAGCAGTTTCGTCACTTTTTCCATCACACGCTTCTTCAAAATTAAACTGACGTTCAGGCTCCACAGCCAATCACTATTTCGGCCCGAAAACCATCAAATGCTGCTCTATCGCCGCAGGATTTTCATGAAGCGAATGTTGCCCCAAAGATCGTGCTCGTCACTTCTTTCGCTTCTTTTACGCGGATGTGAATTATAGGTGTAAATTTTTAATCCCGATTGTGTAAATTTCTACTCTTTCAAGTCGCAAAGAACAAATCTCATGTTCCCGTACTTTTCGATGCTGTTTGGGTATGTAAATGGCAAATTCCCAACGAATGTTGGCATACATAGCTGTCAACATAACAGCTAATTTTCATTTTACCACAAGTAGAAATTATTATGGCAACAATATTATTAAATTCACAGTAAAATTTTAGGTTATGTTTACTATTTACATATGTCAGTTCCATTTGTATCGAATCATTCATGCTTAACGAAAGTTTAACGAAGGTTTGAAAGTGACACATGTCTATTGTGGGTAATAACATTGACTTTCTTATTCTGGAAATGACATATGCAGCTACATATGCGCTCCTATGTCGATCGTAGTTGGGCCTTTACTCGGCAGAAAACTCAACATTTTCAGCAAAAGAAAAATAATAGTTGTTTACGCTTCCAACAAATGTCACATACTATGTTTGACAGCTCACACATACGCCATGTAATGGCGGATGGAGACGCGTGCATGCGGAGTGACTAGCGGCATCTATTCATAACCTCTAAGAACTTATTCCCATAGCCAATATTTTAATGTTATTTATTTGGTTTTTCAAATATATTTTTTAATATATTTACATTTTACAATGTATTTCATATATTGATACTATTTTATGGTTGTTCTATTTGCCAGTAAATTTAACTCGACGAATAATTTATTCGCGATCATCATATGTACCTCACATTTAAGATAATTTTTTTAACATTATAAATTTTTATTTATTTTATTTAGTTACTAAATTGAATATTCAATAAAATTCTTACACGAATGATATTTATATATGTATACATATTTGATTTATTTCATTTTAACATTATTTACGATAATCTATTAGATATAATTTTTCTTAACATACCTAAACTTTTTTTTTAATGTTCAATACAAATGATTATCATAATTTTATAATATGCGAATTATTAAATAGTTTTTCATATTTTTCACTTGTTTTTTTTCATTACGATTTTAAGTACAAAAATAATATACATCGTTAATTTCAACTATAAGTACATAATTTTTTTTTTTTGAACGTACTCATTACCATTGTTTATTAACTTTAATATTATTATTAAATTGATAAATATTCATTTTACATAATTATGCTATTACCGATTTTTAATAATTTGGCCTTTTTGTTTAAACTTTAAATTGTTTTTAAACATTTTTTCATGTAAAATATATAAAATACAAATTTAAAAAAAACACACACACACACATTTATTTCGAATGAATATTCCAAATGTTTTATTGATAGTTTATTATATTTTGAATCCTAACACAACGGAATTTCCCACCACAATTTTAATACATACATTCACATTAATTTATTTTTGCTGTTTTTCTTGATTTTCTGTTAAATTGTTTATTTATTTAATGCCTAATTGACAAACATTACTTTAATTAATTGACAAAACTACAAAATATACACATCTAACATAATTTATTTTATTGTGTTTTCTTTTTTTTCTGAACATTTTAACCGTTTATTAGTTGAATTATACACATAGGACCTGCCTTTATACATGCGTATATTATTATTGATTTTAGTTCTATTTTTTATAGTGGAAACATTTTCCACTATTCTAACAATGAGAAAGTGACACATTTATCTCTACCAAATTTGTTTTTGTTCAAATAGGTGTTTTTTTTAAATCATCTGTTAAAAATATAACTCTAGTTAATCGAAATTATGTCTCAAATAGCACAAGAAATCATTCTTTTAAACAGGTTCAAAAAATTATTAACCTGCAAGTTTCAAATTTTCTCAAATGTTCACTTTCCTCTTCTAAGGGTCTTTTAAGCGGGCTTTACACGCGACTGTAGAGCTGACACAGTCGCTGACACAATCTCGTGTAAATTAGACATGGGTAACGCAGCGCTGCGTTGCGCCATTGCGTTGATACAGTATACTGCGCTATGTGCGCTGATACGCGAATAAAAATTTTAGTAGCACAATAGCGCACATAACGCAAACGAGTCAAACGAAACAACTTGGCTATTGAGTCAACTGTTGGGGAAATTTTTACATATGTATTCAATACGATAGATGGGAAATATCGCCTTGTCTTGCTTTCTCGCACATTGACTTATAGACAAGCCCAAAAATACAATTTCTTGTTATGTACATATTCTCTTTTCATGGGCCTTGTTAGCGCAGTAACTCAACTCAGCACTGTATCTCATGTCTATTGTAAATACATATGATACACATCGCAGTATTGAATTATTTTGTTTGTTCCTCCTCTTGATCGAAAAATTGACTGTTTCACACAACGAATTAACAGCGCAGCAAAAAAGCGCAGCCATAATGACGATGGTTCCAACCGTTGCGCCATATGGCGCAATTGCGTTAACGCACTGCGCTGATACAGTGTACTGCGCTTGCGCTACTGTATCAGCGCACGAAATTTTACTGCGTTACCCATGTCTAGTGTAAATGCTTACTGGCACTGACAAGTCTGTACTGACGGGACTTTTTTGTACTCAGTACAGACATGTCAGTAATTTGACTTTTGTGACTTTCAAGATGGCGGAGGATGAAGAATTTGAGGTAAATTCTATTAAATTATTATGAATCCACCTTTTTTAATTCATTTTTCAACTTTTACAACTCTTATGCCCGAAGTCTTCAGTCCCAGATATACTGCGGATAACACCAATTGGGAGATATACTAAGTATATCTAAAAAAATGGAAATCTTCGTAGCAAAAAACATCGAGATAAAGATAACTCTCGGGTAAAGTTATCTCTCGGTCTGAGGTCGAGATATCTTGAAATTTTGTGTATATTTTTACCCCAGCGCCACCACTCCCTTTTTAAAGCAGTTGTTGACAGTTTTAGAATAAAATTAAAATATTGAAATCGGAAAGTTAAAATGTATGAAAAAACCTATGGATTCGTTAATGGAAGTGAATATTTTGTCTGACTCTGACAGTGATGAACCAGCAATCATTTCAAGACCCTACGTACTGCAAATAAGGGTGAATCATTTTGATACTTGGAGTGAAAGTGAATTTGTCATGAGATTTCGCTTAACAAAAGCAACATTTCAAGCACTTTTGCCTAGAATTGAAGCTGAAATCTGTATTAATCATAATAGGTAAAAACGAAATTTGTTATTTATTGTTATTAAATATTTTCAGAAGCAGAGCAATGCCACCCAGAGATCAACCATTGTTGGCTTTACGGTTTTATTGCGACAGGTTGTTTTTTAAGGGCGTGTGCTGATTTCTCAAAAGTTTCGGTTAGTCTCACTGGTCGTGTGGTAGCTAAGGTTTCAAAAGTTATTGCGGCGCTGGATCATGATATGATAAAAATCCCAAACACCATACAAGAAATCCGAAAATCGTTTCCATTTGACAGAAGTCCTTTCAGCGCCACGATCGGACAATAAAACATTCAAAACAATAGCCTTCGTGATTAGAAACAAGCCGTGATGCTGCTTTTGATTATAAATTTAAGGTCACTATTTCGACCACGATTTCATTGATTTCTTCGGTTCTTTGCTTCGCGAAACAAGATATAAAGGTGGTGAATTACTCGAAAGCTATAACGGATAATTTGCATCGTATCTTTCACTTCGAAAATCCTTTAATAAGAACACACAATTATAGAAAATACCTCTTTATGTGACGTCACGATAGTTTGTATCAAGGTGGTGTTTTATTGTATCCAGTGTGCAGGAGTTGTGGAACCTTATTTCGAGAGTTGCTATACCGAGTTGGAATTTTCATGAAGATGCCCAAGTTAAAGATATCTTCGATATATCTTTATCTGCGGTATAGCTATCTGACAGAAAAACTAAATATGAAGACCTCGGGCATTAGACTGGCGAAAGAAGACTAATCAGGAACGAGATAATTAAAATAATAGAAGCAAACGAGCATAATTTTTCGAACATGAGTCTCGAAGTTTGTTAGGTTATAGCGGCCATGTTGTTAAAGCAACATCTGTCAAATTTGTTGTGAATTGTTCAGTGGTATATGGCAAATCACCATGGAAGGTTATAGCGTTGAGCAACGTTTGCAAATCATCAAATCATCCAAATTTCGTCAAAAAAAATCATCTTTAGCGATAAATGGATATGTTAACAAGGAAAATTGTCGGATTTGGAGCAACACCAATCCACACGAGATACACCAGAACCAAATGCATCCCGAGAAAATCACTTTTTGGTGCGGATTTTGGTCTGGCGGAATCATCGGTCCGTACTTCATCCAAAACGAAACTGACATTGCCATAACCGTCAACGGCGAGCACTACAGATCGATGATAAGTGACTTCTTGTGGCCTAAACTGGATAATATGGATACCGACAACATGTGGTTCCAACAGGACGGCACTACATGCCCCACAGCGCATGCCACGATGGACATTCTGCACGAGCGACTCCCACTCCCCTACATCAACGCTTATTACCCAAAACAAGTGGAATGAATCGTGCTATCTGAGCCATTTTCTCTTGAAGTATTAACGGTAATTCGATTTCATTTTTTTACACTTTTAGCAATTTTATAAAACAAAAGCAAAAATAATTAAAAACCTGCATTTTACAATTAAATTAAAAAATAATGATTTGTGGAATAAAAAACTGGTAATCAAATTACTAAAGGTAGAACCAGAAACATACGTCCGTGCGTCCGCCATGCGTCCGTCACGTTGACAGTTCGATGCGGTCAAAGTAAAATCAACGGGCTGCTATGAGTACTCCCCTAATAATGCGTTTGCACCGCATAGAGTAGGTCGACTTTCTACTTTTACACGGAAATGTCATTTCGCAAAAAAGTTTGGTTACGATTTAAGCAATTTAGGTATGGAACAAATTGAAAGTAATTGTTTCGACGATAAACTAATAGAAGAAGTGCAAAAAAAGTGAAGAAGAAGTGATTCGTTGCTGTACCCAACTGTCACCGCATAAAACTGTCTACCGGACGGACGCATGACGCACGCATCGACGAACGATTCAGGTCTAACTTTAAGATTTCGTTTGATTTTAAAAGAAAATAATTTGATTGGTTTTTCCTGCAAGTTTTTTAAATTAATAAATAATTTAAATAAATAAAAAACATATAAGTTAGCAAAATTGTCAATTTCTGATTTATTTTAAAACCAATAGGATAAATCCAACAAATATTACTTTATAGATTGAAAAGCAAATGCAAAAAATTGTTTGAAATAAAAATTCAAATTATTTGACATTTTGTAATTTGATATTTTTGTGAATTGTTTTGGTTTATTTTTGGACCAGCCAAAATCATCTTAAAAAACTATTTTAATTATTACTGCTATTGTTATTGTTTAAATTAGTGACTATTTTATGATATCTGGTAGTCTGTCATTTGCGTAGATTTCATTTAAAATTATTTTAAACATTTAACAAGTTTATTGTATTTATCAGATTATTTGTGAAGTTTTTTGTTTGAATTTACATACTTTTGATTTAATAAATATATTCGAAATTCGAATGAGTTCCAAAATTTATTTTTTAATAATTTTTACCACATTTACACCAATTATGCTGTCCTAATTTTCTAATTAAATTATTATATTTTTACATGATTTTTTTACACTGATATACAAAATTTTTGGACATAAAAAATATATCACTGTATTTTAATTCATTGGTTCTTTTGTAACACTTATGGATTATTCACTTCTATTTGCTGGTATCTAAAAAATTAAGAAAATGAAATGAAATTAAAACATAATTTTAAAAAAATATTTTCGCAAAATTTAGAGTTGAATGAGTTTGGAGTAAAAACTATGTTAACCTAAAAAATTTTTTAAAGGTTAGGTTCGAATGAAAATGTAAGCTATGGTCGCCGAATATGGAGAACTCAAACATCATAAAACCTGAACGACTGGGTCTTTTGGAATGAAACCCACGACAGGAGATGCTGAAAATTCTTAAGATTAAATTATTTGATTTTAGTTGGTTAAAAGCTAAAAACTGAATAACGGTATTTCAAATATTGAAGAAAACGGGATTTTCGCGTTTTAAAAGCTTTTATTTAGCTTGCAATCGTGTCTTTTTGTCTGTCAGGGTCAAATTTTGTAATCTATTTTTTTTTGTTACCTCAGAGATGATTTTTTTACTTATATGACTCGATTTCAGTTATTTTGGCAATTATTTGTAACAATGAATCAAATTTTTGAAGTTTTTCGCGCTGATTTTTTCAGCTCGGTGGGCCATTTTTACACGAATCTCATTGTCCACTCTCTAGATTATAGGCTCTCTAACTATGAAAAAAGTTCAGTTTTCAAATTTACCGCCATTAATTTTTTAAATTTGGCGCCACTCTGATTGAAAAATATTTTCGGTATAACTTTTCGATTTCGTGAGTGCAATATATTTTTCTGTGTCCGACTTCTCGCGCACTTTTCTTGTCAATAGTCCTATCACTTTTTCACAGATGAGTCCTATCACTTTTCCACAGATTTCTCACATTTATACATTTTTAAGACCAAATCATCTTAGGTGTATAACTTTTATATAGGAGCTAAGAAATAGTGATGTTCCATATTAGGGAATGGTCCATATTGCGGCACCATACCTTATTATTTAAAAAAAATTGAAAAAATAGTGTAAAAATTAACTTAAAACAGAATTTTTGATATAAAGTTTCGAATCTGTATGTTGATGAATTATAACTCATAGGACAGCATTTCAATTTTGAAATTTACCAAAATGTCTATTATTGTCTCGGTATTTTTTACGTTTGAAATATTAAACAATCAATTTTCCATAGAAATATTTTCGATTCTCAATATTAAATGACATCCATTGTGTTATTTTTTTCAATATTTAACAAATCTATATCTCCTATGGTTATTATTTAACATGTAAAATACACAAATATTACTTTTAATTATTAATTTTTTTTTGCCTAATTAATTACACGTAGTTTTGAAAAAACTCAGCATCCGAAATACAAAACCACATTTTTTTTTATTCTACAATTTGATTTTGCAACGTTCCAAAAAACTTTTAATACTATACTGACCATGGCTTTGTTTTCTCATATATTCGCTACAATCAAATAAATATCTTCTTTGTTAAATAGATTTTTGTGGACGAACATAGGTGTCGCTTCGATCGATTGACAGAGAGTGAACTAAACTGAACAAAGATATTGAATTTTAGGCTATATTGACGTCGCTGATTCTAATTCACTCTGAAGATCCTAAAATGAAAATATTTTCGGTACCAAAAAGTTACTTAAAAGTGTTTCTTTCTCGTATCTCTAGAAATAAAGTGAATCTGGCCAAAACAAAATCCGATTTAGAATCAAAATATGATTAAAAATACTACCCCAATAATTTTAATTATATTTTATGCAGGTGGTAACGCCGCTTGCCGTCAACATTAGGAGCATTGTATTTAAATACTCGCCACCAGATGGAAAGTTACCCAACTTATTATGTTATTACCCTTAAGTGCAATTTAGACTAACGATTGCGATTACGATTGAAGCTTCTCGACCAAAGAGATCAAAGCTTGCAACGAAAAAGAAATAAAATCTTTGATCTTATTGGTCAAGGAAGTTCAATCGTAATCCCGATTGGAATCGCAATCGATAGTCTTAATTGGCCTTTAGCAAATTTTCTAGTTCGTTTTTTATCGAATTTGCCAAAAATTCGACTGCAGAGATCGCTACTAAGTTTCGTTAAGTTCGTTCAATTATTTCACGGCCCACATGTACGAAGAACGACATTTTATGATGATTGATTATTTATTGATCCGTTGGCCCTTATAGTAATATACGTTATTTGGGACGTTCAGATAGAATGGAACATTTAAAATTTATCCCATGAAAATGTTACAAAAGTTGTAAAATAGTCGGGTGAGTTTTCTTTTCTTTTAAAAGATCAGCTTCATACAACTAGAATTTTGGTGTGATTTTTGGCACAATTTTTATAGAAGAAAGTGCAAAACTCAAGATCTCCATTTCAAATCTATCAGAAAATGGTTGGCGATGAACGGAGATATTTGCATACAATAAGTTTTGGTCCTTATTATTCCTTCTTTTTTTTAATTTTTTGAGTGTAACTTTTGGAAATTCTAAACGAATTCCTGCCATTCTATTTGGAATTGGACATTTGGTAAAATTCTGTATCTTATGTAGAGTTCATTGAGCAAAATTTTCAGATAACTACAAAATGCATAAGTACAAGTATGACTTTGCTAACACAGTCCCATGTTCCCACCCATATACACTGATAGAAAATTGTTATTAGTTTGAACAAAAAAGCAGTTGAATCAAAAAACGGTTCTTAATTCAAAGGCTTATCCGATTTTTATCAGTGTGCATACTTATGATTGAAAAAGTTTATTATTTTTAGGTTATGTCGGTTTTTTTTAATTTTTTTAACATCTGCAAGGCATAATTGTGCGAATAAAAGAAAATGTTTGTTAGTATTTATAATTTTTCAAGCAAATTTTCAATTACCTTTCTTCCTCTGGTTTGGAGCTTCTAGAATGATGTGACTCCGGTAGGAAAATAACAACAAGTCCACCAAATAAACTCCAGGCAGTCAATATACTCATCAATAGATGATCTTCGATTTTTGTCTGTAAATAAATAGTAACAATTTGTAATTCCAATCTCCCAGATATTAGTGATTCAAAAATAAAAAAATACGAGAATTGTTCGATAAGTTTATGAAACAATGGAGACTTGGATGAATATTTTTTTGTGCAAAACACAGACTTTCTCATACTGCTGTTACACTGCAAAAAAAACTACTTACGAGCATTGACAGATAAGGCGTTATAATCAGCGCAATACCAGCGGCAACATTGCACGCTCCAACTCCGACGTTACGAATTGCTGTAGGATACAGTTCAGCCGTGTAAACCGGCATAATAGTATTACCAGCACTAATTGTGAATTTTCCTGTTAAGAGATCGAAATAAATTACCATTACCAAAATTTTAATTCAAAATATCAGTTGTGATCAACACAAGACTTTCTTCTGCAATATTTATTTTGGAAAAAGTATGTACAATCTTCATATCTTGTTCTTCAGAACATATCTTCAAAACCGTTAAAGATACGTAAGAATCGTTTAAGGAAAAAATGCAAAAAAACTGTACTTAGTTTGAATTTATTTATATGCAGTTTTTCATAAAAGCGCATAGATTTCGAAAAATTTTCAAAAAAATGTATGCGAGGTACCCGTTATAGCTAACGTTATGTTTGCAAAAGTTTCAAATCGGTTTCAGCTAAGAATACAATACTTTTCCTTTATAGCAGAAGAAAGTAAAAACCATAAAATTATCCAAAATAATACAAACCAATCATCAAAAATGTAATTTTAATATTTAGTAAATCGTCGTTTCCTTCTGTAATGGCGGCACATAAACACGCTAAGCCACTTGCTATCAGCGTTCCACAAAATAGCCATTTTTTACCCACTTTTGATATAATGTAGATGGCAATTGCAATGGCGGGGACTTCGACTAGACCAGCTAAAGCCTGAAAAAAAATTGAGAATAAGAAAAAAATATTAAAAAACGCATTACAAAAATTTGATTTAAAATTGTGAACCTGTATTTGCAAATAAAAAAAAAACAAAATTAAACATAAAACATAAAAAAGCTACAATTGCCAGGGATCAATCGTCAAATCTCTATATATAAAATCGTTTAACCTGACTGAGTGACTGACTGACTCATCAACGCCCAGCCCAAACCCCTGAAGCTAGAGACTTGAAACTTTCACAGTATGTCCCAACCATCGCGTAGGCGCTCACTAAGGCGAGATTTTTCGAAATTTTAGCGCTAAGGGAGTGAACGGCGGGGTAAAGGGGGTTTTGGTGTTTTTAAACCGTGATTTTCGCCATGAATCCTACTCAATAGGAGGCTGAAAAGTTTCACTCGGAGGTTTTCGGGGTCGCTGATCACGAATCCGGAGTTAGATTTTCAAAATTCAAAACGGAAGGTCCTGTAAGGATAACGCAAATATCCTTTTTCCCATTTTTCCCGGGGAAAAGTGGTGTTAAAGCCAAAGGTATTATTATTGAAATAGTAATCTGGCAATACTCCAGATTACTCGCTTTCTCTTTTTTGTTTAGTCGCCATCGCGAACAGTCGCAATTGTTAGAGACGCATCCAAGGGTAACTGAATTATAATTTACCGAAATAAGCAATTTGTAATATAAACCGGCATTAGTTTTAATTTAAAATTTCGTATGAATTCAACGTAAAAACGCTTACGTAAAAACAAGTGGCACTAGGGGGTTTTCGGTGTCGCTGATCACGAATCTGGTGTTAGAATTTTAAAATTCGGAACGGGAGGTTCTGAAGGTATAACGATTTTTTCCAATAGTTTTTAAGCTATTTCTGGGTTTTTTGTGCAAAAAACTTTTTTGAAAAAACTTTAGCCCGGCAACGACGAGTATGCAAGCTATACTCTATATGATGACAGGCAAAATGTTTCATTAAAAATATTCATTTGTATAGGAGAGGGTAGAAGGAGTAGTCTGATTGGATTTTGATGTATGGAACAATTATGTAAAGTCATATTATGAACACATTTCATCTTTATAAAGAACGATGCACGAAAATGCCCCTTGACTAACTTTTGGGTTTCACATTCCTTGTACTTGCGTTGAAAAGGTAATTTAAAAATATCCGATTGAATTTCGAGTTTTTCTGCCAACAAGTTTGTGATTTTATAATAGGGCTATTCACTCTTTATAGTAGTTGATCGTAAACTCGTAGAATCGTAAATAAAATCGTAGTTTTTTGACAGTTCTCCATACAAATTTTTTTAAGACGAAAACTACAATCTACCAAGTGTGGTAGAAAACTACAATCTACCACACCCGAAGGTATGGTAAAATCGTAGTTTTTGTCGTACTTCTAAAAAAGTGAGGTTAAGGCATGTTTTGTGACATGTCAACTTGGTGCCAACTCTAAAATGGACATTGGAAAAGCAAGTAAATTAAAGTATTTATATGATTTAGTATAAATTAAGAGTTAAAAAATGCTTTAAACAATTTAGGTAAAGAAAATTAATAAAAGAGTCAAAAATTTACGACAAAACCCACAACCACTAGTAAAGCGCTGCTCACGCTTCGTTGTACTTTTCCATCGTAGATGTACAGTACAATCTATGATTTTACTATCTACGATCAAGAGTGAATTGCCCTAATGTGTTTTTATATTCACCATTTTCTCAAATGGCGAAAACGAGATTGAAATCGATTCATTGAATCAAAAGATATAAGGATAAAGGGTTTAAAGTGGGAAAAGAGTGAATTTGAAATCTTCCTTGCATTATTTCCAACCGAATGATGAAAACGAGATAGAAATCGGTTGAGTGGATAAAAATTTATAAGGAGAGGGGCTTAAAGTGAGGGAGCAACGGTGAATTTTTTCACACTAAAACCTTCCTCCCAGAGTAAATTCCAGCCGAATGCCAACAAGAGAACGGAAATCGGTTAAGTAGATCAAAAGTTATGAGGAAAGGACAAACATTCAAACATACAAGCTCTCACCCCAAAACTCATTACCCTCTCTGTTCCGTTGCATTGTCGGGGGTAAAAATTGTAAAACTGAAAGTTTGAAATAGGGTTGCCGCGGATGTCAGCATCAGCATTCGCAAATACGGAACTTTGGCATTGTTCTTCCCATCCCCAGTCTGTAGGTGTCACAGAAATATATCCCATAGAATGCGCCTTACTTGAAAAGCCCGTATAAAGAAATGGGCCAAAAACACTAATGCTTTCTCTATTTTCATAAGCCTAAAATTTATTTGCATACCATAGTGAAATGAATCCAGAATTGCCAACTTTGCTTTTATCAAGTTTCAAATTAAAAATGAATTTTAGCTTTTAAGTGAACTACAAACATTCTATATTCCAAAACGAAGCATGATATATTTATCTCCTTTCCCCATAATAATATTTTGACATTTCAGTGGCCCATTTGAGATAGCAAAACGCGATATCTATTCTAATTCCGATATCTGTGGTAGGTGTCAAAAAACCACCTCAGCGATCCTGGTTTTAAACGCGAAAAAAATAATACTGGTTTTAAATGCGTTTTTTGTGAAATATCTCAAGTTGGAGGGGGTTGCCAAACATTTGTAAGGATTGAATGACAAAACATTCGTTTCTTCGATTAAAGGACGTTCTGCCCGCGCAACTGATTTAAAATTCTCATTTTTTACGGTTTTCTTATATGGCATAACAAACCTTCTCGAAAAAATGCATAAACAATCAAAAAAGATTTAAAAATTAGCGAAAATTGAGCTGTTTATGACGTATATTTGCGCATTGATGTCACATAATAACAACAAATGGCGAGTTGATCCACGTGATGACTGTCTAATTGAATTCTAGGCAAGATTTACGACATTTTTACGGTGCGGAGATCAAATAAACAATTCTTGTGACGCGTCTATTGCGGCTTAATGGCGCGCATAGGCGTCCAACCGAATCCACACTCGCTCTTCAGTTCCTCGTCATACCTTTTGCAGGAAAAAAAATAATCTTTTATTTCTTTTTATATTTTGGCCAATTGCCAGACATGTGGTCGTCGTTGTTGTCTATTTGAAGTCTTCTTCCCAAATTTTATTATCTTCAAGATTTTAGATTTTAACAGACTCCACAATCTGAAGGTAGATCGTCTTGATATTCCCACGTTATTTACGTTTATAGACGCGAAAGAATCTATCGCGATTATTTAATTCTATTTTTTCACGCGTTTCTGAATCTCGTTGGCGTAAACAAAATTCAAATATTGGATCACAACGAAAACACGGACGGCCTTGCATTTTGATGGGAAAATAATCCCCAATTAAATTTTTGCAAATTGGCAAATTTTCCAGAAATTAATCTAGAGATTTGACAAATCAAAAAAGAAAATAAGATCAGAATTTTCTATCTTTATTTTATTTAATTTTATCTTAAATTTGTAGTAAGCAATTCTTTTTTTTTATTTGTAAAACTTACCGAATTGATGTAAACGTTGCCCCCAAAAGAGCTCATGTTGAGAATTAACCCATAGTAGACGAGGTTCATTGTGAACCAAATGCACAAAAAGCAAATCGTAATTAATCGCAAATACTTTGAACGGAATAAACTGACACAACTCTCAGATGAGTCCTCCTGGACCGGCGGTTTCAGGATTTTCTCGTAGTTGTCCGGCAATTCTAGCCCATTAAATGCCGCCGCTTGTTTCACAATTTCCTTAACTTCGGCGACTCGTCCTTTTACTAGCAACCATCGCGGCGATTCCGGCACAACAAACCTTTTTTGGAAGGAAAATTGAAAAAAAAAACAAATTAAAAAATATCTTTTTTAGATAAAATTAATATGGGTATTCATGATTCGGCTGTTTACTTTCAGCAGCCACAAAATTAGAAGTGGAAAATGCCAAAAATCAGTGACAAATTTAAACTAATTAAAATATCCCATATTTCCCAAAAAATTGCACAAAAAAGTTGTAATTATTGCAGCTAAACTTCACAACTGCTTAAACTTTCCGTATTTCACGTTGGCGTAACTTTACGAGGCTGTTTCCGCATTACAATCATCTCAAAAATTCATGAGGGCGTAAAAGATTTCCCAAATAAATTTTGACAGTTCATTTACAAGGTCGTAAAGTTACCCGGTTTACGCTGTTTACGAGACATTACCAAGATTCCATGAATACTCTTAATATTTTCAAAGAACTGTAAAAAACTGATCGCCTGTCCATATATGGTATAAAATAGTTATGTTACAAAAAATTGGTTATATATCAGCCAACAAAATAATTTTGTTAAATTAAGGGAAATTAATTCATCGTTAAATGAAAAAAAAATTGTCATATCATTGATAAAATCATTGTTAAATTAACCAAATTTTTGTTGAAATCATAACAAAATTGTCAATGGTAACAAATATTTTTGAAGAGAAATCTTTGTTCAACAAAAAATTGTTATTTTAACAAAAATAAACTTACAAATGATTTTTTGGTAAATCAATAAAACAATAGTGAAATTAACAATGCCTAATTTGCAGGGATGCTTAAAGGATTTTCATTTTCGTATCTCCAGAAATAGAGTGAATCTAGCCAAAACAAAGACTGATTTAAAATCAAAATATAATTAAAAATACTCCCCCAATATTTTTAATTATATTTTATGCAGGTCTGTGTGGTTATACTTGACGAACTTTTGTGGAACATTTCACAAAAAAAAAACAATAAAAAATAAAGTAAATCAAAAATAAATAACGAAAAAACGAAATCAATTTTTCCGGTTTTCGTTACGTTTTTCGTTATTGTAACGGAATTAAATTTTTTATTACGTTATAACGCAATTTTGAGGAAAAAGCTGGACAATCGTTATTTCCTTTCGTTATTTCATTACGTTACAATAGCGCAAACAATTGTTTCAGTTTTAACAGACACAATATTCTTTGCGTTTGAGCATTCTAATTATAAACAAAACATTCTTCACTAGTTTGTGCTTTGATTAGAAGAGGAAAATATCCTACCCAAACGTAAAATAATACGCAATACTGGAGAATTCGATCCGCCCTGCCAGTGTGGAACATAATGTGGGGTGTGTGTAAAATCAACCTTATGTAGAACATATAAGGTATTGCGCATATCTAAAAGCATTGCCAGATTAGATTAAAATGATAATTATAAAAATAGCTGGGTAAGAATTCCGTAAGATCACAGACCACTTTCGATTCGACAACATTTCACATAAGGCGAGCAACTTGAAAAGTTAACCGTGAACTAATGGAATTTCTACCAAGCTTACAGTTACCCATCGTGGAACGGATCTTTATTCTAGTACATTTATAAAACTATCGTGTTTGAAAACAAGATATATTTCTGAAACAGAAGTCATTCCTCTGAAGCACAAGTCGTACCTCTGAAGGGTTAAAAATGATTAGTGTTGCCATATCAATGTTTGAAATAGCCTTATTGTCATTATTTTTTTATATTTTCTCCTTTGGTTCAAAAATGTTTTTCAAATTGTAAAATGTTAATGGACCTCTAGTGGGTAAAAATTAGTTAACTCAGATCTTGCTTTTTGAAGAATGTAACCAACAAGAAATTTTTCTTTTTTGAATTTTATCAACTCTAAAACCTTTCTATTTCAGATAATAATTTAAAATGAAAAATTTAACTTACCACAAGAGCAGTAGAAACATTCCTGGCAGTCCGATACAGAGCTGCAATTTCTGATAGTCCTGTGTTAAATAGGCGATTCCCGAGATCATCATGTAGGAAAGTGGCAGTGGGAATAAATTGTACATTCCGGCAATTGTCCTCCATCTACCATCAACGTATTCAATGGCCAAAATGAGACCAGCATAAGTAACTGACACCGACACGAAGCCCAGAAGGGTCCTAAGTGCTAAGTACAACTCAAACGAATCCGAAAAATAGAGGGCCAGCCCTGTATGCACATAAAAGAGAAAAACAATAGGAAATTAATTCAATCTGCATGTTTTATTGTAAATATTTTAGGGGGATTTGTCAGGGAAAATCGGGTTTTACAGTACACGCTTTTCTTCTTACTCGTCCTCTACAATCTTCTGAATCATTAAAGCAATTTTGATCCGGTTTCCACAATTACACAAATTATCGGAAGGTAAATTTGCACACGCTAAAATCAACTTCGCGGTAATTCGTAGCCCGATAATTCGTACATCCCGTAATTCATCTGAACCGGCCGGTCCCTAAAAAAAAATCTTGATAATTCGTACAAAAGCCAATACATTTGGGTGCTTAGAATAATTCATACAGTATTGGGTGTACAAATAAGTTTCCGCCGTTTTTTATCAAAAATTGCGCGTTTTTTGTGAAAGAATGATACATTATGTTCTATTCGAAGTATTGTCCATCGCTTGCCACTACTTTTTCCCATCTTTCTGGCAGTATACGGACACCGCGTCGGAAGAATGCTTCATGTTTTGAGGCTATCCACGAATCGACCAAATTTTTGGCTTCTTCGTAAGAACGGATGTGCTGCTGCTCAGCCAGGCCATGCGTCATCGATCGGAACAGGTGATAGTCGGAAGGGGCAATGTCTGGAAAACACGGTGGGTGGGGTCAGTGTCTCCAGGTAGGTTTTAACGACATTAGCAACATGTGGCCGAGAGTTGTCGTGCTGCAAAATCCTTTTGTCATGTCTTTACTCGAATTGTGGCCATTTTTTCTTCAATGCTCGGCTAAAACGCATTAGTTGTGTTCGGTAGCGAGCTCCTGTGATGGTTTCACCCGGTTGAAACATCTCATAATTGCGGCCCAGGACGCTCCTTATCTTTTACGTCAAAATCACCCCTTTTGTAGCGTTGAAACCATTTGCGACACATTCTTTCACTAATAGAAGCCTCACCCTAAGTTTCTACAATCATTTGACGCGCCTCAGACCGCAAATATTTTTGAATTGAAGGCAAATATAAAATTTCCCGCAAATTACGCTTATTCGGCTCAAAACTCGACATATTCGCACACAAAATAATAAATTATACTGATAAAAATTCATTAATATTTCAAGGTTATGAAATATTAATGAATTTTTATCAGTATAATACAGATGTCAAACCTTACGATAATGACGTTTTACATTTGACAATTTTAACCATCACTTACTGGTGCGCCAACTTTTGTCAAACGGCGAAAACTTATTTGTACAACCAATATTTCAAGGAACCGATGGATAAATACGAATTATCGGGATATTCCAATTAGCGGGGTTACGAATTATCGAGGGTAAAAAAGAAAAAATTAGAATTAACAGTAGTTTCATCTGAAAAAACGAATTATAAGACGTTTTGTCCGTCTTAATATCCGTCCGTGTAAGACGTTAATATGCAAAATGGCGGATTTTTAAAATTCGCGGTTTCGTAGTTTATGTGTGACAAAAATTGAGACAGTAAAATTTTCGTCACTTTTGTCTTTTACTCAATATCTCAAACTGGTATCGTGATATACCACATATTTCAAAAAATTCAGTTTTTTGCAATTCTTTCGAAAACTAACGGGTTTTCAGTAAATCAATGTATGAGGTGAATTGAAGAGAATCATATTTTTTGCAATTTTTGATGCAATGTTATCTTATATCTTTTTTTTTCTTATAATGTCAGCCAGAGCTTAGGGGAAGACCCGTTAATGCCGCAGCACAGCTCAGGATGGTCAGAAGAACGAAAGGATATTTCGGTTTATGTTCTCCTTGAACTTCTGCGGGTTAATAGTCCGGAGGGAACACATCGGATGGTAAATCGTTCCAAAGTCTTTTTGTTCGCGATATGAAGGAACTCATAAACTTTACTGTACGAAAACGGTAGGCTATAAAAATATTTTAACATCAAATTCTTTCAATTACAAATCTTCCACAGTTTAAACTTTAAAGTTCTTAGAAAACATTACAAAAAGTTAAACTTTTACCAAATATATTCTATATATTCTATTTAAATAACTGATTATGTTGATATCATGCCAAACCTTCGCCAAAAGTACTGATCCCACATAAGAACACTAGATAAGAACACTAAAGTAATTTCAGTAAGGATTGCGATACAACAATAATTTCGATGTGGATTTCAATCTCAATAAAATACCGACAATGACATGAATATGGCTGGCATTTGAAATAGCCGTTAGTCAATAAAATCCAAATGTTGCTTACTCACCAAATATTGTTTGCAGAACTGCTGATATGAAAAGCATCATCTTACGTCCAAATTTATCCGATAGATAGCCACTGGTGATGCCACCTGTTGCTACCCCAACAAGAAAAAACATTTCGGCCACATTCTTAAGGTATTCCTTATCACAAACCAAATTCCATTCCGATATCCATGTATTCCCGTAAATGTCGTCCTGATCGAATTCCCAGGACGGGCACGCCGTTGTCGTCCCGTTAGATGGAATGTCCAGATTCTGTCAAGTGTTATTATTATTTTTTTTTTCATTTTGTATTGTTTTTGTGAATTCAAGTGTAGCGGAAAACTCCGAAAGAAAGAAAAAAAAACATTTAAACATGAAGAAAAACCAAACATTTATACGAAGGGTAGATTTCGGGGGGTAATTTTCCTTTTTTTTGTGGGTAATTTTCCCGTTGTTGGCTAGTTGTTGGAATATCCAAAGGAGACAAATAAGAAATAAAGGAATTGAAAAAAGGACACCACAAACACCATCGATAAGGGACTGAAAATCCAAACAAACCGCCAATTTGTCAACTCGATTTATTCCTGTCGACAAAATCGTCGTCATTGTTGTCGATAAAATACTTTTCTGTTCATTTTATTTGTTTGTCGATTTTGTTTTATTTTTTCACCGGTCTTATGACAATGGAATGGGGTCGCTTAAGTAGAGATTATGGGATTTATGAAGGGGTCCTTTTCTATTAACTTTTTTTTCTTGTTTATTCCTTTCCCTGGTGATCTTTTTGGGCGATATGATAGGTTGGGGAAAAAGTATCAGGCGTTTTTCTCAACAGATGGCTCTGATGCATCATGACTGGAAAACTATTAGATGCACTCTGGCAATGCTGTACTGTTTGACCATTGAAAAAAATTCACTAAAATTGGTCCACACGGAAAAAAATCCGCACAGGAAACGTTCCCATAAAATGTGGGAAAGCGATTTTGGGACTCGTTACACCATTTTGTAGCAAAGGCTTCCATAAATATTATAACTAGTAATAGTTTTCATGGAAACATTACTATGTAAGGTGGGCTGAGAGAAGAATGGACATATTCCAACAAAAGTATCATCCGTTCCTAGTTTTTACTGGAGACATTCCTATACTGAGAGGGAAACCATGGGCGCGTTCAGTGAGCGGCTCAGTAGTTAAAAAAGCGCTCAGCTCAGCCGCTCAGGATGCACTGAACGCACTCAGCGCATGCTGGTCGTAAACCATCAACTGTCAAAGTGTCTTGAGTTTTAATGGAACGGGATAAGATTTTTTGCTCAATAATCAGCATTTGCGCGGCTGATTCATTGAATCTTGGGCCATATTCAGAAATTGCTGAAGACTGCAGTGGTACCACTCAATACTCCACGCTGCGGGGTACGACACCCACTAGAAATGTCGACTATTTTGACGTTTCGCAGCAGTCAATAACTGAGCCGCTCAAAAAGATCGGTTGCATTCAGTAACTGAGCCAGTGAGCTGCTCAAAAAACTTCTGAGAGGCTCAGTTTCGCCCAATGCTATATTATGAAATGGAGTTGTTCCCATTGTTTTTGTACCCGTATGGTGAAACCAAAGGGTATATTAGATTTGTCTTACGGTTTGTAACGCCAAGATCCAGTCATCACACAAAAAATGAATTGCACCAGTGTGTTTAGAATGATAAAAAAAAGTTGAATTTAGCATGTCCGTCCGTCCGTCTGTCTGTCTGTGGCGCGGATTGCGGGTGCACGGATTGAGCTAGAGACTTGAAATTTTACGTAGATTCGTTTTTCGTAAAATGCAAGGCTAAGTTCGTTAATTGACAAAAATTGACCATTAGGGGGGTGGGTACCTCTTTAGATTCTCTTTAGATCCTATAAAAAAAAATGTTTGTGGCCGAAGATGGCCGAAGCCGAAGCCGAATAATCGGTGGGGCTCTAGTAATCGTACATCGTGAGGTGTTATCGGTTGGTCAAACGATTGATTCTGCACTCTACTGCGAACAACTAGTGCTTTAAGGAAAAACGGTCAGAATTAACCAACAGAAAAATTTTTGTATTCCATCACGACAACACCAGACCACATACATCGTTGACGACTCGCCAAAAATTGAGAGAGTTTAGTTGGGAAGTTTTGATGCATCCACCATATTATCCTGACCTTGCACCATCGAACTACCATTAATCTCTGCAATACTCCTTTGCTGGTGCAAAGTTAGCTTCAAAAGAGGCATGTGAAAATTACTTGGTTCAGATTTTCAAGTAATGACTCCGGAAGTTCTACAGCGATGGAATAACGGGTCTACCAGAAAAATAGCATAAGGTGGTTTAACAAAATGGCTTATATTCGGTTTAAAAAAATAACTTAAAGGTGCCGCTCCACATGAGAGTAAATACGCGAGTAGCTCTCAAAAACTCTCGAGAGTTACTCGCAGGAGGTTGTCCATTTGAGAGTTAATTTCGGCGGTTTTTCTCTTTTCAAGACCAATATCTTGATTTTTTTGACATCTTGTTTTGGCGAGTTCTCGAGAGCTACTAGCGAAATTCAAACGCCGTTCGTATCTGGCGAGCAACTCCCTGAGAGTTCATTGGGTGCGTGTCGACTAGAGAGTAGAATCACTATTGACAACTCGCAGAAACTAGCTCGCGAGTTTTTGCGAGTTTCTGCGAGCGACTCTCAGAGACGTGTCCATTTGCGAGTAGCTGATATCGAGAGGTTCTCGCCGGCATTTCCTCTCATGTGGAGCGGCACCTTAAAGTATAAAAAAAATTGTTTCCACTTTAATTAAAAAAGACCCGGTATTTTTTCCCCATCCCAATATGATAACGTCAAACCATGTTCGTCATAATTCAGGTGTAGGTACGGATATGAAAAATAAGGATTCTGATGTTTTTCTTATTGTATAAAACTAAAAAAATATCGAATTACATAGCATTTTATTTGTAATCTATTGCAAAGTGTCCTTTTGATCAATTCCTTAGATTCTTATATAGTAAATTGTCTTCCAAAAGTTTTCCACTTCATTTTCCTTCGGATTTTTCATTAAATATAGAAAATGTGATATGAATTTACCTGTATTTCATCAGGAGTGACTTTTGTCCAGTCTATATCAAAATAATGGCAATTATCTTCAGACCCGCTAACATTTCTCCATAGTGATATATTTGTTGATCTTAATTGACTAGGACGACTACACCAAAAGTTCTTTTCTACCGCCTGGAAAAAAGAGAGAAAAATGGTATCTTAAATAACTTGGAAAATAAATATTTGTCGGATTAATTCTGATATGTAAGAAATATAAGAAAATTCTATCAAATATTGTAAGTGATACGATTGTTTTGCACATTCAGTTTCTACACAAGATAATGAGAAGATTTCAGACCCTTGGGAAAATCTCCACACAATTTCTGGGAAGTTTCTCCGGCTTCATGATATAAAATTTCAAAATCCTGGAAATTGTGTAAAAATGTTTTCATTTCCAATGAGAAAATTAATTAGCGTCATGAGATTGGATTTCTTGTTGCTTATTTGTAATCATATAACTCTTATTAATAAACAGTGATATGTAGGGAGGTAGGCAACAGGGTTGTGGAATCGAAGTAGGTCAATTTTCACAAGAGAGTTCAAGAATTATTTTATCGTTACAAAACGTTATTTCGTTTTGTAACGATAAAAAAATTATTTTGTTACGTTATAACGTTATTATATTGTATTAAAATTGAAAATTTAAAAAAAAAATTGAAAAAAACTTTTATTTTTAAAAAATGCACTAAAAAGGAAAAAATCTTTTTTTGAGTACTGTATGTCAGAAACAAAAGCGAGATAAATATTTGTTTTATTTATATGCTTTTTATCTCGCTTTTATTTCTGATACACAGTGCTCAAAAAATTATTCTTTCCTTTTAAGTGCATTTTTATAAAAAAAAAAGTTTTTTTTAAAAAAAAAATTTTTTTATTCTTTTTTGTTATAATGTATTTGATTAGTATGACTAAAAATCCAAAATCAAAAGGATAATCACTTTATCCGAACAGACCTTCCGTTATCCTTACAGACTTCTTAATGTCAGAATCGGATTCAGCGACCCCGAAAGCCCACAGATGACATTTTTTCCAGAAACTTTGAGGAAAAGGATAGTCACGTTATCCTTCCTTTATCCTCACAAGGAAGAAGTAGAGAAAATATTGTAGTGTCATCGAACTTACGAATGTGTGTAAAATTTCAAGTCAATCCGATAAGTGGAAGTGGGTCACAATTGGATTGCAAAATTTGACTCCGACAGACAAACAGACAGGCAATGTTGGCACGAATATTAGCTCAAATAAAATCTCGGTAATCCGTCACGGACTCACACGAGAAAATATGGTCACCCTGCTTTTAAATCAAGCTCCATTTAATTACTTCAATCACAAAAAAAAACTCCAAACGAGTATATTCCTGTATGAGAAATAAAAGAAATCTAAATAAAATAATCGAAAAAGGTGAGTTGTAATTGCAGCCCTTATATCAATTTCACTTGACCACAAAACTACATAATCTGGAACTCAAGGAAAGCTCAAGAAAACTGAAAGAAATTACGAAGAAATAAATAAAAGAAACTGAAACGGATTACTCGCAGTACGTGAGAAAAGTTTAATCCTTTCGGAAAACACCCTGACCTACCCAATATTTTCCAACAAAATAATTAGAAACACTCGTCAATCGAGCCGAACTGGATTTTTCCCACAATATTTTCCTCTATATTTTCCTTTCATGACCAGAGAGCAATTTACTTCAGTCGAAAACGGAACGAGAACAACCTTCGAAAAAAGAAAACATTTCACTCTGTTCGGGTGAAGGGCCATTCCACTAACATAACCCAACAAACTCTTCAAACTTTGGCTTTTCACACATTTCTCTGAGGGTGGGAAATTACCTCTTCTAGTATTCAAGAAGGCGGGCAAAGTTTGTGGCTTAACTAAGCGGAACTAACACGCAATAAATTTAGGAAATGGGCCGCAGGTCTCTGGCATCATTGCCGCTTAAGGACCTCAGGCGGATAATCCAAATGTTACACGAATTCGGCTGTGCCGGTAGAACGGATTTCATATTCAGGAAAGTGAGAAAGTTTTAAGAGGACGTTAGACGGTGAGACTTATTTTGTGATATTTTTTCAAGATGTACTGAAATGGTTTGAAAATTGGAAATTATTGATAAAATTTCTCTGCATATCTGTGCGAATAAACGAATTATTTTGGCGACAACTAAAACTTGGACAGGGCCATACAAGGGTACAGAAACGCTCGTGGTAAAACCTGTATCTTGCTCCCCCTCCCCCGTTCCCTTCCCAAAAAAGTAATAAAAATGAATTTCTGAACACCTGCGAATTTCGAAAGATTGTTCAGAGTGAAGATCCGTCTCAGTTTTTGTGTGTATCTAAGCGAAAGGGATTCTAATTTCTTTAATATTCAAGAAAAATTGCGCCACATATTTCAAAATAAAATATGCATAAAGGAATGCGCCGCGGGCAAATTTTAAAAAAAAAATTATTTTTTCAAAAAACGACCGCAGATGAAAATTTGTGGATACCAAGGTAAAAAACAAGCAATTTTTTAGTGGAAAATGTGTGTTTTGCACTAGTCTAAGGGCTTCCTATCCTCTCGTATGTCCCCTTTCTGTCGAACACCTTACTCATAGCATATGCTGCTCCCCTCTTCACGCTACTGGTAACAAAAGTTAGTTACATAAAAAATAATAAAATAATATAGTTTTTAACAGATTAATACATTCTGATTTTTATGACGTATAAACACTGTGCGGCATCCCGGCATCTAAATGCTTGTCCCGGATTTTTAAACTTATCCTCTAAACCAGCGGTGGCCAACCCGCGGCCCGCGGGCCGCATGCGGCCCGAGACGTTTGAAAATGCGGCCCGCCAAATGATTTGAAATTTACAAAAAAAAACTATGTAACTAATAAAATACAAAATACTAAAACTGCTCATAAAGTTTATATGCAATTTTACAATTTAATTTTTATACCCGTATGGTGAATCCAAAGCGTATATTAACTTAGCCTTATCGTTTGTAACGCCAAGATCCCGTCATTACACACAAAAATGAATTGCGCCAATGCGTTTAGAATGATAAAATAAATTAATTTGTGCATGTCCGTCCGTCTGTCCGTCTGTGGCGCGGAGCTACAGACTTGAAATTTTACGCAGATTCGTTTTTCGTAAAATGCGAGGCTAAGTTCGTTAATGGGCAAAAACGGACCATTAGAGGGGGTACCCCCCATAACAAATGAAAACGTTTTTTGCGAATATCTCAAAAACGGTGCCTCTTATCTAAAAAGTACAAGAACAAAAGTTATTTAGGATATAATTCTACATAAAACTCCCATACCTCAAAATCCGATTGGAATAAATTTTAAAACATCTTCTTCGACAGTTTGACTTCAAAGTGGAATTTTGATACATATAACTGTTCGCCGTTCACTTAAATCACCATACGGGGTTTCAATAATTGCCAGATTGGCAGTTTTAGCTTTTGTTATGTTTTATTTTACATAAGTACTACTCGTATATATACATTTACATTTACATAAGTCCATTTATACATATATTTGTTTAGCAAATATCTTTTTCTTATCCCACGACTCCATTAGACACTTTTCCAGATTGGATTTAAATCCAATCACGAAAAAGTTTAATGGAGACTCAAAAAATCTTGCATCATGATTTAAATCTCCTTACTGTCATGATTTTTTCGGCTACTGAAAAGTAGGATTTTTTTTGACATTTGTTCAGTCAAATTAGCTGATTTCTAGTTGGCTGCCCTGATTACCTCCTGATTGACATTTCTAAGTACGCTATGGATATGAAAAATCATGACTGAAGATGCCCACGCGGGGATTTCTTTATTCGCCAAAATATGGAGTAGGTGAAAAAATCATGATTTTTAAAAGCCCAATGGAGTCGTGGGGTTATGCTCAACTTTTTGCATTTTGTTCTAAATTTTTTTTTAAACCAAGTGACTGTTAAAAAACAACATAAAATATTATTTGAAAATTTTACTAAGAAACGGCGGTTATTCTATTTTTTCATGTGCGGCCCGCCAAAAAAAATGAATCATCAGATTGGCCCGTGGAACGATTTGGGTTGGCCAGGCCTGCTCTAAACCGAAAATTTTCACGCTGTTTTTTTTCTTAGATTTCTACCTCCATCGTGTCTTAATTTAAAAGCTGATCGCCTGCGGTGCATTTTAGTGTAAAATTTTTGATTATAATGTATATATTTCCCTGCGGCACAACTTTTGCTGGGTTCTAAAGAAAAAAATGCCCAAGAAAAAGACAGAAAAAAATACTTTTTGGAAAAGAATTGGCACGTAAGATAGTTTTTTCCGGATTTTAATTGTTTCTTACTTATCGATTGATTGATTGATTGATTGGTTGGTTGATTGATTGATTGATTGTTTCTTACTTATCACCCCACCCATCTCTCTTGGACTCGAACAAAAAAAATACGATCACAATTATATATGAGGGGTATAAAAATACAAAATTCCGATACAATTTTCCCGATAATGGTTAAAAGATGTACAAATGCTAGAATATTCGCTAATTATAAATTGTTGTGAATATTAAAAATTCCAAAAGTAAATCAAAAATTGTTGTGAATATTTTAAACTAAATTAAAAATTGTTGTGAATATTAAAAATTCCAAAGAATCATTCAAATGACTTTTTCGTTTCCTTGCAAGTCATTCACCATATTCTTAAAAAGTCTGCCTATGAAAAATGTCTAAATCAAAAGATTATGGTTAACCGTATGGTATTTATTTGACCTTTTAGCCTTCCACTTATTGAACCCTTGCGACAAATTGTGATATGTCCCTCCTATTTTCTTCCTTTACTCGCAAATGCGATATACATCCCCCAGATATTCGAATTACTAGAGCTTCTCTACAATAAAGAACCGGCAATTGAGATAAATTGCCCCAGGAAATGACGTGTAAATATCACAAGGTGTGACAAGTGCAGGTGGCAATCATCCCCGTTTTTTTTTCGATGAGATGCGAAATTCTTGGAATTCTGCACCCCCTTTTTTGCTGAAGCGGTATTTTAGGGACGTATGCAACTCTAGTTGTTTAGAGTTTTTGTAGTTAATTTTCTGGAAACCAAAATATATCACCTGTACACAGAAAAAATGTGTGCACTGAAAAAAACAGAACTCGCATAAACCATGTCGAAAACTTCAAAGTAGTTTAAGCGAAAGCACTTTAAAAATGCTTTGATATCTACTTTTAACCAACTTTTCAGTGTATTCTTTAACCGATTTTGAAAAAGTACTTTTTTCTCATCATATTCAAAGTGATTTTAAAAAACACATTAAAATACTGTAGAAATTTTTTAAAAAAATATCAAAATACTGTAGAAGTACTTCGATAAAAGTAGTTTCCATAAATGTCGATTTGCACACATTTTTGCTTTCTTATACGATGAAACATTTCGACATCTTAATTTTGCCCAAAAACATTTCCCGAGCACTCCTAAGTCGATTGGAGCATTATTACAAAAATGTCTTTCTGTCTGTTAGTCTGTCTGTCACTTTTTGTACCAGATTTTTGTAAACTGGAGCTAGCCCCATGAAATTTTATAGAGATGTATGGTCCTCAAATGAGGCGATCCTATTAACTTTTATTGGAAATCCGTTAACCGGACGTAATCAAAATGGCGGCAGTTTAAAAATCTCAGTTTCGTTTGTTTGCAATTTACTTCGAAACTACGACTATTTTACGTAAAGTCAATATAATATCCTTAAGACAATAAAATTTCCTACATTTTTGTCTTCTGCCAGGACTCGTCATCTCAAACCAGTATCAAGATATACCGTTATTTTTAAAAAAAATCCGTATTTTGCGATATGTTTTTCGTAGTTTAATGTGTGAGACAAATCGAAGGGAATATTATTTGCCAAATTTTTGTCTTTAACTCTAATCCGGAATCCCTTACAGTTATTAAGGTATTTTCATTAAAAAGTAAAAAATAGATTTTTGCGAATTGCATTCAATCTAACGGTTTTTCGAAAGAAAACAACCCTTTTTTGCCCTTTATATGTTTTCCCTTTACTGTAAATTGGTATCTTTCTACCATTTTCGAGATATTTCAAATTCATCCTTTTATATAAACTACAATTTTATTTGTCGGATTATAGTGTAAATGAAGCAAGAACGTAGATTTTATAATAGAAAACCATGTGCCCTTCACACAAGATATTTTTTTTTTGTTTTTTTTTTTTTTTTTTTTTTTTGGATTTCTTAAATATATTTTCAGTAGAGATATTCAAATTTGTAAGTCAGCAGTTCTTGGTTTAAATTAGGTAAACAATTTTTTCTTGAAAAAGCTTTTATTAAAAAGAAATGTATAGGGTTCTCGGGTTCGAATCGCGGTATGAGCAGGAGTTTTTCAACATTTAAATTCAAATACGTAAGAAAATATTTATAATTTATAAATACTGTAAAAAGTAAAAAATGCTACTGGGAAATTGGTAAAAATCTACTCTTATTACCGTAAAACCATGAAAAATGAAGATTATTTTTTTTAAAAAAGATAATGGCAGATTACTATAAATGTTGTAACGCCCCGCTATAAATGTAATTTTTTCCCTCAGTGAAGCTTTTTAAATTCAAAAAGGTTTTCTTTTAAAATTAGTGTAAATCTTTTAGAATTAAAAATCTCGTCTTTTAAATTTAAAGAAATAAACACTAGATTTTAAAAGGGCTATCACTAGAATTAAAAAGAATGTGGTTTTTATTTTTAGTATGAACTTGTTTAGCTCGTACGCAAACAACAAATTACTAAAATCTAGAGCATTTCTTTTTGATTTTAGTATATTTTTCTCTGAGTGTACTAAAAACGAAAACATAATTTTTTGGGCACTGTGTATCAGAAATAAAAGCGAGATAAATATTTATTTTCGTTTATTTTAAGCCTTTTTAAAAGCTTTTATTTAGCTTGCCTTCGTATCTGTCTGTCTATCGTGGTCAAATCTTGCAATCTAATTTTGACCCACTTCCACTCATCCGATTGACTTGAAATTTTGCACACACACGTAAGTTCGATGGCAATACAGTATTTTCGCCACTTCGTCCTTTTAAAGAAAAGGGAAAGTCCTGTAATAACGTGATTTTCTTTTCCTCAATTTTTCCAGAAAAAATCTCATCTGGGGATTTTTGAGGTCGCTGAATCCGATTCTGACATTAAAAAGTAGATAAGGATAACGAAAGGTCCTATAAGGATAACGTGATTATCCTTTTTCTTAAAGTTTCCGGAAAAAATCTCATCTGAGGGTTTTTGGGATCGGCAAATCCGATTCTGACATTTAGTTATATCGGGTCTTTCAACAAGGACATAACAATTTTGTATTGAAATAAAACACAATAATTGAGATATCGGGCTGAAATTTATTCCAGGTGTAGTGGACATGTTACATTTAAGTATGAAATTCGATGTCGTTCATATGGCCACCGCGAGCACGTTTGCAGATTGATTCTTTGGAGCCAATTTTCCACCACTATTCCACACATATTGGGCGGAACGTTGGCAATTTCGCGTTCGATATTGTTCCTGAGCTCCTCTAACGTTGTTGGCTTGTTGGCATAAACCAACGACTTAACATAACCCCAAAAATGCAAATGCCGGCCAGTTTGGCTTCGCCTGAAAATCGACTTACTTTTTCTCTTCATTTTGCAAAAAAGAGAAAATTTTTTTTTACAATTAATTCGGATTATCGAATTGCAATTAATTCGGTTTACAACGTACTTAGTAGGATAAATTTTCGTCTTTTCCGGCTTTTGGATTTTCGAGATTTTGGATTATCAATATTACTATTCTATTTCAAAGTCGCTCTAAAAATTTGGATTCTCTGCAAAAATATTTTGTGTCTAAGTAAAACCATTCAAAATAACAAGAAGAATGTGTAGATTTACCGAGGATCTCTATAGAACCAAAAAAAACCATTTTTAAAAAAAATCTTAACAATTTTTTTTGTTTGTCCCATCTTGGTTTGGCTAGGAAAAGATTTGATAAACCCACCTATAAGTAATAGGAACTTTAACCATATTTATAGGCGTAACCACCATAATTTTAAAAGCTATATTTTACATAAATTCCCACACTAAATATTTCTCTCAGTGTACAAAAAAATCCTTACCTGATAAACTGGCGATGATATGTGAAATGTATTTGGTACTTGGAATAGTGACAGTAGAAGCGTCATAAGAAGCTGCCATTTGCCAAAATGCCCCACTAGATCCCCGATCACGTCCGTCTCATCGCCCATGTCGGCTTTCTTGCGTTTCGGTGTCACCTGTCGTATTGTTTCGCCATCCGGTGATGATTTTGATGTGAACATTTTGTTATCTGAAAAAAATAGAAAACATGAAAATTTTATAAGACAATCAGTCTGTTTAACATGAATCCGTGAAAATTCACGAATCCTGTGCAATTTACTTAAGTGCTAAATACTAATCTAATTCCAATGTTGATACAGCGGAATTGTTATCCTATAGGAATGAACCGTGAATGGTGAAGGGAACAGGACGAAAGTATAAGGGTTGAGAATTATTCCTCCATATATGAGTAGATTCTCCCCACAAACCCGTCAAGATAGTTGTTGTCTTTTTCCAACTGAACAGATTTGCGTTCAAGGATCAGAATCTGGAAGGAATACACCCTGAAGCCAACTGAAGCGACCCGTTTTTCAATTCGTTCGCTCGTTCGTTTGCTTGTCTGGATGGATGGATGAATATTGCTTCAGAAAGGATTTCAAATCTTTGATAAATGGAAATTTTACATTTGGCTGAGCTCGAAATTCGATTTCAGTATGAACGTTGTGTGCGTTTCAAATGGAATTCAACTGACTTGCTTCGGAATTGTTCTTGTTTTAGAATTGAAACGGATACGATGAATATGGATAGAAGGTAGACAGTCATGAGACTCTCTGGAGAGGTTGCCCCGAGCTACATATTTTAAGTCGCTTTTCATATCGTCGGTGTACAAGCAGAATTCACTGACAATAAGTCAAACGTTACAATTGCCAGGAGCCAATTGTCAAATAGTCTATATATGAGGACAGACAAAAAAATTTGTGTAGCAGAGGGGGAAAAGAGTGGTCCATTTGGATTTTGATGTATGGAACGGTTATGTAAAATCATATTCTAAGAACATTTCATCTTTATAAATTTTTCGATACGACGCTCAGTTTTCGAAAAAAAAGATGAGAAAAGTTTTCCATTTGTATGGGAAGAGGGGCAACCGATTGGATTTTGATGTATAGATAAGTTATGTAAAATTCTATTCTGAACACATTTTACCTTCATAATTTTTTTTTTTTTTTTGAGAAAATTGTAAAACATTGTTTTGTTTATATGGAGAAGGCGGGACGAAATGGTCTGATTTGAGCTGAGCCTTGCAATTTACTAAAAACGCAACTGTGCCAAATTTCAATCCTCCAGCTCAATCCTTACGAAAGTTATGGTGTTCATGGACAAATGGACAGGCACAGACAGACAGACGGACGGACATGCGGATATCTAAATCTTTCGTCATCCCAAACACCATGTTTTTTTTTTTGCCCCAGTGTTCCAACATTAACCTATGGACTCCATTAGACTTTTTTCCAGATTAGATTTAAATCCAATCACGAAAAAGTCTAATGTGGCCCCTAGACGTACAATATTATTGTGCAATATTTCAATATTGTGCAATATATTGACCGTCTAGGCGTCATATTGAACGGTTGAGCAATATATTGAAGGAATCAAAATCGGTTTGATTTTTATTGCACAATAAGGTTTTATTGTATAGTCTGAGGGCGATATTGCACAATATTCGCTCAGTATCGTATGAAATATCGCTGAGAGTACACCTAACCATGGCTTATTTTTAAGTAATTCAACACATGTTCATGGGTACTTCTTTTTTTAACCACTCCTTCATCCATCTGCGTTTTTTTAAACACTTTTTTTGAAGTTCACAGCCAGTGCAAACGAGCTTCAATGTCATTTAGGGACATTTTGACTGCTCAAGAATCAAACGAAAAATGATTTATTGTGCAATAATTTTGCATCGTCTAGGGGCATGTCAATAATATTGTTCAATATATTGTACACTAATATTGTACGTCTATAGGCCCCTTAATGGAGACTCAAAAAATCTTGCATCATGACTTACACCCCGATTATTTAAGACTCGTGATACGACGAATTTCACTTCATTTGGTTATCGGAATTATGTAAAAAAAACCCAATCATGTTAGCCTTTTTTTGCGAAATTTGTCGCAATAAGTGAAATTTCAAGTCGGCTGCTATTTTCTGATCGAAAGCGGTAATTGATGGATGGAAAAGGTATGGAAAATCAACAAAGGTAAGTTTATTATTGCTATTCTTTCAATTGTAACATTTGATAATCACAAATAGCTATAAAATTACTAATGTAGAACAATTTGAAACCGCAACGTCCCCGTAAATTGTAAAATGGGAAGAACAGAAGTGGATCGCATAGTGGAAGGAAGGTTTTGGCTTAGGAGCTCCAGAACTCAACTAAAAGCCGTTTTATTAACGTGAAAATTTTTTGCAAACCTGAAAAAAACATAACAATAATTTTACATAGTAAAATAAAAAATATGTTGCAATTCTTCCGGCAATTCCAGAGGATTGGAATTGTCTCTCAAATTTCGCCTGATTTGTCGGCAATCTGTATCCGAAACTTCGTCATCCGATTCGAACATTTCCAGGGAGCTCATTTTTCTTCTATAAATAAACTTAACTGACGCTTGAATTACGTTTTTCTAACTAGTATTCGCAAACAAAATAGTCAACAACTTTAAAATTTGAAACTTCAAAAGTTAATTTGGAAGTTTGTCCACAAAAGTATATTGAGTCGTATAGCTAGTGCATACGCAACGAAATGGGTTCCCGTGAGCTTTGTGCTGCGGTGAGATTTGTAACCTTCATTGCAGTGATGCCATATAAGTTTCGCACTATTTCACGAATCGGTCATGAGTCTAAGATAATTAAAAACTTCACTTTCAGTGAAATGAAATAAAATGCGTCGTTTTTAGTGAATGGTCTAAGATAATCAGGGTGTTAAATCTCCTTACTTTCATGATTTTTTCGGCTACTGAAAAGTAGGACTTTTTTTTGACATTTGTTCAGTTCAGAACAAGAATAGCGGCTAAAACCAATTTTTGTATTCGCGTTGACATTTCTAAGCACGCTATGGACACACAATAAATATGAAAAATCATGACTGAAAATGCCCATGCGCTGATTTCACTATTCACCAAAATATGGAGTGGGGGAAAACATCATGATTTTTAAAAGTCCAATGGAGTCGTGGGGTTAGTCTCACTTTTCGCTAAAATATTTGACCAACAAATTTTTCATGTCACAAATTGTAAACATTTAATAAATCAGATCATAAAATTCATTGAATTTGTTGCAATCCATGGACGAAAAGGTTATCGCATTGTACTAATGTGTGTTCAATCAGCTAAATTATTAATTATCGACACAGAAAATTAATCTGTTATCAATTAAAAAAAATGATATTAGGAATTGAATTTTTCATTCTAATTTGTAATGTTTACGACTATTGACGTCAATAAACAATTAGAATATCGCTAGATTTATTATTTTTAGTATTTGATTTATTAAAAACAATAAATTAAGCTAGTGGAATCCATATTTTTTAATTTTTATTGATATTTTAAATCATTATTTAACAATATGGTAAGCATACGTCCAGAATTCGCCGACACAATCCCGGATTTCGGCATGTTGTTCCGGCCTCCCCGAATCTAAACTTTTGACCCGAATTATTCGATTTAGTCTTGAAATCGTCTGTGGCGAAATTTTCCCGCAAACTTTCAGGAACCGGTTCTACAAAAAATTGGTATCCGGTTCCGAGTCCAAGAACCGAGTACAGTTTTGCAAAAAGCACTTTTTTGAAATATTTTTAAAAAATGATCCAAATTTCTCTCATTTTTAATTTTGTCCTCAATAAAACACGTCTTACATTTACCAGAACAACGCATTACACGGTACTCCGGTTTTTGGTTCTTGGACTCGGATACCCGGTTCCATAAAATGACGGTTCACAACAGCCCTAATTTCTACCTTCATCGAGTCTTTTTTTCAAAATCACCTGCGGCCCATTTTATTGGAATATTTTTGATTATGCCGTATATTTCTCCCTAAAAATTCTGCCTGTCGCGCAACTTCTGTGTTCTAAAGGAAAAAAACACCATAAAATGTGATAGAAAAAATAACTTCTTTTCAAAAAGCACCGCTTTAAACTGTTTCAAACTTTTTAACTAATTTCAATGCATTCAAAATTTTCTCTTTCCTCCCGGATTTGAACCTAAAAAACTTCAACCTGTCCCGGATTCGAACATAAAAAAAATATGGTCACCCTATCTAACAATGACTACAAAACCTCCACATGAATTTATGTAAAAATTATGGTTTTATCAAAAGACAATAACTTCACAACAAAATTTTACAATATAATAATTAATTACTTTACAAGAATAAAAGATAAGAAAAGCTACAATTGCCAGGGGCCAATCGTCAAATACTCGTTTAAAAGAAATCGTTTTCTATAGGATGTATGGAACGGTTATGTAAAATCATATTTTAAACATATTTTATCTTCATAAATTTTTCGATACGAGGCACAGTTTTCGAGAAAACAGGAAAAAAGTATTCAATTGGTATGGAGAAGGAAGAAGCTGTGGTCCGATTGGATTTTGATGTGGGACTGAGTTATGTAGAATTCTGTTCTAAACACATTTTATCTTTATGAATTTTGCAATAAGACTCACTGTTTTCGAGAGAATTACAAAAAAAACTGTTTCGTTTGAAGGGGAGAAGAAGGGGAGAAGGAAAGGTCCAATTTTGCCCATTTAAGACCTTAGCCTTGCCATTTACGAGAAACGTAATTATACAAAATATCTAGTCTCTAGATCAATCCTATCGGAAGTTAGGGTGTTCACGGACGGACGGACAGACAGACGGATAGACAGACGGACACACAGATGCACAGTTATGTAGACAGACAGACGGACATGCAGAAATCAAAATCTTTTGTCATCCCGTACACCCTGGTGTAGTTCATTTTTCTGTCCGTTGATTGGTTCGATGCGATAAAAACGGTATACTAAATCTTATATACTCACTCATATATGTATATCATATAGAGTATAAAAAGTAGGGGCGCAAAGGAATTAAATACACAATCCCAAATCTCTGGAATGCAAAATACATATTGAGACAAAAATTCCATATTCTGTGTAAATTTTCGAAATTGGAGCAATAATTTATAAAAACAATTTCGTTTAGTGTATCAACGAAATACGCAATTGCTCGAAATGCGCACTGCTCATGTGTTGCCATTCAAAATATCTACGCGAATTTTATAAACAACGAGATGACATTAAAATTCGAAAGTGCATTATTATTAGTACTCGTACTCACACTCACATTATCACATACGACACACACACGATTTTTAGAATGATTTGTTTACATTTTTCAAGCTTACAAAACATAAACACGACGATTAAATAAAGTAGAGTAAATCATACCGCCGCCGGCCGCACCGGATGGAGACGTCCGCGGCGGCTTTCTGTGAATAAAAGCGACATTTTCCCAAGAAAATCATTTTGCATTTTTCCGTTTAAAAATTAATACAGTCATGATAATTTCATAAAAACCATAACTCTGATAGTACAAATTTTACACAAACCTTTCACACGCGATAAGTCAAAAACGGTTCGATTGAAGCCAACACTGAATTTAATTACAACAAAATAATTTTAAAAATATTCAAATATTTTCTTAACACTAAATTTCAAAAAGCTTGACCGATATTTCAAAAAAAAAAATCTGACAGAGAGAAAAAGTCACTGCAGTAATCGCAGTAGGTTTTCAAAATTCGTACAGGAATGAATAAATTTTTATTCGAATTTTATTAACCCTTTTGTGGCCGATGTTGGTTATAATTAGGGTAACTAATTTTTTTTTTGTGGGAATCCGGAACAAATTACCGTTGGTGAGCGGCGGGGGGAGGAAAAATGTTTAGAATACTTAATACTTCCACACTCAGAAAAATGGAGGCTAACTCGACGACCTACATACGGCGTAATTGGCCTCGGGCAGGCGCGCGTTCGCCTGCATGTGGGCAAGTAAAACTGAGTTGACCTGTGGTCGGAGAAATTCTGAAATTAAGCCACCAGCAGGTGAAGTAGGGCATTGGGAGCTGCACGAGTTGACCTTAGATAGGTTAACTCTGACCGCTAGCTGGCTTACAGAAACCTCTGTAAGGTCAGAGTTAACCTGACAAAAAGTTGACCTGGACATTTTTCTGAGTGCACATTAATAGCGAATATTTTGAAAGCTGGATCATTAGGAAAAGGTTTATTTCAGATCTTGTTATACTCTAAATGATATATCATATAGAAGTAATTAGATTTAGTATACCGTTTGTAACGCAGTAATGATTTTGATTTCCGCATATCCGTCTGTCTTTCTCTCTATCTGTCCATCTGTGTCCGTCTGTCTATCCGTCTATCCGTCCGTCCATCCGTCTGTCTATCCGTCCGTGAACACAATAACTTTCGAAAGGATTGAGTTAGAGACTAGAAATTTTATATAGTTACATTTCTCGTAAATGGCTAGGCTAAGTTCTTGAACGGGCAAAATTGGACCATTCTTTTTTTCCCTCCCCCATACAATCGAAACAGTTTTTTGCAATTTTCTTGAAAACGGTGTGTCATATTGAAAAATTTCTGGAGCTAAAATGTGTTTAGAATAGGATTTTACATAACTTTTTCTACTATTTTCTTGAAAAATATGAGTCGTATTGAAAAATTTATAAAGATAAAATATGTTTAAAATATGATTTTACATAACCGTTCCACACATCAAAATACAATCGGACCACTCCTTTCTCCCTCTCCCATACAAATGCATATTTTTTTAAAACATTTTGTCTGTCATCATATCGCTCGCCGAGTTCAATAATTGCACGACTCAAAAAAAAAAATGCAATTTTGAACTGTGAACGGCATTATGTATAAAATTCAACGCTACACATTTCTGTAAAATCGGCACATCAATATCTCTTCTCAATTTCGAACGATGGCGATAGTGCTATTATGGCGATAGTGCTATTAGTATGTACTGTCTCGCCAAGTATTTGTTGCAGAGGGATGAGGGGAGTATTAAGTGTGTGAATGGATTGTATGAATTGTTGAATGAATGAATGTGTTGAGCTGTGCTTCGGCGTTAGAGGCAATTTGCCTAAAAGCTCCTGGCATAAAATATATACATATAAAAAAAAACTTTCGTCGCTTTTCTACCAAATTGAAGAAAGGCATAATTTTTAATCGCTAAAACCTCGAAAATTGAAAAAAAATTAGTTGTGCCACTCTTGAACTCGATGAGCGATATATTGTAGAATATTTGACGATTGGCCCCTAGCAATTGTAACTTTTCTTATGTTTTTACTTTCCTCTTCTATAGAGGCCAAGTATTGTATTCATGACGGAGACCAACTGGAGAACGGAGCCAGATAGACACTTTCTGATCAGCACGAATTCCGTTTCAGGCAAAATTATGAGGATGTCCGTGAATCTACCTGTTGGTCTGTCCTGTCCGTTGTACGTATATTAAATAACTCGAGAACGCGTAGACCTAGGCACTTGAAATTTTTTGTAAATGAGTTTTACAAAAATTATTCTTTCCTATCTGCTTTAAGATAAGTGACGTTAGCATGTTTTTTAAAATATTTAAAAAAGACTGTTATTTAAAAAAATGCACTAAAAATTGTTTTTTGAGCACTGTCTATCAGACATAAATGCGAGGTAAATATTTGTTTTATTTTTCATGCCTTTATCTCGCTTTTCTTTCTGATACACAGTGTTCAAAAATTTATTTTTTTCTTTTTAGTGCTTATTTTTAAAAAAAATATTTTTATTCTATTTTATCCTTTTTAGTCATTTCGTATTTCATCTGTATGATCAAAATTCACATTATCCTAATGTTATCCTTATAGACTTATTAACGTTAGAATCGAATTCAGCGATCCCCCAAGTAGAGATTTTTTTTCTGGAAAATTTGAGGAAAAGGATGATCACGGGATCCTTACAGGACCTTTCGTTATCTTTACAACGACTAAGTAGTGAAGACATTGGGACTTACGTAAGTGTGCAAAATTTCAAGTCAATCGGATGAGTGGAAGTGGGTGAAAATTAGATCGCAAAATTTGACCCAGGCCAACAAACAAATAAACAGAAACGAAGGCAAGCTAAATAAAAGTTTCTAAAAGTAAAATAAATTACCTAAAAAAATATTTCCTCTCTTCAATTAATTTTTAATAAAAAAAAACTTTTTTCAAAAAAAAATTTAGTTGTTTTTATAACTTCAACACAAGTTAGTGGCGGTATCGTTGATTTATTTTTATTTAGATGATCATACAACACAAATTTGATGAGTGAAGTTTTTAATAAAATTATTAATAAATATCTCAAATCAAAACTGAGGTTAAAGTGAATGTCCCACATAAATGCAAGACCTATTTCAGACCCAACTGGCAATTTAGATCAAATCTGAGTGCATTCCATCGCAGAATAAATGATAA
This sequence comes from Chrysopilus asiliformis, assembly GCA_964034945.1. NCBI lineage: Eukaryota > Metazoa > Arthropoda > Insecta > Diptera > Rhagionidae > Chrysopilus > Chrysopilus asiliformis. Next base: position 91,874,276 of record OZ035960.1, on the reverse strand, counting down.
GATACGATTCGACATAACTAATTGAGAAATCGGAGAAGGCCGACTGTATTGGTACTCGATATCTGCCCAGAAATAATTTAAAGTGTAAAAAACAACCAAACACAAAAAACAATTGCAAATTCAATTTCAAATTCCATTTACGATTTACGATTGTAAATCTTTAATCGAGATTATTGAGATGTTTGGAATTGTGGATAATCGCAGCAATTGACTATCATGTGCCTGTTTTATACATTACAGACAGTTCAGTTCTTGGAAGCTTACCATAATTCTTCTAATGGCATCCAAAGTGTTGGAGGAGAATCTCACACCAGATGCCAGATTAAAGACAATCACGTTTAACTTCCAGCATATTGTATTCAAGTGTTTGAAATTTTAATTACATTCATATCAAATGAGACATCAATTAAAGACTTTTCCCGGTTAATTTATACCTCTAAAACAGGTTGATTGTTAATCATTATCAAATATACGTGTCTGTTTGATATCGAATAAATCGTGGAATCTTTCTAAATCACTTCTAGTCTACTTAATCTGTTGGTTTTCGAAATAATGGAGCAGTACAGGTGGAGAATGAATGATGGCACTTGGAAAAGCGAAATGTGTTGAATTTATGGCATCTCTGCCGTTAATCTTGCCCGCCGTGATGATTAAGTGATAAAAGATTTTATGCTTTTTGCTTTTTATGCTTTTATGATTAGCAGACATGTCTCGTGCTGTATGAGGTTGAACCTTATGGTATTTTAAGATGATTAAAGTGTTATTTCTCTATGGTGACCTGCGAAAACTCCTTTTTAGAGTTAAACAGTCTTTCGCAGTTCATCTCGTTCTAGTCAAATCGATCTGAAGAAAATTTAATACTAATTTAATTTTTTTAGCATTTTTGATTGGAATCACGTTAGAGTATCGAAAACGGTCGGGAAACCTTCCAAATATTTATGGCGTTGTCAACTGAGAGAATCACAGCAAGCTCTGTCGCAGAGTAGAGCAAAATACTCTCGAGCACCTCTACTTGAGAGTCCAGAACTTCTCAAAGAACGAGAAGAAGTATAAAACAAATTAAGACTAATTTTGGGATTTTCCCCGTCACTTGACACCGCCATAACACATTTGTGACCAAATGACATTTTTCTTCACTAAGATTTTTCTTCACTAATGTAGGGGCCACATCTTTCAGTTTTCCATCAGTTTTTGGGAAACTGATGGGAAACTGATTGGTGTGAACGTAAAATCAGAAGACTGATGGGCAACCACGAAAAAATTCGTGGGCAGATCAGTTTTTCTAACAAACTGATACCCAACTGATTGGTGTGAACGTTCGCGTCAGTCGCGTCAGTCGTATCGCATTAGAATAGAACCAAATATTATTTTTTGAACTTAATGCAATAATAATGCATACACACGCTCTCTCTTTATTATCCACCGGTATTTTTTGAACTCTACAATGAAAATGAATGTAAAATTTTCACAAAAAACTGTCAGTTGCAACTGATAGATGTAAACGCTTGACTAGATGTAAAAAACTGATGGAAAACTGATAGATTTGGCCCTTACATAAGATGAAGAAGAATCCAAGAAATCAAACACAAAAATATTTTTCATTTTGGATTCAACACGATTAGAACACACATTAAGCATTTAAGCATTCTATCCCAAATATCAACTTTCTACTTCAATTAGTTCTCCAGTCTTCAATTATTTTTGTACAAAAGCTTTCAACTTATAGTCATCATATCGCCCACCTAAATCAAAACAACATCAGCTCAAAAAAATTACTTTTAGAAATAAAAAAACATAAAAGCAGTTTACTGTTTATTTAATTCACAGGAAATGCATTTGAAAAAAAATCTTAGATATTAGATGTTGTTAGGTTAGGGATGGATTTGGTATTGATATTGTATAATTAACTAAAAGTGTCGTTGCAGCAAAGAAACTTAGCATCTCTTGTACAACTTAAATTATTTAAGTCCCAGAATTTCTACGGTTTAGGTAGGCCAACCGCAACTTAATTTTTTTCAGAATAGTACGCGCAAACGGGGCTGAATAGTTTAACTTGTAGTGCCAAATAAATTTGATCAGTTTACCTTAAACAGGCGAACTTCAGAAAAAAAAAACATCTTTTTTGGCACTTTTTTCGAGTTTGGTGACAAACAGTAAACTTAATTTACGTGTGACCCTCGCGTCCAAACTTGTTTATCTGCTAGACGAAAACTTTTTCTTCGGTTTCGCTGCCAGCGGTATATCAAGAAAAAGTTTGATGTTTAGAGGGAAAATTTGGTTCCAGGAACAAAATTAAGGGGTTAAGCGTTCCTAAAATTTGCCGTTTCGGTCGTATATCCCACCAGATTGTTTGCTTTAAGTTGGCGCTGTTTTGATCTAACTGTGCGATATGAGGTTCGATTATGTAAGAAAGGTATCATCTCAGTATTAGGTGGATTAAGCTTTGTTTATACTCTATATGATATGTCATATAGAAGTATATTAGATTTAGTATATCGTTTGTAACGCATCGAACCAATCATCGAACCCAAAAATGAACTACGCCAGGGTTTTGTCGTACTTCTAATTTCGGAAAAATTGCAAAAAACTGTTTCGTTTGTATGGCGGAGGGGGAAGGAATTTTAAACGTAAAATGTGTTTAGAATAGCATTTTACATAACTTATCCATATATCAAAATCCAATCGGAATACAGCTTGCCCCCTCTAGCATACAAAGTGAACCCTTTTTTTATGTTTCTCGAAAAGTGTGCATCGTATCGAAAAATTTATAAAGATGAAATGTGTTTGGAATATAATTTTACATAACTTATTTATACATCAAAATCCAGTTGGGCCACTCCTACCCCACCATACGAATTGAATACCTTTTTTGTTTTCTCGAAAACGGTTAGTCGTATTGAAAATTTTCTAGAAATAAAATGTGTTTAGAATAGGATTTTACATAACCGTTTCATACATCAAAATCCAATCAGAGCACTCGTTTCCCCTTTCATCTTTGCAAATGAATTTTTCTAAATAAACATTTTCTCTGTCATCATATAGAGTAGTTAACGATTGGCCCCTGGCAGTTGTAGCTTTTCTTATGTTTTTTAACTGGCAATAGTTTATTCCACGATACTAGGACCTCCAGCACTTCCCCAAAAAATCCAGTGTTCTTTAACAATCCAATATTTCATATTAGGGCTATTCATTCTTTATCGTAGTTGATCGTAAACTCGTAGAATAGTAGCATCGTAAATAAAATCGTAGTTTTTTGACAGTTCTCCATACAAACTTTTTTACGACGAAAACTACAATCTACCACACCCGAAGGTATGGTAAAATCGTAGTTTTTGTCGTACTTCTAATAAAGTGAGGTTAAGGCATGTTTTGTGACATGTCAACTTGGTGCCAACTCTAAAATGGACATTGTAAAAGCAAGTAATTAAGAGTTAAAAAATGCTTTAAACAATTTAGGTAAAGAAAATAAACAAAAGAGTCAAAAATTTATGACAAAACCCACAACCTCTAGTAAAGCGCTGCTCACGCTTCGTTGTACTTTTCCATCGTAGATGTACAGTACAATCTACGATTTTACTATCTACGATCAAGAGTGAGTTGCCCTATTGTTGATCTGGTTGCAATTCAATTTAATTTGAAACATCTTGAAATGCAGCAAACAATTTGTTCCTCTTGAAAATTTCAATTACTTCAATTATTCAAAATTCAAGGATATCTCAAGCAATACTCGTACAAGATTTCAACAAGAATTTGTATCGCAAAATTCCTTAAATCGTTCCAAATCGAAATTACAAATAAGTTGCAAATCCGGCCACTATTCTTCGGGTAAAATATAAGTTTTCCTCGGCATCGAAGAACCGACCGACATGAGGATAAACACATGATGATGATGAATCTCGGAAATTTGGCGAACGACCAAATGTTCAATTTAACATCAAATGCCCCAAACATTTTATAGTCAAGTGGGAAATTCAAATTATGTACGAATGTTGGTCGAATGCACTGGTATTGGTATTAGTTGTACTGTTGATGGTTGTTTGGCTGGATTTTAGTATTATTTTGTTTATGGACGAAACTCTAATTGGCTGCATTTGCAAAATAACTTAATTAATCCACCAGATGTGAAAGTGGTAACAAGTTGATGGGTCATTCTGTATAGCAAACATAGAACCAAACAAAACACCCACTCGAAAGAAAATCCCCAAGAATTCAAATCCTTATGGCTAAACTACATGTTCCAGGAATATCAACGACTCACACTTGAGTAAATAATTGAAAACTATTTCCAAATGGCTAGTAATAATAATAAAAGACATTTTGATATTAAGTGAATTTTATGTTGCTAAATAGAAACGTTTTAATACTCGAATGGAAAGTTGTTGATATTGCGGTTGGTGCACTCAATGTTGGCAACATTTTCACTTCTTTTTTTTATATCTATTTGTGAGCCTCTATTTAGCCACCCACCCCAATGTGACACTAATTAAAATTGTCGTAATAATTACCAGCAATTAGTCAGTTCTCACTTTCTCACGATTTAATTAATGTTGACGAGCAAACTGTGATCTCGGATGTACACGAAAAGCTTGAGAATTTTCACATAAACAAACCAACACGAGAACGACTTCAAATAGATAAAAAGATATTCTAAATATCTATGGTATGGTATTTGATGTCTGCTGCGCCAGTACTCGGGTATGAAATGTTGAAATTGTTGAGTGGTTTTACTCATAAATGAACTGAATTCGATGATAGTGCAACTGACTGCCAACAAATTTGTCATCATGACAGCCACTAGTTTAGTGATCAAAATGAAATATTTCCCATTTGGTCGATATATTCTAGCAGTTTAATATCGAATCTTGTGTTTTTTTTTTTTTGAATAATCATAGAAATATTTTCGAGATGAATATGACTTCGGATCATTCATCATTTTGCTTTTACTTCGAATGCATTCATCATTTTGTTTCTACTTTGGATGCATTCATAATTTTGTTTCTATAAATCAAATTTTTGTTTGAAGTAAAAACAAATTTCCCGACTTACTTATTGTTAAAAAAATCCAAAAAGAGTAATTCTTACAAAAATAAAACCCCCCCGACTAAAAAACCTAAAAAAATAAACAAAAAACATAACAAAAGCTATAATTGCCAATCTGGCAATCATTGGAGACCCGTATGGTGATATTCGTATCAAAATTCAAACAGTTGTACCAAAATTCCACTTTGAAGTCAAACTTTCCAATAAGATTTTTTAAAATTTATTCCAATCGGATTTTGATGTATGGGAGTTCTATGTAGAATCATATCCTAAATAACTTTTGTTCTTGGACTTTTTTGATAAGATGCACCGTTTTCGAGATATTCACAAAAACCGTTTTCGTTCGTATGGGGGGTACCCCCCGTAATGGTACATTTTTGCTCATTAACGAACTTAGCCTCGCATTTTATGAAAAACGAATCTGCGCAAAATTTCAAGTCTCTAGCTCAATCCGTGCGCCCGCAATCCACGCCACAGACAGACAGACAGACGCACAGACAGACGGACAGACAGACAGACAGACAGACAGACGGACAGACAGACGGACAGACAGACGGACGGACAGACAGACGGACGGACATGCAGAAATTAATTATTTTTATCATTCTAAATACACTGGTGTAATTCATTTTTATGTGTGATGACGGGATCTTGGCGTTACAAACGGTAAGGCAAAGTTAATATACCCTTTGGTTTCACCATACGGGTATAAAAACAACTAAACAGAATTGTTAAAAAAAGTTTTTATTTAAAAACAAAAGAAAAGCTACAATTGCCAGGGGCCAATCATCAAATACTCTATATGATGACAGACAAAATGTTTATTTAAAAAAAATCCATTTATATCGGAGACCGAGAAAGAACTGGTCCGATTGGATTTTGTTGTATGGAACGGTTATTATATTTCAAACTTTTCGAGAAAATTGAGAAAAAGTATTCCATTTGAATGGGAGAGGGGGAAGAAGTGGACCAACTGGATTTTGATGTACAGATAAGTTATGTAGAATTATATGCTAAACATATTTTACCTTTCCAAATGTTTCAATACGACTCTCCGTTTTCGAGAAAATTGCAAAAAACAGTTTCGTTTGCATGGAGGAGGAATGGTGAGATTTTGCCCATTCAAGAACTTTGCCTTGACATTTACTAGAAACGCAACTGTACAAAATTTCAAGCCACTCCCAAGCAGCACAATAGGGCGAATCGTGGGCGCTTCGTCTGCAAATTCGTACCTATTGGGCGAAATGTTGGACGAGGCGCCCACCATTCGTCCACTTAAGTGGACGAATATTCGACATTGGCTGGGGAACGATTTGAAGCCCAATAGGGCGACGCAAAAGCTTTATAGCTTTCTGCGACAGCCCGCTCTCAATATCTCGCTCTGGCACTGAAACAAACATCTCAGAACGATAAAGCAATCTGAAAGAATGAGAAGATGTATGCGTACGGCTGAAATGAATATGGAACGAATTTAATGGCGAAAATTATTTTAGAATTTTTGTAAATGGACATTTGTAATGGATTTTTCATCATGTTATATGCTGCCATTTTAGTTGCAACTAATTTTTTTTTACAAAGTTCTATCTAAAACGCTTTAAATTGAAATAGGCCATCTAAATATTTTGTTTTCAACAAAAAATTTCTTTAATTTAATTTTTCGTCAAAATTTTTTTTCCACTAATTCAATAAAATTTTGATGCCAATAAAATTGTGCTGCTTCAAAATTGTCTCCCATCTATTTTTTATGCGATTTCCTCCAGTGATTAGCTTAAAATAAGAAGTTTAATTTTCGAAGGGAAATTATTTGAATCAACATCAATGTGGAATATGGCGGATGGAAACATGTGCGCCCTCAAAGACGCGTCAGCTCATTTTCGCGCTCTATTAGACGTTAAGTTCTAATGGGAGGGCGTGAATACCTTCAAATACGCCTAAAAGGGCGTCTAGTGGAATTCAAGTCTGTTAGGGCGCCGAAATATTTTTTCAGAGATAATAAAAAATGTCACCTGTTTTAGTGAGACAAAAGAACTTGAGACAAAGTGAGACAAAGCACAAAATTACTCTCTTAATAAGCCCCATATCCAGGCTTCCTCTCTAATCAGAAGACAAACTTCTCGCACTTGGTTTTCTGTCTTGCTCTAATACGCCCAATAGGGATATTTCGATGGAAATGTCGCCCTATAGGACATTATAGTTTTTTCGTGCTTTAGAAGTGGCGTCTTAATAGACCGAATAGGGTCAAAAGAAGACGTAAGGTCTATTAAAGCCAATATTGGTCATGGCAATAAAAACGAGATGTCCTCCTTAAGCCCTATTGGGCGATACTTCGACGAAGGCCTAAATTTAAGTCGTTCGGTCCTCCTCTCGCCCAGCAGATATGTCCTATAAGAAAATACGTCTTTAAGGGATTTTAATAGGGCATAAATTGGACTTCTCGACTAAAAATAAGGCGTGGAGTCTTTCAACAGGGCGATATTACCCTACGGTGCTACTTGGGCTAGCTCAATCCTTATACAAGTTATGGTATTCATGGGCAAACAGACAGACAGACAGACAAACGAACGGACATGCGGAAATCAAAATCTTTGTAATACCAGACATCCTGCAACGGTATTGTGATTTCAATCTAAAAACATAACAAAAGCTATAATTGCCAATCTGGCAATTATTCAAGACCCGTATGGTGATATTCGTATCAAAATTCGAACAGTTGTATCAAAATTCCACTTTGAAGGCAAACTTTCCAATAAGATTTTTTAAAACTTATTCCAATCGGATTTTGATGTATGGGAGTTGTATGTAGAATCATATCCTAAATAACTTTTGTTCTTGAACTTTTTTGATAACATTTACCGTTTTTGAGATATTCGCAAAAAACGATTTCGTTCGTATGGGGGGTACCCCCCCTAATGGTCCATTTTTGCCCATTAACGAACTTAGCCTCGCATTTTACGAAAAACGGATCCACACAAAATTTCAAGTCTCTAGCTCAATCCGTGCGCCCGCAATCCGCGCCACAGACAGACAGACAGACGGACAGACGGACAGACGGACAGACGGACGGACGGACAGACGGACAGACGGACAGATGGACAGACGGACAGACGGACAGACGGACAGATGGACGGACATGGAAAATTCAATTTTTTTTATCATTCTAAACACACTGGTGTAATTCATTTTTGTGTGTGATGACGGGATCTTGGCGTTACAAACGGTAAAGCAAAGTTAATATACCCTTTGGTTTCACCATACGGGTATAATAAAACTAGGTGGAAAAACTCAAGCGTGAGATTTCTCTCTTATTCATTTCCACTTCACCTTTGAACGTTTCGGTATTGTAATTTACCAAGTGAAATCTAGCACATATTTAATACAAATCTATCACAGAATATGAGAAATTTAAGTCTCAAAGTTATTTTTGGTTTCTGTTTTGCAAATTTTAACTAAATTCAAGCAAGGTAGTTAAATTTTTGGTATTAAAAACAATAGGGCAATTCACTCTTGATCGTACATTGTACTGTACAGCTACGATGGAAAAGTACAACGAAGCGTGAACAGCGCTTTACTAGAGGTTGTTGGTTTTGTCGCAAATTTTTGACTCTTTTATTTATTTTTTTACCTAAATTGTTTAAAGCATTTTTTAACTCTTAATTTATACTAAATCATATAAATACTTTAATTTACTTGCTTTTCCAATGTCCATTTTAAAGTTGGCACCAAGTTGACATGTCACAAAACATGCCTTAACCTCACTTTATTAGAAGTACGACAAAAACTACGATTTTACCATTCCTTCGATTGTAGTTTTCATCGTAAAATAATTTGTATGGAGAACTGTCAAAAAACTACGATTTTATTTACGATTCTACGAGTTTACGATCAACTACGATAAAAAGTGAATAGCCCTAATATAAAGGCTTGTGTGTGTTTCATTTTTTTGCACTTTTAACTCCATAGAAAATTTTACATATGAAATTTACAACTGCTTCTCTCTGTCTGGTAGTTACTTGCAATTTCAATTAGTCTCGAATAAAAAAAATAACATTAAAACTAATCGCTTTTACAAATAAACTCACTTTTCGTTTCCCCGTCCAAAATAGGTGGCGGATTTTTTGACATTTTGTGGTAAGACATTTCACGGTGGAACTTTCACGTATTTGTGATCACAATATCAAATAATGACAAATGAAAAAGTTCAATTTTGACTTATATTAACCGATTTCAGTAAAATTTTCCAAGTTTTCCCCCAAATGTTTTTCAACCTGGCGATCATTTTTACTCAGCGGACAGCTCACTAGATTATAGGCTCCCTAGCCTAGTTTTCTACAGACTTTACTTAGAAAATAACGCCGCCGTCTCCCTCCACGCCAGAAAATCAAGCCACAAAAAGCTAGCGCCATTTGAACTAAACGTTTGTTTTTATACCCGTATGGTGAAACCAAAGGGTATATTAACTTTGCTTTACCGTTTGTAACGCCAAGATCCCGTCATCACACACAAAAATGAATTACACCAGTGTGTTTAGAATAATAAAAAAAATTGAATTTTGCATGTCCGTCCGTCTGTCCGTCTGTCTGTCTGTCTGTGGCGCGGATTGCGGGCGCAAGGTTTGACTTCAAATTGGAATTTTGGTATAACTGTTCGAATTTTGATACGAATATCACCATACGGGTCTCCAATGATTGCCAGATTGGCAATTATAGCTTTTGTTATGTTTAGTTGGTGGAAAAGAGCATTTTAGGGATTTTTGGGGGTATTTTAGTTTGCTTTTAGGAGGTTGTTTACACAACAAAACCGCCACGTAAACTTACGTAAAAGAATTCAAATTTTGAAAGTTCATTTACGAGGTATCTCCGAGAGTCCATGAATACCCCTAATAATTCACCACTTAATTAATCATAGTGAAATCTAAAGTGTAACTCATTTGAAACCAAAAGAAAAATCCGATGCCTTTGATATTTTCGACTGCAATTTCTGCATATCCAAAATTTTATGGTTGGCAGCCCTGGAGCCCTGAGGCCTATTTCACCAACTTACAAATTTGTATTTACTAGTTTTTTTCAAGTGATTTTTAACAAAACTTGTAAATTGTTGGCTTTTGTTTGGCTTTAGTACAAATTTGTAATTGTAATTTGTAGTTTGGTGAAAAAGGCCACTGGAGTGCTAAAATCCTCACAGTTTTTTATGTGTTCCGTACAATTTTTTATGTATTCCGCACAGGTTTTGTTTGTATAGGCTGAAAAGTGCGAAAATTCGACTCATTACCCACGTCTTCTATAGATTGTCGGATATGTTACAAGTATTTTGGCAAAGTGATCTGCAAATATGGGATAGATTACCAAAATTTGGGTCACTAAAAATATATAGGAACGCTTCCAAATCCGATTTTCTTCCGTGTAATATTAAAATTGACTTCATACAAAAATATCAAAGCTTCGAACATCAAAAGATATTCCAAATTAAAAGTGATAGCTTTTAAAGAATTATGTTTCTATGAAATTATGCTGAAATTCTATTAAGCCATTTAAAACTTGTTTTATGCTGATTGTAATAAATTTATCGACTAATTTATAGAAAGCCAAATGGATTCCAATTAATTTTATACATTTGAGTGTATTATTCTGATCCAATCCAATTAATCTCTTATTGGACCTTCATGTTTTGTGTAAATGCCATTTGATCTTTAATGAAGAACATAATTTAATTATTACTGAAATGAATTTTCTAAAAATCTATTTTCGCATCAAAGATAGTTTAGTTTTTTTTTTTTGTCAATTATGTTCCTTCTCTCAACATCACAAAATATGCAACAGCGCCTAATCCTTAACTGCAAACCGCAAAAACTTATAAATCCAGCAAATTTCTCTTCTGTACGGAAAATTCACTTACAGCCATCAACCCTTCATCAAATTTTAAAGCAAAAAGTGTGAAAATTTAAAAATGCAGAGCTTTAGGCACATCCATCAACTCTCCGAGGACACACGTGTCATAATAAAAACTTTTGCAGCTCTTTTCGTGTTCATTTTTTTTATTTTTCATCAGTTTAGACTACTTTTTTCACAAACATTTTGCATTCACGTTGCAGTAGTGGTTGTGTGTAGTTGAAGTAAATTCTAAGCCACAATTTAAGGGTTGAAATTTCCGCTCGTCACCCACCTGTCACAACCTGTGTGATGCACGTCGAAATGTAAAAAAACGTGTTAAAGGATTTAAACTACAGGTAAATGGCAGCTGTCTCTCTTTACACTCAATGCAAACTGATAGGCACTTCGTAACATAAAAGTAATGACTTTCAAGAACCGAATTTGTTCCCATTAAAATTCATGCCTGTGAAAAGGTGGAGCATCGAGAGGTAAATTTTATGTTTTCACGAGAAAAATATAGCGAGTCGTCAGACCAAATGCATTTTTAAAAAAATATGCAGAGATAAAATAGTTTTCCAAAAGGGATTTTCCTGCTCATATTCATATAATTACGGTCTGCTTTTACTTTATTTTTATTTTTTGCTTGAATTTTCTGCTTATTTTAAATGAAATTGAGCTGATGCACACTTTCAGTGTAAGTTTCTAAAAGTTGCAGTCAAGCTTGGAAAATGCTTTAGTTTTGAAAAGGCTTATCTTTTGTTTCTCAGTTCCATTTAGTGTTCTCGTGTGTCTATTGTTTTAAGAACTGCATTTGACACACATTTGATATAATTTGATTTAAAATTTAAAAAGAATTTAGTTATCATGATTTTTAAAGAGGATCGTATTTGTGATTTTATTGCGGTTTTAGTCTTAAGTAAAATTTCCTACAAAATTTTGTCAATCATTTGTAAAGGCCGGAATACAATTGGCCCGACACAACATTTACGGCGACATTTCAGATTTTAAACTCATGCTTCTGTAGACAATCAATCCGACCAACTTTGTTGTCGTAAAAAGTTGAATCGAATTTAACTTTAGTCGGTTCGCTCGCCGACAAAATTTCATGGTTGATTCAAAATGAAATCTTATGGAGACGTCATAAAATCTAAATTTCGTCACTTAAAGAAAGTATTAGGAAATACAGTTCGTATGCTGTGTTGGTTACATTCAAATTCCTAATTTGTATGATAATTGGTAACAAAAAATTTTAAATGTGGCTCACCGTCCCATTGTCAAAATCAAATGAAAAACCAATGACGTTTAAAACAACAAAGGGTGCGCAATTGTATGTGGAGGACAACTTTGCCGCTGTAAATATTGTGTCAATTGTAGTCCGGCCTTAATACTTTACATTTTAACTGCTTAAATTTTTATTATGGCTGTACAAAATCACATAAAATGGAAGTAACGAAATAGAAGGTTTTCCGGTTAGAGCACTTTTGTTCTTTGACCAAAAATATATACAAACCAGGTACTCAACCGTTATTTCCGGGTTAAAGTTTGAGATTTCATCTTGCAAATTTCTTTTGAGATCCCATCTTGCATAGTTTGAAATTTCATCTCACAATGCCACTAACATTAAAATCAAAGTCAATCCACAGAAGCGCTCGGATAAAACCAGCAAAAAAAAAAAAGAAAGAACCGATCAAACTTTTTAAGCTCAATGAATAATAATTGTAAACTTTAAACACATTTTGAATATAAAACGGTTTTGTCCATTTAAAAAAAAAAAAACAATTCAATCTTAAATGAAATGCAAATTAAAAATTCTATCTAAATTCAACAAGATGCATTTTCGCACAAATTGAAATACATTTTCACATAAATAGTGGCGCCATGACGTCATTTAAATTTGATTATGCGTACGCTTTGAAGTAAAATCAACAAAAATTTCATACATTTCGAAAACTATGAACAACAAACAAAAACCAACAAGAATACAGAAATTCTCAAGGAATTATCTGTGATTATTTCGAATATCATTCATTGGGCTAAAAATAAACCCCCCACATTGCAATGGCAAAACGGATAGAATTTTAAATCGGTCTCAAAAAGCCTAAAATAACCCAAAACTTTATCACTTTCACTTTTTTTTTAAAAACATTTAGAACTTTTTTTTGTATAGTCTGCCGTTGGATGCGTTTAACTTGGTATGCTTCCTCTCGCACGATGAAACTTAAATTTAGATTTTTTGTTTATATTATTACCCATTATTTAACTCCACATTCAAAAAAAAAATCGCGTGCTACAAAAAAACAGATTCACACTGAGAAAAAAAATCAAATTTTTAAAAAAGAAAGTAGTAAAAAAGAAAGTAGTAAAAACAAATACCAAACCATTCATTTGGAATGCAGGATATTGGAAAGAAATGTCTTGTATTGGATTTAAAGCATCTGAAGTTATTTAAATGAAAAGTATTTAAAACAAAAACCCAATATAACGACTGTCTGACAGAGCGCGCTTTCGTACGCCATGCAGTCGAAACAAATAATCGAGCATTTGTTTTGAATGCATAAGCAGTTAATCGGGACTATTAACCCTATTCCTGTCAGGCTGTGACTGTGAGTCACTATTCAATTTCGAACCAATATAGATGATTTAATACATGTTTTAACGCAAAATCAATTTAATGTATTTTATTATTGGTCACTACGCTACTGTTATATAGAATAAATTTTATGTTTTTTTTGTTAAATTGATTTTGCGTTAAAACATGTATTAAATCATCTATATTGGTTCGAAATTCACAGCCTGACAGGAATAGGGTTAAAAATGGCGTGTAGTAGAGACAATGAGAGAGAATATTCATCCCACAAATATATTTTCTTTGTTTTTTGCACCCAGATGTCAAAGATGGCGATATGGTTTTCATGAAAATTATGCCACTTTTGAACACGATATGAAAAGCTTTTTCTTTATTTTTTTATCATCCTCAATAAAAAAAATTAGTTTTAGGGACAATGTTAAAAAAAATGTGTTGGTTCTTGTGTTTCAGAAATAAAAGCGAGATAAATATTTATTTTATTTTTTATGCTTTTATCTCGCTTTTATTTCTGATACACAGTGGCCAAAAAAAAATGCTTTTCTTTTTTAATACATTTTTTTTTAAATGAAAACTTTTTCAATTTTTTTTTATCCTTTTCAGTCATTTTGTATTTGATAACTATGACTAAAAATCCAAAAGGTCGTCTGTCTTTCGCCACGCTTTTACAAATATATACTTTTTAGTCTTCGAATATATAGCCTTACCTTTGAGATACCTTTACACACTGCTTATTGCCAAAATCGACACAAAAACCCAAAGAACTTGATAACGGTAAAAGATGAGAAATTGAGTGGACAAAAAATGTCCTTGATGGATGGCCTTTCCAACGGAGAAAACTTGATCCAAATGCCTTGTGAATTGTAGGAGATAGCAGAGAGAGGTTTACAGAATAGAGGGGTAGATACATAGATATACTAGATCGCTCGATTTGCTGTCTCAAATGGTCCCATTTCAATACAGTTCAGTGAATCAAAACGAGTCACGTAAGAGCAAGATAACCGTATGAGAATAAATATAGTCCTCTCGTTTAAACCGTGAGCTGTCAAAGGAAAATAGACTTTCGGAATGGTGTTGGCGCCTAAAGTTATTTGTTTGCGCCTAAAGTTAGTCTCAAACTTATGAAATTTGATTTTCGCGGCAAACTAAATTTGAATTTCGCGACCTTATACAGTTCAGTGGATGCGTTCAAGTACGATAAAGAGGGAAATACTTTTGGGACCATTTTTCAGCAGAGCTTTGTATGGTGACAGTTGTTCTATGTTATATAGTTCTGTGGGTAGATATTAATGGACGAAATTTTTTCCTGAGAGCTGACCCCTCTGAGGACGAAAACTGGATCCAAATCCCTTCAGAATTACAAAATATAGCAGGTCAGAGGGTTCACAAAGAAGGACGAGGGCAGATATTATTGGGCGAAAATCTTTCCTAAGGGATAACTTCTGTAATTGTGACAACCGCGTCCCAATCGGCTGAACGCTTCAAAAGTTATCAGGGGAGGGGCATCGAAGAAGAAGGAGAGGTCAATAAAACGTATCTTATCCTTTATTCTGCAAGTATCTCTACCAGTGTGCAAAGTTTCGTTGAAATCGATCGGGCCGCTTTGACGTGATGCCGGAACAAACTTTCAGACAGACAAACAAAATTTTTAAAAATGTTATTTTTGGTATCAGTACGATAAAATACATCGGAGTGTATTAAAATTTCTAATAAAATCCAAAATTAAAAAATTAAAAAATAACCCCCTTACAGTCTTATCATACTAATATATAAAAATGAGTTGGTGTCTGTCTGTCTGTCTGTTCCTCTTTCACGCAAAAACGGCTAAACTGATTGACTTGAAATTTGGCATGAGTGTCTGTGGTAGTTCTGGTTCCAACATAGGCAGCCCGAAAGAACGATGCACGAAAATGCCCCTTGACTAACTTTTGGGTTTCACTTTCGTAGTACATCCATTGGAAAGGTAATTTGCTCTAGTTTCATGGTCATAAGCTCTTTTTTGGCGGGGAACTGCAGGGGGATGGTCAGCTGACATCTTAGGCGCAATGATTTTTTGATGGAAAAATCATTACGCCTAAGATGGTAGCTGACCATCCCCCTGCAGTTCCCCGCCAAAAAAGAGCTTATGTCCATGAAACTAGAGCAAATTACCTTTCCAATTAGGGTAATATGAAAGTGAAACCCGAACTGGTTCAAAAGTTAGCCCGGGGGCATAAAAATCGTCGAAAAATGCATGGTTCTTTATGTACAGATAATAAATAATTCTAAACATTTCATGTAAAAAACGTCTTTTAATTTAGTAAAAATGAATAAAATTTAGCCAAATTGATTTTCTTCCGAAATTTGGCTTTGCCAAAAATCATGGGTAAATTATCAAATTTCTTAGTTCGTGTTCTCCTTATACCAAGAATTTGGTTAAACTTTACGATAATTTTGGTTGTTTGCTCCTAAACATTTTTCTCTGTGTATCGAAATGCTGCAAAGTCGTATGTTTTTGTAGTCAAAATAAAAGTTTTCAAGTCCAAAATGTATTCTAACAATTTGAGCATTACAAGTTTTGTAACTTTTATACAAAAACATGGAAACAAAACAAATTCGTGTAGTAAATATTCGACGTCAAGATGTAAACTCAGATGAAATTGAGGGTGAAAGGATTTTCTACACATTTTACACATCCTTGTCTTAACATTGAAAACCAAAAGTTTTATTGCTAAAGAAAATTCCATTTTGGCTGAATGTCCAGCATTTAAAACTATAAAAACATCAAGTTCTGTTATTGTTACCAGTTTGAATTCCATCCATTCTAAGAAAGTGATACGGGCAACATTCGAAAGTTGTATTTTGACAACTTGTCTTCAATTGATGGCGAAGGAGAATATCTTACAAAGTAGACCGGGAAAACTAAGTTTTTTTACGAAAAGTTCACAAAGTGTAGAAAAGTGTACATTAACAAATTGAATGCAAATGTTTTGTGTTATTGAATCACAGAAGATGTCATTTACGACAAGGAACTTTGAACAACTTCCATTCGTGTTTCAAGAAAGTTTTTTTTTTGTTTTTATTTTTGATTTCTGTCGAGATCAGTCGGGATCAAAGTAATGTTTTTTTTTTTCTTGATACAAACATGGGTCGAATTTAGGTCAATTTGTAAAAAGTTAATTTGGTGTAATGCATTTTAAATGCTCTTAAAGAACATGAAATATTTCGCAACGTCTTTAAATCCTATTTTATGATACGAGCAACAATTTCAGTCGAACCCGCTTAAAAGGTCATTAATCGGGCTCGGAAAATTTGTGCTGGTCATGTTGTACATGAAATATGTATGTCACAATAAATTTGGACCTTTGAAACCCCTCTTCCCCCTTCCCCGTAGTTTAGCTATGTCCACTTTCTCAAATCCCTCTCTAAAAATACCAAGCCTCCCTCCTAATTACACTTTTGATGAGCATCATATAGAAGTATATTAGATTTAGTATACCGTTTGTACACCAGGGTGTTTGGGATGACAAAAGATTTTGATTTCCGTATGTCCGTCCTTCTGCCAGTCGGTCTGCCAGTCGGTCTGCCAGTCTGTCTGGCTGTCAGTCTCTCCATGAATATCATAACTCTTTTACAGTTGCGTTTCTCGCATATAGATAGAAAGACTAAGTTCTAAAAGGTAAAATGTGTTTCGAATAGGATTTTACATAAAGTATCTATACATTAAAACCCAGTTGGACCACTCCTTTTCCCATCCCCCATACAAATTACATACTTTTTTTTCTATTTTCTCGAAAACGGTAAGTCGTATTGAAAATTTTATTTTTGTTTAGAATATGATTTTACATAACAGTTCCATACATCAAAATCCAAGCCCTCTCCTATACAAATAAGTTTTTTTTAAATAAACGTTTGCCTGCCCTCATATAGAGTATTTGACGATTGACACCTGGCAATTGCAGCTTTTGTTTTCTAATCCATACTATTGCATTAGAATTTAGTATTGGATTACATTAGGTTCAGTGTAATCCAATTTTAATTACATATAAGTCCAGATTTTTTACCATGTAGGATTTATGAAACCATCTTAAAAATTATGAAATACTTTTTCTTAAAAACAATAAAGTTTTTCATAAGCCAAAAGTTTTTTCTTGTAACTTATGAAGTTTTTCCTAGTTTTAATGAAAAAGAAAACGTCTTAAAAGTAATGAAGTATTTTCATAGATCTGTACACCGATTCTGAGCATAATCGAAACTTTTCGCCAGTGGAATATCGAAAAGAGGGAATTTGTTTAAAGTTAGGAAATTTTCTTGAAGATCCGCAGCGATGAAGAATTTTTTACCTACCCGATGTGAATTTTATAAGTTGCAAGTGTAGGTAAAGGTAGAACCTGAATCGTACGTCGATGCGTCCGTCATGCGTGCGTCCGGTTGACAGTTCGAGTAGAATCAACGGGCTGCTATGAGTACTCCCCTAATAATACGTTTTCCGATGCGGCAGCCGCATAGAGTAACGCACGGAACGCACGGAAATATCATTTCGCAAAAAAGTTTGTTTACGATTTAAGCAATTTAAGTATGGAACAAATTGAAAGTAATTGTTTCGACGATAAACTAATAGAAGAAGTGCAAAACAATGAATTAACTCCAGATTCGTTACCGTACCCAACTGTCACCGCATCGAACTGTCAGACGGACGCACGCATGACGGACGCATCGACGTATGATTCAGGTTCTAGCTTAATAAGCAACCCAAAAAATCTCGATTTGACATAATTTACCAAAGACAATGAATCTTTACCTGTTTATTATTACTTTAGGAGGAATCAAATGCGAATAATGAGACGAAATCTACGGGACGCGTCAGATACTTTTCCGATACCCGAAGATAGGTAAAAAAGCGTAATTTATGTATGTTTAAAAACTTTAAATTTATGCGTTTTGTAGGTTTATAGAAATATATAGGCTTCCACAGGCAGTGGCAGTGGAAATAATTGAAAAGTTGACTCCGCACATGACTGAAGTGGGGCCCAATCGAACTTTAATATCGCCTGCTCTTCGTGTTTTGTGTGCGCTAAACTTATACGCAAACGCACTGTTTTCACTACCTCATAAAGCAAGTGATATCCATTGGAAATGTCGATAAAAACGTTGGAAATGTGGAATAGATTTCCAGACGTCAAACCATTAGTGTTACCCGAGTGAAGGAAATCGCATTGGAAGTCAAACCTGCATTAGTGTGCTGTATCCACCAACACAATTAAAAGAAAGTTGAATATGTGCACATAACTCGCTTGTCGATAATTATCGACAGTTCCCTCAGAATCCCTATACTGATGAACGAAATTTTTCTGAGTGTAGAAGTTGAAAATCCAACCTAGAAGTTGTAAAACTCAACCTAGAAGTTGAAAAAATCAACCTAGAAGTTGAAAAGAATCGAAAACTCGGTTTTCAAGACACAGTTTTCCCGGAAAATTTGCGGGCCTGAATTTATAAAAAAAAACCCAAATCTAAACTGTATTTGAAATTTCAGGTAATTCTGAAACCCATCGGGCCAAATTTTCCGATAATAAAAAAACACGCCCAAAATCAAATTCCACACAAGTCTGTTTTTATTCATTTTTCTGTGTCATTGACCGTTCCCGAGAAAATGCATTAAGAAATCGTTTACCAATCACATTATTTATGTAAAAGAAACACCCCGAAAATTCACGCAAGAAAGTACTACGAAAATCTGTAGATTCACCCCCTAATAAATATTAATAAATATTATGGGGTGAATCGACAGAATTGGTAACCCCAGATCCAGACAATCGAGTTTAAATGTGATCTCCCGCGATTTTCTCCCAGGACCGTGATTTGCACACCGAAAGCCGCAAAAAAATCGAAAAAGAAATTTTCATATGAGGTGAAAATATGAAAATATCACCAAATTGTGCGCACCGCACCGTAGAGCGACCCTTTGTGTGTGGAAAACCCATAAATTTTCACATATTCGGGAGACAATTTTACGTACGGTCACAGAGAAAAAAAAATTAATTTATCGTGAGTTTTTTTTTCACGGCTGTGTTGAAAATCGAATACCGCATCGTAAAATTCACAGTCAGACAGACTTTGATTTTCCCCGACCAACGAACGTTCGCTGCGAGGAAGAATCGCTTTTTCACTTAATAATATTACTGCGTACACGCATGCGATTTTTTTTGTTGCTTTTGGCAAATATTAGAAATTATTAATAATACTACTCTCGGTCTTGTAGCTCTTGAAAATGGGCTGGTCAACTGCGTGTATTTCACGACATGTTATGGAATTTTTATTATTTGTTCGCTTTTAACGCCTATTCGAAATTTCCCGGTCTTTGCCACGTTGTAACAGAAAAGCGCTTAATATTTTATTTATTCGCAATGTGAAAAACTCACCCTCGCTCGCCATCTCTGTTTTATTTATTTCAAAGTCGGATGCGGACGCTTTACCACTTTTTCCTTTTTGTAAATCTCAGCATTTGATTGATTGGAGCCTACAGTTTGTATCTGACGGACCTAAATTTTTTGGCGCTTTGTCAAAATAGTAAAATTATGTAAAATAAAACAACTGCGGAAACAATAACTCTGATGGTTATGAGCTCACATTATGGACAGCTAATGAATTTTCTATGATGTGTTGGAAATCGAAAGGAATACCAAAAAATCTCGTGTAATGGTGGTTGTGGTCAATAAACCGTAGAATGCGGAAAAAGAAATTTTTAGATTTTTTTTCAGTTGTTTTTTTTGTGTGTGTGTAAAAATGATTTTGACGTGGAAACAATTTATGACGTACACTTGTTGAATTTTTCGCTCTCGTTTTAGATTTTTCACAAAGTTATTAAAAGTTTTTTTCAGGATTTGTTTTCACTTTAGTTAATTGGCGCTTTTAAGAAAAATATCACTTGAAATTGTTTTGATGTTTTCCATTTTGCCAATGTTTAAAAATTAGCAAGTTTATGGCTAATAAATTTTGACACACTTCAATATTTTTAGACTTTTTCGGGGAATTTTCAAGAGTCATTAAATTTTACTGTGGTGCATTTTTTCAAATATATTTGGTTGTACAAGCACTTTTACACAAGAATCGCATTGGCTTTTATTTGTTGGCATACCAACTGGTAAGCTTTTTAGTCGCAGTCTGTCAAATTTCTTTGGTAGGTAAATCCTGGTAAAATAATTCTGTAGGCGAAATGGCAGTAAGAAGGAAACAACAAATAATGATTGCCAAAGTATTGGCTTCAAAACGTCTGAAAGAGGAAGAGTCTACCCTCTGCCCTCTTTAATCTACACTCTTCACTAAAAAAGAATTGTCATTAGATTCAACGAAAAAGCAGTTGAATCAAATAAACAACAAAAGCTATAATTGCCAATCTGGCAATTATTGAAAACCCGTATGGTGATATTCGTATCATAATTTGAGCAGCTGTACCAAAATTCCACTTTGAAGTCAAACTTTCCAATAAGATTTTTTAAAATTTATTCCAATCTGATTTTGATGTATGGGAGTTTTGTATAGAATCATATCCTAAATAACTTTTGTTCTTGAATAAGATACACAGTTTTTGAGATATTCGCTTAGCCTGGCATTTTACGAAAAAACAATCTGCGCAAAATTTCAAGTCTCTAGCTCAATCCGTGCGCCCGCAATCCGCGCCACAGACGGACGGACGGACATGCTAAATTCAACTTTTTTATCATTCTAAACACACTGGTGTAATTCATTTTTGTGTCTTGCCGTCAAACTAAAAAACTGAAAAATCATTGCGCCTAAGATGGCAGCTGACCATCCCCCTGCAGTTCCCCGCCAAAAAAGAGCTTATGTCAATGAAACTAGAGCAAATTACCTTTCCAATGCAGGTAGAACGAAAGTGGAACCACAACTGGTTCAAAAGTTAGCCCGGGGCATAAAAATCGTTGAATCCTGCATGGTTCTTTAACCCTTTCAGTCACCACGTACACTATAGTGTACACACTTTTCAGAAGCCATAACTCATAACTTGACTTTGTAGAAAGTGTGCACACTATAGTGTACGTGGTGACTGAAAGGGTTAAATGCATTTGTGACCCAATTTTGATTAGTTGAGTAAAAAGCTGGACTACAGTGGACTTATTTGTAAAAAATAAAAATTTTTGATTTTTAATTTTTTGTTTTGTTTTAAATGAATACTAATAGCTTAAACATCATTAATTTGTATAGAGAGTATTTTTAACCCCCATAGAACAAAATAGGTACTGAAAGGGTTAATATACCCTTTGGTTTCACCACACGGGTATAAAAAAATCGCCAAATTTGCGCAAACCGTCGCAAACGGTTTTTGTATTTGATTAAAATGAAAAGAATTTAAAGCAAATGATTGTCTAAATCCCTAAACTACTTTTTTTATACAAGTTGATAACACGAAAAAACATATGGGAACGATTCCACCAAAATTGCATGCTACAGACCCACATTTATGGGAAAAAACAGCATAGTGTCCAAATATAGAAGTCATTCCTATAAAAAAATTGTCAGTGTTTCCAAATCTTTTAAGATACATTACAACAAAAAAATGGTCGTACTCTTTTTTTTGTGTGTAATGATTTCCAAAATTATGGGAAAGATTACTTTATATGTCAGACATGTTACGACAAAAAATTGGGGATCATTTTCTTTCTCAATTCTAAGGGACTCAATTGTAAAATGAAAGGAATGAATGCTATAAAATGTTGTAATATCTCCATTGATTATCGCACCAAGACCTATCCGTATAGAATTGAATACTTTTTTTATTGGATTCTGTTCAACCTAAAGGGGACAGACAAAAATTCGAATTATCGAATATACGAGATAGGAAAGTCCGGGAGACTTGAAAATATTCGAATAATCATTATAGAAGCCTTTGCTACAGAATGATGTAACGAGTCTTATAATCGCTTTCCCATATTTTATAGGAACGTTTCCTATGCCGATTTTTTCCGTGTACTCTTTGACATTTTTAATATCCCCGCTATAATTGCTTATGCATCCAAAACAAAATGTTTACACCCAGAGAAAAATCTCATTCAATCTGACGAAAATGCTACGTATAATTAACAAATATTGCGTCAATATACGTCCAACACAACTTTGTGTTATCCTAACAAAATTAAGTTTGTTAATTTTACGTTGTCACGTTTTTCAGATGGTTACTGAAAAATCTATGTTATCTTAACAAAAACAATACGTAAACTCAACACAACTTCTGTTAACAAAATTTTGTGTTGTCTTAACAAAAATTCTTACGTCAATTTTACCTTGCACAAAACACAAAAGTAGGTTTGTTGTACAGAATTTTGTGTTATGTGAACAAGATTTTCAGTAACATTGAAGAAAACACTGTGTTCAACGTACACAACCCAACGTACACAATCAAACTTCGAAAATAATGTTTTTCTACAGAAAAAGGAATTATTT
This sequence comes from Chrysopilus asiliformis, assembly GCA_964034945.1. Classification (NCBI taxonomy): domain Eukaryota; kingdom Metazoa; phylum Arthropoda; class Insecta; order Diptera; family Rhagionidae; genus Chrysopilus; species Chrysopilus asiliformis. Next base: position 91,851,350 of record OZ035960.1, on the reverse strand, counting down.
TACTCCCCTGAAAGTCTGATTCGTCCGACCATAGAATATTTGACCAATCTTGCTCGGTTAAACTTTTGTGTTTTAGAGCCCATTGGAAGCGAGCCTTTTTGTTTTTTTCGGAAAGCCACGGCTTCTTCCTGGCTTTGCAGCCTTTTAGACCAGCTTTCTGCAGTCTTCTTCGTGTCGTCCTGGCAGATATTGGCTTTCTAATTGTTACTGAAAAATCAGCAGCGAGCTCGAAAGACGTTTTTCTCCTATTTTTCAGTGAATCCCTTACTAATATTCTGTCTTCATGATCTATAGTAAGTCGTTTTCGTCCAGATCTGTGTCTATTTTTATGCGACCCAGTCTTCTCGAACCGTTCGATAACATATTGCACAGCTCGACGCGAAAATTTAACGGTTTTAGAAATTTCCACTTGGGACTTGCCTTGCTGCTTCAAAAGTTGAATTTCTACCCGCTGTTGCAATGTCAGTTATCTTTTTTTCGCCATATTTACATTAAAATATTTAATTTATTGAAAAAAAATCACTTCAAGGCACTACACAACTGTATGTCTTCACAGCGAGCTGAGAAAGCGAACTAATCGGATATCAAAAAACACCACAAAAGCAAATTTTTAAGGTTCTAGATGTTTTGTTACTAACCAGCCACTTGACTATTGTTTAAATTTTATTTTTTAGATGCCGACAAAACTTTAATAAACAATACGATTGATTTGGAGCATTAGATTTTGTATATTAGTAAAATTTACAGGGTGCTCAATACTTTTGGCCAAGGCTGTAAGAGTCTGATATTGCTCAAATTATTCGGCGCTTGGATTTAGTAAATGTATTTTGTTAAATATCCGGTTTCACCCTACTATCCCCTACTATTATATGATTCTCATATAGAGTATAAAAAAACACATCTGTTGAATGTATCACAAAGCGTCACATAATTTTAGATAATATCTCTCTCTAATTTATTTTTGTTATTCAATATCCTTGACACTGCAAATTTATTTGAAACAAAACAAAAAATTTTTGGCACAATTTCAAAAAAACTCTCAATTTAAAAAAAGTCATAATCTGTGGTAATTTCTGCATCAAGTGATTTTGACACTATTTACAAAACGTGCGCAATAGACCCGTGTCGGGCAAATTCCGTTTAGTCAATCATTGAGAATTAATTTTTTTAGTAACTCTAATCTCCCAAATTTATTTTCTTTCAAGAAATTGATAACAGAGATAAACTGTCCAATAAAAAACCTTGCAAATCTTGCTTTTCATCCATAGCACAGACTATATACAGAAAATCAAACCTAGGTAGCTTTCAGAAACCTATAATCTTTTGCTTAAGTAGGATCGTTTGCTTCACTTTAATTCAGTTCTCCTGCCCAAAGAGCATTACAAGCTTTTGTGAAAGGAAAAATAAGGTACACCCAACTCTTTTTTTACACGGTCTTTTTTTACACAATTTTGAAATAACACGGTCCACAAAAAGAAAAAATTTTTTTTTCCACGAATTTTTTGTTCTAACACGAAGTCTAAAGAAAATTTTTTTAAATGTAGTTACAAAAATAAAATATAATTGGGGAAGTTTTTATAGTCGATTTTATATTTGTCTATTTAAAATTGCATTAAGCACATTATTGAGTTATTGGGCGCATTCAGTGAACGTTAATAATGAACCATACTCTTCATTGGATTCAAACTCGTCAGATGTGTTAGACATCTCTAGTAATGGAAGCGATTTTTGTCAAGTCAGTAATAAACGTTCACGCTTAATATCAAGTAGCGATGAATAATCTAAATAATATTTTTATTTCTGTTCTAATTTGGTTTTTTTATAATTGAGGCGTTAAAAGCTAGAGTGGACCAAGCCACATAATCGAGTTTTTAAAGCTTTTCCAGTTTTGTACTATTATTAACTGTAAATTTTTGGAAAAAAATATTTCTGTGGACTTTATTACTCAATGTTGAAATGTTCTTTTGTGCAACCAAACATTTTTATCTAAAAACTCACTCGCAATGGTGATTTAAACACAAAAAAATTCACGATTTCGACATGTGGGTTGGTCCACTCTAGCTTTTAACGCCTCAATTATGGACTAATGATTCTCTTTTTTACTTATTTTATCGTATGTATGTATATTTTTTTTAATAGTAAAAATTATATGAATTATATTTTGTTTTTGTTACTTATTTTATAATTTTTCAATAAAAATTAATATTAGTTATATTTTGTTTTTCTGTATAATTTATTATATTTTTTTTGCACGGTTTTTAGGACAACATATAGCTTTTTTTTCATTTTACACGGTTTTTTAAAGCTGTGGAACACATCCTCAATTTTAATATGGGCTGCATATCTTTTTTTACACGGTTTTTTTTACACGATTTTCGTTGGAACGTATCTACCGTGTAAAAAAAGAGTTGGGTGTATATAATTTTTGGTGCTCTTTTTTTGGTGCTCTACTTTTTTTCAAAAGCTTTTGTCCAAATCGCTCAGCCAACTCACCCAAGAGCTTTTATCGGCTAATCGTTTATCGGCTGATCGCTGGAAATTGTGTCACGGGCTCTTAGCCCAATTCAGACTAAAGCCCAATTCAGACTAAAGCCCAATTCAGACTAAAGCCCAATTCAGATTAAAGCCCAATTCAGTCTGAAGCCCAACGATTGCGATTACGATTACGAATGAAGCTTCTCGACCAATGAGATCAAAGCTTTCAACGATAGAGAAATGAAAGCTTTGATCTCATTGGTCGACGAACCTCAATCGTAATCGTAATCGTTAGTCTGATTTGGGCTTGACGTCTTCACGGACGGACATAGCGATGAACATGGAGACATGAAAACCTTTTGTTATCCTTAACACCCTGGTGTAGTTCATTTTTGTGTCCGATGATTGATTTGATGCATTACAAACGGTACTTCTATATGATAAATCAGTGTAAACAATAAAAGAATAATATGCCGCAAACGAAATCTGTTTGACCAATGACTAGGTTTTAAAAAGGTGATGTTAATTTTTGCGTTATGGTGTCGTGAATTTATGAGTTATGGTGAATTTCCCAATTTTAGAGCTTTATATGGGCTTAAAAAATAATTTCGAGGCCCCAACGTCCAGTTGGACAGCAAATGGGGGGCTCCAGTAGCTAAATATGCATTTTTTCTCTATTTTGCAAGAAAATTTCAGAAACAGGAAAATGTTTGTTCTTTTTCATACAATGGCCTGGAATATCTGCGGCATTTTTTTATATAAACTTCTCTTTCAATTGTTATTTAAACTAATTTATTTGAAAATCCTCGAAGTGTAAACACTAAAAAGCGTGATTTTAATTTAATCAAATTTATAAAAAAAGACAACAAAGATGCCTGAAATTCCTAAATTGCTTTTTATCTAATTAAGCTTAAAAATTGAATCCGACTATAATAAATTTTACGCTTAAAAAGTATTTCTTTCAAAACATTTCAATAATACAAACATAAATCCTCTTTTTCAAATTTTATTACCGGTGTTTAAAGATTTTAAGATACATTCCTATTTAACAAGAATCTTAAAGTTTTTACTACTGTCCTAAGAAATAATTTCATCGATAAACACTCAACGCCAAAAAAATTTACGCGCCCAATAAAAGAAAAAGCAGTCATTAAGTGAAATCGAAGAAAATTGAGATAAAATAAAATTTATATTAGAACCTAAGACAGTTCTTCGTGTGTATTTACTTTTGTCCTTCAATATACTTAAATTTGTGAGAGTCGTTCGTGTCAGAAGGATCAAAATCGTATTTAAATAAACAGCAAAAACCGATGAACACCAAAAAAAGCTTTTAAGTACTAACCTTTTTAAACCTTCACAAACACTCAAGAGCCAATACGTTTTAATACTTTTCACCGGAAAATACTGGAAATATACGAGAAAACCCGGAGAAGGGATTATTTTGTGTTCTTTTTACCGCCGTGACCGGAAACTTGTTATTTCCATCTCAATTGAGACATCAAAATTTTAAACACAGCAAAAAAAATTATATAAAGATGCAGACAATATAAATTAGTTTTTGGTTTTTTAAGAAATGTTAAACTATTAATGAGCATACACTGAGGGAAATCGGGCATGTACTAGAATCAAATGTTTTTTTATTTGAATTAAAAAACAAAGTAGTTAAGTTACAAACCACCGATTATTTTACATCCATTGGCCACTAGAGAGTGTTGTCCATCCAGTTTAGGTCTGACCTCAGTGTTTTTCAGTCAAAACCAATGTTTGATTAGTGCGTGAAAATGTCGAAATTCGAGCCAAATTATCATCATTTGCGGAAAATTTTGCTTTTCGCCTTCAATTCGAACAAATCTGCGGCTGAGGTGCGTCATATGATTGTAGAAATTTATGGTGAGGCTTCTAATGGTTTCAACGCTACAAAAGTGGTGATTTTGACGTGGAACATAAGCAGTGTCCCGGATTGGTGAAAAATTCTGAAGACGCAAAATTCGAGGCATTACTGGATTAAGATCCATGCCAAACGCAACAAGAACTTGCAGACTAATGCGTTTGAGCCGAGCATTGAAGGAAAAACGACCACAATTCGAAAACAAGGACATGACAAAGTGATTTTGCAGCACGGCAACGCTCGGTCACATGTTGCTAATGTCGTTAAAACCTACCTGAAAACACTAAATTGGTACATCCTACCCCACCCGCCGTATTCTCCAGACATCGCCCCTTTCGACTACCACCTGTTCCGATCGATGTCGCATGGCCTGGCTGAGCAGCATTTCCGTTCTTACGGAGAGACCAAAAATTTCGTCGAATTGTGGATTGCCTCAAGAGACGAGCAGTTTTTTCGACGCGAAATCCGTATGCTGGCATAAAGATGGGAAAAGGTTGTGGCTAGTGATGGACAATATTTTGAAGAAGAAATATGCAAGCATTTTTCCACAAAAAACCTCAAATTTAAAAAAAAAAAACGGCGGTGTTTCATTTGTTCTCCCAATATAACCCAGTCCAATTTGTTTTCCTAGATTTTTCTACTGACGCTTTTAACCGAGCGCATCCGCGTCCAAATTCTAGTTTTAAATATTTCGCGTTCATATAATCCAATGTTCATATAATAACGCGTCTACTGTATCTTTTCTATAAATTAATTTACAAAAATTCTATCAAACATTCTAAATCGGTTTGGCCAATCTATTTAGTGATTATGTCAAATTTGTAGTTAATCGAAGCGACAAAATTTGGACTCGATAGCCACATGGGTGTAATTAATGTCTAATCTAGAGTAAACTGGCGAAAATGAAGCAAGAAAAAAATGCCATTCCAGCCCGCTACAAGAATATTCCGTCATGAAATTCAAATAGAAGCCGGCATTCTAAAAAATAACGCAAAGTGGACTCACATGTCTTTTTCTCTATACTCAAACACCCAACATCGTAATAAGAGATTTTTAATTACAATTTTTTCGGTCTATTCTCAATTCTTAAATGCCAAAGGTTAAACAATATTAAAGTTTTTACTATCAAATTTCGGCTCCATTTGGATTTTAATTGTCTGTCGAGTTTATAAAAATAAACAGCTGTGTTTTTGTTTAAATATTAGCCACCACGCGCCCATTTTTATTGAGTAAAATTTCGATTAGGTGCCCGTTTTTGGCAAGCGGTTTTCGTGAAAAAGCGACATTCTTTATCAACTTTTCCACATGTTTCCATAAATTTTTTAAATTCTTTTAATCAGTGGCAGCAAATTATTTTTAAACCATTGACTTATTTTAATATGCGCAAAAATGTTTGTGATAAGAATTTTTCAAACCACCATCAATGGTAAATACACACGTTTTCAATGAACCAGAATATGTTACTTCGCGCCAAATTTTCCTTATCTTTGGGGAAAAAATGATTTAGAAACATTTTCACCATGTTAATTTACCTATTAAGATTTATGTTTTTTTGGGCTCCGCTAATTCTGATAATGGAAAATATTTACTCTATATTCGCATAATAATTATTGATGGATTGCAACGGCGCCGTACAAATATTGTAGCCACTGTTGATGGGTTGGGACACCTTACAAATGTTGCAGTCGCGCATGTAAAAATTTAGGTGCCGAATTGGAAAAGAAAAGTTCTATAGCGCGATGCAATGCGAAAAAATATTAAAAATAATCCATAAAGAACCATGCAAGAAATAGCGTTTTTCGTGCCCCTGGGTTAACTTTTGAACCCTTGTAGTTTTCACTTTGGTTGAGTTTTTTTTGGAAAGGCCACAGCCTCTAGTTTCATCCATATATGGCGTCAAGAGCCACCGGATTGCAGGGGGATGGCCACAATTGCTCATTATAACATAACAAAAGCTATAATTGCCAATCTGGCAATCATTGGAGACCCGTATGGTGATATTCGTATCAAAATTCGAACAGTTGTACCAAAATTCCACTTTGAAGTCAAACTTTTCAATAAGATTTTTTAAAATTTATTCCAATCGGATTTTGATGTATGGGAGTTTTATGTAGAATCATATCCTAAATAACTTTTGTAATTTATTTTTGTGTGTGATGACGGGATCTTGGCGTTACAAACGGTAAGGCAAAGTTAATATACCCTTTGGTTTCACCATACGGGTATAAAAATTGTTAGATTTACTAGAGCCGTGAAATTTTACAAGGGTGTTTGGTCCTAGAATGGAGCAATCATATTAACTTTTGGTCGTTAAATTGCAGAGGAAAGTATTGTGCTGATCACAACTGATATTTTTATACTCTATATGATATACCATATAGAAGTATATTAGATTTAAGATACAGTTTGTAACGCATTGAACCAATCATCGGACCCAAAAATACACCAGGGTGTTTTGGATGACAAAAGATTTTGATTTCTGCATATCCGTCCTTCTGTCCGTCCGTCTGTCTGCCCGGGGTGCGTTCCTTTATTCCCGAGTAAAGTAAAGGTTGGGTTTGTCAAAGTTAGAACAGCTGATTGCCAAAGTTGAAATTTTACCGACGTTAACTCTGATTAAAAGAACGCGATTTGGTTAACTTTGACAGCAGTGATGTGCACAACAATACATTAAAAATATGTCGGACCAACAAATGTTCAAAGCAATCTTTTTGGGAGCTGCGGAAGTGTTTGAAAACCAACAAAAGCTTTATATTGAAAACAATGAAATGGTAAATTTTATATAAAAACAAAACTCATTCGAAACTACGAGACGAATTGACAGTTGATTGACAGTTGTAACCGTCTCGGTTAACTTTATCGCGTTCTTTAATTACAATTAAAGTTAACTTTCTCCAACTCAGCTCTCGAGCAGAGTTGAGAAAAGTAACTTTGACAGCTTAACTTTGGCATTTAGGAACGGCAGTAAAGTTTACTAAGCGTTAACCGTAGGCATTTAAGAACGCATTTCTCTTTACCGCGGTTAACCACGGTTAATAAAGGAACGCACCCCCGTCCATCCGTGAACACCATAACTTTCGAAAGGATTGAGCTAGGGACTTGAAATAGTTACGTTTCTCGTAAATGGCTAGGCTAAGTTCGAACAAAATTGGACTATCCCTTATCCCCTCGTCAATACAAGCGAAACAGTTTTTTTTGCAATTTTCTCGAAAACGGTGGGTCATATTGAAAAATTAATTTTAGAATATGATTTTACATAACTTATCTATACATTAAAACCCCGTTGGACCACTCCTACCCCTTTTCCTTTCCCCTTTCCCCCTTTTCCCCTTTCCCATAGAAATTGAATACTTTTTTTTCTATTTTCTCGAAAACGGTGAGTCGTATTGAAAAATTTATAAGGGCAAAAAAATCTGTTTAGAATATGATTTTACATAACCGTTCCATACATCAAATCCTATCGGAATACTCCTTTCCCGCTCTCCTATACAAATAATAAACATTTTTTTAATAAACACTTTGTCTGTCATCATATAGAGTGGTTGACGATTGACCCCTGGCAATTGTAGCTTTTCTTATGTTTTTTTAGACAGTTTGAGTAAGTCTGATGTTGCCCACTATTAAAAGTAATTAAAGACGCCGATTAACTGATTTGATGTCAATATTAAAAGTAACTTTTCAAGATTTCATTTTCTTATCTAACTTTGAATCCACAGCTAAATCCCCAAATGCGAGTAGGCACAGTGCTGTATATTGTTGGAATTTTTTTGAGTGAATTTTTTTTTGTAAGGAAGAGGAAGAAAAACCTCGATATGAAGTGCCACCGCTCCAAAAAAAACTTCAAACTTCATTCAAAGATATCAAAATCTGCAAGAAGTGATGCCTCGTTGTTGGTAAAACATTGAGTTTGAAGTTTTCCGGCTGATGTGGTAACAAAGTGTAGATATTTTGATTGAAAATATTTGAAAATGGTTCGATAGTGTCTTACTTACTAAACTGCCATTCATTTCACCTCACCTCTGCGCGCTGCTGTCGGCATTGTTATTCTCGTCTCATTATAAACTGAATCAATCTCAAGTGAAGTGTGCTGTGAATTGAAGCAAAGGGCTTATATTTGTACTTGAACGTCAAGGATAATGCGATAGGATAGGATATGTTGTACACTTTGGCATTCGCATCTGGATCTAGTGAACTGACAAAAGACTTGTGTTGTGCTACTGTTAAGTCTGTTATATCATTTTGACACACAAAATATGTATGTTTGTGCCCATGATGTTGTATGCTATTGTTTCCTGTTAAAATCCTTGAAGTGATTCTTCCCACCTCTTGCGAATTCTTCAAGTTGGAAACGAGAATCAATGTGCAAAGTTAGGATATAAGATTAGAAAGTTGTATCAAATTAATTCTAAATCCGGAGTAAATCGAAAACGAAGAAAACTTTAATATTTCTTTTTATTTTGATTTTTTTCTGTATTTGGCTTATTTTATCTGAGGCCTTATTACCGAACACGATACGATTGATTCGAATCGTAACTTCTATGTTGTTGTTAGTATAAAACACTAACAACAACATTGAATGTACGATACGAACTAATCGTATCGTGTTCGGTAATAAGGCCTCTGTTTCTACAGTCAAAAAGCTGAAAAAAAAACCTCTGAACAAAACGGACAAATTGAAATTAAAATCGAGATTATCTTGAATTCTTTCTGTTATTTTTGAGAAGAATTTAAAATCAATAGAATTTGTGATTAAACATAACAAAAGCTATAATTGCCAATCTGGCAATCATTGGAGACCCGTATGGTGATATTCGTATCAAAATTCGAACAGTTGTACCAAAATTCCACTTTGAAGTCAAACTTTCCAATTAGATTTTTTAAAATTTATTCCAATCGGATTTTGATGTATGCGAGTTTTATGTAGAATCATATTCTAAATAACTTTTGTTCTTGCACTTTTTTGATAAGATGCACCGTTTTTGAGATATTCGCAAAAATCGTTTTCGTTCGTATGGGGGGTACCCCCCCTAATGGTCCATTTTTGCCCATTAACGAACTTAGCCTCGCATTTCACGAAAAACGGACCTGTGCCAAATTTATAGTCTGTAGCTCAATCCGTGCGCCCGCAATCCGCGCCACAGACGGACGGACAGACAGACGGACAGACAGACGGACAGACAGACGGACAGACGGACAGACAGACGGACGGACATGCTAAATTCAACTTTTTTCATCATTCTAAACACACTGGTGTAATTCATTTTTGTGTGCGATGACGGGATCTTGGCGTTACAAACGGTAAGGCAAAGTTAATATACCCTTTGGTTTCACCATACGGGTATAAAAATTGTGGTGTTGTTCCTGCAATATTTGGTGGTTCTTGGAAAAAACACATCGACGTTCACATCTTTATTGGCTTAAAAAACAAAAAAAAACATAAAAGAAAGCTACAATTGCCAGGGGCCAATTGTCAAATACTGTATATGATGACAGACAAAATGTTTATTTAAAAAAAATTATTTGTATCGGATTTTGATGTATGGAAAGGTTATGTAAAATCCTATTCTAAACACATTTTATCTTTATAAATGTTGCAATATGACTCACCGTTTTCGAGAAAATAGCAAAATGTATGGGGGACAGGGGAAGGAATGGTCGCATTTTGCCCGTTCAAGAACTTGGCCTAGCCATTTACGAGAAACGTAACTACCAAATTTCAAATCTCTAGCTCTCTCCTTTTGAAAGTTATGTTGTTCACGGACAGACAGACAGTTGGATAGACAGATTAACGGCCGAACAGACGGACAGACTAACAGCCGAACAGACGGACAGACGGACAGACTAACAGCCGAACAGACGGACAGACGGACAGACATACAGACAGACGGATAGACAGAAGAACAGATAAATGGACAGACGGACATGCGGAAATCAAAATCTTTTGTCATCCATAACACTCTGGTGTAGTTCATTTTTGTGTCCGACGATTAGTTCGAATCGTTGCAAACGGTATACTAAATCTAATATACTTCTATATAATATATCATATAGAGTGTAAGAAATAAATTTTATTTATGAGCAAAGTAAGGATATAAGATTAGAAAGTTGTGTCTGCAAAATTTGATAGCACTTGGCTTAGTAGATTCTGAGATTTTTTGAAAAATGACATTTTTTGTCCCAACCCTACATATCCGAAATCTCTAATTACTTTCCTCTTCTATAGAGGAAAAGTATTGGATTCATGGCGGAGACTGACTCAAGAACGGGTGCAGATAGAAAATTTTTCATCAGTACGAAATCCGTTTCAGGCAAAATTATGAGGATATCCGGGTTGTCTTTCGTTGTGTTCGTTTTACGTATCTTAAACAACTCGAGAACGCCTTGATCTAACCACTTGAAATTTTTTGTAAATAAGGCTTTATATTTTTTGTAAATAAGGTGGTTTTCTATCAACTTTTGGAAAAGTAAAATTAGCATAATTAACGGGTACCTCCCATACAAAATTTTTGAAAAAATACAGTATTTTAAAAATTTCTCGATGATTATAACCATATTTAAAGGATATAAAGGATATAAAATTTTCCACATTTTTTACATTAACGGTTGTTTTGTGTCTCTAACAGTTCTCAAAATATTTGAAAAAATCGGTTTTTTGAAAATCTCAATTTTGAATGAATTCCGAAAAGGATTCAAAAATTCACTTGAACTTCTTTTAGAAGTTATTTCCATTGTACAGGGTGTTCACATTTAGAAGAGAATTTTCAATTGGATTGAATAGCCTATTGGGAAGGCGAATGGCTTACTAATCGAGAGGCCCCGGGTTCGAGTCCCGCTAGACGTAGACACAATCACACACAGAAAAATTCGGCGGTGTGAACTTCATTTCATCCGAATTTTAAATCTGTATGGACTTATTTTTACATTTTTAACTCCGCAAAACTGGATAAAATTTTTACTGTATCTCAAAGGGTAAAATTGGAAATTTTATCTAAACACGTTTTTATTTTACGCGATATGGATGAAACATTTTTTTTCTATAGTTCCAGCCAGAGGGGAAGACCCTTTAATGCCGAAGCACAAATAGGGAAAAATAATTAAAATAAATAAAATATTAAATAAAATAATAATTTAAAAATTATGAAACAGCAACGCAGCCATAATAAGAGAGGAATGATTTTTCACAAATTCTGTAATCGGAGAAAATTTGTCGACTCCAACTCCGAACCGGTTATTTTATCTTCATAGGCCACTCTAAAATTGATTGTCCCTCTACTTTAGGCTAAACCTCCATGTTTTACAACCAAAAACAATGTTTTATTTGGGTTTTGAAGTGATTTGATGATATTTTTTAAACAAAGAAGTCGGAGTCGGAGTTAGACCTTCTAGACTTTCAGGATAGGTGTCGGACATTATAAAAATGCCAGAGTCGGGATCGGAGTCGAAGATTGACCTACTGAGCCCTGCTCCTTATCCCAGAGTTCGATTTTCTCCGAAAGTTGATGAACTCCCTCAAACTCCGTTTCGATGCGTGATCGACTCCGTTTTTTCGACAGTGTAGAGATCTCAGTTTAAATAAAAAATCTATTACAACTTAAGGGAATTATGTTTAAATTTAAAGAAAAGTGTAGGGCAGAATATTTGGCTATGTAAGAATAAGCTAAATAGATTGCAAATACATAAAATGGAATTACGAAGCCATCTACAGAAAAGTATGTAATACGACCAATCTTATAACATTCCCAAAATCCCAAACACTAAATCTGTTTTTATTTTATCAAAATCGGTAAAGTAGTTTTCCTGTCAACTCGCAAGATATAAACCAGCAGCCACAAATGAGGCGTTGAGAGCAAGAGTGGACCAACCCATATGTCGAAATCGTGATTTTTTTGTGTTGGAATCACTAGTGCGAGTGAGTTTTTAGATAAAAATGTTTGGATGCATAAAAGAACATTTCAACATTGAGTAATAAAGTCCACACAAATATTTTTTTGTAAAAATTTATAGTCAATAATAGTACAAAAGTGGAAAAGCTTCGTGGGTTAGCCTCAAATAACATTAAAATAGACCCTATTCTTCTTTATATTCCCTTTAGAAACTATTATCAAGATTGAAGGTCAGATGCACCATTCAATTGCAATTTTTAGATTAATTTTTTTTCATAAAAAAAATAAATCCCATCAATTTATTTAATAGGAAAAAAAAGGATTTCCTGCTGTTTGTTGTTTATAAAATTCTATCACATTCACCTTGCAATGAATTTTCCTTGTATATTTCTTCGTATGCGACTGGATGATGCTGATGTTCGTCGGTGATATGCAAAGTTGTTGCCAGGAATTAATTACCACCTATTTTCGTCTATATATGATGGCACCTCACCGATAGATAGTGTCACTCGTCTCAGCTGACCCAGCACCAGCGGCCAATAGTCACAGAGCAATAGGTCGCCACCAGCCAACCCTAAACCCTTTTTATGGGTCTTTGGCGCAACCTTTGACACAAAACACACTCGAGGTCGTTATTCTCTCATCATCATTCCAAGCGCCATCGACCGATACACCGATACCTGTCTGATACCTGGCACTATCACTGAAACAGTCACTTAGTGCTTAAGGACAATGCGATGATGATGCCCGGCCGAAGGACAACGAAATGATGTACAACAGGACGACGAGAATCGAGATTTAGTATGGATGCAAGTTATTAAATATGGCCCTGATGACGGAAATATCTTTAATTAACCACGCTATCCAATCCGGATAAGCTCCTGGTGACGATGGTGTAGCTAAGATTTATCTGTTCCGGTTCACACAGCACAACTCTGGCATCAGTTAAATGTTATTTTCATTTATTAAACAATATTTCCCTTATTGAAAAATTTAATTGGATATTTTTTTTATGATTTCCCCACTAATATATCGAACTCGCACAGGTGAGTTTCCAATTTGAATAAATTTTCAAAAAAAAATCTTCTTTTTCCTTCACACAATTTTCAACGTTTTCCGGAGTTACCACAATTAAATTGATTCGAGAGATTCAAATTGAACACCTTTTCACCCGCGAAGGTTATTCGAATACACACGATTTTCTGAACAACAAATTGTTCGGGAAAATCGGTTGGAAAACGGTCCGCCGCCGTCGTATACGAAATGCCGTGAATCTATAAAAAATTCACACGATTGATATAAATTATTTTGAAATTCTCAATGTTTAAGGATGACCGTCAACGTTCGTGGGTAGCATTTGCGGATACCGTGAGACCATGTTCACTTTCCCAAATCACGAGAGGAACTGAATTTCCACAAAATTGATACATTTACTTTATATTTACAAGACAGCCGACTAGATGAAGTACAATAAAACATCTGACAGAGTTTAACTGTTTCAGATGCTGAAGGAGCTTTGGAAAGTTTTCCGATGGAGAAAAGCGCGTTTCGTTCATGCAACGCAATAAGGAAAACATTTTCCTTTCAACGGAAATTTGAATCTCACCCGTCGGAAATGTCGTTAGAAAATTTGGTTCAATTTTCTTTTTAACCTTCCAATTATTACAGTTTTATTTCTTAATAAATTCATCATAGTTTAATTATCGCAATGTCTCCTAATTGGCTTTGAAAATTAAAGAAAAGTCTAAAATCTACTCTCTCTGCCTTAAAATGGAGAAATCCAATTGAAAAGCTCTACAATAAACGACAAATACTGTCTACCGTTTGAGTGAAAATCGAAACATTTGTTGCTAATTCAGAAAATTTGTAGAACAAAACTTCCAAAAGCTTCGATTTTTATAAATTTCCGAGAGAATTTTATGATGGAAATTCATGCTCTCCAACTGATATGGCAAAGTGAATGTCTTGGGGACAGTCATAGACAAAATTTTTGTTCTGTTAGGCTGAAAAAAACGTTCACAAACAATTTTATTGTTACACAATTTTCAGAAAATCCTATATTTATTTTTTATGCATTTAGGAAAACTGTTAGTAGTAAGAAATCCATGTAAAATTGCATGTGCAACATTGAAGAAAAACCTCATGAAACAAAACTTACTCAAAATTTAAAAAAAAAACTGCTTATATTTTAGGTGTCATCTAAAAAGCTATTACAATTGTCGAAGATGTACCTAATCGCAAATTACTGCGGCGTAATTCTACAACTTTAAATTTAAAAAATAAATTGTTTAAAAACTGGTTTTTTTAAAATCCACTAAAAAGAAAAAAACAATTTTTTTAAAGTAACTGTGTATCAGAAATAAAAGCGAATAAATATTTATTTTATTTTATTTTTTCCGCCCTCATCTCGCTTTTATTTCTGATACACAGTGCCCAAAAGATTACTTTTTCTTTTTTAGTACATTTTTTTAAAATAAAAGCTGTTTTCAAATTTTTTCTTATCCTTTTCACTCATTTTGTGATTGATTAAAAAAACCAAAATGAAAAGGATAATCACATTATCCTAACAGGACCGTCCATTATCCTTACTTCTTAATATCAGAATCGGACCCCAAAAACCGCAAGATGACATTTTCCCCGAAAAGTTTGAGGAAAAGGATAATTACGTCACCTTACAGGACCTTTCATTATCCTTACAGACTTTTTAATAACACAAGCGAAGTCAGCGACCCCAAAAACCTCTAAAATAGATTTTTTCCGGAAAATTTGAGAAAAAATATAATCACGTTATCCTTACAGGACCGTCCCATATCCTTACAAGGATGAAGTAGAGAAAATATTGTTTTGTCATCGGACCTACGTATGACCTACGTATGTATGCAAAATTTCAAGGATGAGTGGAAGTGGGTCAAAATTGGAGTGCAAGATTTGACCCTGGCAAACAAACAAATTTAAAAAAAAAAGTTAAATTTTTGTTTTATCGCCGGATAAATATTTATTTTATTTTTTACACTTTATCTCACTTTTATGTCTGAGGCACAGCGCGCAAAAAAATTATTTTTTTTCTTTTCAGTGCAATTGTTTAAGTTTTAGGCTTTTAAGGCCCATTTGCGCGTACAAATAAAGTTGCGGTTAGCCTACTTAAACCGTAGAAATTCTGCGACTTAAATAATTAAAGTTGTACATAAGTTGCTAAGTTTCGTTTGTGAAAACGGCACTTAGTCATTTTGTATTTGATTAGTACGAATAAAAATCAAGAATACCGTCTGTTTTTCGCCAGGAATATTCATTTGAAACCGCCACTATCGTTGGCTTGTTTTTCGAAATACGAAAAAAATTGCCGCCATTTTTTCTGGAGTTGCCAGTAGTCGCTGATAATTATTTTCCAAAACTATTTCATTTAAGACCTTATACGATACAGGCGCGGATCTAGAGGCAGTCACGGAACTACATCAGGTTGTTAGGGATGACAAAAGATTTTGATTTCATCCTTTGAAGGATATGGGAAGGTCCTGTAAGGGTCTGTCCGTCTGCACGTTAACATCATAACTTTCGAAAGGATTGAGCTAGACTCTTAAAATTTTGTATAGTTATATTTGACGTAAATGACTAGGCTAAGTTCTTAAACGGGCTAAATCGTACCAACCCTTCCCTCCTCCCCCCAAACCGAAAAAAAAGTTATTACAATTTTCTCGAAAACGGTGAGTCTTATGAAAAATTTATACAGGTAAAATATGTTTAGAATGAGATTCTACATAACTCATCCATACATCAAAATCCAATCGGACCAACTCCTTTCCCCCTCTTCCATACAAATGGAATACTTTTTTCCTGTTTTCTTAAAAACTGTGCATCGTATCGAAAAATTTATAAAGACGAAATAGGGTTAGAGTATGATTTTACATAACTTATTTATACATCAAAATCCAGTTGGACAACTCCTTCCTCCTCCCTTCAATTTTTTTCGAAAACGGTGAGTCATATTGAAAATTTTTTAAAAGTAATTTAAAATTGATAAGATCTTAAAATCCAATTTTAAATTGGATTTTAAGATCTTATTCTGTGTTTAGAATAAGATCTTAAAATCCAATCAGGCCACTCCTTTTCCCCTCTCTTATACAAATGGATTTTTCTAAATAAACATTTTGTCTATCATCACATATAGTGTATTTGACGATTGGCTCCTGGCAATTGTAGTTTTTCTTATGTTTCGTTTTTAATAACGTTGTTTTTAAAATTACTTGCTTATTTTGGTTTTCTATGAGCATAACATCTTATGTTTATTTGGAACCATTTCATGTGTTGTGGTTGGCTGAGAAATGTGTTATGATATCAGAAACGACGGATGGTTCTATGGGAGTTGGTGCCCAGATTTTTTCAATATTTCAAAGTAAAATATTATCGCTTTTCGCACTATTATTTCTTTTTCACCACGACCAATCTCAGAGTTTACAGAAATTAAAATATGGCCACCCTAGCTACCACACAACATTCGATAAAATATTTTACCAAGACCCTAGTTAATTTACACAATTTATTTTTCGTTTTTTTTGCAAATTTTAGCCACGGATAATTTAACCATTTTTTTGGTACGATTACGCAATAAATTGAAAATTCTGGTAAACCAATGCAAAAGTTTTTTAACCAAGACATTTTGGTTAAATTTACCATGACAGAGAGCAAGTCAATAAAAAAAACTTGCCAAGAAAAAAAATACAAAATAAACCGCCGATTTTGACCTGTAAATCACTATAAAATATGAAATGAAAAACGCCTCCGACTATGCAAATAGAAATTGAATTTCATTAAATTGACTTTTTGTGGCAAATATGTAATCCGTAACGGAATTGCTACTAAATCTGTTGACAATAAATTCATATTCAAATCCTAAAAGCGTTACGCACCCTCCATCAAAGGCAAATAACACATCAACAAACAGCTTGTAACAAAGGGCTAAAAGGATGATAAAATTCTAATAAATACGAGCATAAAACATAAAAAAAAGAGAAATAATACACAAAATAAGTTCATTCACCTACAAACGGCATAAATATTTGCTCGAATATGACAAAATCCACACTCAATAAAAATTACCCACTCAACACTTCACAGCCACTCACTCAGCACAATTCAGTCAACATTCAGTGATGCAAAAAGTTGAAAAAAATGAAAAAAAAACAGCCAATCTCTGAAAATCACCCCCTATCGTCACACAACGATTCCATCGCAAATATTTCCCGTTTTTTGTGAAGAAATGCCAACAGAGAACACTTCCGATCCGTCACCTCCACCCCAAAAACAATTTGTACAAAATCGGTACGAAATAACCAAGAAAGGCTGGCATACCACCTCAACGTTTGTATAAAAGAAGTTTTAAAATGTCGTAAAAGGGACAAAGCGTAACAAACCACAACATCATGACGAAAATAGTAACAACGAAACGTAAGAAAAAAAACACCACCCCATCAACCAAATAACGATAAAACTCAAAGGAAATTTGAAAAAAAAAACTAAACGTTTATGAAAAGAAAAAGCTTCAAAGATAAAAATCTCAAAAGAAACAGCGGGAGCTCCCCTAAAAATAGAAAATTGGTCACCCCCTACAAAAAATCACCACCCAATTTACTACCCCGCCCGCTAGTCACCGCACGTCACCGAAAACATGAATCATCCTCGAATCTTGCTTATAAATCCCTTCCTGAAAATCGAGGCAACCTCTCCGACAGAACCAGACAATGAGGGGTAAAGAGGGGGACAGAAAAAATCATCTTGATTGACATGACATCTGGTCCTGAAACATGTCCCGCAGGCTGCCATTCTCTGTCCCATGTTCTTTTTTTCTTCCCGAACATAGTTTTTAACCGGCACTCAACGCTGCTCACCCGATTTATTATTCAAATCGGGGGATGATGTCGTAAATAAAAAAAAAAACGTTCCTTTGATTACACTACATCAAGGGTTCATCCTTTATCGTTAAACGGTAGCGCCCAAGCCTCAGGCGAGTCCCCAATCATTGAACCGATTGAAAAAGATTCTGCGAAAAGTGCCAACCAACCAGCCGCTGCATGTTCCTGCCGGAATGAGAGAAAAGCGGGGGAGGGAGAATCGAAAAAATCATATATGTCACCACAAACTATGAGACTAACTCGGAAGAGCGTAAGAATCCTTCGTGACTTTGTCTGTGGCAACTGGAAAAGCGGCATCCCTTGCAAGTTAGATACCAAATCCATCGGCACCCATCCTACTCACCAGATTTGGCACCCAGAAAACTCTGCCGCACATCACTTGATTCGACGGTTGATAATCCTATCGTTCCCATCAATTGTTGTCTTCTGATCAACCCCAACGATAAAGTCGTTCATCCCAGCCAACTACGAACTGGTAGAAGCTTTTCCGATAGACTAACTTTCCCCCAGGTTTTCGGCTGTTACTTTTCTCCGACAGCAGCCGTTTTACCCACAACAACCCCCAATATTGAACTCATTTTGGATAAGATCTCCTGTAAAATGGGGTAAAGTTCCATTCGTTCATCTCTAGCGTCGTCCTCGTTTCTTGTTTCCTGTTTTTCTGTGGGATGATTTCAAGGGTGATGGTAGTGGCATCCGGACTCGTCCATGAAACTAATGTAAATTTTCGTCTCCGATTGCCGCTCGAGAATCGTGCCCCGTCGTCGGTCGTCCTGATTCCTGCTACCCGTCAAACCGTTTTCGGTTGTACGTAGGTCAGGGCCATTAAGACTGACGTAGGTTAATTAACTTTGGAGCAGATAAAACTGGAAAGATGGCACTTTCGTCGGCCCCGTAAATCGGCTATGACTGCTGGGGGTGAAATTCGAAAAGCCTTGAATTGTTTGTTCCGTGGGTGGTTGGGTTGTAATTAGGTCGGTTTATTTCGTTCTGTTCGCTTGCCATTTACTATTAGACAATTACTCGCGTCGTTTCATGTTGCCGTGATTCGGATTTAATGTGATTTCTAGCCCTCGTAGAGAGTCATCTTAAAGTTGATAGAAGATTTTCATTGAATGAAGTTAAATGGATTTTAAATTTGTGGAAATTTGTTTAAGAAATTAATTTTGGTTTTCAATATGCTGAGCATTTTGTAACAATAGAATGTACTTCTATAGATGTATTAGGAGCTGTCCAAAAAAATACGAAACTCATTTAGGATGCGGTGAAGGTGACCAGATCTCAGGTTTTGATCCAGAAACTCCGGATTTCAAGTCCAAATCTCCGGGCTCCGGATTTTGTTACAAAATCACCAGGTAACGCCAAAAGTCTCAGGGTAACGCCAAACGTTTAAGAAAGTGAATGTAATTTATTGGTTTCTACTAGCAGACCCATCGTTGTCAGCTAGTTGAATGGACTTGAATGACATTCGGGACTCGAAGCTCGACATCCGGCTTGCAGTCCAAGTGTTTTACCACTTGGACCACGTTGTCACTTTCTAGTATAATTTGATGAAAAACCAATTCTACAGAAATTTTTCGGATTAACGAAATGCAACAATAGATGAAAATCCTAAAGTAAATTATGGTAATAGATTTCAGTGACGATAGCCATGACCGGCATCAAGCAATGAGTAAGCGACAAATAATTGACACATTCACTGATAAAGACAATTTCATTACACTTCATTTAGATACGAACGAACTAAGAACTCAACCAGCAAGCGATCCAGTGGTTCAGACAAACCACAAAACCAGAATATCTATGATAAAAGTATCTGTAGATGAATGGATAATATTAACATGTACGAGTCACGAGAATATAAAAAAAAATACCGGTCGTACACTTATAGCATGGCAATTGTTTCATATTGTTTATCATCAACGATATTATTCAATTACAAGTACTTAAGCTTCCCTTTTCCTGAAACGACAACGAAACCGAACCAGCCATCATATATATCATAGATGGCACGGTTTTTTTTAATATAAATTTGATATATGTGTGTGTGTGTGCTTTGTGTTGTTTGTCATGTTAAGTGTGTCAATCTAGATTCAAACTACTGACCATGGTCAGTGAACAATTTTCCCACAGAAAAGTTATCCGGGCCAAAGACACCGGGATTACATCTTAAAGAACAATTTCCGCATCAAAACAACAAACAACAATCAATAGAATAGATCCCACTTCTGATTTCATAACGATCTTCTCCAATACAGTCGAATGTCATTAACGTGGATGTAATTTGCGACACAAATACTCTAGCGTTCAACCTACACAGTGAACTCGTATGTCACTCAAGATTTATGAATGAAAAACTGTCTAGAGTACTTAATAAAGTGATGGCAATTGATGATCGCGTTTTGTATCTAATCGATCCGTTAATTGATCAATTCCAGTGTGGTTAATGTTGATTGCACTTAAAATAAATATGCACGATGATCATCGATTAATTAACATCGCGCATTGTTTGAATTGTAATTTTACTGAGGAGTTAAACTAAATACAGTGCATGGCGCTTCATAAAGTCTAAATTTATGTACATACAATGTAAGAATTTATTGCATATCAAATTGATTACTTTTAAACGCTTCTAAAATTTGTTTCTATTTTGTCTACGTGATAGATCACTATTAGTGTGTGAGCTCTAACTAAGAATTCACGTATGGAAGGGGTACGATGCAGTTTCAATTAATGCTAATCGCTGGCAATTATGTTCAGTTTGAACCGAATCGTCAATAAAACTTAGCTAACTGATATGGATGTCAAAAATTATTCTTGCATATGGTTACCCTATTTTTTTTGTCAATCCGGGCCTTAACCCGTCTAGAATTAGCAATTCATCGGAATTTCGTGCGTTAAAAACAATCCAGGTTTATCCTGGAAATCGTAAATATTTTGGCAGCACTATTATTTGACAACACATTCCTTTATACAAAACA
Source organism: Chrysopilus asiliformis (assembly GCA_964034945.1). Classification (NCBI taxonomy): domain Eukaryota; kingdom Metazoa; phylum Arthropoda; class Insecta; order Diptera; family Rhagionidae; genus Chrysopilus; species Chrysopilus asiliformis. Next base: position 91,830,217 of record OZ035960.1, on the reverse strand, counting down.
AGCAGTAATTAACATTTTCATTCAAGTCGAACTTTATGAAAAATTAAAACTTAAACTCACACGCTAACACAAATTGAAATTTCCTCGAATTTTTTATTTAATTCAAATTGGCAACTGTCAAATTATTGTGTTGCCACGTAAAAATTGAGGGAATTGCCAGCCCAATTACCTCAAGTGGTCAGTTTTCGCATTTTATCTAATATAGCGTTAGACTATGGTTACCCCCCCCCCCCACGGGGGTGTCCCCCACTTCCTCGTCTTGCATGTATTTTGACAGTTTCGTTCAGTCCCATGTTCATGCCCAATCTGTGTGTAAACATAGTCTTAAGCAGAACCAGGTGTTATTTGGGTCTACGCGGAGAAAAATCTTGTTTGGAATTATTCCTATATTTTCCAGTAGGCCAAATTTCAGCAATCCCTACAATATTTGAGGTTATCAGAGCTAGAGTGGCCCAACCCACATATCGAAATCGTATTTTTTTTTTTGGGGTTTGAATCACTATTGCCAGTGAGTTTTTATATAAAAATGTTTGGTTGCACAAAAGAACAGTTCAACATTGAGTAATAAAGTCCACACAAATTTTTTTTCCAAAAAGTTACAGTCAATAATAGTGCAAAAGTGGAAAAGCTTCAAAAACTCGATTATGTGGCTTGGACCACTTTTGCTCTCAACGCCTCATTTGCAGATCCCATTGCCAAAATTTTTGTAACATATGCGACAATCTATAGGAAAACAAACAAAAATCGGAATGATTCCTCAATTTTCTGGGAAGATTTCCTATCTAACCCTCCTAACTTTTTAGTGAAGATGTTAGAAATTTCATGTGAATCGTGTCAGCCCATAGTTGAATATTTCCAATTTTTGTCAAAATCAGTTCAAATATATGTTAGGGACTGTTCCCTTCTTGGTAAAAATTTGTAGTATTTTTTTAGTCTAATAGAATTCAATGCTAGAAAGGTCGCGCAAAAACCATGAATCCGAAATGATTCAATGGTTAAACACAAAGTAATGAGGGTATTCACAATCCTCTTCGGTATTCGGTATTCGGTATTTTCGGTAATATTAAAAGACTGAAAATATTCTGCTGTGAACATCCCACAGCACAGATTTGAGAACAGCGCTTTTATTTGATACGTGACCAAATCATGAACTGCGAATTTGATTGTAAAATATATCACATACCTTTAAATCCATGTTTGATGTATTCTTTTGAATTTCTATTGTGGCAACGGCTATCAAAATTGAAAAAAATTGCAGTCCGATGAGATAACCAGCGAAAAAATTTGACAACTAAAAACATTACTAGCGCCACTCGCGGTTGATTCTTGATACCGAATACCGAGGCTGAAAAACACGAATCGAGGCATGTATACAATTACCGAATCCGGTAATTAATTTTTACATGAACCAAGTTACCGTCTCGGTAAAAATCTGTTAAATTTGACTGAATTACCGAGCGGTAAATTTACCCGCATTTTAAAAGAGGACTGTGAATTCCCTCAATATTTTTTATTGGAATATGACTAAACAAAATAGTAATTGTTCTAATCAAATTCGGTATTTTTTCCTATTCAGCTAAGAACATGGGCGTTCGTAGGTACTGGATTTTGAAAAAAACAACTTTTAGTTTTTTATATTCCTTCATTAAAGCCCAATTCAGACTAAAGCCCGATTCAGACTAAACCCCAATTCAGACAAACGATTGGGTTTACGGTTGAACTTCCTCGACCAATAGACGATGCGAGACGCTACGTGTTATCGCAAACGTGAAATGGTTTATTTTCAGGATTACTGCGGCACCGTACGAGGAGTATCTTTTGCTCTGGCTGTGTAACCACGCATGCCATTTAAATGTGTGCGTGTGTTTCCTGAACCGAATGAAAATCAAACCGGTTTGTCTTTTATGGGTGCGTGCTTTTGCTCTGTTGCGCTGCCATTTTTCGAGGAGTATTTCCCCGCTAATTCCTGAGAGCGTCTTTTCATCAAAACCGGTTTTTTGCACCCATTTAACGTACCGTCTCGCATGGCCTAATGAGATCAAAACTTTCAACGATAAAGACATGATCTCATTGTTCGGGAAGCTTCAATCGCAATCGTAATAGCAATCGTTAAGCTAGAACCTGAATCGTACGTCGATGTGTCCGTCATGCGTGCGTCCGGTTGACAGTTCGATGCGGTGACAGTTGGGTACGGCAACGAATCTGGAGTTAATTCATTGTTTTGCACTTCTTCTATTAGTTTATCGTCGAAACAATTACTTTCAATTTGTTCCATACTTAAATTGCTTAAATCGTAAACAAACTTTTTTGCGAAATGACATTTCCGTGCGTTGCCGCATGTTAAAGTAGAAATTCGACCTACTCTATGCGGTTGCCGCATCGGAAAACGTATTATTAGGGGAGTACTCATAGCAGCCCGTTGATTCTACTCGAACTGTCAACCGGACGCACGCATGACGGACGCATCGACGTACGATTCAGGTTCTACCTTTAGTCTGAATTGGGCTTAAAGGTTGAATTACAGTGAAAGCATCGTGTGCTGCGTCGTGCCGAAAGTTAAATTTGTCGACCATATGAATTTTTAATATTATTAAATAATTTTCTAGCTATGCGTCATATTGAAATATTTTTGCCTCTATCGTGCTTTCTTTTGGAACTGCTCACAATACTGCACCAAAAAGCGCGCGCTAAATTCACGCAACGCGAGAGTATACCAATTTTCTTCTTTTTGGCGGCGTCAGCTGTTGCGGTAACCCATCTTAGGATTCTAGTATAAATTAATAGCGAAAACAGCGTCAAAACTTCTCCAACGTTTCAAAAGATAGCATTAGAGGGGATTACAGGCAAGGGAAAATGTCGTATTTTCCTTAGGGTAAGAATTACTCCATGGTGAAAATCGAGTCGAAATTTTTCCAGCGGTTAACGAAATACCAGAAAACAGTCAAAGTGTTCACAGTATGCTCACAATCTATTCAATGACGAAAACAGCGTCAATATTTCTCTAACGGTTTAAGAAGTAGCAGAAGAGGGATTCACAGCCAAGGGTTGGGGTTTATATTAGTGGGCGAAAATTTTGCTTGGGGGACGATCCATCTCCTAAAAATAGGCAATTATTCCTACAAAATTTTGGGAAAATTTCCTATTTTTTGGCACGAATTTCCCTTTTGTTTAGGAGCCATTACCAAAAAGTTTCACTGTCTCGAATATTGTAAGAATCTGTCCTATTATTTCTCTCCGTATAATTTGAAACAAATTATTTTTTTCTACCCCAAGACTTCTTCAAAGGAAATTATATCTTTTAATCCAACGCCTCTAAAGACAAGATAAAATAAACAGTTATAAATGCTTACAATTTGCACTTTTAATTTTGGAAGATATTTTACCAAAACAAATAATCATAAACTAGTCCTATTAAAAGGTGTTAATTTACTCAATGACAATTCCTACGTCAATCGATGGAATTTTAATCCCATCTTGAAATAGCCGAGACTATTCACTAATCAACAGAAAAATTAACACAGAAATTTAATGTCAAGTATTGAAAAACTATCGAAATTATGAATCTGGATATTGGAATAGATTGAAACCTTAACAAATTTATTTTATTACCTGTTGATTTGTTACAGTGATTGCTGTTTGATTAGAACTGCAATAAAATACATTAAAGTGAACGAAAATTTATTGAAATTTCAAACAAAGGTTGAATCGACTTCTGAAAGCAATTAAAATTGTGGCATCTAATAGATTTTTTTCCTTTCCAAGTCAACACAATTTCGTTCTCTCAAAATATTTTAAAAATAGAAATCTTCCAAAATATTTTTATTATTTAAATTCATTTCCTGTTTTTTTTTTTATCAAACATGCGTCGAAATAGTTTGAATCGTACCTGACCGACATTTTTAACCAAACTTTTAGGCTTTGACTCGATTTGAATAATTCAAATAAAAAAATTGTTTGCCACACATGTAGTTAATTAATTACATCAAAAATGACAAACGAAAATTAATTCTACACAACTATTGGTGATCAATTTTTTTTTAAATAATAACAAACTGTCAATAGCAGAACGACAGAAACCATGCTCCATATTTTATGGTAGGTGCAATTAATAAATGTTTAAATGTTGCTAATGACTTAATTTTAAGACAAAATTAATAAAAAAAATTTACATTAGTATAAAAATGGAGGACATAAAAATTTGGTTTTGTGTCATGTTAACAATCTTTTCTTTTTCTTTATTGGTTTTCGACAACATTTTGACTTAAGACGATTAACAAATTTGGGAACCACGCGCCCGAAAAAAAAATTGAATAAATTTAGAATATTTAGATTTGAATAGACTTTGATCTTTGCATTTGAAAAAATCAACTGACATTTAAAAAAAATTTCACGCTTATAGAATTGAAAATTAATTGGCAGATGTTAGTACATGGAGCAAAAAATATGGTTGGCTATCATTGGGTATAGAATCCAACCAGAGGTCAGTTTTTGGCCGAAGCCGAAGCTGCTTTTCGGTATTTTCCTTAACCTTTGGCGGAAGTTGAACCCAAAGCTTGGCATAAAAGCTGAAAGGAAAGATCTCGAGGTGGCCGCCTGCGATTTTGGTGAAACTCGAATAGGTTGTAGAGGAGTGAAAAATAGGAGATAAGAATAACAAAATAAAAAATAAAAGCTGTTTTTTTCGTGAAAAAAACCCCCCGTATCTGGTGCCCTAAAAATTACGGAATTTTTTTAGTTTTTCGTCCATTTATCCGAAACTATTTGGCCGATTTCTATGAAATTTCTCAGGAATGTTTATTTTAGCAAGAGAAAATAACTTTTCATTACACCTTTTTTAGATGCTCAAAAAATATGATTTTTAAAAGCTTTTATTTAGCTTGCCTTCGTATCTGTTTGCCTGTCTGTCAGGGTCGCATTGTGCAATCTAATAACCCATTCCCACTCATACGATTGACTTGGACGTAAGTCCGATGACAATACAATATTTTCACTACTTCGTCCTTGTAAGGGTCACAAAAGGTAAGGATAACGTGATTATCCCTTTTCTCAAATTTTCCGGAAAAAATCTATTCTAGAGGTTTTTGGGGTCGCTGAACCCGATTTTGGCATTTTTTTTTTATTTTTTTTATATATTTTCTTTTAGGAGCCTCTAATGTCGAAGCACAACTCAAGACATTCATTCATTCCACTATTCATACAATCCATTCATACACTGAATACTCCCCTCATCCCACTGCAACGAAGACTTGACCGACAGTACATAGCCTTATCGACCATTGTGTCTAGTTACAGAGATTAAGAAATATGTAAGGATAATGGAAGGTCCTGTAAGGATAACACGATTATTATTTGTCCAAAATTTTTCAGAAAAAAATCTTATGAGGGGGGGGGGGGGGGGTTTGAGGTCGCTGATTCCAATTCTGGCATTAAGAAGTCTGTAGGGATAACGAAAGGTCCTGTTAAGAGAACGTGATTATCCTTTCCCTCAAATTTTCCGGAAAAAATCTCACCTGGGGGTTTTTGTGGTCGCCTGATTCCAATTCTGGCATTAAGAAGTCTCTAAGGATAATGGAAGGTCCTGTCAGTATAATGTGATTATCCTTTTCATTTTGGACTTTTTGTCAAACCAATCAAATACGAAATAACTAAAAAGGATAAAATAAAAAAAAAAAAAAACAAAATATAAAAGCTTTTTTTTAAAAAAATTGCACTAAAAAGGAAAAAAAAAATTTCGAGCACTGTGTATCAGAAATAAAAGCAAGAAGAAAAGCATAAAAAATAAAATAAATATTTATCTGGTTTTTATTTCTGATACACAGCACTCGAAAAATGTTTTTATCCTTTTTAGTGCATTTTTTTAAACAAAAGCTATTTTTAATTTTTTTTTAATTTTTTTTAAATTTAGAAATAACAAAGATTTTGTAAGAATTTATAAGGAAAATGCAAATGTCACGTTATAAAGTGTTACCATTCTCTACCAAAAATCAGGAGTGGTATTCCATAACTTGTTTCAAGCGTTTGTTTCGAGTTAGAAGAAAAAGTAGTATTTGCGATCTATGTTTCGCTCTGTCATTTATCTTGATCGGAGCAAAGACAGCGAATATTAGGTACTTTTTCTTGTAACTCGAAACAAACGCTTGAAACAAGTTACGGAATACCACTCCAGTCTTTCCCAAGTTGGTGAAAATTTTTAAGTCTTTTACGCAATAGACATTTGCTACTAATTTTGTATAAAATGAAACAACACTGTATTGGTAACCTTGCCATTTGCATTGAGCCGAGTTCTGGCATTTTGATTCTAGTTAGGCGTACATGCAAAAACCATTCGCTTTAGGTAATTTTTGACAAAAAATCATCACAGTTGACATAAGTGATCAAAAGGGATCGGAGCGACTAGAGTACCTCAAGTGAGAAAGTAATAAAGGGATTGTACAGTGAGATAAAAAAAAGCGATTTTTTAATGTAAAGTGTTATAATTTTGAATTATTAACCCTTAATTGATGAGGTGGGTCCGGTGGACCCACATTGACCTTTCTCTCTTTGCTATTTCTCATGTTTTCAGCACAGTGACTCGGAAATCTTCAGTATTTTCATACAGTATGGTGTTGTATGCCGAGTTAAAAGCACGGATTTGGTATGTGATTAGAACAAGTCCATTGGAAACCACCTCATCATTTACGCATATGATTTTCACCTCATAAATTAAGGGTTAATGGAGAATTTGAAATAAAATTTTCTCGTGTTATATTCTGCAAAAAATGTTAATTTTCTCGTGTTATATTCTCCAAAATATCCAAACGAGCCTAGCCTGTTACAATTTTTAGGATTTTCATACATTTCGCTTCCCATATTTTCTCCGACTACCAACATTGGTTTACACACTAAAATGATCAAAATTAGTATGCACCTACAACTCTACGATTAAATTACATAACATAGATAGAACATAACTGCGTAGAAAAATGTTAAACGCTTGACAGATCTATTTTTGTCAATCCAGTATCATATCTTGAATCAAACGAATGTTAATTCATTGATATGTATCGCACGGTTTTAATTTTGTTTTTCTTTACTATCATAAATTTATTTTGAGCAAACTTCATTCCTAGTCAAAATACGGCAAATATTCAAAAATATGCTAATTACAATAATAAAATCTTACCTGGTTCAGAAGTGCTACTTAGCGCTTCGGTTTCATCATTGCTGGGCGTTATCCCATTTGTGGTGACTTGGATTTTTGGGCTTTTATCCAATAGCCCCAACATCTCAGCGCCATCCTCGTTGGGATCCATTTTGTCGCGATAATCGAAATTCTGTACCATTTCTAAATAAAATTATTCACTTTTTCTTCACTCACTTGTTGATCATTACTTGGAATTTTTGTGAATTTTTTTTCTTCTTTAAAAGATTTTCATTTCACCATTTAAAAAAAATGTTCTTCGACACTAAAAAAATCTCACCTTTAAAACGGTTTTCTCTGATCTATTTTTAAAATCAAATCAAGATACTCGTAAAATCTCATAATTTATTAAACTTCCAACTCTGTATAAATCAATTCGCATTTTAAATAAAACTAAATCCAATGCTTTAAAATAACCCCACGAATGTTATTTTTTTCGTGATTTGTTTATTTTGTAGTCACACTTTCCGTTTCGTTTCGTTTTCAAATGGCGAAGGGAACAGCAAAATTTTATAAACTGATAAAATTAAATTATTCTGATAAGAATTTCATCAAAGATATGAAATTTTATTATATGCTATTGGGGAAAAGGAAGAAGTGTGCAATAGAAACGCTTCACGTAATCTTTGAAAGTGAAATCAATCATTCCGGTGTTAATTCGTTGTGCAATCAATTTGCGAAGAGGGATTTTATGGTATTTAATGATGTTGATTATGATTTCATTGAAAAAAAGATTCTCTATCAATCAAAATGAAAACTAGCGCAAAAAAAATCTTTTTTTTCAAGGTCCCATTGATGTGCAAACGAATATCCACATCTGTCTATGATTCAGGGTTGTTATTATTTCCCCAGGCCAAAAAACCACTGGGTTATCAGAAGGTATTTTTTGGGCTGGAGAAATAATAACAACCCTGAAAAAACCCACCCAAAAACCAAAAAAAATGCACTGAAACACCATTAAAAAACCCAATAAACCTCCATTAAACAATACAAAAGACCCCAAAATAAAACCCAATAAAACCTAGCAAAAAATTTTTGGTTTTAATTGCCGATATGAGATAAAAATGAGTACATTTTACTTAAAAAGTAATAATAATTCCATCATTGGTTATCATGAAATCCACTAGTGGGAAAATTGTTCTTCAGTGGTATGTTTAAAAATAATTCAGCAAGTTTTTCATAAAAGATAAACGTCTTTACTCTTCTACTCCTTCGTCTTCGTCCCCATTACAAAGAAATTTTAACGTTTTTAGCGGCAGTTTAAAAATTTAAAAATTTTACTGGTAAACTTAAACTTTTTTCATTAATTAAAAGAAGGGATGTTATAACAAAGGGTAATTAAAAATAGAAATTTTTTTTAATATTATTTATATTCTAACTAGTTTTGATTTTTCTTATTTATATTACATATACACGAGAACCTGTTACTAATTATAGATTTTACCGTTTTATTTGCAATAGAGAAATACAAGATAATTAATTTTTAATATTTGATGTTAGTCAAAATGTTTTTAAAAGCCCAAAAAAACCAATAAAACACAATATACCCCAAAATACCCAAAAAAAAACCCATTGGGTTGGACTTTTAAAAAAAACAGGTTTTTCACAACCTTGCTATGATTAGAACTGGGGTAAAGCGGAAGTTCGTGTGGATAGAATCCATAAAAGACATCCCGCTAAATTTTGCTTTTTTGGGCCCGTCCCTCTCCTCCAACCCCTCGTCCTGGAAATTTGTTCTGGATCAAAGTCCATTTATCCGAACAAAAAAAAATCCCCAGGCAAAAGACCTGTGGATAAAAGAATTGTTGCCGGACATAGCAGCCAGCTTCATGGATCGATTGTTTCATTTCTTAAATTTCTAGGAACAGTTGTGAAAATTGTAAAAATTTGAATTATTTATGGAATATAATGTTGAGATACCTGGTATAGTAAAAGTATTATGTCACTAGAAAGTCACATATTTCTTGAAAAAAAAATTAACATCCTAACAGACTTGAATTCCGCTAGACGCTTTATTAGGCGCACTTGACGGTATTCACGCCCTCCCATTAGAACTTACCGCCTAACAGAGAATTTTTTTTTTTGCCATATGGCATCATGCTAAAAAATTTGAATTGTCTTATTATTTATTTATTTTCAACACTCTATTCTCGTTCAGTGCACCATTAAGTGCATTTTTGACCCAATTTTGATTTTTTGAATAAAAAGCTGGACCACAGTGGACGTATTTGAAAAAATTAAAATTTTCAATTTTTTTTTTTGTTTTAAATGAATACTAATAGCTTAAACATCATTAATTTGTATAGAGAGTATTTTTAAAACCCATAGAAAAAAACATGTACCGAAAGGGTTAAGGGCGTCATATCTTCACCCGCCATGTTGTCCATTGTAATTTTAAATATCTTAATAACGGTAAAAGATAACGAATACCGTTGAAAGGTAAAATTGTGATTACTAAAAACGCGTAGTTTCGATGTAAGTCGCAAAAAACGCAATTTCGATTTTTAAAAGGCCGCCATTTTGGTTACTTCCGGTTAAAGGGTTTTTACCAAAAGTCGATAGGATCGTCCCATTCCAGGATCAAATATTCTTGTCAAATTTCAAAGCTCTAAGACATTTCTGTACCCTAAAGGTAAACTGTCGTAACTGACATTTTGCAAATTACAGGAGAGCCATTTTTAGTTCGGAATCGCAAACTTTTTATTGTGTATGATTTTCGGTAATTATTTGAAAACTATTATTTTAGGACATTGTTTAAACAAAATATTAGTTGCTTTAATATATACAGTGTGTTAAGAAAGTTTCGCACCACTCCACGCATTTGATACAAAATTAAACTCACCTCCCACTATACTTCTTTTGTAAATCAACAACCTATCTTCAGACAAGGATTAAAGAAATGATTAGTAATCCTGGTAAGGACACAATATTATTACAAATTTCAAAAATTGAAATAGGGTTCAAAACTTCCTGAATGTTGATTTTTTCGTAATGGTGCGAAACTTTCTCAACACACTGTACGTCCCCACAATGTAGAGGAACTGCATTTTTTTCATACAAAATCGCCGAAATAAATTCAAATTTTGACAACTTCTGCGAATTTATTCTGCGATAGATGAACAAAATTCGCTGGATTAATTATGAATAAAATTCGCGGAAAAATTTAAGAAAAAGTCGCAAGTGTAAAAGCAGCCATGTTGGAAACATCTAGAACAATGTTCTCGATACCAACCGCTGCACCATGAATTATCGAATTCAGCGTCATGAGAGATGGGAAATTTTTGAGAAATTTGATGAGGCAATGCCAAGACTTAAATTTCAGCTGGCCCCACTTGCCATTTTTACAGTTTGCCATAAGAACCAAAATAAATTGAGATTCAAGAAAAACATTAAATTGAATGTAGCAAATATTTTAAAGCAGTAGATACGATGCGGTGCTAAAAACTGCTTATTTTATGAAAAATCTTGCAGTTAATTGTGACAGAGTGAAGTTGGCTACGATGAATTAAAGAGAAATTCTTTTATTTGAAAATGTTGAAAATATATTATATATTTTTTTAAATTCTGAAGTAGTTAGGAAATATTGTTTTTTATTTTTTATTTGCTATTTGGTTCTTATGATCAAACTAATTTGTCTGCTGTTGAAAAAAAACATTTTTTTCTAAAAAAAAAAATCCAAAAAAAGAGTTCACCGAGAAATTATAATTGGTGATACATTAAAATGTCCAAGGCTCTACCCCTTCTGATTGAGATTTTTTAACATCCGGCAAATGAACCGTCGCGTCAGATTGTATCTTAAATGGCCGTAAATCAGTCCAGAGTGATAAGTTGTCAAATTTTTATTTTTTGACATCCATGTTTCAAGCGACACCATCGAATATCAAAGTAGATATGGGGTTCATTGACATTGGGAACATTATAAAATGCATTTTTCATTAAATTAGATCAAGTTCCCCCTACTTTTTCCAACAATAACCGGGCAGCTATGCTACAACTTCACCCTTTCGTTTAGTTGCCTGAAAAGTCACGGCCTAGAAAGGTTATCCATACTCTCAACTGTCTGAATTTCGCGAATATTTTCCCCCTAAACAAATTCACAACTAGAAACAAAAAAAATTGCAACATTAGTGAATCGTCACCATGTGATTGGATAAATTTATTTATCTTATGCGAGATTAAAAATACAGTAAAACCACGGAATACCCGATATATCCCCTAGATGTCCTTAATATTTTTTTTTAATATCTCGAAAACCGTTAAAGATACGTAAAAGCCATTACAGAAAAAAATGCAAGAATTTTTATTTTCTTTAAATTTGATTATACGCATTTTTTCAAAAAAGTGCATAGTTTTTGAGAACAAAAAACTCAATTTTTTCAAATATATTGAGAACCGTTATAGATTAACAAACCGTTAAAGCAAAAAATATAGAAAATTTTATATCCTTTAAATTTTTTTATATTCATTTTTTTCAAAAAACGCATAGGTTTAGAGTTGCGTGACCATTTTTTTTGAGCCAATGGGGGACAAAATGGGGGGGATAAAAAATAAAAATGAAAAAAAAATGTGAAGATATTTGTTTCAACATATCTTTGTCCTTTTTCAAATAATCGAAAAACTCCGAACAGCTGAGAATGATATTGTTTTTGATAGCTGTATGAACAAATCGACTATTCTCGCTCGATTTTGAGGAGCAAGGTTCTTGTTTTTTTACCAGTGGCAATACTAGATTAATTTTCCTTACCTCTGGTAAGAAAAGCATATAACCGATAAAAAAAAAGTAAAATAGATGCACGTGATTGGCTGATCCCAGGTCTTCATTAACGATATTTTATCCCGTGAAATATCTCACCGGAATGAGTTTTTTTCACAGCTGGGCAGAGATATTTCAGGGAATTTAATTTCTTCGCATGCCTTTGAAGTTGAAACAAGTCGTCACAGTTATTGCAAAATATTAGAAACAAAGAAAATCTGGCGAAAAGAAAAACCTCTTAATGTTAAATATTCTCTTCCAAAGCCTTTTGTATCGTATTGTTTGTAAAAATTAATTATTTTCGCACCTACTTGCCGGGAGAATTTAGATTCCGTCATCTTGAATCGGGAAATTCCATGAAATTTTGCAATTGCAAGATTTCATGAAATTTATCTCTGGGATTTTTTATCGCCGTCAACTCGAGCTCTGATTGGTCAATCAAAAATCTCTGCGATGAAAAATCCTAAGTGGAGACACGGTCTGAGAACGTTGTTTTCTACCAGTTGCACACTTTTCTTACCGGAGGTAAGGAAAAGTAATCTAGTGTTGCCATTGGTAAAAAAACAAGAACTTTGCTCCCCAAAATCGAGCGAGAAAAGTCGATTTTTTCATGCGGCTACAAAAAAAAATCAAAGGGGGGGGGGGATTTGAGAGGTACTCGTTATATCTACCGTTACTTTTCCAAAAATTGACGAAAAACTACGATTTATGTAAAACATATTAACAAAAATTTTCAGGTTCCACGCCTGGTCAAGTTATTTAAGATACCGAAAACGGACAGACCGACAGACAGATGCACGGACATTCTCATAATTATGCCTGAAATGGATTTCGTACTGATTAGAAATTTTCTATCTGCCCCCGTTCTCAAGTCGGCCTCCGTAATGCATACAATACTTCCCCTCTATAGTAGAGGAAAGTAAAAATCAGGAAAAATAATTTTTTTTTAAATATTTAAAACAAAATTCAATGAACGGTGTCATATTTATTGAGAACATAATTGGTTACGGTTAAAGAGCAGCAAAATTTCTGCGTTTCGTTGTTTCTGATTTTCAAGATGGGGTCTTGACGCCTACGTGCGTGGGGTTCCCTGGTGAGCCCCCCTCCTATCAAACCAACCAACCAACCAAGATGGGGTTAAACTTTCTTTATGCAAATAGAACCATTTGCAGAAGGAAAAAAGTCTAAATCTGCTTCTCGTTCTTTAAAAACAGCAACGCATCGCATTCGCGGTGTTTATAATTTTCAATGACATTTTGTTTTATTTACAGAGGATTTAAATTCGATTTTCTTCTACCTACGGGCAGTCCATAAAGTACGCCACACCTATTTTCGGCCTTTCAAATCCTCCTTTCCATCATGCTTCTTCGTCGCCGACACACCACGGTAGATTCCTACCCCAAAAGTGTGACGTATTTTATGGACAGCCCTTTACTAGGGATGTCAAATTTTTGAAAAAAAAATTGGTTTAAAATTATTTTTCCGTACAAAAAAAATGATCGGTTTTTTTTAACGGTTTTTGGCTTTAAAAAAAACACCGGGTATAACCGTGCAAAAAAAACATCAAAAAAAAAACGGTTAACCGAAGCAAAAACACCGGGTAACCGATTTAACCGGTTCTTTTTTGACATCCCTCCCTTTACTAGTAATGGGAACAATATTTAACACGTTAACTGCCGCGCCAGAAATTGGCAAAGGGGTCGTGTATGCATTTTAGGCATAAAATTGTGTTATAATAACATGTTATAATAACATCGCAACCAATATTTAAAAATTATTGCTGAAATGTTTTTTTCGGTTTGTCTGTAGGTGTGTCTGTCTGTCGGTTTGTATGTCGGTCTGTTTGTAGATCTGTCTGTCGGTCTGTCTATCGGTCTGTCTGCCGGTCTGTCTGTCGATCTATCAGTCGGTCTGTCCGTTTTACGTATAGTAGTTTTCTATTAATTTTCTATCAGCTTTTTGGAAAAGTAGCGGTAGCTGCAACGAATACCTGCCATACCTTTTATTGAAAAAATACCAAGCGCATAGTTTCCGAAAAAATTTTCATCTCGGAAACTATGCGCTTTTGAAGAAAAAAGAATATAGCAAAATTTGAAGGACATAAAATTTTCTTTGACGGTTCAACGGTTTTTTCGTATTTCTAACGGTTCTCAAGATATTTGAAGTAATATAATTTTGTACATATTTTTTCCGGAACTAAATATTGCAGAGGAAAGTTCTGTGTTGATCACAACTAATATTTTTCCCTTATTCTTCACCACTAAATATAGATCTACGCTTCGACAATCTCAAATTTCCATATTTTTCAAGTCCATAAAACAAATGATGTGATTTAATTATTTTCTGTCGAAAAAATAATTAAATTTAATTTATGATCATATAATATGTTAAAATATGTTGAAAATAACGCAACATGTTGAGACATTGATAATTTTTAACAGCTCAGCTGTCGTTTAAATATTTTTTTGCGCATAGACGAGTGCTGAATGGTTTTGCTGTTTCTTCAATCCCGGCAAACAAATAAATTATTATATCAAGGGATAGATGGCACAATATTTTCATGTTCGTAAATCACACCCGTTCCGCGCAAAACATTAACATTTGCACTTTAAAGATAGATACGCGGTATCTAATACTATTTTATGTACATATAGTAAACATAATGTACTCGCTGTGAAATATTTCCTTTCAATCGTATATCAACCGTGTCCAATTCATTCATTAAGATTCATTCTATTTGACTTGACTTTATGACAGTTATTTAAACATTACAGAAATTTTCTCCGGTCGTAAAAACTGAGAACTTGACATGACATCTTCCATCTTTTAGTGTTTATGATTTCTTCAAACGTTTCTTCAGATTTTGCGTCTTAGAATCTTAATATAAGTCGCATTTACCTATAGAATTTGTGAATAATAGTATGATATTGAAAATTCGAAAAATGCTAACAATTTAATGAATGGAATATAGCAAAAAAGCTCGAAATTCTTTGAAAATACGCGTCAAGATTTTAAATTTTGTCAAAATAGTTGTTTCCCCAGATGCGAAATAAATTATAAAAACCTGCGTAACACGCAATTCCACCTGACATTTTTAAAAGGAAAAAAAAAATTAACGTAAAAAAATCCCTTATCCAAAAACGAAAATATAAAAAAAACTACAATAGCCAGAGGCCAATCGTCAAATACTCTATATGAGGATAGATAACATTTTTATCATTTGTATGTGAAGGATTGGTCCGATTGGATTTTGATTTATGGAACGGTTATGCAAAATCATATTCTAAACACATTTCGCCTTTATAAATTTTTCGATACTATGCACCGTTTTAAAGAAAATTGAAAAAAAAGGTATTCAATTTGTGTTGGACAGTGGGGTTCAATTGGATTATGATGTATTGGTGAGTTATGTAGAATCCTGTTCTAAATACATTTTACCTTGAAAATTTTTTCAATACGCCTCACCGTTTTCGAGAAAATTTGCTAAAAACTGTTTCGTTTGGATGGCGGAAGGGGGAAGGAATTCAATGACTTAGCCTTGCTGTTTACGTGAAACTCAACTGTAAAAGATTTCAAGTCTCTAACTGAATGCTTTCGAAAGTTATGATGTTTACGGACAGACAAACGAACAGACATACAGACGGACGGACAGACAGACAGACATTCGAATTTTAAGGAACAATCTTGTGAGTTTCATTAATCTATGATACAAAGAAGGTTACCGGTAGGCAGAAGGTTAAGAGCATTTAAATAAAAACAGCCGATTGCATCATATATTTTCCTATAAATAACTAAACGTCCCGGAATCGATGGGAGGCCTCGGATTTAAGCTTATTGTCCCGAAGTTCCTAAATTTTTGTCCCGAATTTTTTAAATTAGTGTAATAATTTTTCAAACACTAGAAAAAACGATCACTAAATATGAAAAACCTGCTCTATTTACCAAAGTACATTTTTCAACAATTTTCCACACAACATACATTATCAAAAAATGTGGCCAGCGGCGCATTCCTCTTTATTGTTATTTTTATTTACAAATTCCGTTGCTACTAATTGTAAAACGTACAGAGCACCCAAAATTAAGTTAAATTTTGCTTGGGATTGTTGATTTAAATAACCGCATTCTGTTTAAAAAATTCCGCCTGAGGCGCACATTATGAATTTTTTCCCTCGATTTTAACCTAAATCAAGTTTAATTTTCTATATAAAATTTGTTACTTATATTGTTTTCTGACCCCCTTCCCCCTTTAAAAATTTTGCAAAGAAATGGTGTTGTGATTAAATGTTTATGAATTAAGTACAGTGAAAGCTTCCTTTCCGGACACGTCTTACAACCGGGCAGAAATCATGGCTCCGTGAGTGTCCGATAATGGGAGCTTTTACTACATAGTGTAGCGATTCCATCACAATGGGTATAAAAACGAAGCAAGAACCTTTTCAAATTGATTAGCACACACGAACTGAAAAATGTGTTTTAATTTTCTTATTTGCTCATAATTTGACTATCACACGCGATTTAAGCGTATTCACTCACTTCTTCAGCTTCGGCCGTTCCTTAATACGAAAATTGTTAATCTCACACACTTGACCGTACTTAAGCTTTACCGTTACACCACCATTCAGAATTCACCCCAAAATTACCCACTTTGCCCAACAAGCGGGCAGTTCCGTTTTGGCCTGTTTGGTGAAAGGATCCAATTATCGCAAGCAGGTACTCTAATACAACGCTTAGTTCCTTGCACCCTCGAAACTTCAATTGTAGACGATGGCGGTTGGATGTAGGACGACGCGATACGAAACACCGGCACAATTGGGTTAATAAAAATCAATAAATGCAAATTGTTTAAATTTTTCGCGTACACCAATCAGTTAAGTAAACTTTTATTCGTTGTGAACTCAAACGATTTGAATTGCTAGATTGCTTTTTAATTGAAATAATTCTCAAATATTGTAGAAAATCATATCAAATTGTTTGCTGAAACAGCTCGTATTACAATGCAATTGGATATGAAACAATTGTCAACGGATATCGATCAAATAGTAACCGAATTGTCAATTATCCACCTGTTCGGATAAGCTTTGTTTTATCAGGGGATTTTCGTTACGGAAACACACACCGGAATTAACCGCAGGAAATATTTCTTTTTAATTTCAATTGCAATTCAAATCTTCAAACGTTATTTTTCTCTTATGTTAACCGCTGCTGCGACGCGTAAATTCGACACGACTCCAATGAGTATCTCATCCGAATTGCGGATTGTTTGATGTGTTCGGGTGTAGTGATTTGAAAAAGTGGTCACTTATCACTTGTTTGGTTAGAATTGCGGTTTTTTTTCTAAACCAGAAACGGAAGAAACGTTCGCCACGATTGAGAATAGTTAGCCGTCTGGCTGCTGGTCTCGACTCCTGCTCGACTTGGGGCTGTGTTTTTATGTTAATAATGGCGTATGGTGGAAGTTAAACCGTCAAACGTCGCGCTTCCAGTTTGCTGGTGTGGTTAACGCGGCTCATTGGATTTTCGCGCTTTTCGCATAGTTGTGTAAGATTCAACTGAAACAAAACCCGCAACAGAGTGGACTTGAATTTTTCGCATTTCTCTACAGCAGCCCACCCACTTGTGGGGGTTTCGTAGGGTGAAATATTCGGTTCTGCTCAAACATTCCATGTGTTCGAGCGAGTGCTTGTACTTTGTTTTGTTTACAGAGCTAATAAAGATGTTATTCCGTGATATGTATTTTTTTTACTTGTGTAAGCAATTGCGAATTTAATGTGGAGAACTAAAATTTAACAAACAAATGAACCGGTTTTTTAAAGTCATATTAGTCCATTTGTAGCTAAAAAAAATCGTTTATTTTCTTTAACATACTTGTATTTATTTAATTAATGCATAAATAAATTTGATAAGTTTATAGTTCTAAAAACATCACACAAATTGATTAACGTTTGCAAACCCTTATGCAAACCATGAATTAATGGACTTCAGCCCAATTCGGTAATCGTAATAGCAATCGTTAGTCTGAATGGGGCCTTATACCACTTTCAAAAACAACGGCTTAAATGTTAATCGTTGGAATCGAACGTGGATGGCGGTACTCTAGTCAATTAACTTTTTCAATGCCTAAGTACAGGCGCGAATATCTAACTTATAGTGACTTCTAAAAATATTACAAATATAAAGGCAATTTTTGATCCTTCTGGAAAATTAAATTCTAAGACTATAAATTTCAGCCATTAACCGGCGAAAACTTTTGTTATGCAGTTAGTCTGCTCGAGTGAACTGCCCGCTTCAGTGAACAGAAATATTTTTACATTAGCTGCCTTGTAAAGTGAACAGCCGACATTTTTGAGCGTCCAGTAAAGTAAACAAATTTTACAAGAGTCCTTTTCGGAAGACGACGATAAGGATACAAATTCAGTAAAGGCAAAGAAAAAACATAAGAAAAGCTACAATTGCCAGGGGCTAATCGTCAAATACTTTATATGATGACAGACAAAATGTTAATTTAAAAAAAAAATCCATTTGCATAGGAGAGTTGGAAAGGACTGTTCCGATTGGAATTTGATGTATGGAACGGTTATTTAAAATCCCATTCTAAATACAGTTTACCTTTATAAATTTTTCAAAATGACTCGCCGTTTTCTAGAAAATTGCAAAAAACTGTTTTGTTTGTATGAGAGAGGGAATGGTTATATTTAAATCAAGACGGCGCGGCGCAGGGTTTTAAATCAAGATATATACAGTCCCAAGCAAAAAATAACTTAATTTCTTGCGCTCTATTCATTTTATAAATAGTCGCAACGGAATTTGTAAATAAAAAAAACAATAAAGAGGAATGCGCCGCAGCACACTAATTTAAAAAACCCGGGACAAAAATTTAGTTTCCGGGACGTCGGGACAACAAGCCTAAATCCTGGACTATCCCAGCGATTCCAGGACGTTTAGTCACTCTATTTATGTGAATAGGTATCATGCAAAAAGCTGTTTTTACTTAAATGCTTTTAACCTATTGCCTACCGGTAACCTTTTTTGTATGGTAGATTAATGAAACTCACAGGGTTGTTCCTTAAAATTCAAATAACATAAAAAATTGAGTGTACTGTATTTAGCAAAAGGTCAAACTTGTAGATAACGTATCAATTTAACAGTGCCAAATTTTTGCGCCAATATTGGTTTTCCAAAATATTTTTCCAGAATTTTTTTTTCTAATTTTTCAGAAAAAGAAACTAAAAGCTAGTCCTTGAATGAGCAAAATCAAACCATATTTTAATGAAACACAAAATTCTTATAGTATAAAAATATTTAATAATAAAATGGCATTCGATAAAATAGTCTAACAGTAACAAAATATCAGGAAATTTGTCAACTAATTCTAAAATAGTTTTTCTAAAGCTAAAACTAAGGTAATTTCTATTTTCCATTCTCCAGTGTAACATCACATTTTTTGGTCTTCTTGCCGAAATTTTCGCCATCTTCGATGGTTTCTGGAAGTGGCGATCCTCGTGTTTCTGGCAGCCAAAATACAAGAAGAGCGCCAACGAGTGGAACAAAACCGAAAATGCAGGGAGGTAGCCAGTAGGTGCTAATTGAGAGTCCTATTAAAAAATAGAAAAAAAAATTAATACAACATATTTTTAAAAAAATGGAAAATTCCAAATCAATGAAATTCTAAATACCTGCGACAAATGGAGCCAACATTGACCCAATCCGAGCCATCATCGATGCCATTCCAATTCCAATATTTCTCACGACAGTTGGGAATAGTTCACCGGCATACAAGTAGACAGTTGGGAAGGATATACTCATTCCAATCATTCCAGCAGACGACAAAACCACAACCGCTGTGGTTGCATCTTGCGGCACAAACGCAATACAAAGCATTGCCACTCCGGTCAAAGTGTTGGAAGCTATCAAAGTCCTTTTGCGTCCCCAGTATTTCATCAGGAAAATGCAAACGATCGTTCCAGGCAATTCCAATGCTGCTCCTATGGCGACATTTGTGAAAATATCCCCACCAATTTGTCCCATATATTGAGCAACTCCGAAGAAAGACAATCCACAAACGAACCAATTGAATGTCATGAAGATCGTTTTAGTTCGCAGATTTGGCGTCCTGAACAAATCCAGTGCACTTGTTGACGCCGTTGCGTCACTAAGCTGATCCTTGCTCTTCCGCTTGGCCGCCTCTTCAAGGTCCGGTCGGATGGTTTCCGTTGGGAGTTTATTCTGTTTGGCGGCTTTTTCCAGTATCACCGCCGATTGTTCGATTTTTCCAGTAGTGAAGAGCCATCTGGGGGATTCCGGTATCAACCAGTAGTACGAGATCAATACGATAGATGGAATGGAAATTGCGAATTGAAAATAGTGCCAATCTCGGATGAAATATGCGAACAGCGGCAAGCTTAAATGGCCGATATTGAATGGAATTTGATAAAGTACGGAGAAGAGTTCCCGCCATTTTACTCCAATGATTTCCATTACTAGCACAAAACTGTAAGAAAAATGTCGTTAGGGGGTGGTTTTTTGGAAATTTTGAATCGCGGAAAAATACCTTGTGACCATTGTGCCTCCTGTTGCCATTCCCGTAAAGAATTTCAATACGCAAAATAGCCAGTACCATGGAACAAAAGCAGTTGCCACACCTGTTATTAATTGAATGAAGACAGCGGCCACCAAAGGGCTTCGTCGTCCGTATCTGCAGTGAAAAAAAAATTTTTTGTCATTAATTATAGTTAAAGATAGGTTCGCTGCGTCCTGGAACAAGTATTTTTTTTTTGTTATTTTCTCGAAATGGGTCAATTTATTACAAAATTTCGAGAGTTCAAAAATGTTGAGAAAAGAATTTTTCATAAATTTTCCACACATCAAAAGCCCAAATACTCCTCATCACCATTGGAACTATACCAACAGGTAAATAGCCTTAAGGCCCGAATACAATTGGCTCGACACAACATTTACGATGAAAGATTACGGCAAAGTTGTCATCCATATACAATTCTGCACACTTTGTTGTTCTAAACGTCATTTGGCTTTCATTTGATTTTGACAGTCGGAGTGTGAGTCACATAAACATAATAGAAATGTGAATCTAAGCAAGACAGCATACGAACTATATATCCCAATACTTTCAATAAGTGATAAAATTTATAATCCCATAGGATTTCTTTTTGAATCAAACATGAAATTTTGTCGGCGAGCTAACCAACAAAAGTTAAATTCGATTCAACTTTTTACGACGACAAAGTTGGTCGAATTGATTGTATACAGAAACATAGAAGTACTATGACATTAAAATCTAAAATGTCGCCGTAAATGTTGTGTCGGGCCAATTGTTTTTTGTGCTTTAGTGATAAACGTCGAATTGCAAAATTTAAGAGAATATTTCGGCATTGCGAGCGAAAGAGTAATTGAACCGTAGTAATTTTTAAATATAACCACAAATACTCACTTATCAGCCACCGATCCAAACAGGAAGTTTCCGCACAAAATTCCCAGCATAAAAATCGTTTGCGAGATATTCGCTAGCTGCGATTTTTCACATATGAGATCCCATTCTGTAATTATCGTTTCAGTGAATATACTTTTATCATATTCGACGTCATGGCAGTCCTTGGAACAGTAATCGGTGACATTTTCTGTCCCACACGTGATAATAACAGGTGGTGCAAGGAATATAATCGCCATCTGATGCCATGCAACGGGAAATTTCAGTAAAAATATTACTGCACAGACCCAAACATGCCACCGCCCCAGTGCTCCCATTGCACTTTGAACGGGATCCAACAATCTGGCTTCACGGTCAGCTGCTTCTGCAATTGTTAAAAAAAATATTTATGTAAAAATCATAGTAATGGCAGTGAAAACAGGAAATATGCAAAATATATAGAGAGAAATTCAAATTAATTGCAGCGGAAAAATCAAATCAAATTGAGCAATAATAAACCCCATTGGAAAAATCATAAAAGTGCAATTAAATTCTTCCAGTGAATGGAATGACAGGCAAAGCCATTTTTTTAATATTATGTCGATTAAAAAAAAACCCCCCAGAAGAAATGTTTTGTTTTGTCAGAGAGGGTAAATTTTTCTGGTTTTATTAAATTTTAGTGAAATGTTGATGATTTAATAAAATTTAAGTTTAACTCGAAGATAAAAGCACTGAAGGAATTCATATTAAAATTAACCTAAAAGCGATTTATTAATACTTTTTTGTGCATGAAAAGATGTGTTAAGAATTGTTTACCAGAGTAGCATCAAAGATTAGGTAAATAAAGATAAGAATCCCATAACAAAAATTAATTTTCCAATATAACATAACTCCCCAAACGTTTTTTTTTAATTTCCGTACCACCGTCAAAATATATGTTATACACCACTAAATAATTTTAGGGGGCTCCCAAAGTTTTTTTTTAAATTAAAATTGCAATAATTTTATACCCATTTTTTGCTGATTTTGTTTGTATCTGGGTTGATAGCCATTTCAGTGCAAGTTTTGAAAGCAAAACATGGATTTCACGGTGCCAATTAATTTATTATTGAGGCAGGAGGAGATAAACTCCTTGCGGGAGCAAAGAATTCTTCTGAGAAATTCTTCGAACGTCATGAATTTAAGTGAAGAAGCGTGAGTATATAGAAAAAGTGTAACTTCCAATTCATATAAGTTTTTTTTCCTAGCTTTAGGAAGGATTTTAGGCTGAACAAAACATCATTTTCATATGTTCTGAGGAAATTGAATGAAGGTATGAATCCGGCAGTTTGATCAGTTCTATCCTCTGAAATAAAATTACCTGCCTGCCTTAGATTTTTTGCTGAAGGTAAAATAGTTGAACTGGGAATTATTTGTTCAATTTTTATTTCCACTCCTATTTGACAAATACACTTATTATTTCATACTTAAATATATATTTCCATTATTTTCTACTAACATTTTAATTGATCGCAAAAGAAGCCCTAAAACTGCCTGAAATATCCACCAAACGCGAGAAAACTGAAGTGAGCAATTTAACCTCAAATATCAGCTCCCGGGGAATCTCAGAACAACGAAAATCGAATACGTTGCGAGACGTTACTCCGCGTTGAACTCAAACGAAACGTTGCGTATTTCAGAACACCGAAAACGCGATATCGAGTGCTGATCGAGTAAATATCGAGCAAACTAACGTAACGCCGTATTTCAGAACAAGGGTGAATATTTCTAGTAATAAGTTGTACTAAAAGTGATAAAGAGTTTTTACTTTGGAACCAAGGGCTGTTTTGGTGTGGTTACCCGCCTACGTAATTAATATCAAAGGGATTTTCTATGTAGCTAATCCTGTATCTGACAATCACCCTTGTTCTGAAATACGGCGTTACGTTAGTTTGCTCGATATTTACTCGATCAGCACTCGATATCGCATTTTCGGTGTTCTGAAATACGCAACGTTTCGTTTGAGTTCAACGCGGAGTAACGCCTCGCAACGTATTCGATTTTCGTTGTTCTGAGATTCGCCGGGAGCTGATATTTGAGGTTAAATTGCTCACTTCAGTTTTCTCGCGTTTGGTGTTGGCCGTGATTGACAAAATCCAAGTTTGGCAAATATTTTTTCAATTTTATGAATCATAATTAATAAAGTGTTTTATTCAAATAGGAGTGGAACTCCAAGTTTAACAAATACTTCACAATTCCACCTATTAATCGATAAAATGAAAGTATAGTTACAAGTCTTCACTTAACCCCATTACGTTCGAAGAATCTCTCAGTAACCTTCTTTGGTTCCTCAGTGAATTTACCTCGTCCTGCCTCATTAACAAAAGTAATTGGAGTGTTAAATCCATTTTCAAAATTCTATCAAACGTTTTCACTCGCACAAGCAAAAAATAAACACAATCAGCTGATTTTTGACACTGCATTTGCATGCGATGTTTGCCGTATTTTTAACAGCAAACGCCGTTTTCCAGAACACCGATCGCGTAGCGAATCGAATCGAATGCGTTAAGAGCCAAATACAATGATACCCACACAACATTTACGGCTACAGATTACGGCGACAATGTCGCCCTCCATATACAATGGCACACACTTTGTTGTTCTGAACATAATTTGCTTTTCACAGATAAAACTTTTTATTCACGCACGCACTCAATTAATTGTTCTTCGAAATTCATTTTTTTCATTTCTTGGTCTTGATTATTCTTTATTTCTTTCATTTGAATTGTGACAGTCAGTGAGCTACATATAACATTTTTTGTACCCAATTATCATAAAATCTAAGCAACACAGCATACGAACTATATTTCCTAATACTTCCTTTAAATGACGAAATTTAGATTTTATGACATCCCCATAAGATTTCATTTTGAATCAACCATGAAATTTTGTATGCGAGCTGGCCGACAAAAGTTAAATTCAATTGAACTTTTTACGACGACAAAGTTGGTCGGATTCATTGTATATAGAAGCACAGAGTCCTATGAGTTTAAAACCTGAAATGTCGCCGTAAATGTTGTGTGGGTATCATTGTATTTGGCTCTTTACGTTTAGCGGGCTAACGCCGTATCTCAGAACAAGGGTGAGCAAAAGGAGGATTTTGAGGTCTCCGAGCATGGCTCGGTCTTCCTGGTACTTTAAATAAAACTGAGCATCATTTAATTCTGATTTAAAGGCCCGAATACAATTAACGTGACACAACATTTACGGCGACAGATTATGGCCACAAAGTTGTCCTCCATATTCAATTCGACAGACTTTGTTGTTCTAAACGTCATTTGCTTTTCATTTGATTTTGACAGTCGGACGGTGAGCCACATATAATATTCTTTTGTTACCAATTTATCATACAGAATAAGAATGTGAATGTAAGCAGCACAGCATTTTTTTTTATAGTTCCAGCCAGAGCTTAGGGGAAGACCATTTAATGCCGAAGCACAGCTCAGGATGGTCGGAAGGAGAGAAGGAGATGTCGGTGTATGTTCTCCTTGAACTTCTGCAGGTCATAGTCCTGGGGGAACACATTGGATGGTAGATCTATATTTACGATTTATATTTCCTAACATTTTCTTTAATTTCCCCTTGAGTGACGAAATTTAGATTTTATGACGTTCCCATAAGATTTCATTTTGAATCAACCATGAAATTTTGTCGGCGAGTTGACCGACAAAAGTTAAATTCGATTCAAATTTTACGACGACAAAGTTGGTCGAATTTATTGTATACAGAAGCATAGGGTGCTATGAGTTTAAATTCTGCAATGTCGCCGTAAATGTTATGTCGGGCCAATTGTATTTCGGCCTTAAAAGTTTTTTTGCTGTTCTGTAAAATTTGATATTTTCGACTTAGCACAATTTCACTTTAAGTTGACGATTTATTTTATCGTCAAAAATAACAACAAAAATAATTGCGCCGCGGGCGAAAATTTCGACATATTAAAGGTATTGCTTGATGTCCCAAAAATGAGTTGCCAAATTTAATTTGCGATATTTCACAATTGGATTAATTTTAGAAAAGATTTGTTAGCGGGGTCCCTAGGCAAATGCCCTGTTTGTATATGAGGCGTTAAAAGCTAGAGTGGACCAAGCCACATAATCGAGTTTTTGAAGCTTTTCCACTTTTGTACTATTATTGACTGTAAATTTTTGGAAAAAAAAATTTCTGTGGACTTTATTACTAAATGTTGAAATGTTCTTTTGTGCATCCAAACATTTTTATCTAAAAACTCACTCGCAATAATGATTCAAACACAAAAAAAAATCACGATTTCGACATGTGGGTTGGTCCACTCTAGCATTTAACGCCTCATATGTGGTGATGATCCACCCCTGCAAACACTCGTAAAATAAAACTACTAAAAAAAAATCTATTAATTCCACGCCATTAGAGATAACAAAATTATAAAAGTATTAAAAAAAATTAACTAATTTACACATACCTATCACCTTAATTGACATTTTACTAAATTATCCACGATAAGCGACAAAAAAGCACAAATCGACAACATCAAGTAATGTAATTTCCTATAATGACTAGTTTTTCACGTACTGTGCAGTATTTAATAAATCCACACACCTTGTGGGCAATATTTTTACCAGACCACCGAAAACAAACACTGAATCTGAATATAATTCAATCAACTACTGAACGAATGTAGAAAAAAGATAAAAAAAACACGTTCTAATATTAAACAAACAAATTGTCGTGTTAAATATTTGCAAATCATGATAAATATTTTATTACCAAGTTTCATGTGTAAACTAATTTGATTTTATTTTTTAATTAATGAGGGAAATTACAAAAATGTCGGTTATGCACTCATAAATTCTATGACTGTTTTTATGGTTTGCTTTTATGCACAAAATAAGCATTAAACAAATAAAATAAAATCATGTTTTTCTCTTTTCAAGTTTAACTCAACCATAATCATGCAAAATTGTAATAAATAACATTTAAATAAAACAAAATGAAAATAAAACGAGGAAAATCTCTTCTATCGTATTTTTTTTTAATTTCTGGGCATTTTCTAAAATCTAGTGAAACACCAAAAAGTTATTTTTAGAATTTGAAAAAAGAAATGTTGAAATATTCAAGCATCAAGTTTAGATCGCGTGAATCGAAAATAGGATTTCATCAGCCAGAGACACTCGGATATATTTCGTATATGAAAATCACGCGTTTTCAAAATTAGAGTGCGACGCCACCGCCAATGTTGAATCGTAATCCCACCTGCCGTCGGTATGAATTTTCTCCGGAAATGCAAAAGGTAAGCAAAAACCATTGCAGTATTTTCGAGATTTAATTAAAAACATAACAAAAGCTATAATTACCAATCTGGCAATTATTGAAAACCCGTATGGTTATATGGTATTGTTCGAAGTTTAATTGAACAGCGAAGAGTTGTATAAAAATTAAACTTTGAAGTCAAACTTTTCAATAAGATTTTTTATAATTTATTCCAATCGGATTTTGATGTATGGAAATTTTATGTAGAATCATATCCTAAATAACGTTTGTTCTTGCACTTTTTTTTGATAAGATGCACCGTTTTTCACATATTCGCAAAAAACGATTTCGTTCGTATGGGGGGTACTCCCCCCCCCCTAATGGTCCATTTTTGCTCAAAATTTCAAGTCTCTAGCTCAATCCGCGCCACAGATAGACGGACGGGCAGACGGACGGACATGCAAAAATCATTCTTTTATCATTCTAAACTCACTGGTGTAATTCATTTTTGTGTGTGATGACGGGATCTTAGCGTTACAAACGGTAAGGCAAATTTCATATACCCTTTGGTTTCACCATACGGGTATAAAAATTGGTCAAATAGAAAAGCTTACATTTGAATCTAGAAAAAAAATCAGAAGAAAATTTACGTTAGCTCTACAAGAAAAACTTGCCACTGGAAAGCATTTTAACATTTTTCTACTCAGAAAATTTAGTACAAATCACAGCACTCCAAAACCTTTAAAAGTGTCTCCTGAACAATCAAGTTTTTAAGCTATGATCAGGGCTGTGGAGTCGGTAGCTCAACCTTCGATTCTGACTACTGAAATTTTAGAACATCCGACTCCTCGGTTCCACAGCTCTGGTTGTGACACTGTTGACTCAAATGAGCGATATAGATATAGTAATTATTAACAGAAATTCCGCCTCAGGCGAAAATTTTTAAATGCCAAGGTCAAATACACCCTTAAATTTACCTAACAGTTTTTTTCTTCGATTTACCATTTCCAGGGGGAGGGGCAAATGCCCGACTTTGCCTTTGCCTCCCCCCTCCCCCTCTCCCCCTCCCTTTCCAACGGCCTTGGCCTTAATCAAAATAAACTTTAAAGCTGACCTCAAACTATATTTACTAGAGTACTTTCTTAATCCAGTAAGTATTTAGTTTGCCATTACAAACCCAATTTTCATACCTCAACAACCCACAGTATCTTGAACTCTATATGCAAATGAGACATCATCAATCATATGTGAAGGTAATTATAATAAAATCCAACTGGAAATTATTTTAATGTAATCATTCTTACTTTATATACGAACGATTATGTGTAGCATGTGTCCCACTACCTTAATATGAGTACAATTTAAAGATGTTAGTTTCATTGTTAATCAAGCCACGCGACATCCACTTCTATTTCTTTGCAGTGGCAATAATTTTGAGCATTTCGTCTCTCTTTATTTGCGGTTATTTAATTTCCGGTTTAATACCTTGATGTCAGACATTTACTTATTTGATTTGATTGAGAGAAAGAGAACAAATAGAAAAGTTGAAAGCAAAAAAAAAATAATGTCTCGTGTAGAAAATCGCATTCATTTAGCCATTATTGTTAAATTGAAATTTATCTTGTAGATTTTGATTTCATTGCCGGTATAATGGTTTGTAGATTAACCATTTTGCAATTGCAGTTAATTTTTATATCGTTAAAAGGAGTTTTTTGCAATTTTTTTAAAATTATGTGAGAAATAGAATTGAAAACTTTTAAACTTATGATTTGTATTTCGAAATTTTTTTTCCCGTTTTCACAAGAAAATAATATTATACAATACGAGCAATTAATTGATTTTTAAAAATGTGACAAGTTTTACAGAAAATAATTAAAAATAGATTTGATCCTTCAATTTGTTTTTTTAATTTTGCCAAAAAGAACATTTCCCGAGCACTCACGAGTAGAGCATTCAATCCCGGCCATTTCTGGAACCGAAAACCGGGTTTGAATTGGGTAAAATTACCCGGTTTTCGGTGCTGAAAGCAAGCAATTTCTTACATGCTAAAATATCAAAATACTGTTCGTTCGCTGCTGAATATGTACGAAATACATATTTGTAAGTACATATTTCTGTTAATAATAACTGTAAATTAAAAGATTAATGCAAAATTAAGCCATCCGATTACATTTTCTTTACAAAGTCTCTTTAAAACAACGACAATATAATAGATTTATATGCGCTCACAGAAAGTATTAAATTTCCTGTAAAGTTAAAATGGGTTTTTTATGTATAGGCAGGGAACAACTATTATATAGAATGGAAAATAAGACCTTTCCTCATTAACTTCCACTAGAGTAAGCACTACACTATAGAAATTGATTTGTTGTCTTACACAGGGACTACATTAGGTTTTATTTCTGGTATACTAGCTGGTTCACCAAAAATAATAGCCTACTAGTTTTTTTTGCGTGGGCCAATTCTGGTATGACATTTCAGTATGATTTTGAATTTTGACATGTCGTTAAACCGGGAACAGAAAATTAAAATTGCCAAAATATTGGCTTTAAAATGTTTGGAGGAAGAAGAACTTTTGATAAATTTGAAAAAACGAAGACAATATTGGGTAAATCCCTTTTTAGCATTACGGGATAAATATGATATCGAAGCTAAATATGATATACGAACGAATTCCTTTCATTTTCTTTTTCACACTTTCCACAGTTAAACTCAATTCTTTGGCAATATTTTCCCATGCTCTTTTTTTCAAATCAATTCTTCGATAATTATTTGATTTTGAATTCCACAACCATTCTTTTTCGAGAAAAATATTTATCAATTTAATAATTTCGCTCCGTGAAAATTTCGTTTCCGCCATTTTAATCAATTGAAATGTCAAAATCTGGAGTGATATTCCATAACTTGCTTCAAGCGTTTGTTTCGAGTTAGAAGAAAAAGTAAAGTTACGGAATTCCACTCCTGGGATACCAGCGCTGTCTACGAAAATGGTATACCAATGCGGTCTTACCAGAAAAACTGGTAAACCAGATTGGTCCACACAGGCTTTTTAGCGACCAATTTTGCTGGTATACCAGAAATAAAAGCTAATGTAGTCCCTGTGTTACTTCTCCTTTCGATGAAAAAAAATCAAATATGATGTTTTCTTATAATGCCACCCACAGTCATTCAAAATGTGAATTTTTTAACTGTAATTTTCGGATGTACGCTTCCAACGCAAAAAATTTTGTTAGAGCTTTCCTTTCTATAATAGTAATTGTTCCGTGGTATAGGTTTAAATTTAATGTCGCAATTGCAATTTTTTACTGGTAATTTCTTATTTTTTCTTTACATTTTCAGCACCGGTTCCAGAACCGGGTACCCGGTTCTCGAAGATTCTAGCACCGAAACCCGGTTCCTTAAAATTGTCTCGGTGCTGAATGCTATACTCACGAGTCGATTGGAGTCATTTTATTTAGTAATTTTACAGTCTGTCAGTCTATCAGCCTGTCAGCCCATCAACCTATCAGCTTGTCAGTTTGTGTACAAGATTTATCAACAACTTACGGACCTAAAGCCATGAAATTTCACAGTTGTGTTTGGTCCTGGAATGGGACTATCCTATCAACTTTTAGTGAAAATCCGTTAACCGAAAATAACTGAAATGGCGGGTTTTTAAAAATCGCAATTTCGTTTTTTGCTGTTTACTCCGAAACTGTTGATTTTTTAAAATAACGGTATATCTCGATATGGTTGAAATATTGAGTTTTAGTGAAAAACAAAAATGTACGAAATTTTTTCACTTCTTGTGACACATTAGACTCTAATGTGCGAAATTTTTTCACTTCTTGTGACACATTAGACGTTTCCTTTTATCTATTAACCTGCACTTAGTTTTTTTAGTTTTATAATGACATTTTTCTGTGATTTATGTGTGCTTTTATGTGCAAATATTTTAATTCATTTTGAATGCAATTAATTCCCTGTCAATGTCAATGTCAATTGATAAGTCTAGTTAGATAAACATTGTTTTGTGATAAATCAAATGTTGGATATTTTGACTATCACAACCTTGACTCAATATTGAATTTTGGTTTTCCACTTTTTTTTAACCCTACTGTACTGCTAGGGTCTATGTGACCAGAAATGAACTTTTTGATCGGAAATGAACTTTTAATCTACCATCAAATTTATACCTTAAGCAACAGCGCCACAATATTTTCTGACTTTGCTACTTTATTTTAGATGTACATTTAAAAAAATTCATTTAAAAAAGGGGGACAATAAAAATTGTTACACTCGTTACGTTTCGGGTCTATACGACCCGTCATGAAAAATGAATTGTATTTCTAGAACTACTCAACAGATTTTGATGCGTTTTTTTGCTAAATGTAGCTTGATTGCCGGCGAACATTATATTTTTTTTCATCCTTTTTATTTATTGATTTCTTTACAGACGTTCTCCAACTGATGGAACATTCGGCGACGTCACGCGTAAACGGCTGATCAGATTCGGCTAAAAATTGGCACAGGCATACTTATCAGCATGAGTATCCGCAGGTACCCGGATTTTGAAAAACCTATTGGTTTTTATGTTCCTTGAATAAAGATGAAATCACAATGAAAACGTCGTGTTAAAAAATCAACATAGTGCTTTCTTATGGAACCACTCACTGCTGCGTTAAAAAGCGCACGCTAAAGCGACGTCACGCGATAATAGACAAACTTTCTACTTTTGACGGCATCAGCTGTATTTCTATTTCTGAGGTTATTTAGGCGCAAAAATTTTTATACCCGTATGGTGAAACCAAAGGGTATATTAACTTTGCCTTACCGTTTGTAACGCCAAGATCCCGTCATCACACACAAAAATGAATTACACCAGTGTGTTTAGAATGATGAAAAAAGTTGAATTTTGCATGTCCGTCCGTCCGTCTGTCTGTCTGTCCGTCTGTCCGTCTGTCTGTGGCGCGGATTGCGGGCGCACGGATTGAGCTAGAGACTTGAAAGTTTGCACAGATTCGTTTTTCGTAAAATGTGAGGCTAAGTTCGTTAATGGGCAAAAATGGACCATTAGGGGGGGTACCCCCCATACAAACGAAAACGTTTTTTGCGAATATCTAAAAAACGGTACATCCTATCAAAAAAGTCTAAGAACAAAAGTTATTTAGAATATGATTCTACATAAAACTCCCATACATCAAAATCCGATTGGAACAAGTTTTAAAAAAATCTTATTGGAAAATTTGAATTCAAATGAAATTTTGATACGCCGTTCAATTAAATCACCATACGGGTTTTCAATAATTGCCAGATTGGCAATTATAGCTTTTGTTATGTTTAATTTTTATTTTTTATTAAATTTTTTTGGTATTTATTGACTTTAAAAGCATTTAAACAAAAAAAGCTTTTTGAAAGATATCTCTTCCCGGCGTCCCGAAAACTAAATTTTTGTTTACGAATTTTTCAAATTAGTGTAAAAATTTTTCATAATAATTTAATAATTTAGTGTAATAATTTAGTGTAATAATGCTAGAAAAAACGATCACTAAATATGCACAACGTACTCTATTTCGACTGGAGGTTGCTCCAAAGCAAATATTTTTCGTCTGCCGCACATTTTGTCTACAACTTTCTACAAAAGATCCTTTATCTCAAAAAATGTTGCCCGCGGCTCATTTCTCTTCATGATTAGTTTTATTTACAATGTCCTTTGCGACTATTTAAAAAACGTACAAAGCGCAATAAATTGAGGTTATTTTTGCTTGGAACTGTGAATCTCTGTAACTGTGAATTTCCTTAGTTGTAATCTAGATCATGTATTATTTTCTTTATAAAATTTCTTGCTTATCTTGTCCCGGATTGGCCCCAAAGAAAAGAATGGCCACCCAACCATAAAAAAAATTTGACAATTTTTTAGAGCATCATAAAATTGGAACGAAAAAGCTTAGACCCCATAAGAGACGCTGCAGTGTTGAAAAAGGTGTTGAGTCATTTTTTATTGTAAATTCATGAAATAACTAGCAGATAAATCATATAAAAACGATCAACTGGTGTTTGAAAAGAAAAGTGAACAAAAACGGTTAATTAAAAATTTACAATAAACATCTGCTTCCGAGATGCACCATTTGCTCACTTTTGCTCACAAAAATTGGAGAGTTTGCACCAAAAAAGTGGAGTATGAGCATATGCTCATTTTTATGCATACGGCATGTATAATTGTATAATTGTTTGAATTTTTACCGATTTGATTGGTAGACCACAATTAATTAAAAACTAATATTAAAAATAGTATCTATAATTTTTTTAGAAACCATCACTTACTTTTATGAATCATTTTGTAATAGATTTAAATTAATAAATATTTTAACACTAAAAACACAACGGCGAATACTCAAAAAATTTAAACCGTAATAAATTAAACTCGCAGTTAAAAGGAACTTTAATTTTAATTTCCTATAATTAAACAAATACTTGACGCAAGTAAAACAATAACAACAAAAAATTGCGTATTATCACAAAAGTTTAATTTAATTTAAAATAACGGTAATATTTTTAACTTATTATGACGCCTTCTTTTACATACAAGATCGATCAGTTAGTAATACGTTTTAGTACAAAAAAGTGACAGCCGCGTATGGTGATCGAAAAGTGATATGAACAGGGCGACTGAATCTTTCAAACTGAGCCAAAACGAATACGAATCGAAGAGTTTTATAGTAAAAGATTATGTTCTCAGCTCAGCACTGCACTCACAGCAAAGGTGAGTGAATTACGCACGCGACTAATGCACTTTTTATCCATTTGCGCAATAAATTACCAGAGACTTATCAAGTGACCGGTAAAAATTAAAAATTGCAATAGACCAGCCTCCTTATTCGTCATCGTAGGTACTCTAGTTGCAGTTAAGATTTCAAAATTGTGATAACTGATGACGTCTGTTGTGACGCGTTGACCGACATATGGTTTTTTTCTTTGAGAAAAGACCAACATTTTCCAAGACGTTTTGAATTTAAATTTTTAAGAGTAAAAACTCGCTTAAAGCATTGGATTGCCTACAAAACTAGTCGCCGAGAAAAGTGTGTCAGCGGTAAAATTTCCCTTTGAACATTTTCTGTCTACAAAATATTGAATTCTCCTTAGTGATT
Organism: Chrysopilus asiliformis; assembly: GCA_964034945.1. Taxonomy (NCBI): domain Eukaryota; kingdom Metazoa; phylum Arthropoda; class Insecta; order Diptera; family Rhagionidae; genus Chrysopilus; species Chrysopilus asiliformis. The sequence goes on along the minus strand of OZ035960.1, from coordinate 91,796,471 downwards.
TTCTCATTTGAACGTTGCGCAACTTTGATGAAAGAAAAATGAAAATCTTACTGTAGAAAATTGATCTGCGTACGAGTGAGGTGTTTAGAATTTAAAATACATAGTCAATAGTGTCTACTTTTCACGTGTGTGAAATATGAAAATTTGAAAAGCGAATCTTATGTAGGATTTTTATTAGATGAGTTTTTCTTTTTTTTAAATTCCTGAATCAAGTTTTTTACATCTCAGTGTTTAAAGATGAGTAAACAGCGGGAAATTTTTACGTCAGAAAAGTATAAAGTTCATTTTGTTTACTTGGATTAAATTCTATCTAAAAATAACTTCTATGGAATTACCGCCTAGTGCTCTTTGGAAATGAGATTTCTTAAAAGTTCTTTGCACAAAAAATCGGTGAACGAAATTTTCAACCAAAGGCTATAACGGGGTCGACATGTAAAATCGGCCCCTGCTCGGAATTTTCTTTTTTGCTAAACTACTTTACGGGCGCGGTTCGCCAGGATCTTCATATTTTCCCCGCTTTATAGGATCAAATGGATACCAAAAACATAAAAAAAATTGTCGCTCAGTCATAGAGGGGAACCGGGAGCCCACAAATTTTTTTTTCGCAAAAACTTTAAACGGCTATAAATGTTTTGTTTTCTGACCGATTCTAAAACTGTAAACGCCAAAAGGTGTGTCCCGAAGACATTTTTGTATATATATTTTTGCCCCAATCCCCCCCTCTTTCAACGCTACAACCGGCTTCCGGTCTTGGCCTGCCACAATGTCTCTCGACAGAGGACCCGGTCACATGCCGATGTCCTCCAGTTTTGCATCCCAATTCTCTTTGCGTTCTGGTTAACGCCAGTACAAAATATGCCGGCACTGAAAACAAGGAAATTCTGTGAAATGTATTTTTTTGACACATTTTGAGCCACCTTTTTTTAATTAGTTTATAATGAAAATTAAGTCATGGCCAATTTCCAGTTCCCAAAAATCCATACTTTTGGAAAAAAAATATTTTTAAAAGCTTTTATTTAGCTTGCTTTCGTATTTGTCTGCATGTCTGCAATCTAATTTTGACCCACTCACACGTGAGCACGTGCGAAAAAAACCGATTTCGCTACACATATGTTTATTTTTTCTGTAAAGACGTATTGTCTATGACCGGATTTTCATGTTCTTCCAGTGTTATGAAGTGTTGTCTTTAAATCATGATACACGTTTGCTGTGTTTCTTAAAAATCATTTATCACTTATCATCACTAATTAACACTTATCGGATTCTGCCCATTTTTTTCATCTCTCTTTCCCAGCTACGTAAGAGATTATTTACAAAAGTACAGAAGCACAGAACCTAGTTTGAATCATCCAAAAAACCATGAAAATTCGATGAGTATTTTTTGTGTTACATATCCGATACCAACAGATGGTTTTTTTCATGAAAAAATGCGCCAAATTATCCACTGTACTAATTTTTTAGATAAACTTCTTAATCTGTTAATATTTTTCTCTTTCATTTTGAATATATTACTTTCGAAATATACACATAAAGGTAGAAATAGACGCTGCGATGGTCGTACCGACTTGTGTTGGACCGATATCGGGCCGACGGTTGGATACAGCCCACACACGTTACGATTTACTTGCGATTTTGATCGAACAATCAGTTTTTACTAGCTAATATCACTCGAACAACACAGGACAGTTGTGAAATAATATCGTATCGACGGTCGCAGGGCAGACCACAATCGATACAATCTGCCGCATGCGACCGCGGGTTTTGGCTCAGCGACGTACGACCGTGCGATATCGGGCCCAACCGTCATTTCGTGCGCGTACACTATACAATTATCGCATGCAACCGCAAATCGGCCCGACGATTGTACCGACCATCGCAGCATCTATTTCTACCTTAAGAAGAGCTACAATTACAAAAAGCTAATCTTTAAATATTCTATATGAGGACAGATAAAATGTTTATTTAAAGAAATCGATTTGTATAGGAGAGGAGGAAAGGAGTGGTCCGATTAGATTTTGATGTATGGAATGGTTATGTAAAATCATATTCTAAACACATTTTGTTTTTATAAAATTTTCGATACGATGCACCGTTTTCGAGAAAACAGGAAAAAAATATTCCATTCGTATGGAGAAAGGAGTAAGGAGTGATCCAATTGGATTTTGATATATGCATGAGTTATGTAAAATCCTATTCTAATCATATTTCATCTTTATAAATTTTTCATTATGACTCACCGTTTTCGAGAAAATTCCAATAAAAACTGTTTCCTTTATATGGAGGAGGGGGGGAAGGAATGGTCCAATTTTGCCCGTTCAAGAACTTAGCCTAGCCCTTTACGAGAAACGTAAGTATACAAAATTTCAAGTCTCTAGCTGAATCCTTTCGAAAGTGATGGTGTTCACGGACGGACAGACGGACGGACAGACGGAAGGACAAACGGACAAACAGACAGCCGGAAACGCGGAAATCAAAACCTTTTGTCACCCCTAACACCCTGGTGTAGTTTTTTTTGTCCGATGATTGATGCATTACAAAGTGCCATTTTCCTTTAAAAATGAAAATCAAAGATCAATTAAATTAAACATCCTAAGATAATACTGATTTTTGCGCTAATTGTAGAAGCATCTGCTTGGTCACTTAATAAATAAAAATTACTATTGTAAAATACCTTGTAAATACGGCTCAAAATAAAATATCTATCTATCTGATGCATTACAATACTAAATTCTTTTATATGATTCTCATATATAATATAATAGGGGTATTCATAATACCAGATAAAGTTACGCAATGCATTATTCATATTTTTACGTGGAGTGTCTCATGTAAGAAACTATCGTCCTTTCGAGTTCTAACTGCTATATTCGAGAGTTTACAGGTCTTTAGAGTATCTACATTGGAAAATTAAGTATTTTTAAAGTGGCACAATTTGTAACCCTGACTCACTCTTAAAGATTTGAAGCAAAAAGTTTTTACAAAATGGCGAATTTTTACACACGGAAAAACCATTTGGGAACCGTTCCCCCAAAATTGTATGCTGATCAACTGAAGTCAATTGTAACGGCAATTGTAAATAAACATTGTAGTGTGTTTGGTCTCGTCCGTCCTTACACTCTTTAAATAATTTTTGTAAATCGATCAGCTGTTCGACAGTTTACTTTCAGCAGCCACAAAATTAGAAGTTGAAAATACCGAGAACCGGCGAAAAATTAAAATTAATCGAAATTTGGGAACAAATGGCACGAAAGAATTTCTCATTTGCAGCTAAATTCAACAATTTCTCAAAATCTCCGTATTTAATGTTTGCATAATTTTACGAGCTTGTTTACACATCAAAATCATCACATAAACTTACGAGGGTCGCGTACAAGATTCTCCATACAAATTTTGACAGTTAACTTACGCAGTTCACGAGGCATTTCTGTGATTTCATGAAACCCGCTAAAAAATACCAGAAAGTCGTTGTTGGGATTTTTTGCGTGAAATGTTTTCGAAATTTGTTAAAATTTTCCCCGATTCGAAAGAAAAAAATCTGATAACGCGATTTTTAATTACAAAGAAAATAAGAGAAAAAATTTAATAAATATTTAATGAAACATAAATATTTCACGATAATTAATTCACGTAATTGAATGGAAAAACATGATAGTGAAATGAAACCTTTTTAACGTTTATAAAACAATTTCAATGCATGCGGCTTTCTAAATAAATAAGAATAGCTTGACATTGCATTTGGAAATTCAATCAAAAACAAATACCCGTTATAGGTACTCATATAACAAAAAAAACACGTACATTGAGCACGTAATAAAATTTAATATTTTTCTGATTGTATTTTCAAAGCGTTAAATTTGAATCGTTTTCAAGCAAACAATTTTACTTGATCATCGGAAAATTCATCACTCTTTGGAAATTTGTTCGAGAAAATTTACTAAAAAGAAGGGACGTGCAAGGAGAGAGAGAGGGGTTTTATTTTATTTAATGAAAATATATTTGTGCAAAACTATTTTTTGTACATTTTCACTTTTGTAAGATTTTTAGTGCTGGCACAAATCGTTTTCGAGAAATCTTGAAAAATCGAAAAAAAATTGTTCTGCTACATTTTCTGTGAGATATTCTTCAAAACCTTTTTGAATGCTTTTTAAAGCTTGTTTTTTTCAAGGCGTTTTTAGCTTGCTTTCGTATTTGTCTGTCTGTCAGGGTCAAATCTTGTAATCTAATTTTGACCCACTTGACCTACATCTGATTGACTTGAAATTTTGCACACATACGTAATGCTGATGACAATACAATATTTTAGCTCGTCCGTCCTTGTAAGGATACCGGAAGGTCATGTAAGGATAACTTGATTATCCTTTTTCTCAAGTTTACCGGAAAAAATTTCATCTGGAGGTCTTTGGGGTCGCTGATTCGAATTTTGGCATTAAGAAGTCTGTAATGATATCTCGATTGCAAGGATATATTTTGGAATACTAAATAGTATGGCGAAACCCAGAAGTCATTTTGAACTTTTAGTCATACTAATCAAATACAAAATGACTAGAAAGGATAAAAAAAGTATTTTTTTTATATCTTTAAATAAAAATGTACTAAAAAGGAAAACATAATTTTTCTGGACGCTGTGTATCAGATAGGGATTGCAAATTTACCGAACTTTGTCATTACCGGTAACGCGGTAAAAAAAATTAAAATTACCGGTAAACCGGTAATTACCGGTAAATTAAACATTTTCTAAAATTATTAGGAAATGCACAATATTATATGATAGAGAGATTAAAAAATAAGAAATAATGTGTAATTGAAAGTATCCTTTATTTGTCTTCAGAAAACTAAAATATAAAACGCAATATAATATAATAATATTAAGAATAATAAACCAAAATTCTCACCACTTTGTTGAGTTATTTTGAGAAGCTTGCTTATGTTTATGCAGTTATCTATTTTAAAAACTTTTTTTTTGCACAGAAATATGTATATATTACTTACTGTACTTATGCTAAGAACATGCAAGATTTCATAGCTTACTAAAACAACCATTTGTTTTGAAAATACATTGCTTACTATGAAATTTTAAACTGCACTGAGAGAACAGAAATTTATATTTTGAGAGCCAATCTCTAGTGTGAAATTCTGATATAGGGCTTTCCATATAGTGGAAAGGCCAATGAGCGAAAAGCTTTTGAAACAATTTCTCTCAATATCTTTTCTCTCAGAAATTTTTCAATAGCGCCAGCGTTGCCAGATCGGGGGTTTTAGCCCCCGTTTTGGGGGTTTTTTTAGCTCACGGGGGGTGTTTTGGGGGTGCTTTTTATTTTTTGAAATTCAGGGGTTTTTTCAGGGGGAAATCGTGAGAGTTGAAATAAAATTTTTTCTGAATTATAATATAACATTTTTTTTGAATTCTTGTTTGATGTGAAACCTGTGTAAAGAACTTGCTTCACAAGTTATAATTTAGCGTCATGATGTGATTTGGATCCTGCTGCTAAAATTTTAAAAGATATCAGCTGTGGGAGGACTTAATGTACGGCGCTTTTAAAAAACGTCATAGCACCATGCCTTTTAGAAGAATTAGTGACTGACGTTCAAAATTGAAACACATTTTTGTTTTGTTTGACCCGTTCGGTACATGTTTTTTTCTATGGGGGTTAAAAATTCTTTCTATACAAATTAATGATGTTTAAGCTATTAGTATTCATTTAAAACAAAAAAAAATTTAAAAATTTTTATTTTTTACAAATACGTCCACTGTAGTCCAGCTTTTTACTCAAAAAATCAAAATTGGCTCACAAATGCACTTAAAGGTGCACTGACTGAGAATAGAGTGTTGAAAATAAATAAATAATAAGTCAATTCAAATTTTTAACTGCGTTGCCATATGGCATCAAAATACCGAATGGGTTAATATTGTTTTTTAATACTGAAAATATTTTTTCTTCCACCAGATTGACGTAGGTTTAGAAAAAATAAAATAATCCAGGAGGTTCTTTATAAGAAAAATTCTCAATGATTAGCAAATTTCAACTTTATTATAGAAACATAACAGAAGCTATAATTGCCAATTTGTCAATTATTGAAATGGGTGATATGAAATCAAAATCCCACTTTTAAGTCAAACTTTTCTGATATGATTTTTAAATTCCACTTTAAAGTCAAACTTTGTGCTATTTTTTTGAGATTCTTTAGTTAAAAATGTCCAAATTTATGCCCTAAAACCTAAAAATAAAAAAAGTTGCTGGTTGACTGTTTTATATACGACAATTGCCTAAATTTTGGTTATAACTAATTGTTGCAATACGAATAAAAAATTTAGGGGTTTTTATTCCAAAATAGCCCGTTTCAGGGGGTTTTTCAGGCTACGACGGGGGGAAAATTTGCTGGCTGTCTGGCAACTCTGAATAGCGCCTAAAGTTCAAGCGAGATAGAAACCAGTCATGTTTAGTCTGGTTTTGTTTAATCTTATAATACGTAAAAAATATTTATAATAACTGTAAAAAGTAAAAAAAAACGCTACCGGGAAATTGGAAAACTTTTGCTCATACTTTGAGTTTGAAGTCTACTCACCAACGCATATAAAAAATGTTTTTTCACTAGTAATAATCATCCACATTAATATATTGACTTTAAATTTGGTTGAGTTAAAAGAAAACACTTTTAAATAAGTATAACATTTAATGTATTCATAACAAGAGTAGTTTCACGCCTCACTATAAAAATAATGAGGGTATTCACAATCCTCTTCGGTATTCGGTATTCGGTATTCGGTATTTTCGGTAATATTAAAAGACTGAAAATATTCTGCTGTGAACATCCCACAGCACAGATTTGAGAACAGCGCTTTTATTTGATACGTGACCAAATCATGAACTACGAATTTGATTGTAAAATATGTCACATACCTTTAAATCCATGTTTGATGTATTCTTGTGAATTTCTATTGTGGCAACGGCTATGAAAACTGAAAAAAATTGCAGTCCGATGAGATAACCAGCGAAAAAATTTGACAACTAAAAACATTACTAGCGCCACCCGCGGTTGTTTCTTGATACCGAATACCGAGGCTGAAAAACACGACTCGAGGCATGTATACAATTACCGAATTCGGTAATTCATTTTTACATGAACCAAGTTATCGTCTCGGTAAAAATCTGTTAAATTTGACTGAATTACCGAGCGGTAAATTTACCCGCAATTTAAAAGAGGACTGTGAATTCCCTGAGTATTTTTACCGAATTTACCGGTAATGAGCTGTAAAATTACCGGTAAAAAAATTATGCATTTTCAGCCGATTTACCGGTAAACCGGTTTACCGATTACCGGTATTGCAATCCCTAGTATCAGAAATAAAAGCGAGATAAAAGCATATAAAATAAAATGAAATACATATAAAAGCGAGATAAATATTTATTTCATTTTATTTTTATGCTTTTATCTCACTTTTATTTCTGATACACAGCGCCCAAAAAATTTTTTTTTCCTTATTTATTATTTTTTTTTAATTATTTTTTTTAAAGCAAGGTAAATGTATTTTGTTTTGTCTGTTTGTTAGGGTCAAATCTTGTAACCGAATTTTGACACACTTACACATTTCCAATTGACTTGAAATTTGGCACACATACGTAACTCTGGTGACAATACGTATATGTGCTTACATCAAAAAACAAAATGGTGGCTGTATGACGCCATATTGTATAAAATAATTATGCCGTGTGGTGTCTTTAATGAAACGGCTTGGAAAAATAATCATGAAATCGTTATGGACTTCGACTAAAAAATAATCATAATTCAAAAAAAAATGCTTTTATTAAAAATATGTAGGGGAGACCGGGTATGGTTGTCACACGGGTTGGTTGTCACAGCGGCCATAACAGAAAACTGAACAAACGAATGAGTTTATTAATCGGCGTCGAATGAGTGCGATAACAACCCTTCTCTACCTACTTAACTTCAGCCTGCTCTAAAATGCAGTGACGTAGATATATGCAATTGTTTTTTTTTGGACAGCGAAAGTAATTTTTTGTGCATCTGTGTCGAGTCTCGTAAGCATAATTAAAAAATACATAGTAATATACCTTTTCGTGTATTTATGATGTTAAATATGTGTTTCATGATATTGTTATATGATTTTTCAAATAAACATTGATTGAACTTTATTTTGGGAGGTTATGTACAAAAATGTGTTTTGGGGCAGGTTGTCTCAGGTTGACTGGGGTTGGTAGTCTCATATCATTCCATTAGGTTAGGTATTTTGAATTAAAAAATATTACGTCCAAAGAAATTATAGACTGACTATGATTATATTTTTGTTATTTTCGTTACCAGAATTTTGGTTATTGTTTTTTATTAGGAATTATGCATTTTTTTTATTATTAATATGAATAAAAATTTTGATTATTGTTTTTTATTAAGAATAAGACATTTTTCGTTCTTTTCTTGGGTAAAATTAATTACATACAACATTTTACCTTTAATAAAGATACTCATTTGATTTAAATAAGTATTTATTTTTATATTCCCCCTTTAATTTGCTATGTGACAACCTGCCCCTGACACGGGGTTAAAAGTCACACTCTTATTTTTTCAAAAAAATTATAATATTCCCTCAATAGATAATGCTAGAGAACAAGTGTTTATTTATTTTTAAACTAAAATAAGTATATTATCTACTGATATATAAATATCACTGCTAAACTAAGAACATGGCCACTAAAAATGCAAAAGAACAAAAAATGTGACAACCATACCCGGTCTCCCCTACTAAAAAGGGGAAAAAATAAATCTTTTGACGTTGTTTTTTAGAAATAAAAACGAGATAAAATAATGAAAAAATCAAAAAAAAATTTATCTCGCATTTATTTCTGATGCAAAACGCGCACATTTTTTTAATAAAAGCTTTCAATTTTTTTTAAATTTTGGATTCTTTAACAACTTTCCCAAAAACTTCATATTTATCGCTTTTTAACAAACTTAAATTACTTTTAACAAAACTTAAAGACTTAAAATCTATCGAAAACATTAAAAATGAAAAAAATTATATAAAAAGGTTTCCTTTAACTCATAATACGTGACCTTTACACCTTTAATAATGTTCAAAGTTCACAGATTGCCCTCAGATATGAATTTTTAAATATCCCAGGATTCTACGGCATCTTTTAAAACTCTCTATACCCAAAACAAGATGACATTTTTACAAAATCTAACTTTCTCTCGAAATTCGCACCCACCTGATGTCCCGTTAATAAACCCTCAAAGCGAATTGGCAATATTCAAAAAAGGTGAAGTTTGTAATTCTTTAACCCTGACCCAATCTTTTCAACACATCGGCATCGTCCCGTAGTCGATCGCGATGACACCGTCTTAAATCACGGACGACAGTGGAATTAAAGTAATAATTTGAATATTGCCTGGATTCACGTCAATTTGTCATCATTCAGTCAGTTTACAACAACACAGCGGAGTATCAGCGGCTGACATTTTGAAAATGGTATAAGAAATGTAAATAGGTATAAATTCGGTTCATTTAAGGACATTCGAGCACAAAGTTTCGTTGATTCATTGCCTCAATGGCAGGGATTGTGAACGTTTTTTCACAATGAAAAAAATTAGTCGGATGCAGTCGAAAGTCGTACTAGGGGCACAGTACGGAAAAGTTAACAATCGTCTAATATTACTCACAAAAACATATCTTAATCCATTGACCGGTGACATGATATCTTTCTTACATTATTAAACCCAATGTGATGAAAAACTGGGTATTACTGCAAAAGCATTTGAAAACTCGAGAAATAATTGAGGTTACAAAGTTGAGATTCGTCCAAGATTGGGCTTTTATCAAAACTTAAACCCCTTCCGAAAATGGGAAAAATTGAACCCCGCCTTCCCCCCAAAGACACGAACAAGATTTTTGCAATTTTCTTCGAAACGCTTTTTTTCCAAAAAAAAATTTTAGAAAAGAAGTATTTAGAATGTGTATCCAAATAATTTTCCCATACATCAAAATCCAACTGGAAACCATTTTAATATATTCAATTGGATTGCATGACTCGCAGTAAGCAGGGATTCTATATTAACGCAGTAAAACTGAAAAACTTATAAGAAAAAGGCGTTAAATTGCACGATCTCGGTGACCAGTTCACGTCGCCGCCGAGCGAGATAACCATACCTTCAAATCGCTCGTGCAGAATGTCCATCGTGGCATGCGCTGTGTGGCATGTAGCGCCGTCCTGTCGGAACCACAAACTTCGAGCATCCTTATTAAAAGACCCTTTATAAACATAAAATGTTTTGAGGGAAAAAAATTCAATTTCGCAGGATTTCATGTTTGGAAAAATTCATTAAAGTCCTGAAAGGATAACGCGAATATACTTATCTCCATTTTTTCTCGGGAAAGTTCTCTCTCTTGTTCAGGGGACTTAACACATTGACTGCCATAAGATTTCGTTTTGAATCAACTATGAAATTTTGTCGACGAGCTGACCGACAAAAGTTAAATTCGATTCAACTTTTTACGATGGCAAAGTTGTTCGGATTGATTGTATACTGGAGCATAGGGTACTATGAGTTTAAAATCTGAATTGTTGCCGTAAATATTGTGTGGGGCCAATTGTATTCCGGCCTTAACTCTTGCAATAACTAGTTAGCCCCCAATCGCCCGCATACGAAATGTTACAAAAGACTGTTGTGTGGATCTTTTCTTCATCAACACCCCTACATAAGTATAATCGTTCTTCTCTAACATGAATGCTTTTTTTATTGATATTTTTCTGTGTCGAATGTTTGTACACCAGATAAGATGATTATAATGGAGAATATTTTAGCGAAATTGATGTACACCTGCCAATTTCGTAAATAGCCAAGGTGTCCATTGGGAATTTAATTTTTATATCCGCCCATTGGGCACAACATAGCTACATAAATTCACCCCGAAAAATGTACAATATCTCCTACTAAAATATATTTTTATGTAGAAGAAATATGAAATTGCTGCCAATAAACTTCCCATTCTGAGATTTTCTTTTCTTGAATTCGAAAAGTGGCCCGTCCTCTTTAATTTATGTAAACACGATGTCGACGTCTGGCATCTCTGGTGGACCTATCGAAAATGTTAGTCCTCGAACGAATACCAAACATGATTATTGATAAGAAATGTTTTCCGTTCGTTTAAGATGAATAAGTACACCTTTTGTTATGAAATTTTCATGTTTTTTCCAGAAAACTTAATTCATTTACGTGTAATGGCAAAAATGGCTCAATTGTATAAAATATGGGAAAGAAATCTCCCCCACATTCTATACGCCAACATCCCAATTTCTGCAAATACTTCCACATCCGGTTCGGGAGGAAATTAATTCAAAAAATGCTAAAAAGGCCACCATCAGCAGGATTTCCTCGCAAGGCAGCAGGAAGTTTCAATATGGTTGGATTGTGAATGGAGTAAATATGAAATTGGATTATGTTTTATGCGTGAATGAGTAACGTTGCCCAGGCGAACATTCGGAGCATTCAGAATTTATCAGAAAGTTTGTGAGCGTAGACATAATTTTTCGCGAAATATGTTGGCATTTCTTGAAAAAGCGGGCAATTGGCATAACGAGAAAAGCAACTTTTACGCCGATCAAATTGATTTGCTAATTTTCTTAATGCCTTTTCACAAACTTATTCGATTATAATTGTAATTTGTGTATTTTAAAAGTACGGTGAAATATTCAAGACACTTCTACAATGTTGGCAAAAAGAACGTTTTTTTTACTTTTGAATAGAAAATCGAAAATACTTGGATTTTATCGCACGATTTCAGAATTTTTGATGAGAACTTTTAAAGGACTTTAGAGTATCTACCTTGGAAAATTAAGTGTTTTTAAAGTGGCACAATTTTTTTAAAGATTTGAAGCAATAATTTTTTACGAAATGGCGAATTTTGACACACGGAAAAACCATAGAGATCCGTTCCACCAAAATTGCATGCTCCAGTCCTATATTTACGGAAAAACGGCATAGTGGCCAAATATGGGAGTAATTCCTATAAAAAAATTGTGACAGTTCCCAAATTTTTTAGGACACATTCTAACAAAAAACTATCGTATTCTTTTTTTTGTGTAATCATTCCCAAAATTATAAGGAACCTTCCATTTGGTAAGGGATCCAATCCTAAAATGAAAGGAATGCATCCTATAAAACGTTGTAATATCTCCATTGATTATTGAACTCTTTCCTATATATATAAAGGGTCTTCAATAAGGACATAACAATTTTGTATTTTAACCCTTTCGGTACATGTTTTTTTCTATGGGTTTTAAAAATACTCTCTACACAAATTAATAATGTTTAAGCTCTATTAGTATTCATTAAAACAAAAAAAAAATTAAAAATTTTAATTTTTTTCAAATACGTCCACTGTGGTCCAGCTTTTTATTCAAAAAATCAAAATTGGGTCAAAAATGCACTTAATGGTGCACTGAATGAGAATAGAGTGTTGAAAATAAATAAATAATAAGACAATTCAAATTTTTTAGCATGATGTCATATGGCATCAAAATACCGAAAGGATTAATAAAAACGCACCCTAAAACTTTTTTTATGATCTGGCAATGCTAAAACGTCAGTCAAGGTTTACATTTTTATCATGGTGAAGTTCACAAACGAGCAATGCCACACAGCTGGTCAAACAATTGATCTATTTAAGGAGAAGTTCGGTAATCGTGTAATCTCGAGAAATGGTCCGGTCGAATGGCCACCTCGCTCATGCGATTTAACGCCGTTGGATTTCTTTTTATGGGGTTATGTTAAGTCGTTGGTTTATGCCAACAAGCCAACAACGTTAGAGGAGCTCAGAAACAATATCAAACGCGAAATTGCCAACGTTCCGGCCGATATGTGTGGAAGAGTGGTGGAAAATTGGCTCCAAAGAATCAATCAGCAAACGTGCTCGCGGTGGCCATATGAACGACATCGAATTTCATACTTAAATGTAACATGTCTACTACACCTGGAATAAATTTCAGCCCGATATCTCAATTATTCTGTGTTTTATTTAAATACAAAATTGTTATGTCCTTGTTGAAAGACCCGATATATGTGCGACATTCTCATTTGAAATGGGCTTCGTTCCCATAATTATAGCACCAAGTCCTATCCGAATAGGATTGATTACTTTTTTTTATTGAATTCTTCTCCAATCTAAAGGGGACCGACAAAAATTCGAGTTGTCGAATATACGAGATAGGAAAATGCGGGAGGCTTGAACATATTCAAGATATCCAACAAAATAAAATGCTCCGTAATGAAAAAATTTCTCCAACACAAGTGTTAGAGCAGGCCTCGGAACCATGTATGTAGTGATTTACTATTACTCGAAGAAATTTTATGTTTCTTCATATACTATAACACAAAATGAGAAAACGCATCTTTTTCATTTTTTACGCTCTTTCGCTTTTGATGGAGACGTTTAAGAACAGTGGACTACACAATTTATCATGATGCGATTACAAAAAAATAATAAGTTCCGTCGTGCACAAAAAACTTGTGAGGACGTATTTCCGGTTCTGTGCTTCGAAAAAACATGCGCTAAATTGCATTATGTTACTTGATAGGACAGCTGTTGTAATGGCGTTCTAGATTGAATTTTTTATTCGACATGTAACTGCAAACTAGACATTGACGGTTTTCATTATTTGTGGTTATTAAATATTTGTTTTCCCAATCACACGACATAGTATTTGAATTTGAATATGAGCGCTTCATAATGGAAAAAGAAAACTAAAAAAATCAAATTTCTGAAAAAAATTCGTACGTCAGTGTTCTTTGGGAAGCAATTAAGGTTTTGGGGAGCAAATGTATACATCCGCACGCATCAACAACAGAAATTATACTAAATGACTGTCGTAGGCTCGGTCCATCGATTGTTAGTCAATCGTTTAATTTCGGCTGCCGAAGTGGCCGTCGTCAACCAACACGTATCATTGCGTTGGAGAGTCGAGTAAAAATGTTCATACATTGATTGTATTCTCGTAAAATTTGAATAAAAATGTTATCGTTGTGAGGAGCCAGGCGAGCCAAGGAGTGCCGAGCTCTGTGTTAGAGTGTCGTACTAAGAAGGTCCAAACTATATATATATATTTTTTTTTTATTTTATGTGTATGGGGTGGTGCTTTCTCGCTCCCTTGTCACCGCGACCTTAAGATCTATTGTGACTTCCCCATTTTTACGTTAGCCACCCCTCTTCTAGATTCTTAGTGAATCTTAGAATGGTTTTGACTGGAGTCCTCTTTATGTCTTCTGGTAGTACTTGTGCCTTTCCCATTAAGGACATCCTTGTTCGCGCCAAGGCTGCGCATTCGCACAGTATGTTCTCTGCAGTTTCAACCTCCTCTAGGCAGAGTCTGCAAATGTTGTCGGCGGTTATGCCTATGTTGTGTAGGTGGTAGTTTACTAGGCAATGACCTGTGAGGAGGCCCACCATTGTCCTCAGCTCCTGCTTGTTGAGGTTTAAAAACTCTCTTGCTCTCTTTTTGGAGTAGTGGATGAATCTTTTTGATTGTCTTAATCCTGGGAGGCTTTCCCAATAGGCTACAGTTTCCTTTTCCTCCCAATTATTGATCTTCATTTTTTGGAGACTCTGCGGAATTGCGCAAAAAGGCTCTGGGCCAATATGCGTAGATTCAGCACCTTTCTTGGCCAGGAGGTCTGCTGCCTCATTGCCTTCGATGCCTTCGTGGCCTGGCACCCATATTAGGGTGAGCTTATTGCGTTCGGCTAGTTTTTTCAGAATTGTCAGGCAGTCCCATACGAGCTTTGAAGTGCACATGTACCCTTTGATTGCTTTTAGGGCCGCCTGACTATCTGATATTATATAGATCTTTTGTCCTAGTGGTCTTTTAGCTAGACACACTCTGGCGGACAATTCTATTGCATAAACCTCCGCTTGGAAGATTGATGGATACTGCCCTAGTGCGAATTATAATCACATGCGAATTGTAATCACATGCGAATTATAATCGAAGACAAAAATTTGACTTAAAAAATATATTCGCTAAATCCTATTGGTGTCCGCCAACACTTAGGATTCGTTCCAATTTTTTGCAGGAGTGAGTCGTACCTAATATTGGGATCACTTCTAAAAACATAAGAAAAGCTACAATTGCCAGGAACCAATCGTCAAAATATGATGACAGACAAAAGGTTTATTTAAAAGAAATACATTTCTATAGGAAAGGGGGATAGGATTGGTCCAATTGAATTTTGACGGCTTTGTAAAATCATATTCTAAAGATATTTTATCTTTATAAATTTTTCGATACGATGCACAGTAGGGTGGATCGCTTTTCTTTTTTCTCGGATTTCGGAAACGGGGGGGGGGGGGGGGGGGGTGGAAAAGTTGTGAATTGATTGTGGAAAGTTTCAGCTCGATCGGAGGTCATCTTCAGTTTCCGCTTTTCGTTTGATTTGGTATAACAGCTAAGTGAATTTCTATGTATTTTACAAATTTTCGCTAATCACTTTTGCTGTGTCGCATTTGTAATTCGAAATCCTTTTTGGGTTTTTTTTTTGTTATTTGTTAACTAATTCAAGCTTTTTTGGAAATCCTCCTTGGTTTTGGTGAAAGTTGAAATTTTTAGTTTAATGCCAGATTTTCAAAATTTCAAATGAAAAGCGGAAACTGAAAATGACCTCCGATCGAGCTGAAATTTTCCAAATTTTATTTTTACATACAGTAGCTATTCGATATAGTGCACAGAATAAAACCAAGGGTGTTCACTATATGGAGTCATTCCATTATATCGAGTTGTTACTTTGTTTATAGAATTATATAGAAAAGTGTCCTAATAGATATTTTATTTACACATCTATTGATTTTTTTATTTACATACAAAAATTTAAGGCGTTTTGAAGAATTGTGTCAATTTTGTTTGCGTTATCTGACGACTGCCCCAAGTAACGGCAACCTTCTGCCTTAATTTCTGTAGGGTCAAGATATGTTCATACTCTACGTCATTTTGCTTTGCCCATGTTAGAAAAATATTGACAGCATTTTTTCCCAGAAATTGTTAGAAGACGAAGGCCCCACCGGGATTTAAATTTTTGCAGCCATCCTGCACTAGCATAAAATCTGTTCTGATTTTCCTTAATCTTTTCTTGAAGAAGGGTTGCCTTTTTTTTGATCATTTCTCCACTGACAGAGAAATTTTTGCTACGGTGACGCAAGATCCAGTTGTAAAGTTTGCGCTCCATTTGAGGAAGCTCCCCGGTTCTCAATGTTCTTCTCCTCGCTGAAGCTCCTAATTTATTAATTGCGGCAAGAATTGTCTTTCTTCGGTTCATAATGGCACATACTGTTGACTTTGCCACTCCATACTTCTGAGCAATCAATTTAGATTTTTGAACCAACGATAAATGCTTTCTTTGCGTAGGTGCCATAACTAATAATTAACACAATCACCGACTTTCAACAATGCCTGGAAAATATTTCCAACTGTTGTTTTCGTTAAGAATGTGTATGCGTGTATGGAAAACAAATGACAGCGATCCGGAAAAATAACGGTGAAAAAATATTTCAATACGAGAGTAACTAAATTTGTCCCACTCTTTCAGACATTTTATCTCATTTTGTAGCAAGAATTTTGAACCGTTCACTACACCGAGTACTCGAAATTACCGCAATTCACTATTTAGAATTATCAATGTAATAAATTTGGTCGTTCACTATATCGAATATTCACTATACTGGGGGGTCACTATACCGAATATCTACTGTATATTCACATCTTTTCCATACCCCCCGCTGTTCACATTGCCACATTTATTTTTTTTGTTCGAGCCGCGATCCAACCTAATGCACAGTTTTCGAGAAAACAGGAAAAAAGTATTCGATTTGTATGGGAGAGGGGAAAGCAGTGTTACGATTGGATTTTGATGTATGGATGAGTTATGTAGAATCCTATTTTAAATACATTTTACCTTTAAATTTTTTTCAATAAAACTCAACGTTTTCGAAAAAAAAATTGCAAAAAACTGTTTCGTATGTATGGGGGAGGAGAAGAAATAATCCGATGCTGCCCATTCACGAGAAACGTACGTAACTGTACAAAATTTCAAGTCTGTGGTTTAATCCTTTCGAAAGTTATGGTGTTCACGGACGGACGGACAGACAGACGGACGGCCATGCAGAAGTCAAAATCTTTTGTCATCCCTAACACCGTGGTGTGGTTTATTTTTGTGTCTAATGAGTTACAAACGGTATACTAAATTTAATATACGCCTATATCATATAGAGTACTAGCTTGCATACCCGTCGTTGCCGGGTTAAGTTTTTTTCATTTTTTTTTATGGTCTATGTTGGAGCTAAACCTCAGGCCAATCGGCTCGGTAGTTTCCCCGCGAAAGGTTAACATAGAGGAAGAGCTAAGTTTCGTGATCACTTTACCCCCTCCCCTTACTCCCCCACCTCTCGGGCTACTTTTTAATGGGTCTTTGTTAGGGCTGGACCCGCGACGAACATCTATGCCAAATTTCAGGCCAATCGGTTCAGTAGTTTCCCCGCGAAAGAGTAACATAGCGCAAAAACTAAAGTTTCGAAATCACTTTACGCCCTCCCCTTACTCCCCCCACCCCTCGCGCTAATTTTCCGTATGCCTATATTGGAACCAGAACTACCACGTCAAATTTCAAGTCAATCGGTTCAGCCGTTTATGCGTGAAAGAGGAACAGACAGACAGACAGACAGACACCAACTCATTTTTAGGTATTAGTATGATAAAAATAACGAAAGCTTTAAGCTCAATTCAGACTAACGATTCCGATTACGATTGCGATTACGATTACGATTACGATTGCGATTACGATTACGATTGCGATTACGATTGCGGTTTCGATTTCGATTTCGATTACGATTGAGGCTTCTCGACCAGTGGGACAGAGATATGAAAGCTTTGATTTCATTGGTCGAGGATACTCAATCGTAATCGCAATAGTTAGTCTGAATTGGGCTTTATACCCTTTTCGAAGTTACCTTTCTTGACGCGTTCATCACGAGAAATTGTCATCTCGATTCCACCAGAAGTCTCAGAATCCGTCATTTTCACAAATTATCAACTTCGTAGTTAATTTGTTTTAATTTAAAAAATATATAAATTAATCAAGAACTGTTAAATACACTAAAAACCTTGTGGTTATTTTTTTTAAAGAACAGATCACAGAAACCAAGCCGCCGGCACAGAGTTGACCCTTCACATTGGAAATATTTTAATTACTGAATTAAAAACCCGACATTCCCGTTGACACAATCTCATCAAGTCGTCAATTCGAACTCATTGAACTATAAATTAACTTCAATGCTTATCACTTATCATTTTCATAATAATAACAACGAAATCGAAACTCTACGGCGGCTACTGGAAGATGTGCTAGTAATCCATTGAGCTTATAACCGACGACTGAATTGAAATTTATGCAAGTGAAAATTTGATACCCCAGCGGTATACAAGATCACGTCACTTCAATATTGTTAATCGTAATATATTGTTCACACGAGCGATTACGGTGATAGCGTGATCAAAGCTCTGCTTAATGAACACACGATCCACAGCCGCCCACACTCGCCGAGAGGTGGTGGCTTTTATCACAAAATTGATAATTGACCAATCTCAAGTCCTTAAAGAGGTCGCAGAACCCAAAATTACCCCTCGAGTACAGCAAATTACCCCATCGCTGTCTATTCGGACGCAATCTACTGATTGACCTTTTTTTGAAGATGAGCCTTATTATGATGGTAGCATCTTTAATCTAAATAAATACCGGGTAAAGTCCAAAAAATGAATAAAAATAAGAAAAAAAACGATAGGGAAATACAACGAAAATTGCTATAAGATTGGCTAATGATGCGATTATAAGCAATTTTGCAATGTCTGTTCGTAATGAAAATCAACACACGCGTTTTTTGTGGCGTCCATCGATTGTCCAAATGAATTTAAATTTCAATTGAGTTTTTGTAATTATTTCAAGTGCTTATCTGATATAATCAAGTGATTATCACAAATTAACAAAATTCTTATCACACGAATATAATTCAGATAGCGTTTTTTTTGCTACTTGATATTAATTTATACAATTATCGGCTTTATTTCGTATACTTCAAAAGTAATTTAAATATTTATACTCTATATGATATATCATATAGAAGTATATGAGATTTCATATGCCGTAACGCATCGAACCAATCATCGGACACAAAAATAAACTACACCAGGGTGTTAGGGTTGACAAAAGATTTTCATTTCCGCATGTCCGTCCGTCTGTCTATCCGTCTGTCCATCTGTGTGTCCGTCTGTCGGTCTGTCCGTGAACACCATAACTTTCGAAAGGATTGAGCTAGACTTGAAATTTTGTATAGTTGCGTTTGTCGTAAATAGCTAGGCTAAGTTCTTGAACGTGAAAAATTGGACAATTTTTCCCCCCTTCCCCATGCAAACGAAACAGTTTTTTTGCAATTTTCTTTTTAGCAATTTTCTTTTTGGCAATTTTCTTTTTTGCAATTTTCTTGTGAATCATATTGAAGAATTTATAGAGGTCAAATGTGTTTAGAATAGGATTTTGCATAACTCATCCATACATCAAAATCCAATCGAACCACTGCTACGCCCCTCTCCCATACAAATGGAATACTTTTTTCCTGTTTTCTCGAAAACTGTGCATCGTATCGAAAAATTTCTAAAGATAAAATGTGTTTAGAATATAGTTTTACATAACTTATCCCCACACCAAAATCCAGTTGGACCACTCCTTCTCCCCTCCTCCATACAAATTGTAAGTTTTTTTTAATTTCTCGAAAACAGTGAATCATTTTAAAAAAATTTATAAGGGTAAGATCTGTTTAGAATATGATTTTACATAACCATTCCATACGTCAAAATCCAATCGGATCATCTATTTCCCGTCTCTTAAACAAATGATTTTTTTTAAATAAAAATTTATATTAGTATTTCATAATTGGTCTCTGGCAATTGTAGCTTTTCTTATGTTTATTTTCTCGAAAACGGTTAGTCGTATTGAAAAATTTATTAAGATAAAATCTGTTTAGAATATGATCATATCATCATACTAATATATAAAAATGAGTTGGTGTCTGTCTGTCTGTCTGTCTGTCTGTTCCTCTTTCACGCAAAAACGGCTGAACCGATTGACTTTACATTTGGCATGAGTGTCTGTGGTAGATATGGTTCCAACATAGGCATACGGAAAAGTAGCGCGAGGGGTGGGGGAGTAAGGGAAGGGGGTAAAGTCATCTCGAAACTTAGTTTTAGCGCTATGTTACTCTTTCTTGGGGAAACTACTGAACCGATTGGCCTGAAATTTGGCATAGATATTCGTTGGGGGTCCAGCCCCAACATAGACCCATTAAAAAATAGCCCAAGAGGTGGGGGGAGTAAGGGGAGGGGGTAAAGTCATCTCGAAACTTAGTTTTAGCGCTATGTTACTCTTTCGCGAGGAAACTACTGAACCGATTGGCCTGAAATTTGGCAAAGATGTTCGTCGGTCGTTCAGCCTCAACATAGACACATTAAAGAGTAGCCAGAGAGGTGGAGGAGTAAGGGGAGTGGGTAAAGTGATCTTGAAACTCAGCTCTTCCTCGATATTACCCTTTCGTGGGGAAACTACCGAGCCGATTGGCCTGAAGTTTAGCTCCAACATAGACCATAAAAAAAAATTGAAAAAACTTAACCCGGCAACGACGGGTATGCAAGCTAGTTTTACATAAAATGTAATCGGACCACTCCTTTCCCCCTCTTCTATAAAAATGGATTTTTTTAATAAATAATTTATGTATCATCATATAGAGTATTTGACCACTTCAACAGAGTGTTTACTATTATTTTAATTTTGTACCCCAAAATTTCCTTATATTTTTTACCAATTTCATAGTCTTTGGAATTTTTATGCGATTTTTTTATGGAACTACACAGTTGGAAAATTCCAAATAACGGTAATTGTTATCAAAATTCAAGAATGATTTATTTGGGATTTTTCCAAATTACTGTCTCAGATTCGGAGTAGATTAACCGGGCCTACAGACGTTACAACTTGTTTGCAATGAGACTCTTCTATCCAGTGACGTGGCGTGCTGCTTTCAGTAGGGTGTTCAATATTAAGTTTCTGTTAAATGATATAAACGTCTACTCTTAGTTTTATCCAAGATCACGTCCGGGACATGATAGACGAAGATCCAATTTTTCCTCGATATTTAATTGAGAAAATGGTTTCTCAAACAATTTTTCGATTGCGCGTCCGCATTCACAAGCCATAATATTAAATTAATTATTTCTCATACACAAAAGCCAACTGAACACCTGTAAAATCAGAAACCGACTGAGCTGATGAGCAAGCAATATTGCTGTTTTGCTTGGCACACACACCCACACGCATCAGCACGTCAGCCGAACGGCCATACGATGGTCGGTTTTCTATTGTCGGGTTTCGCAGCATCGCGGCCAGCAGCAAGCAACATCGCATCGGTTCGCCGTGCGGCTTTTTCTGGAGCACCCAAATTCATCGTTGTGTGCGGTTGCTTCTTGTGAACTTTGTGTGCGGTGAAACGTTTTTTATTATAGACTTTTACTTAGTCATATGTGTTTTTACTTTGCTTTGGTGCGCTGTAAATTGGAGAACACTCGAATCGGTCGAACGACCGAAAGAGTCGGTATTGCGTTTCGAGTGTGTTTCGCTAAGGGGCGAGTAGGAAAGAAGGCCACAAGCAATTTTTACTTTGGTTCGCTGTAAAGTGGAGAACACTTGGTTGGTCGAAAGATCGAAAGATAAAGAAACAGGTTGGTAATGTAGGGTGCGGGTGCTTCAGGCAACCATTGCCATTGGTAAATTGTCGAAAGAATTGGCACAAAAAAAAGAAATTAATTAACAATAGATTTCCGATACATATTGGATTTCAGTAGGGTGTGCAGTGAACACCCTCGCACCTTAGAAGAAACGTCACTGCTTCTATCAATATTTTGTAAAAATCCGTGAACCGAAAATAACCAAAATGGCGGCTTTTTAAAAATCGCAATTTAGTTTTTCAAGATTTACTCCGAAACTTCACATTTTTTTAGTAGTCTAATGTATGACAAGAGTTATAGACAATTAAATTTCCTACATTTTTGTCATTTACTGAAACTGCGTATCTCAAGCCGTCAAATATCGTTATTTAAAAAAAAAATCGATTTTTTGAGATTATCTCGAAAAAAACGGGTTTTTGCTGGTTGTATGAGGATATGAATTAATTAGAATGGCATTCTCCACAATTTGTTTTTTTCCGTAATCCGTTATCTTTTACCGTTATTAAAAAATTTTCATTAAAAGGTAAAAATTTTGATTTTTGCGAATTTCTTGCAAACTAACGGTTTTTCAAAAAAAAATCAGTTAAAAGAAGAATTAAAAATAATAAAACTCTACATTTACCGTGAATCGACATCTTTTACCGTTATCGAGATATTTCAAATTTTGTATAAAAAAAACATATTTTTATATAAACCAATATTTTATTTGTCGGGTT
The DNA here is from genome assembly GCA_964034945.1 of Chrysopilus asiliformis. NCBI lineage: Eukaryota > Metazoa > Arthropoda > Insecta > Diptera > Rhagionidae > Chrysopilus > Chrysopilus asiliformis. Next base: position 91,773,934 of record OZ035960.1, on the reverse strand, counting down.
GTAGTGTAAATTGCCCCGGAACGTTAATTTTGTATAAGTCATGTGTTGTTCATATCAGATAGTATTTATCAAGAGCCCTATCGCCGAATACGATACGAATGGTCCGAACCGTAAATTTAGTGTTGTAAATTTGATTAGATACACTGTCGAAAAAACGGAGCCGATCACGCATTGAAACAAAGTTTAAAGCCCAATTCAGACTAACGACTGCGATTACGATTGAGCTTTCTCGACCAATGCAATCAAAGCTTTCATGTTCCAATCGTTGAAAGCTTTGATCTCATTGGTCGAGAATCTTCAATCGTAATCGGAATCGTTAGCCTGAATTGGACTTAAAAGAGTCCATCACCTTTCGGAGAAAATCGAACTCCGGGACAACAATTTCCTGTGGGTGTTAATTTTCAACAATTTTTCGATGTTAAACCAACTTATTAGAAAAGTTAAAAAAACAAATAAATTTTACCTCACAAATATTTTTGTTAAAAGCGGCATTTGAGGTGTTGTCCCTTTTTTCAAAGTTTATTCTGACTATTAAAAACTTTTCTTGCGTGTCTCTACCGGGACTCGAACCTGAGACCTCTCAATTTGTAAGCTATTCCACTTCTTAATAGGCTATTCAAACCAATTGTAAATGTTTTTCTAAACTTGAACACTCTTTACAATGGAAATAACTTCTAAAAGGAATTCTAGTGATTTTTTGATTTATTTTCGGAGTTAATTCAAAATTAATATTTCTGTGGCAATAAATTAAAGTAGCTTAAGTCGATTTTCAGGCGAAGCTAAAGTGATCTGTCTGTAAATACAAATACAGGTTATTTTGGATTCGCCTGAACTTAAGCTATTGTGCTTTAACTTATTACCACAGATTTTACACTAGACGGTTAATACATTTGATAAAAAATTGTGTCAACATTGCAAAAAATATTACCGTATTGTTTACAGCACTTTAATAATTAGTATAGTTTTACGACGATAACAGCTAATTTAATACCTTTTGTGAATACCCCTATACATTTATAAGTGTCTGAATTAATCTGCATTGCAAACTTATCAAAATATTTCAATGTAAATATAAATTGCCGGCTTAAAATGATGATTTGTTGGCTGATAAGGGATTTACGAGCATTCATAATAATTGAATGCAGAAATATTATAGAAGATGGCATGCAAATAACTCAAAATTATGCAAAGATGAATGCAACACTAGTGATATTTTGACCAAAGTGATGCAAAAGTGTTGTTGCAACCAGTTTTTTAAAATAACTTTAGAAGAAAGCAATTTTCTAGGTTTTTTTTAAGTTTTTTAAAACAACTTAAAAATAAGGAAATTTTCTAATTATTTTTGTAAAGCAGGCATGAGTAAAAAACATAACTTCCATCGATACTATTTATTGATTTAAATTTTAATGCATTACCATATGAAAATTAAGTATTGAAGTGAAAATTAGAAGCATTTCCCACAAAACAAAACCTTTTTCTCTAATTAAAATGCGAGTTCAGTAATTTTTTCCCATGCGTAAAAAAGATTTTAATAGGCGTATAAAATCCAGTTAATTTCGCCTAGAGGTTCAAGATCGGAAAAACCACAATTTCTAACGCTAAGTTCAATGAATTGCAGTTGCGTTAGGCAATTACCAGTAATTATTAAATTCTCGTAGACACATGACATAATTTAAACATGCACTTTGAAGATTTGAAAAAAAAAATCCGATTAGTTTCTCTAGGATTTTCCAAACAACTTTTCATCTCGCGTAAAATATCTGTTTGGGATTTTCTTTGATATTGACACAAAAAATGTCGTTTTTGCTGGGCAAATTTTTTTTTTAATCAACAAAACTTTTGCACGATTTTTTTTCTGTTAAGCTTTTTATTGATTTTTTAACTTAGGACTCACTATTTTAGTCTTTTTTTTGTTTTTATTTGTACTGAATTACTTTGTGATAAACTATTATTAAAGTGCATTTTTTTAGTTTTCAATTTTAATCCATTATGTGTAACGAAATAGTGACTTTATAACGTAACGAAATAAAAATTTTTATCGTTACAGAACGAAAAACCATAACGAAATAAAATTTTAACTTCATTACTTGAAGTATTTTTAGTTACATAAACTTTGATTTCAAATTTGAAGTATTTTTAGTTACATAAACTTTGGTTTTAGGTGACACAAAAGAAATAATTCTCTCATTTTTGTTAAACCTCGTCTTGATTAGACATAAATTGAATTTGTGTCATCGCCTGTCATAAAAATTACATTTTTCCCAAGCATTTTTGCACAAGATATCAAAAAATTCTGGCAAATGCGGTCTCCACGGGACATTTAAATGGCAGACCATGACAAAAATTTGAATTTATGTCTAATCGAGACGAGATGTTAAGTGAGTATTTTTTCTGACTTATTCAAAACACTTTTCATACAGATTTGGTTTCTTGATCTTTTCGAATCATTTTGAATGATTCTTTGCGATTTTTCATTTTTTAAAAATCATTTTTGCACTACGCCCACATTTGTATTTTTTCTTTGACGAGAAAACGACATTGAACAAAAAAAATGTAGAATTAAAATTTGCAGTCCCTCAAGAGCCGTAAAATATTTGTAGCATAATTTTAAAGTGATTCAAAAATAAAAAGGTAACAAATTCGAATGATAAATAAAATTACTGGCAAAATAAAAACTTAAAAAAATCAAATTTCAAATCAAACTGATTTTTCAATATTCTCAATGGTGGCATCTTCCGAATATGAGAGAACCAACTCAACGCCGTCAATTTAAGATTTATTTTCCCTTGATCGAATCAGATAGACTAAATAAAATTCGCCCAGTTCGCTGAGGTAGCTGTCTGTGCTACTCAAAGACTCAAACCGAGAAATCCGCGTTTCGTACGAAAAATTCACAATCAAATTAATGAAATTTTATCTGTGTCAATTTATTTTTGCTAACAATATGATTTAAAAATTATGTTGTATGCAAACAACAGTCAATTAATTGCAAGAAACTCAATTATTTTTCGTTAAAATTGTGATTTATTGAATTGATTTATAATTTTAGCGTGCCTAACTATAAATAATTCTCAAATGCTACTAACAAAACGGCAACACTTGACTACTTGACAGTTTCTGATACCTGCCTGTCATCAATTTGAAGTTACTGGAACCACATGCTTTTATTTTGTGACCATTTTCCGGGTCTTGCTAATCGCTAAAATAATTACAAAATAGCTTAAAATGTCGCTTTTAAGAATCGGGTAAGTCGTAAATTTATTAAATTGTTTTCAATCTACAAAACTGCTTTCATAGAAAACCAACCACCCGAAAGGGGAAGAAAATTTTATTGGCGAGGGAGCCCCAAATTCATGAGCCAGCCAAGAACACGCTTTTTATCGAAGGGCGGAAATGTTCGGGTGACATAAAAACGGCGATGAAGGATCTGTATCACTTGAAGAAGCCGCTGTGCAAGGTTTTATCTAGAAATAACGATATTTCACCGTTTGAGGACTCTTCCTCCTTGGAGTTGTAAGTCGCCTTTAAAGTTTGACAAGTCGTCTGAATATTAAAATTCCCCTTTCAGTTTAACGCAGAAGAATGACTGCGGGATTTTCATGTTTGGTTCGACATCCAAAAAGCGCCCCAACAATTTAATCCTTGGCAGAATCTTCGAAAACGAGCTCCTAGACATGGTCGAGTTAGGCATAAAAGAGTACAAGGGCCTGGCGGAGTTTAAAAACGACAAGATTGGTACTTGCGTGAAGCCGAGCCTCATTTTCAATGGCCCGAAATGGAACCAGACGGAGGAGCTGCGTAGGTTGAGGAATCTCTTTATCGACACATTCCAGAGGGACACAGTGCAGGCGATCAGATTGCAGGGAATCGAACACGTTTTGAGTTTCACCGTGACGGAAGACATGACGATTCTGATGCGTTCGTACAAAATATTGTTAAAGAAGTCTGGCCAGAGGACGCCGCGCATCGAACTATCGGAAATTGGACCGTCAATTGATTTCTCCGTTCGTCGGACGAAAATTGCATCTGAGGATTTGTACAAGCAGTCGAGAAAGCAACCCAAACAGTTGAAGGTGACCAAGAAGAAGAATCTATCGAGGGATGAACTCGGCACAACTCGTGGTCGGGTGCATGTTGGAAAGCAGAACGTGAAGAGACTCCAAACTAGGAAGATGAAGGGTCTACGAAAGACACCAGAAGAACGGAAGGCTGACAGACAGAGGAAGAAGGCAGAGTTGAGGGCGGCTAAAGTTTAGCTGATAAGATTTTAAGTTTATAGTTTTTTAATTAAATGTATTCTTTTTAATTGAAAAGGTTTTTTTTAACAAAAGTGGCTAACAATAGTTTTATACTCTATATCATATAGGAGTATATTAGATTTAGTAAACCATTTGAAACGCATCGGACACAAAACACCATGGTTATTGAGATGGCAAAAAAAAATTGACTTACGCAAGTATCTACGTCCACCTGTTTGTCTGTGAACACCATAACTTTAAAAGGATTGAGCTAGAGACTTGAAATTTTGTATAATTACGTTTCTCGTAAATAGCAATACTAACCTCTTGAACAGGAAAAATCGGACCATTGTTCCCTCCCCCATACAAACGAAACGGTTTTTTACAATTTTCTCGAAAACGGTGAGTCGTATTGAAAAATTTATAAAGGTAAAATGTGTTTAAAATATGATTTTACATAAGTCATCCATACATCAAAATCCAATCGGACGACTGCTTCCCCCTTTCCCATACATATGGAATACATTTTTCCTATTTTCTCGAAAACTGCACCCTGTCGAAAAATTTATAAAGACGAAATGTGTTTAGAATAGTATTTTACATAACCGTTCCGTACATCAGACCATTCCTTCCCCCCTTCCCCATACAAATGGAATATTATCCTTGAAAACAGTGCATAGTGTGTTCTATAGATTTTGATGAAATTTTGTTACTTATAGTGTTGGGTGAAAAAAAGCGTTACTCTGGGAAATTCGTTAAGGTCCTGTAAGCATAACGCGAATATTCTTTTTCTCCATTTTTTCGGTAAAATTGACATTAGGGGCTTTTTAAGAGCTTACCGATGACGAATCGAATGTTGTGCTTTCAAAATTTGAAACAGAAAGTCCTGTTGGGATAACGTGATTATCCTTTTCCTCAAGTTTTCCGGAAAAAATTTCGTCTTTTTTGATTTTTAGACAAAAAGTCTGTAAGGATATTCCAAAATATATATTCGAAGACTATAAACTAACAAGCAACCGTGGGAAAAACAGAGTCATTTTGGATTTTTAGTCATACTAATCAAATACGAAATAACTAAAAAGAATAAAATTATATTGAAAAGTTTTTATTTAAAACAAAGTATTAAAAAGGAAGAAAAAAATTTATCTCGCATTGAAAAAATCTTTAAAAAAATTAAAATTTGATGTAATACTATGTTCACACTGACGCAAAATTACGTAATTTTGAAGATTTTCGTAATTTTGAACGAAATCTTCCTCGAAATCACAAGATTTCCAGTACAATAGCCTGTTTTCAAAATCACTAAAAGTATGCAATTTCCACAAAATTAGGAACGAAATCAAGCAAAAACAATGGATACAACCCTGCATCACTCATTCAGCTCTCTTCAGTACATAAGTTACTGTGCTGGATTGGAAAGACGGAAATATAAGAAAAAGATGCCGTGTTCCGCACACGAAGAGGATATATTAGTAAACCTGTGGTCTGAAAAAATAAATCAATGGACATGTTTATGATGCAGTTAACCCGCATCCATCGTTTGTATCAATTTGATACAAATTTAGAATATTAAGTTGTTTCAACGTTTGAATAATTTCAGTTGAATTTTTGGCCACCTTCCTAACTTTTCAAAACATAACAAAAAAACATTTAACAGATGCCGCAAAATGTACCGTTAGGGTTCTACAAAATTTGTAACAAATCCAACGGTGTGTATCATTTTGATACACGTGCCAATTTTGTTATCACCTGCATTGCATTCGTTTGTTTATTGAAGCTTGTTGAATAATTCGTTTTTTTTTATCAAAAAAAATAAAAAAAAATTCATAATGGCTAGTACGCCAAGTGAAGATATATCTGGTAGTGATATTGAAAGTTATCCATATGGAAATTATGTACCAAACGAAAGTGATTCAAATGATGAAGATGATTTTGTGGATCAAGAAGCATGAGAACAATCAATTTTAGTACCTGACTCATGGCTTCAATCAAAAGATACATAAAATCAGTATATAAAGGATGATTGACTACAAAATATCAGGCGAAGTGCTGCTGATATCACTGATCATGGTTTGTATAAATTTGTGTCTTTCTATGGTGTCATATGTACCTACCAACCACTGATATGTACTACTAGATCGCGGCACTCGAACAATTTCATAGCAAAAAAAAAATGGGACAGCGTGACTATGGTTGTCTCATTTTGTCTTGGAATTTTAGTGATGCCAAACGTTCGAATCAACCAACTCAATAACACTTGAATTATATGTTTTACGTCGAACTCATAAAGCTCAATCCAGACTACACGATGTACGGGGTACGAGATACGAGGTTTTTGGTTTCCTCGTACATGGAACTGCATCCACACTGCACAGGGTTTTGCTCATTCGTGTACGCGGTTACCACGTACGAGGATAATCAAACAGCTTCTGATTTTACTCACTAGGTGAAACCACGTGCAAATTTCCCATCCAAACACTCGATGTTCGGGGTACGTGCCAACCTCGTACCCCGTACATCGTATAGTCTGGATCGAGCTTAAGACTTATACACGGTTCAGGGAATTGCATATTAATGTACAGCGGCAGCTCTGAATATTAACATGAATAATCGGTATAGGGATTGAATAATATTCCGTCGGGGACCTGCATAAGCATTTTTTTCCAGAATTTTAATTTCCCAGAATTACTAGCTTTGTCCCTTTTTTTCGTCATAGCTTTTTGACGTTTCAGTGGCCTATTTGAGATAGCAAATGGCGAGATCTAGTAGTAGGATATCTGTGCTACCAACAAAAAAAAGGTTTTCTTCTTAGTACATTGCATACTAAGAAAACTATTCGTGATGAAAATGCAAAAAAACCAGAAATTATTCACTATTATAATGAAACAAAAGTGGGTTTTTTGAAGCAAAACTTATGTAAAAAATTCGTATGTCCTAAACATCATTATATTATTTGTGACAAATGTATCTAATTTTCATATCTATTATATCTTTGTTCGAAAATAAATAAAGTCTGATGTTATCAATTGACAAAATATAACACCAAATTATTTTTATAAATCATTTAATTGGTCTTTTTCTAACATGTATCAAATTGATACACAGCGTACTATTTGTTCGTTAAAATAAACTATGGATGCGGGTTAAATATGAAATGGAAAATAATTCTTTATTTTCATTACAGATAATTTCCATTTTAGTCTAGTGTCTAATTCTGTTTGCACATATTTCACCGATGTTTTGAATTGTATTATTCATCATATTACTAAAATTCATAGTAATCCTTCCTCGAACCATTTTTGAACTAACGTAGTTGAAATGTCAAACAGAATTACCTTAATCTCTATGTGAACACTTGGGTTTAAGATTTAAATCATTTCGCAAAATTACGTGATTTTGCGTCGGTGTGAACATAGTATAAATCATTTCGCAAAATTACGTGATTTGGGCCGGTGTGAACATAGTATTAGAGGAAACTTTTCCTTATTTTTTATAGATTTTCCAAGGAATTGAAATATGTTTTGCAAGAAATAAAATTCTCACACATAAAAAAATTGAAATTACATACTTAAATTTTACTTTCGAGTTTAATTTCTGGCGACTGAAAAGTGTTCGACTAAATTTCCGAAAATGAAAAACAAATATTTGATCGAAATCGAGTTAGCTGATACCGCTTCAAACATTTTTGTGCATTTCATTTTCGACTCGAGTTCCCTGATAAAGCCCCAGTACTTAAATTAACGCTTTCGCGAACGCTCTTTTTAAGTTGCAACTCCCAGAACGTCACACACAACATCATCTACATTTTTAAAGATAATGAAGTTCTGAAACCAGCAAACTGAAAGAAATGCAGTATTTATAATAATTTAAGCACAAAATGCCGATGGACACTCTGACGTGATTGTCGATAGACACATGCATCCGTCAATAGGCATTATGACGGCTATACACGTCATGTCCGACCAGAAACCACTAACATGACGTGTATACACGTCATTGTCCATTAAAGGGATAATGGATTAAAGCACTTTTCATTCAAATCTGTGATAATTACCAAAAATTTGAAAATTTAAATGATGGCCACACTAATATTTAAAATCGCTCTAGATGAGGTGGGTACAAGCAATCGTAATCGAAAATCGAATCATTATCAGTGTACTAAGAAAACGTCAACGGTCGATCGTCAGGCCATTAGGGCCACTTTAGAGGGATGTATCAACTTGTTAAATCCTTATTTTCTTAATTTCATCTAAAAAATATCACCGCTAAAAAGTCATCCACAGCTATTACGACAATCGCAATGCGGGCAATGACTTTTTAGTGGTGTTATTTTTGAGATAAAATTAAGAAAATAAGGATCCTTAAAACTCTCCCTTTTATTGTTACTCGCAGTGACGTTTCTTCTAAGGTGCGAGGGTGTTCACTGCACACCCTACTGAAATCCAATATGTATCGAAAATCTATTGTTAATTAATTTATTTTTTTTGTGCCAATTCTTTCGACAATTTACCAATGGCAATGGTTGCCTAAAGCACCCGCACCCTACATTACCAACCTGTTTCTTTATCTTTCGACCAACCAAGTGTTCTCCACTTTACAGCGAACCAAAGTAAAAATTGCTTGTGGCCTTCTTTCCTACTCGCCCCTTAGCGAAACACACTCGAAACGCAATACCGACTCTTTCGGTCGTTCGACCAACTCGAGTGTTCTCCAATTTACAGCGCACCAAAGCAAAGTAAAAACACATATGACTAAGTAAAAGTCTATAATAAAAAACGTTTCACCGCACACAAAGTTCACAAGAAGTAACCGCACACAACGATGAATTTGGGTGCTCCAGAAAAAGCCGCACGGCGAACCGATGCGATGTTGGTTGCTGCTTGCCGCGATGCTGCGAAACCCGACAATAGAAAACCGACCATCGCATGGCCGTTCGGCTGACGTGCTGATGCGTGTGGGTGTGTGTGCCAAGCAAAACAGCAATATTGCTTGCTCATCAGCTCAGTCGGTTTCTGATTTTACAGGTGTTCAGTTGGCTTTTGTGTATGAGAAATAATTAATTTAATATTATGGCTTGTGAATGCGGATGCGCAATCGAAAAATTGTTTGAGAAACCATTTTCTCTTCGTCTATCACGTCCCGGACGTGATCCTGGATAAAACTAAGAGTAGACGTCTTATCATTTAACAGAAACTTAATATTGAACACCCTACTGAAAGCAGCACGCCACGTCACTGGTTACTCGCTATTTTTATTTCTTCTCGATTATTTTTTTGATGTATAAAAAAAATTACCAAATTTATTGCAAACGATTTTCGAAAAAAAACTTCATAGAAATTTTAGCATTTTATCGTAAGTCGGCATCATTTGGTGCTTTTGCTGATATTTTCTCTTAACTAACAATTTATTTGAAAGTCGTCTTAGGTTAGCAACCAAGGAGTGTTGCTGTATATCAGAAAAGTCAAAGATAAAAGAATTCTTACAATTGTTATTTTTATTTAAACTCAATATCTTGAAAGATTTTTACTCCATATATTTAATTTTGTTTTGTCCTGGAAAAATACGTTATAAAAAGAACAACTACAGGGTGGACCGGTTCGTTGTTCTATTGTGTACAGGTCCATTTTAAATTGCCCAAGTCTTCTTAACAAAATGCTGAAACAAAATTAAAAAAATAAAAATAAAAAAAAAGTTATAAAGACTTCAAACCCCTGCGTCTATTCTGGCCCACCCTGTATAAAGTCAAATGATATTATTCAAGTGAAGTGATACTTGCTCCCTCAAAATTGTATGTCAAAATGTTGTCCCAGGTATATTCTGTATTTAAACGATAAATTCCTTCCTTGCATATTCCATAGGTATTTGAATTCATTTCAAGCATACTTGAAAAGGTTAAGAAACTACAAATAAATTATTTTTGTTTAACGAAATAAAGTAATAAAAGAATGAAATGTATTGTAATTACCTTAGCGATCCAAAGTATCTACCAGAATTCATATAATTTTGAATTAGGTTATAATGTGCCATAAAATTGTCTTTTACATGATGTGATAAAGGCCTTGCTAGATCATTTATTATTCCACAAATATTTAATTCATAAGTCGACAAATTCTGACGAGAATTTTTCACTAAATCGAGTTTGTCTATCCAAACTCTTAAAATATCACCTGGATTGTGACAGTAAATTAACCGAAGTGAATCATCTGAAAATGTCAAATTTTAATACTATTTTATACTTTCTCATAATAATGTACAAAACCTGAAACGTAGATATTGAAAAAATAATTTTCAAAGACAACACCTGGTAACTTCGTAGTAGTTTGTGTTTCAACATCAAACGATAGAATTTCTATTTTTACATATATTTTACCAAACAAGTATATTTTACCATTCAAGTAACAGGATTTGTAATATGCGATTTCATGTAAAAATGGAATTGTGCTCCACTTATCAGTAGTTGGATCAAAAATGTGGCAAACTTTTGAATATTCGCCGTTGTTCAATTTTCCTCCAATAACGAAAATTCTTGAATTAGTTGTAATTAAGGAGAATCCGGTCACTTTAATTGGAGATGGTTTCCTTTCTAATTTCATTGTTTCTAAATTTACAATCCAATAAAAATGGGCATCTCTTTCCATAATAAAAACACAGTTAGAACGATCTTCATAAATTTTAAAATCTATCTCTGCATTAAATAGCCATCTAATCAAGTCAATATGTTCCTGTATTAAATTTTCACTTCTCAGGTGCTTAGGAATAGTTTTTAAATATTCCAATGGAAACAGTTTAATTAATTCAGTGAAGAAAGGCTTTCTAGCCTCATCATGTTTAATCCATTTGATCATAGCTAAATAGACTTCCTCTGCGGAATTCTTCGGCATGTATTTAACAATATTTGTAAAAAATTTCACAACCTGTAAACAGTCGAAAAAATCCAATTGTCGTAATTTAAGTTTTGAATTTGGAAAAAAATTACAAACTGTCCACTGAGAGAAAGGAAATCTGGGTGATTCGAAACAGGATTTATGTTCTCCGTAATTAACTTATCAACATCCTCAGTATTAAAATTCATTTGTTCTAAAAAAAAACAAAGCAAATTTTAAAAAAATATCTGATGTAAACAGCACATGACTTTCTTATACAAAATTACGTTTTTGCACAATTTATAACCCGAAGAATAAAATTTTAGTTGATAGAAAAATGTGTTTTACTTTACAAAATCTGAAATATCTCGAAAACGGTAAAATATATCGATTTATGGTAAAAGGAAAAATGTAGAGAATTTTAATATCTTTAATTCTTCAGTTAACTGTCTTTTCGGAAAACTGTTAGTTCGCAAGCAATTTGCAAAAATCTACTTTTTTTACATTTTAATAAAAATATCTCACTAACGGGAAAAGATAACGAATAACATTAAAAGCCAAAACGGTGGAGAATGCCATTCTCATTAATTTATCTCGTACATACAACCAGCAAAAAACATTTTTGTCCGACATCATCGCAAAAAAACTGATTTTTTAAATAGCGGTATATCTCGATAACGACCTGAAATACGCAATTCTAGTAAAAGACAAAAATGTAGGAAATTTTATTGTCTCTAACTATTGTCATACATAAGACTACTAAAAACCCCGTAGTCTTGGAGTTAACCGCGAAAAACAAAATTAACATTCTTGAAACGCTACCATTTTACTTACTTCCGGTTAACGGATTTATACCAAAAGTTGATGGGATCGCCCCATTCCAGGACCAAACACGCCTGTAAAATTCCGTTTTTTTTTCGGGAAATCTTGTACACAGCTTGACAGACAGAAAGGCATTTTTCGAAATAATGCTCAAATCGACTCAGGGGTGGCCGGAAATATTTTTTTAGGTAAAATTAAGACGTACATATTTTTCATTATTATACTTCGCATAAGAAAGTAAAAGCGAGATGTAAAAAATACTTTTTCTTACCAAACAAACACCAAGTTTTAATGCGATTCTCCTCAGTGATATTCAATGCTAAAATATCGTGGCATGACTCCTTAATAAACTCGATTCCATAAAAATCGGCCGCTTTAAGCAGATTATTGGCATTTTCAAGAATGAAACTCAACTTTCCGGTGTAGATGTAATTGACGATAGATTTTATGGAATCCAGGGAAAACTCATCCTCGATCGCGATAACAGAATTATTAGAATCCCCAAAAGCGACCGTTCCTGCAATGTTTTTATGAAACGTATCTAATTGTAAGACCGAAGAAAGGTTTTCTGTAATTTTTACTTACCCGCAAGCATATTCTGAAAATAATCTGAGTTTGATGCCAAAATTATTTTGTGAGCGGGAATCAAAGTGTCCTGAACTTTTAGCTGAACATCGCATAGCTGTTAAATAAATTTTCCGAGAAATAAGAAACTACTATTGTGTAAAAAAAAACACTGCTTCGATTAATACCTTTTCACGGTTCTCCTTCAATTTACCGTGGAAAACAATTGAATGTTTTGCTGAGTTATCAATTTCGATAACTTCCATACTTCGTTGTGAAAAGATACTTTATCAGCAAAATAAAAACTCTTATCAAAAAAAAGTGGCGATAGAACTGTAGAATTTGGGCCAATATCCTTAGAAAATAGGCTTTAGACTGAAAATTTTTAAAAAATATGCAAAAATCGAAACTATGAACGATCAAAACCTCGCCCTACTCAAATGTCAACGATCAGTGTCTATCTTCAAGTATCCGTAATCGTGAAAGTATAGATAACGAAGTTTGTCTCTGACGAAATTCATGATCGATAAACATTAATTAGAGCTTTTAAGTTTCGAATCGTGATATGAAATTGTTTTGTATTTGTTTCTCGCTTCCATCATCGATCCTTCCAAAACGAATTTTCACAACGAATGGTATGAGAGGTAGTCATAAACGTTAATGTTTGAGTTTCGTCAGGCTAAGAATCCTACGGGTGAATAAAAATAAATTTTTTTAAATTATTGTCGTGCTGATAAAATGGATTAAAATTAAACGAATTGGATTAAAATTATCGTTCTTAAAAAATAATCAATCGCTGCAGTCGAATTCATTGCACTTCTTTTTTCTTTTTTGTTCCCTGGGCTAAAGGTATACAACGGTCTTTGCCATTTCATACAACAGACAGCAATTCAGGAAAAAAAAGATACATTGCGGCAGGCCAATACCGGAAATCGGTTGTAACGCCGAGAGAGAGGTTATTGCTTGAAAAACATTAAGCGAGAAGAAGCGAAACGAGGGGAGTCAGGCTGATTGTGACATCACAGTATGGAGTTCGACCATAATGACTGAATTTAATAACTGCAATATTAGTGCCGCATAAAAATTACAGCAAATATAAACAAAACCATTGTACTATTTTGTAGTTAACTTTGAACATATTTTTATGAAAACAAAAAAAAATTAACTTTGTCCATTTCGAAACTTTTCGAACCGTCTTATTTTGTTTCCATTTTTAAGAATTTTTTCTATTTAAACTTTTAAGCCCTTCATTCATGAAAACTGGGGCCTTATCATGTACAGTAATCCCTCCAACTGCGCGGTAGATACGTTCCACAAAAAGAGCGCGCAAATCGAAACCGCGCACTGTGAACCCTACTTTGTATGAACTTTTGGGATTAGAAAAATGTTTTTTTGAATGAAAATTTAAAAAAAAAACCGCGCAGCTGCGAAATTTTTACCACGCAGTTCGAAATTTTGGTATTAAAAACTTAACCGCGCAGTTGTAGGGATTTTTGTATCTCGAATCGAAAATCAAATCGACTCGAACACCGCACTCGAAAACGGATTTCATTGGTATCATGTAAAACTTTCGTTTCGAGTAAAATGTACTGCCATAAATTAATCGAAAACGAGCAACTTGCTGATAACTTGGAAATTTCGTGTTTATATCTAGTGTCATTATTGAATAGTTGTAAATAATTTGCTGTTAGTTTTAGCGTTTTCTTTTTTGTGAAATTAATGTAGGTAGTTTAAAAAAAAATAAGAACCGGATAAAAGTGACGAAAGTGATGACGGCGTTTTCAATCCAAGAATTGTAAGAAAATTCATACGGAATGGACTTCGTTTAAAATCGTAATCAACTTTGATGTTAAAATTTGATGTTATACTATGTTCACACCGACGCAAAATTACGTAATTTTGAAGATTTTCATAATTTTGAACGATATCACGCTCGAAATCACGAGATTTCCAGTACATTAACCTGTTTTCAAAATCACTAAAAGTATGCAATTTCCACAAAATTAGGAACGAAATCAAGCAAAAACAATGGATACAACCCTGCATCACTCATTCAGCTCTCTTCAGTACATAAGTTACTGTGCTGGATTGGAAAGACGGAAATATAAGAAAAAGATGCCGTGTTCCGCACACGAAGAGGATATATTAGTAAACCTGTGGTCTGAAAAAATAAATCAATGGACATGTTTATGATGCAGTTAAATATGAAATGGAAAATAATTGTTTATTTTCATTACAGATAATTTCCATTTTAGTCTAAAGTGTCTAATTCTGTTTGCACATATTTCACCGATGTTTTGAATTGTATTATTCATCATATTACTAAAATTCATAGTAATCCTACACGAACTTCCTCGAACCATTTTTGAACTAACGTAGTTGAAATGTCAAACAGAATTACCTTAATCTCTATGTGAACACTTTGGCACAGTATACAGTAAACAAACTTCATACATTAAATGTGAAAATAACCTGTGTAACCGAAAACGAATAACCCAGAAATACCCAAATCTAGGCATTCTAATTGGTTAGAAAAATCTCAAATTTTTGGGGTACAAAGAATGAACAAGCAATGACCACAAAGGAATCTAATAAAAGTGAAACAGAGAAAGAAATATACTGTCAAACATGAGAGATGCAACGACGTTACCAGATGAGCTAGATGAGAAAAATATTTTATTCTTCGAAATTAAATACAGTTCTAACATGAGTTACATATTATGTTCGCTTGAATATGGAAAACTAGAAATTCAGTCAATACTGGTACTGGCTTTTTTCAAACGTCGTTGTTGCTTTGAAATTAGCATAACGTCGTTTGTAAAATGTTTTTAACAGACCCGAAGATTGGATATCAATTGATTTTCTACTATATCCTGACAATTTAAATTTTCTATCCAAATTTTCAACCTAAAATGAAGAATGTTTGTACCTTTATAAGAAATGGTGGTCAAAACAGATTTCAATTTTTAAATTTGCCTCCTCTGAAACATAAAATCAACAGCAGAAAAATCAGATTTGGCAATGCTGTTTGCAATTGTTTCTTTCAGTTGGTCTGATTTGATGGGAAACGAGTCGGGTGGATTTCGGTTTCATTATTTTTCTCAATTTCCTGTGAAATGAAGTGAGTGATTTAAACAGAAAGTTTATAATTTAGTATTTTTCCATACTATTTCGTGTATTCCGCTGATATTTTATTTAGCTTTTAATCTTTATGCCGACTAAATTTCACGCAAAACACATTGCGAAATGCAAAAGATACCGATCAGCTGTGTCGCTTTTGTTTACAAATTTTCGGTTACACGCATATATGGCTGTGCTGTTTGCTCTCGTGTTTTCTGCCTATGAATATGGTGTGTTTTCTTTACTCTTACATGTTAAATTGGGTTATTTTCGAGTTTGCTTACTGTATACTGTGACTTTGGTTTAAGATCTAAATCATTTCGCAAAATTACGTGATTTTGCGTCAGTGTGAACTCAGTATAAGAATACATGCTTGATTTCAAGATTCAAGATTTTTTATTGCCATTTCATACATTAATATAGTTACAGAATCTTAATATGAAAACATATACAAACTAAGGCAAACTATGCCAGCGTTAGACAGTGATTCAATATTGAAAAAAGAAAATTTTTTACACTGAGTTGCGCTTTATCACTGAAAATACATAACCCAACTGCAATGTGTTGGTTATTTCATTGACATACAGTGGCTCAATAAATTGAGCGTACACCTTAGATATTCTGGAACAACTACCATAAAAATCGTAACCTGCACATAAATAGATGGGGAAAAAATTGTGTATTTACTTATAATTATTTTGTTATCAAAATATTGAGTCTTGAGTTTGTAAACATAACCCTTCATCACAAAAAAAAAGTTTTTGTAAAATGCTTCCTTCTGAGAGACAATTAATTGAGCGTACACCCTATTGAAATTGACTAATATCGAACTGTAAAATCATTTTTATATTTTTCCTTTATACGAGGAGCTCTAACGGGACTTTAGTTTGTTCAAAACAATTGAATTTGGTAGTTCTGTTGCCATTTCATAGTGAAGAACTCAAAATGTCTGAGAAGCGAGTGCACGTGGATATTAGTACAAGAAAATTAATAATTAAATTAATTTGTGAAGGAAAAAGTTTACGCGAAGTGGGAAAAACTGTTGGCAGAACACATAGTACAATTCAGAAAATTGTTAATAAGTGGAAATACGAAGGAACTTTAAAGAATAAGGCCGGTCGAGGACGAAAAAAAATTTTATTAACTGCAGATGAAAAATTTATTGTTAGGCAAATTCGTTGCAATCCTAAAAAAACTGTACGTGAGTTAACGTCAGAAGTGAGGGGAATGATTAATCAACCAATATGTGCCGAAACAATCAGAAAAACTTTAAGATCTGCTGGTTATAATGGACGAATTGCGAGAAAAAAACCATTCATATCCAAAGTCAACAAAACAAAACGGCTTGAATTTGCCAAAAAATATGTTAATATGCCGTTAGAGTTCTGGAAAAAAGTTATTTTCAGTGATGAGAGTAAATTTAATCTTTTTGGTTCGGATGGAAAACAAATTGTTTGGAGATTGCCGAATAAAGAGCTTGAAATGAAAAACACATGTTCAACAATAAAGCATGGTGGTGGCTCTGTGATGGTTTGGGGGTGTTTCGCAAGCGGAGGAGTTGGTAACTTAGAATTCATCGACACCAGGATGGATAAATATCTGTACCTAAATATTTTGGACAAAAATTTAAAATCTTCAGCGCTTAAATTGCAAATGGGGGACGAATATTATTTTCAGCAAGATAACGATCCCAAGCATACGGCGCATATTGTAAGAGATTGGTTGGAACAGGAAATCCCAAATTTGTTGAAAACTCCTCCACAGTCACCAGATATCAACCCCATAGAGAATTTGTGGTGGGAATTGGACAGGAACATCCGAAAAAATCCCGTTACATCGAAATCAGCGTTCAAAAATCTCGTGTTACTGGAATGGAACAAAATACCAGTTAAAATTACTCAACATCTGGTGGAATCAATGCCAAGACGTCTGAGAGCTGTTATTAAAGCCAATGGAGGCCCAACAAAATATTAATTTATAATTTTTCATTTAAATTTTCTTGGTTTCATAAAAGTGTACCCTCAATTTATTGTATTTTGAATAAGAAGAATTTGTTAATTTTTTTTAGTTACACTTAAGATACATATTTTCTTAAAAATAAAATATTATTAATAAAAAACATAATAACTAAAGACACACATTTTTTTCCGGCTGATTTATGCAATGGATAGGATTAAAAACATGATTTTTCCAACAATTTTAAGGTGTACGCTCAATTTATTGAGCCACTGTATACTTGATTTAAATTGTGATTTATAATCTTTGTCCCACACCAAAAATTTCACGCTAATATGTTTTTAGTGTCTCTAGAAAATTTTCGAAAAGTGAAGATGACTGATTTTTGCACCGAGGTCTTCATTTAGACTCGATACGTGAAAAATTTCTCCTGTAGCTCTATTGGTTTAAGAAATTTCGCGTCCAGAGTTAATTTTTCCAAAAAATTACGCCTGCGGCGCATTGCTCTCTCTTATCTTGTGATAGTATGTACATTTGTGTGCAAGTTCAGTTAAAGAACTCCCACCGTTTTTTTTTTTGAAACGCAGTCACGTTTTTTAGCCTAGACATATTTGGCCTAGAAACATTTAGCCTAGACATAAACTATACCTTCAGAATGTTTTTTCAAATCAATTTCTATAGTAGAATATGTGTGACTTTTGTACTACATTTGACACCTACATGAGAAAATTAATAAACAAGAAGTGAGGTAATAGATTATTCCTTGAGGAGAAAATGCAGTAGTGCGCAGAACCAAAACAAATCCAACAAGTTTTCTTACCAACAAATTGATTCATAAATTTCTCCATCCCATGAATATTACGAGCAAATTAAATACAAAAAACACATTCAGGGAATGCGCCCAGAAATATTTCAGAATAACCTTACAAACACAAATTTTTTATTTTCCAAATCTGTAGAAAAATATAAGTTAAGAGTGTTTAAGTATTTCAACAGTCATCTTGGCCATACAGTTATCTTGGCCATATAAATCGAGTGCATGATAAAAAAATCAAATTTTTTTTAAAGTTTTTTTTTAAAAAATGCACTAAAATGAAAAAAAAACCAAAACCCTATATTGTATTGTATACGAAGCCAAGCTAAATAAAAGCTTTTAAAAATTGGCATTTTAGAAATTAGTTTTTCCTGTTTGATGAAAAAAAAAATGGGATACGAACAAAATTCCAGGGAAAAGAATTCCTACGGGATAAAATTTCATCGAATACCAATTTCCAAAAGATAATTGGAATTTTCTTTACTCTTTGTTGGTGATTCATTTGTCAACAGACATTTTACTTTTAAAAAATGAGGAAAGAAGTGAGTACTGGAAAAGGGCCCCGCACCTTTTGTTATTTCTATGCCCATAAAATTGAATTTTAAGTTATGGAATTTTGGTCCTCCGAAATTATATTATTGCAATTTTGACTTTGGAAAAACATCACCAACACAAAAAAAAACTCTCATTGTTAGCGTTTTTAAATTATCCTTCAGTGGGCGCGTTTAGATCGGTGCTAAGTTGGCAGTTTTTTCAATGCGGCGTATAAAGCCGTTCTATTCCAGCAATGCCTGCCAGTTTAGTCGCGGTATTTTGGCACTGCCATACAGTCGTAAAATTAAATTTGTTTGTAAGTTAAATTTTTTACTTTAAACTTGCCTTCTGGAACTTTGGATTTTATTTTTCCTTTTTATAATCCTCTGTGCCTTTTTCATGCTATAGATTCCAAAAATTGTACCTAAATGCAAAAAATTGACAGTCTACGCAATATACACTTCTAGTTTAACACCGCCAGGTTGCAGTTTCAAAAAGTGTGCGATGGTAAACCTGCATGGAAAAATCCTGGGGTCTAAGATGGTAGCTGACCATCCCCCTGCAGTTCCCTGTGAAAAAGGAGCTCGTGTCCATAAAACTCAAGCATATTACCTTTCCAACCAAAGTACAACTAATGCGAGACGTCAAATGGTTAAAACCTGCATGGAAAAATCATGGGGTTAAGATGGAGGATTCATTCATGTTCATGAAACTAGAGCAAATTGCCTTTCCAACGCAAGTGAAACGAATATAAAGCTAGAACCTGAATCGCACGTCGATGCGTCTGTCATGCGTGCGTCCGGTTGACAGTTCGATGCGGTGACAGTTGGGTACGGCAACGAATCTGGAGTTAATTCATTGTTTTGCACTTCTTCTATTAGTTTATCGTCGAAACAATTACTTTCAATTTGTTCCATACTTAAATTGCTTAAATCGTAAACAAACTTTTTTGCGAAATGACATTTCCGTGCGTTGCCGCATGTAAAAGTAGAAATTCGACCTACTCTATGCGGCTGCCGCATCGGAAAACGTATTATTAGGGGAGTACTCATAGCAGCCCGTTGATTCTATTCGAACTGTCAACGTGACATACGCATGACGGACGCATCGACGTACGATTCAGGTTCTACCTTAAACGTGCTTTGCTAAATGAAAACGTACTAGAAATAGCATGCAATTAGACTGTTTCGCATCAGCCCTAAGTTTTATCGGAATTAAGTCGTCAAGAATAATATCAAAGTGGATGAAATTAAGTAGCACAATAGCAGTCGAGAACATTTGTTTTCGTGCTGTCGAAATGATTGGATCGCTATTCGAGGGTGTCGCCAAAATTTAATTAATTTCGCAGATTCTCCTATTCTTTTCACCTAATTGGATTATTTTCAAGGATTTTGTGATTTCAGCGATTAGTTTTCGGTGTGAATATCGGATTCGAAACTTCCTGTTGATGGTGCAAAAAATTCGCGGAGTCGCCCGGAAATGTTTTGCAAAAATCCCGTTTGATAAAGTCCCGGTTCCAAGTGTTTTTTGCTTGTGTTTACTGTGAGGGCGGTTAGATTAACGGAAAATTACCGAAGAATCCCAAATCACAAGAAAAACGGTGTAAATTTGCAAAAACAAATCACCGCAGATTTTTCCCCTTTCAGTCGAGTGGCGGAGCACCAATTCCCCATTTTACAGTTTTTTAGTGCATCCGTGTGCGTTACTGTTTTTATTTATTTTGTTTTTTTTTTATTGCAAAAATTATCAGGTGTACACTGTGCAAGTGGTGTAGCAAATTAACAACACCAAGGAGCTGGAAATTAAACGGGAAAAGTGTTGAAATCGAAAGAAATTTTCCGGGGGATTCTCCAGTGAAAATAATGTCAACATTTTTACAGTACGCGGCTGGAAGTCTGAACTGACCACCTGCTTTTCGGTTATTTCCATCGCATCCCCCCTTCACGACTTAATCAACGTTTTCTAAATTTAAAACGAATTTTCGTTGTTTTCGATCTGCATTTTGGATCCGCCAACTGTCAGTTTCGTCACTTCCGGTTGGGTTTCGGGTGGTGCTTCCGCTTCAACTGTTACTTCTGTAGAAGCGAGTGAGACCGAAAATTCCGCCCGTTCGGTTGTCGCCTGTAGAATGCCTTTAGCCAATTTGGTTGACCCATGGAGAGCCCAAATCAATATCGCCGGGAACGCGGTAAGTTTGTAGTCTTTATGTTTATCCTCCTTGAAATTTCATTCACATTTTATTGAAAAATCATTCCTATTAGAAAGATCCTGTCCCAATGAATATCGTTTCCCCCTTTATTTTTATAAACCATCATGTTTTATGTTAGTTTTTTTCTTTTTCTTTTGTTAAAAGTTCCGTTGCTTCTATTACCGAACAGTGTTTTGTTTTGGTTTTATATTTTTTTTTTTTTTTGCAAAATATGTAAAAAATAATTCTAAAAATACCCGAAAAAATCTGCTTTCTCTTGGCGACGTGCTTTTATTTTTTTTTTTCTCTGCATCATTTCCCATACCTCATGTTAAGGTCAGTCTGCACTTGAAGTTAAAGTTGCAAAAATGCAAAATGATTACGTCAAGGCGTTTTTAATAAAATGTTCAAGGAATAATTTTGTTTTGTTCGAAGACCGACAAACACAAGAGATTCATGCGAAATGCAAAATGTTTACTTTAGCAGAAGTTGTCTGGGCATTTCACAAACGAACAGACAAATTAAAGTTTTTCGTCATTCTAAAGCTGTGTTCTTAACCAGGCTAGAATTAGCAATTCTGTATTTTGTGGGTTATGAACGATCCAGCAGCGGTATTTAGATTGCCAAGTGAGAAAAATGTTTGCGTTGGAAAACCGAATCAGTGAGTTTTCTCATTATTTCGTATTGTGATCACTAGAGCTGCCAAAAATATGCACTAAAAAAGGCGTTTTATGCACATAAACTATGCACTAAAAATGGCAAAATATGCACTTAAATATGCACTTTAAAAACATTCAAAATCCGATATATAGTATATTTGACCCAAAATAGTTAACGGAACTTGTTAAAATGTGATTAATTCGACTTTTGTGGAAAATAAAATTAAAATACCATTCAATATTAGAAAAATTAAAAAAATAATAGTCTGTAAAAAAGATTGACATTTTGACTGACAAAAAAAAATTTGACAAAAAAACTTGTTTCTAAATTGCAACTGTTAAATTTTAAGATATTTCGAAAAGATGTTCAATACTTCATATTGTCTAAGGTATAATCGGGCTTAAAACTTGTAGAAAAATATCAGTTGTGGCCAACACAAAACTTTCTTCCACAAAATCTACGACCCTGCGCAATTTACGCGATAGCCCTATCGTTTTGTCAACCAAAGACGACCTCAAAACGTACAAAATTTGAGATCACTTGAGAACGGTAAAAGATACGATTTACGGTAATCGATTTACGATTTACGGTAATATAGAAAAATTTATTGCCTTTAATTTGTTTTTCAAAAGATTTTTCGAAAAACTGTTAGTTTGCAAGTAATTCGCAAAAATATATTTTTTTACCTTTTAATAAAAATATCTCAATAACGGTAAAAGATAACGGTAAGAGACAAAATTGTGCAGATTGCCATTCTCATTATCTCACATATACAGTATAAGCAAAAAACCATTTTTTTCGAGATACTTAATGAAAAAAAACGATTTTTTTTGAAATAACGGTGTATCTCGATAACAGTTTGAGACATTGAGTTCTAGCAAAAGACAAAAGTCTGGGAATTTTTATTTTCTCCAGGTTTGGCCATAGTTAACACTACTAAAAATGCATAGTTTCGGAGTAAGTAAATTGAGAAAAACCAATTCGCGATTTTTAAAAAGCCGCCATTTTGGTTACTTCTAGTTAACGGATTTCCACCAAAAGTTGATAGGATCGTCCCATTCCAGGACCAAATATGCCTATAAAATTTCATGGTTCTAGCTCTATTATTTTTTGAGAAATCTTGTACAGAGACTGACAGACTAACAGTCAGAAAGACATTTTTGTAATGTAAATCCAATCGACTAAGGAGTGATCGGGAAATGTTTTTTTAGGCAAAATAAGGAGGTCGAAAATTTTCATGAATACTATACTTTATTATACTACATATAAGAAGGTAAAAACAAAATTTTACTTTATTTTTAATGGGAATTGTTTGAGCTTTGATTTTGCAAATTTTCAAATGTTTCCATTTTTAACGGCAAAAAAATTATTTCAATATAACCGCATTTGCTTTGTTCTTAAGCCCAATTCAGACTAACGATTCCGATTGAGCTTTCTCGACCAATGAGATCAAAGCTTTCATTTTCCTATCGTTGAAAGCTTTGATCTAATTGGTCGAGAAGCTTCCATCGTAACCGTAATCGCAAACGTTCGGCACTTGACACACCCAATGAGAATTCGCACCGCAATGCGAAAAAGTTCTAGGTAACCACGCGATCTTATATCATATGCCATCTACATGAGCTCTAATATTGTATTACGTAACAATGCGGTCTTCGCAAAATTGCGGTCTCTGCAAAATTAGAGCTCATGTAGATGACATAGGATATAAGATCGCTTGGTTTGCCGAACTGAAATTAAGATTTTAAACCCAATTCAGACTATCGATTGCGATTATGATTAAGCTTCCTCGACCAATGAGATCAAAGCTTTCATTTTGGTATTGTCGAGAAGCTTCAATCGTAATCGCAACCGTTAGTCTGAATTAGGCTCTTACGGTAAAAATTCAACTAAATTTCTATGTAAACCTTCAGCTAAATTCTCAGGTTTCAGAATTTCTATGGCTTAATTAGGCTAATTTAATTTATATACCAACTATATCAAATTTCGCAACTTTCCCTGCTAGTGCGCGCTGACCTTAATTTATCCCATTTCTATTCCACTTTCCATTACTGCCAATTAAAATTTGAACCCAAGAAGACGGTATCATGCTGATATTCAAATTTAATACCATTAAAAGAATTCCCTCCAGTCCTTTGCGAGTTTTTCATCATCAAAGATCGTCGCCAAAATTCTTCCGCTTTTATCCGCAGTCTTCGATTTTTCCCCCAGTGCGATTTTCCAATTTCTTCCTATACTTTCCTTACATCCCACCAACGTTTTCCCATAAATTTGAACCACTTTTTAGCATTAGGAAAAAATTTCTTGCAAAAAAATAATAATCAGAAAAATGAATTTTATATTTTCGGTTTTAATATTTGTTTATGAAGAGTTCGCCGAACTGAAATTAAGTTGACATTTTCCATCTGCGGCAAATTGCCATCGAGAGACCGTGAAATATCAGAGAAAATGTTCCACGTTAAGAACGAAATAATCTTTCATAATAAAAGAAATTATTGTTCGTTTGTCATGTTTTCGTAACGACAACGTTTGCCTTTTTTCCTATTCTTTGCATCTCGGCTTTTAATCTTTGAGAGGATTTTTTTTTCTTGCGATGTTTTTTTTATGATTTCGCTTTATTATTTATGCGCTTTTTAGCAGAGCATTTCAAAGATGAATAGAAATTGTGAAAAGTCAGCGAATTTGAACCTTGTTGCCACAGCAAAAAGCATATATTTGTACTGAAAATTATCTCTAATGGGCGTGGTTGGAAAAAAAAACTAGTGAGCGTGCTTGGAAAAGGCGTACACTGTTAAATTCATTCGTGACCAACGGCACAGATATGTAATAGTAATTGTTTCTAGAATTTCTTTCTATAGGCCTCGTACGAACGAACCGTCAGATGAAATTTCTCCCAAAACTTTAAAGCCCAATTTAGACTAACGATTGCGATTACGATTGAGGCTTCTCGACCAATGAAATCAAAGCTTTCAACGATAAAGACATTAAAGCTTTGATCTCATTGATCGAAGAAGCTCAAACGTAATCGCTATCGTTAATCTGAATTGGGCTTACAGTTCGAAAACACCGAATGCGAATTCGCACCGCATTGCGAAAAAGTTCAAGGTAACCACGCGATCTTATATCATATGCCATCTACATGAGCTATAAAATTGTGTTTTACGTAACAATGCGATCTTCGCAAAAATGCGGTCTCTGCTCATGTAGATGACATACGATATAAGATCGCTTGGTAAATTTGAACTTTTTCGCTATGCGGTGCGAATTGGGCTTAAAGTTCGAGGTTTCCGTCATTAACACGTTGACTGCCACCATGGAAGGGAAACAATTGAGTCCCGAAGACCAATAGACTTTTTTACTTTCCTTTTCTATAGAAAAGTGTTGTATTCATGACGGAGACCGACTCGAGAACGGGGGCATGTAGAAAACTAGCTTACATACCCGTCGTTGCCGGGTTAAGTTTTTTCAATTTTTTTTTATAGTCTATGTTGGAGTTAAACTTTAGGCCAATCGGTTCAGTAGTTTCCCCGCGAAAGGGTAACATAGAGGAAGAGCTAAGTTAGGAGATCACTTTACCCCCTCCTCTTATTCCCCCCACCCCTGGCGTTACTTTTCCGTATGCCTATGTTGAAACCAGAACTACCACATACACTCATGCCAAAGAACGATGCACGAATATGCCCCTTGACTAACTTTTGGGTTTCACTTTGGTTGTACCAGCATTAGAAAGGTATTTTGCTCTAGTTTCATGCACCCAGAGAAAAATCTTAGTAAAATCTTAGTAAAATTAACAAAAGACTTTGTGTTGAACTTTAACACAAGAAAAAACGTATAGATAACAGAAGTTCTGTTCTCCGAACGAAAAATTGTGTTATTCTAATAACATAGAATATGTAGGATTTACGTACATACATGTGCAGCCAACAAAAGTGCTTGTGTTAAATTTTTACCCAAAGAAATCGTATATCGAAAATAAGTTGTGTAGTAACAACACAAAAGGTTGTGAAAATTACAAATATCGTTTGTTGTTGATACAAATAATCAAAAACATGAAGAAGCTCTCGGTTACATATTATCTATGTACCTATAACACAATTCCGAGTAAAGCTAACAAAACTTCACGTAATAATTCAAGCCGATTTTTTTCTTCGATTGTAATTCACACGTGGTTTGCGAACTCGGAGTTTATATAGCTTCAACCTGCCTAAAATTTGGGACCTGTTACAACTTTTTTATATGAATGACTCCTGGCCACTATGCCCTTTTTTCCCATATATGGGGGACTGGAGCATGCGATTTTGGTGGAACGGTTCCTATATGTTTTTTCCGTGTATGAAAGACATATTTTGTGTGTAAAACTAACACAGTTTATATGCTAGTTTCCACACGGTATAAATGTAAAAGCAACAAAATTTGACGTAGTATTAACGTAGTTATTATATGTAATGTGAACCAAAAATTTGTTCATTACACGTCTGGGTTGTGTACGTTGAACACAGTGTTTTCTTCAATGTTACTGAAAATCTTGTTCACATAACACAAAATTCTGTACAACAAACCTACTTTTGTGTTGAAACAACAAACATTACACAAAAGTGGCAAGGTAAAATTGACGTAAGAATTTTTGTTAAGACAACACAAAATTTTGTTAAGAGCAATATAACAGAAGTTGTGTTGAGTTTACGTATTGTTTTTGTTAAGATAACATAGATTTTTCAGTAACCATCTGAAAAACGTGACAACGTAAAATTAACAAACTCAATTTTGTTAGGATAACACAAAGTTGTGTTGGACGTATATTGACGCAATATTTGTTAATTATACGTAGCATTTTCGTCAGATTGAATGAGATTTTTCTCTGGGTGTGGACATAAGCTCTTTTTTGGCGGGGACCTGCAGGGGGATGGTCAGCTGCCATCTTAGGGGCACTGATTTTTTCATGCATTTTTCGACGATTTTTATGCCCCCGGGCTAACTTCTGAACCAGTTTGGGTTTCACTTTCGTAGTACATCCATTGGAAAGGTAATTTGCTCTAGTTTCATGGACATAAGCTCTTTTTTGGCGGGGAACTGCAGGGGGATGGTCAGCTGCCATCTTAGGCGCAATGATTTTTTCATGCATTTTTCGACGATTTTTATGCCCCCGGGCTAACTTCTGAACTAGTTCGGGTTTCACTTTCGTAGTGCATCCATTGGAAAGGTAATTTGCTCTAGTTTCATAGACATAAGCTCTTTTTCGGCGGGGAACTGCAGGGGGATGGTCAGCTGCCTTCTTACGAAAGTGAAACCCGAACTGGTTCAGAAGTTAGCCCGGGGGCATAAAAATCGTCGAAAAATGCATGAAAAAATCATTGCGATTAAGATGGCAGCTGACCATCCCCCTGCAGTTCCCCGCCGAAAAAGAGCTTGTCTATGAAACTAGAGCAAATTACCTTTCCAATGGATGTACTACGAAAGTGAAACCCGAACTGGTTCAGAAGTTAGCCCGGGGGCATAAAAATCGTCGAATCCTGCATGGTTCTTTCAAGTCAATCGGTTCAGCCGTTTTTGCGTCAAAGAGGAACAGACAGACACCAATTCATTTTTATATATGTATTAGTATGATTTCTGATCAGTACGAAATCCGTTTCAGGCATAATTCTGTGAATGTCCGTGCATCTGTCTGTCGGTCTGTCCGTTGAACGTATCTTAAATAGGGATGCAACATCGCTCATAAAACCTCGATATATCGAAAATCGATGTTTTTTTTAAGGCGACATCGATGTCAAAAAACATCGTCCTGAAAATATCGATACCTCGATGTTTTTCCGATATTTTGAAAAGGTTAAATTTAATAAATAATTTAGCCACCTGGCGGATGCTCTATTGTGGGTAGAGTGCACCCAGGTAGAATTAACACCGTTTTAATTCTTCTTATACGTTGAACCACCAATACAAAGGAAAGCCAAGTATGTCAACTTGTACGAACGATGAAACCGAAAATTGATACCAAAGGAAATTTAAACAAATCTTTAAGTAGAGTGGCTATATTAAATCTATCTAAAAACTAGTCCCTCTAGTCCTAAAATTAATTTCTCTACTAATTGGATGAAGAGTAATGTTCTAATATCGTGGATAACAACATCGATACCTCGATATATCGGCCTGTTCAACATCGAGGTTAAAACACGATATTTTTCAACGATACCTCGATGTTTGCAAAACGTTGCATCCCTAATCTTAAATAACTTGAGAATGCGGTGACCTAACAAGTTGAAATTTGTTGTAAATAAGTTTTACAAAAATTAAAATTTAAAGGATATAAAATTTTCCACATTTTTTCTTCGACGGTTTTTACGTATCTTTAAGAGTTCTCAAGAGATTTGAAAAAATATAATTTTTAAAGTAATTTCCCTTACCAACTGGCTGGCGAAAACGAAAATCGGTTCACAGAATCAAAAGATGTAAAGAGAGGGGGTTAAACTTAGGGAGAACGATGAGATTTTTTTATTAAATTAAAACCTTCTTCCCGTAATATCCAGCGAAATGCCAAAAACAAAATCGGTTCAGTGGATCAAAAGTTATGCGGGAACAAACCATCAAACTAATAAATTAACCGACAAACAAACTCCCATCCCAAACGCATATACCTTTGCGTTCTGTCGGGGACAAAAATCACGCAATCCAAAACCCTTAAAAAGTGTCTCCTGAAAAATCACGTTTTTCGAGTTATGACACTGTTGTCTTAACCTTCTTCCGTCCCTCGGGTCTAATTTGACCCAAACAGAAATTAGTTTGCTTGTACCTTTAAAAATATTTATATTACGAACCTGAAATTTTTTGACTTTGCCTTATTTATTGTAAACTAGCAGTATGCAAAAATTTGGCAACTTCCGATTACCCGTTACACTGCTACAAAAATAGTCACACTAAAGACCTTCGGGTCTAAAATGACCCAAGGCAGTTATTCGTATAAGAAATGTTTAATTTAGTCATATTATATTATATTAGTTAGTGTTTGTAAACTATATCTAGAATACGGATCTAAAATCTTTGACCGAACGGGGTGATTTCTCGGGTATAAGAAACCGATTTTGTTGGATGTCAATTGGGAAAAACTCAACTGCCATATTTCTCAATTTTTGTATGAAGTTTTTTGACCGCTATTTTCGGGGAGAGTTCATTAGAACAATATATAAGTCTTTTGGGTTATACATATGTTGTTGTATGTTGTAAAAATTTCAAAAAACATAAAAAAACTCGTTTTTTGATTTTTGTATACACTAAACCTTTATGGGTCAAAATAGACCCGAGGAACTTTAGTGTGATTTTTTTTGAGGGACGGATGAAGGTTAAATTAGTCAAATGTTCTCACGAGATATGTCACCCGCTAACGTCACGGTTGACATGAATACAGGTCATTTTCATATTAGGGGCTGTCCATAAAATACTTGACGCAAACTTAGGAACTTATGTACAATTTAAATTTTTTAAATCTCAGAATTTCTACGGTTTACGGAAACCGCAACATAATTTTTTAAGAATAGTACGCGCAAACCTTAGTGGAAAGAGGGTGAAACTGAGATAGTGTGTCAAATCCCATCCATAAAATCGCAAAAAATCATGACGAGGGGTAGGGGATTTACATTGTGGACACCCCCTTTAACACGAGTTCGATCTTTTCAACATTCTTCAGATTTCATATAAGAAAATCACTTGATGATCCCACGATACTTTGTTGCCTATGCTCGATCTTTTCTGTTATTGTTGTTGAGAAGCTGTTTGTTATGTGACTGTCAATCTTATCGACCCCAGACCGAATGCAGAGCGTAGGTGTTCATATTCCAAACGGCATTCATCTCAGCCCCAAGCAACTCCAAGTTCTAGAAACTTTTTCATTCAATAAACAAACATTTTTCCAGCTTCTTAAACTCCGTCGTCTTGGAGTTTCTCTGGCGAATTCCACTTCATGTCCGTTCACCTTGCTAAGATATTCTTCTTATCCACTTGTAGCCCTGGAAACTGTTGTGAAATCAACGGAACTACGATAAAGTAAGTAGTATTTAATTATTGAATGAATTTGCGAATTGTTTGCTATGCAAACTGTAAGTGTGTGGGGAGCGTTTTTTTTTTGCCATGCCGACAAAAACTTTCATTCCGGTCTGTAGGTGTGGGAGCGGCTTTATATATTTTTTTACCTATCGTTTTTCATGCAATAAAAATTAGGGATTCTTCTATAGGTGTTTCAACTTTCAACACCGGTGAAATGTGCTCCAGATGGCCACCAGTAATTGCAAAAGAAAAGGTGGAGATTAATGGACGAATAAGTCAGTGATCCCATTTCCGTTGAACTAAAGATATTCGTTTTATGACGTTATAATTAACTTTTTATACTCTATACGAAATATCACAGGGATACAGTGGAGTTCGTTTAAGAGCACTATGGCTTAAAAGTATATCCCGCTTAAAAGCACAATTTCTTGTGGAAATCTTTAGATGCATCGGACTCAAAAACACTCCTTAAAATAACAGCCCGCTTAAGATCCAATTAACCAATGTGGGAATTTTTGGTGCGTGTCCACATGTGCCCCGCAAATGTCCTTTGCAAACTTCGAGATTATTTGTTTCGATTGAGTATACCGTTTGTAACGCATCGAACCAGTCATGGGACACAAAAATGAACTACGAGGCCTATTATGGAATACGATCGTAATCGTAACGATTGGGATTTGACTGTTGTTGTTAGTAGAAAACACTAACAACAACACACAAGTTCCGATCGTTACGATTGCGATCGTATTCCATACAAGGCGCTTACACCAGGTTGTTCGGGATGACAAAAGATTTTGGTTTCCGCATGTCAGTCTGTCGTATGTCTGTCTGTCCGTCCATTCGTGAACACCATAATATAACAATTGAGCTAGAGACTTGAAGTTTTGTATATTTCCGTTCCTCGTAAATGGCTACGTTTCTCGTAAGTTCTTGAACGGGCAAAATTGGATCATTGCTACATACAAATGAAATCGTTTTTTTTATAATTTTCTCAAAAACGGTGAGTCATGTTGAAAAATTTCAAACGGAAAAATGTGGTTAAAATAAGATTTTAAATAACACATTATTACTCTAAAATCCAATCGAACCACCGCTTCCCCCCCCCCCCCCCTCTCCCACGGAAATGGAATACTTTTTTCCTGTTTTGTCGAAAACTGCATCGTATCAAAAAAATTATGAGGTTGAAATGCGTTTAGAATATGATTTTACATAACCGTTCCATACATCAAAATCCAATCGGACCACTTCTTTTCCCCTCTCCTATACAAATGGATTTTTTTTTAAATAAACATTTTGTATGTCATCATATAGAGTATTTGACGATAGGCCTCTGGCAATTGTAGCTCTTCTTATGTTTTCTACCTGAATTCAAACACATGACTGTGAGGAAATTGTATGATTTTTTTCCACAATTTTTTTTAAAGTAAGCTTTTTAAAGTATACTAAGAACTAAATAAAAAAAATACCTAGGGATTTAGCCTCAAAAATAAAAGCAAGATAAAAGCGTTGAGTGTTTTTGCATATTTTATTTTATCTTTTTATTTTTGTAATACGTAAAACAGTTTTTTGCTATTTGAAAAATTTATAAAGCCGAAATGGATTTAGAATATGATTTTACATAATTCGTTCCACTCCTTCTTCCCTCGCCCAGGAGTAAGTATAACAAAGTATTGTATTCATAGAAAATTTCGGCCTCTTAAATTTGCCTTGAGCACTACTAAGTCGATTGGCGCGTTATTACAAAATGTCTTGCGGTCAATCAGTTCTGTCAGTTTTTTTCAGTTTCTCAGTCTGTCGGTCTCTCAGTAAGTCAGTATGTGTACAAGATTACTCAAAAACTACAAAACTACAAGAGTTTGGTCCTGGAATGGGTGAATCCTGTCGAATTGTAACTGGAAATAATCAAAATGGCTTTTTTTTAATCCCAATTCCATTTTTTGCTATTTACTCCAAAACTATGCAATTTTTAGTAGTCTTATGTAAGACTAGGGGCTGCGCCCCGAACCGCTTCGCGGTTCACCCCCACCCACAGGTCGGCCTTCGGCCTCCCCCTCGCCTCCGTGCGCGCGTCTAAGTTTCCAGATCACTTTACCCCCTCTACCACCTCTCGGGCTACTTTTTAATGGGTCTATTTTGGGGCTGGACCCCCGACGAACATCTATGCCAAATTTCAGGCCAATCGGTTCAGTAGTTTCCCCGTGAAAGAGTAACATAGCGCAAAAACTAAGTTTTGAAATCACTTTACCCCCTCCCCTTACTCCCCCAACCCCTCGCTCTACTTTTCCGTATGCCTATGTTGGAACCAGAACTACCACAGACACTCATGCCAAATTTCAAGTCAATCGGTCCAGCCGTTTTTGCGTGAAAGTATAAAAGGGGTATAAATCGACGGGTGAGGGGGGAAATCCCATCATGCTATATATTTTTGGAATGTACTCTTTATTACCTTTCATTTGAGGTACCACACACCCCCCTACCACTCCCCAGAAAAATGTTTCATACAAAGTTTGAGGACCCCTGGAGGGGCAAGGGGGGCGAGCGACGGCTAAAAATACACATTTTGGATAGGGGATGCCTCCCTCTATCCCTCCCTATACACCAAAAATCTGTAGCGTCATTGTCGCTAAACTGAACTCTTGCCAAAATACTAAAACGTATGTCATTTATCGCGATCTGTCACCCATTTAGCACCACCTGACAAGGTCGCCGTAGAACATTTTTTTCTTAGTTGGACCAAGATCTAGATCCTGCAATAAATTTTGTCCCGTTAACTCCTCGTTTTTTTTTAACAACGAAACCGCGGTATGAAACGCGATCTGTCACCCATTTAGCACCACCTGACAAGGTTGCCGTAGAACATTTTTTTCTTAGTTGGACCAAGATCTAGATGCTGCAACAAATTTTGTCCCGTTAACTCGTCGTTGTTATTTTTTGTTCTACGGCTCCCGGGCTATACCGTTATTTAAAAAAAAATCAGTTTTTTACGATCCTCTCGAAAAGTAACGAGCTTTCGGTGGTTTAATGCATAAGATAAATTAAAAGTGATGTTTCCCACAATTTTGTGTTTTACCGTTATCTTCTATCTTTTACCGGCCATGAGATATTTTATTAAAAAGTAAAAAAGATTTTTCCAAGTTTCTACGAATTTCTGCGATTTAAAAAAAACGAAGAATCGAAGAGGTATTAAAATTCTCTATATTTTTGCTTTTACAATAAGTCGATAGTTTTTACCGTTATCGAGATATTACCGGTTTCGTAAAAAAATCTTATTTTATGTAAACTAAAACTGTATTCGTCGGGTTATAGTGTACTCGTAAATTACGCAAGAACGTAGATTTTGTATAAGAAAGTCATGTGCTGTTCACTTTTTTTTATAAATATTTTATCTGTCCTCATATAGAGTATTTGACGATTGGCCACTGTAGCCAATTAAAGTTTTTCTTATGTTTTCTGCTTGGAAAACAAAACCGACGCCCCCCTCTAAGAGAGAGGTTGTCTTATCTCACAATCGCCATTACCAAATTTTCGGTAGAGAAAATTCAAATTCCACTGATTTACCACCTGGAAATGGTAACCCTGGGAAATCATCAATCATCAGACTTCATTCATATGTGACCGAATGTCTGAAGGTGGGACACCGTTACTGGCGTAAATGAGCAAAAACACCAAAATGGGGAGCAAAAATGAATAAATGAGAAACAAGAATTGTGGGTGAAGGTGGTCTGGATACAATTTTTCAACGCACCGCGAAAAAGCGTTTTTGCGTTTTTTTTTGTCCGACCGTTGGGAATTATTTTCAATTAATGAATGACATTGGAAATTAGTCACGTCACAATGAACCGTTGGTTATGTACTGCATGTAAATTTTGGAATGGAATCGGGGCCAGGAGAGGTCGTTTTAAACGCGAAATTAACCCACGTTTGCTTACCTCCCAATCACAACAACCCGGGAATGAAAATTTCGCACTTTTTTTTAGAGAATTATAAGTGGGCGGTAGGCCGATGACTGTAGAGTAGTTTTGTTGAAGAAAGTTTTTATCCGAGGATTATTGAGTTTTTTGGAGCAGTTAATGGAAAATTCACTTGCAATTTCTTATGTGATTATTCACTTTTAGTTTGCTGTATAGGGCGAATCTCGCCAGCGCCGTCCACCTATGGTTTTTATAACAAAAAAAACCTAATATTCGTTGACATCTCTGGTTAGATTTTTCTGTGAGTTTTTAGTTAACCTCTAACTATGAACGTGATTTATGTTACATAATTTCATGGACGTGTGGTCTCACGTCATTTTGAAAACTTTATTTGACATTTTTCTAGAAATAATAATCAAGTTTTAAACTAAAATTACTGAGGCATGTTTATAGGTCTAAAGCAAATTCTCCCCTAAAGTTTTCGATTCTTAGAAATCGAAAAAATCGAGGGGTCTGTGGAACCCCACGTCCGCAGTTAAAGGTTAAAGACATTATATAAGAAATTATGGTTTTTCTTCCTTCGCTGAGTTATGGAGTTTTGCCCCATTGGTTTTAATGTTTTTCTTTAATCGAAAGCTATCCCAACGTAGGTTTGCACAAAAATATAAAGACTCCGGACTTTAATTTCTGTTCAAATTTTTTGGATTCACTATTTTCTGGATTTTTATCAATGACAACAGACATCAAAATTTTAAATTGCCACAGATTTTATAAAGGACGCGAACACAATCTACTACAAGTAGAGAACTTTTAAGCTGCAGATTTATACTAAAGAGCTCAATCGGCAATTTAAAAACTAGAGAGCCTATAATAATATTCTATAAATCGTCGACTTAAAGTGAAATTCTGCTAAGTCCAAAATGCCAAATTTTCCAGAAGAGCAATACAAACCTGCTTAAATCATTTTAATTTTCATTTAAAGAAAACAGAGTCTCATTTAAAGAAAACTGAGCCCAATTTAATTCTCATTTAAAGAAAACTCAGTGTTATTGAAAGAGAATTAAAATGATTTAACAAGGTTTTTTTATTTGCAAGCAATTCGCAAAAATTTATTTTTATTGTGCTCCGTATTTTGATTTTAAAAATATGAACACCGAGTGTATGTTAAGCACTATCTGAATTTCCCACTCTATGCTCCAATGTTACTAGAAATTGTTTCCATATTTCACTAATTAGGCTCCAAATGGTAATTACCGCCCTGAATATCATGAGACTTCCATCGCATTATCTCCGCCAGCTGAGTGCCTATTTCGATAAGTTTGAGGTTATGTTCGTTTTCATTCTAATTATCTTCGTTTGCAATCTCTTCGTATGCCCTAACAGACAGAGCATGGAATTAATATTTATGGATGCATTAAAGATCTTCTGGTTTGTAAGTCTAACCCGAGTCCACTCTATTATTTAAGTAAAACTTATTTTCTTACGGTTTGGAAGCATATTTATAAGGATTTGCAGGTAATAAATTTCTAAATAAGTTACCTTATCGTTTTGAAGTGTGAAAAGTTGCTAAAAAAAGGAAGACATTTTTGTTTTCGGTAATTGCGGGGCAAAAATTGATTTTTTTCTGTAATTTTGTGATTTTTTATGAAAAACTCTTAAATTTCAGATCAATAGTACTAAACAATTAGTAGTTTTGATTAATCATCAGCCCATACATGGAAAAAAAATATGGGAACCGATCCACCAAAATTGCATGCTCCAGTCCTATATTTGTGGGGAAAAACGGCATAGTGATCAAAT
Source organism: Chrysopilus asiliformis (assembly GCA_964034945.1). NCBI lineage: Eukaryota > Metazoa > Arthropoda > Insecta > Diptera > Rhagionidae > Chrysopilus > Chrysopilus asiliformis. Next base: position 91,738,433 of record OZ035960.1, on the reverse strand, counting down.
ATGGGCGTCATTCCTATAAAAAAATTGTAATTTTTTTTACGTAATCATTCCCAAAATTATGGGAGGGATTACTGTATGTGATAGGCCTGTTACAACAAAAAATTGGGGAACATTCCCTTTTGTAAGGGGCTCAATTCTAAAATGAAATAAATGAATCCTATAAAACATTGTAATGTCTCCATTGATTATTGGACTCTCTCCTATATATATACGCGATATTTTCTCATTTGAAATAGGATTCGTTCCTATAATTATAGCCTATTCGAATAGTACTGAATACTTGTGTTTTTCGATTCTCTCGAAAACTATCGGACTTTCGGCATAGAATTTCCACAAATGGACTAGAAGGATAAGTAAGGGATATCTCTTAGTAGATATCGACTTGAAACTTTTACCGGATAGTGGTAATAAAATCCTTATTATTTCTGCAGATGGTCAGGGAGATACAGCCCTTATTTTTGGTGGGAGAGAGATTCAAAACAAAAGATTTCTTGCTCGAAAACGGCTGAACCATTTCGATGAAAAAAATAAAATTGCAAAAATCTTTTACATTTGTGTGAGAGAGGGCGAAGGGGTGAACCGATTGGGTTTTAATGTGTGGAACGGTTATGTGAAATCATATTCTAAACAAAATCTCGTGTTTTTGAATTTTCATGTACGATGCACCGTTTTCGAGGAAATCGCAAAAATCGTTATTACAATACGAGAGAGAGGGGAAGGGGTGGTTCAATTTTTCCCATTTTCGGAAGATGTCTATCTTTTGATAAAAACCTGTTCTATGCCAAATTTCAATTTTCTACTTAAATTAGTTCTCGAGTTTTCAAATGTTTTTGTATAAACTTTTTCAACATTATACCCACTTACATTTGTCATGTATGGTTTAATTATATCATCTCACCGTTAGGTGAATAAGGCTGTGTTATTTAATTAAAAATAAATATACTTGTGCGTAAAACGTATACTGGAACATGATTTTGTTTTTGATATATGCATTTTTGCCCACTGTTGGTTTAATTATGACTATAATTGTAGTAGAGCCAAACGTGCGCATGAATTATATAAATTATTCAACATTTTAAAACTCTTTGACAATTCTCCCATAATTGAATTCAATCTAAATTTTTATAGCCCCAAATAAATCCCCTCGAAATCTAATCTAAACTTAATCGGAAGTCTCTTATCTTTTATTTACTTTAAACTCTTTTTTTTATTAATAAACCGTAGCGCGTATGACACTGAATACGCGATTAAAATTCACAAAATAAACTTATTACGATAATATATGAGGCAAAGTGAATCAAATGTAATAATTTTGCAAGTAAAATTACGGAACAAAATGTCAACTTAATTTCATAATAAGCGATTGTATAGATGTTGAACTTTTCTTTTAGTTATAGAAGGGTTTTTAAATCGCAAAATGCGTTTAAATTCATTGGCAAAACATAAATCCATTGAAATTTTATTTTGTGTTTTTAATTTTTGTCATCACGATTTTTATGATGTTTTTATTTATTTTACGAATTTTTTCCCGAACATAATCCTAGGAAGTTTTCTTTTATATTTTAAAATGATGCTTTCTTATAATTTAATATAAATATATTTGTGGGTTATATTTTAGGTATAACGAAAAATTTTGGTTCGATTTTTTTTTTTTAAAAGGGCTTTGCAAAACAGTTCCATATGCAGATAAAATGTAATAAAAGTATTTTTAAAAAAAAAATTGTATTTTTTTTATGATGTCAGGTATCTATTTTTTAAGTGTTTTATTTATGTAGTAAAAACGAAACCTTGAAAAAAATTTATAAACAATATTTGGTAAGAATTTGCTTTTTTTGGCGCAGCTGTATAAAAACATTACAATAAAGTTGAAGAGAAGGTATCGGGCCTTTTATTCATTGAAGAGCAAAACGTTTTTTTATACTTGAAGTTATTTTTATGAAACTAAATATGTGTCGTTTTGTTCGACCAACTTCTGCCATTTGTTATTTTAAAGCTTTTATTTAGCCTGACAGATAGATGTCTGTTTGTCAGGGTCAAATCTCGTAATCTAATTTTGACTCACTGCCGCTCATCCGATTGACTTGAAATTTCGCTCACATAAGTAACTACGATGACAAAACCATATTTTTACTACTTTTCGAGGTTTTTATAAGGTTTTTATTTTACAAATTTTTTCCCGAATATAATCCTAGGAAGTAAGAATAATGGATGGAAAAAAATCCACATAGGAACCGGGCCTATAAAATATGGGAAAGCGATTATGGGACTTGTTACACCATTTTGTAGAAAAGGCTTCCAGAAATATTGGAACTAGTACTAGTTTTCGTGGAATCTTTAATATGTACATAGGGCTGAGAGAAGAATGGGCATATTCCAACACAGTGGCGGCTCGTGTATATTTGAAATGAGGAGGCAAAGTTTTTTTTAGTTCTATAAATTTTTTTATGATACGACCACAGAACTATATAACATAAAACAACTGTCACCATACAAAGCTCTGCTGAAAAATGGTCCCAAAAATATTTCCCTCTTTATCGTACTTGAACGCATTCACTGAACTGTATAAGGTCGCGAAATTCAAATTTCGTTTGCCGCGAAATTCAAATTTCACAAGTTTGAGACTAACTTTAGGCGTCAAAAACTAACTTTAGTTTTAACTAACTTTAGGCGCCGTAAAAAAATCTCTTCATAGAGGCTAGCCTCCGATGCTTGTGCTTAGCAAAAGCTGTATGAAAGTATTTGTACGAATCGGAGGCTAGCCTCTATGAAAAGAATTTGTAGTTTATGTTTTAGAGAATTCGACATTAGAGAATAGGATTTTCTTTTAAATTATTATTTTCTGAACATACAGATTTTTATACAGTCCATTATGGTATAAAAAATTAAAGGCATACGTTAGAAAAACATTTTTATAAAATGTTATGAGGAGGCAATGCCTCCGTTGCCTCCCCTATAAAGCCGCCACTGTTCCAACAAAAGTAGCATCCGTTCCTAGTTTTTGCTAGATACATTCCTATACTGAGGGGGAAACAATGCTATATTATGGAATTAAATCGTTCCCATTGTTTTTAGAAGTGAATCCAATATTTTGTAAGGCTCAGTCCTGCAAAAAACTTGGAACATATTTAAGTGTTGGTGGACTCAATCCTACGACACTAAGATTCAGCGAATATAGTAATTCAAGTCTTTTTTTTTCTTTGATTATAATTCGCATGTGGTTTGCGAACTCATAGTTTTAACCCGCCTACTTTAATACTCTAATACTAGTGTTGGAGAATTTTTATACCCGTATGGTGAAACCAAAGGGTATATTAACTTTGCCTTACCGTTTGTAACGCCAAGATCCCGTCATCACACATAAAAATGAATTACACCAGTGTGTTTAGAATGATAAAAATAATTAATTTCTGTATGTCCGTCCGTCTGTCTGTCTGTCCGTCTGTCTGTCTGTCCATCTGTCTGTCTGTCCGTCTGTCTGTCTGTCTGTCTGTCTGTCTGTCTGTGGCGCGGATTGCAGGCGCACGGATTGAGCAAGAGACTTGAAATTTTGCGCAGATCCGTTTTTCGTGAAATGCGAGGCTAAGTTTGTTAATGGGCAAAAGTGGACCATTAGGGGGGTACCCCCCATACGAACGAAAACGGGTTTTGTGAATATCTCAAAAACGATGCATCTTATCAAAAAAGTGCAAGAACAAAAGTTATTTAGGATATGATTCTACATAAAACTCCCATACATCAAAATCTGATTGGAATAAATTTAAAAAAATCTATTTGGAAAGTTTGACTTCAAAGTGGAATTTTGGTACAACTGTTCGAATTTTGATACGAATATCACCATACGGGTCTCCAATGATTGCCAGATTGGCAATTATAGCTTTTGTTATGTTTTTAATTACAGGTCATTTTATTACTCGAGCTGTTTGATATCTCGAATATTTTCAAGCTCTCCGGACTTCCCTATCTCGTATATTCGATAATTCGAATTTTAGTCTGTCCATTTTAGATTGAACCGAATCCAGTAAAAAAAGAGAAGTCAATCTTATTCGGATAGGACTTGGTGCTAAATTTATAGGAACGAATCCTATTTCAAATGAGAACGCCTCGCATATGTATATAGGAGAAAGTCCAATAATCAATGCAGGCATTCCAACGTTTTATAGGATTGATGCTTTCATTTTAGGATTGAGTCCCTTACAAAAGGGAACAATCCCCAATTTTTTGTTGTAACAGGTCTATAACATGTCTATCAATTACAGTAATCTCTCCCATATTTTTGGGACTGATTACACAAAGAAAAAATAGACTACGACCATTTTTTTGTTAGAATGTGTTCTAAAAAGTTTAGGAACAGTCACCATTTTTTTATAGGAATGACTCCCATATTTGGGATTACAAAAGATTTTGATTTCCGCATGCCCGTCCGTCTGTCTGTCCTATCCGTCCGTCTGTCTGTCCGTCCGTGAACACCATAACTTTCGAAAGGATTCAGCTAGAGACTTAAAATTTTGTACAGTTACGTTTCTCGTAAATGGCTAAGCTAATTTCTTAGGACAAAATCGGACCATTCGTTCCCCCTTCCCCGATACAAACGAAACACTTTTTTTTGCAAACGGATAGTCAAATTTAAATATTGTCAACATTATACCCACTTATATTTGTTATGTAAGGTTTAATTATGTAAGAAAGGTATCATCCCACCGTTAGGTGGATTAAGCTGTATTTTCTCGAAAACGGTGAGTCAAATTGAAATATTTATTAAAGTAAAATGTGTTTAGAATATGATTTAACAAAACTCATCCATACATCAAAATCCAATCGGATCACACAAAAAACATTTTGTCTGTCATCATTGAGTATTTGGCGATTGGCCCCTGGCAATTGTAGTTTTTCTTATGTTTTTTTTTGACAATTTTGTCGTTGTTATAACCGGTTTCGTTTATTGCATACGAATGCTACGATTTTCTTTCAACAATTTTTCCCGCATTTTTTTCTATTGCAAAAATGTTTTTCAAGCGCAACATTCCACCAATTTCACGTCAAATTGAACAAAGTACGTTATTTTTTATAATCAAGAATGACGATCTGAAAATTTTCCTTAATATCCAAAGATAGAGACGATTTTCCAAATAATTTCCTCCATAAAATCCATGGCACTTTGCTGAAAGTAGATTTGCAATAAAACAAAGTTAATAAACCATTGAAATTGCAAATAATTTTCCCAATTAGATCTAAAACATTTTGCAGGAAACGAAAAAAGATATAAAAAAACGTTATTTTATGAGCGCATAATCGCCTTATATTGTGCTGATGGGAAATTGAGGGGAACGTCGGTCGGTTATTGCAATTTCCCTCGTGGTCCATTAACCCAGTCTCATAAGGATGACCAATACGGAGGAGTGTAGCACACTTGGGGATTACGGATATATCCTGAATCTACATTTTCGATCTTAAAAGGCTCTCTTGGTGGCGTCCTAATGAATTTCCTTGGTCTATAGTTGCGGTTTGCCAGCAAAATGAGATGAGATACGGAATTTTCCCAGCAATTTGAAATGAAACACTAAATCCCATTTGTACGTTCTATAATTCCATCTGGTCAGACCCGGAATGGATCCCCCAAAATCGATCCCAATGGCCACACTTTACCGTTGATGGCAGTAAAATCTTTTTTTCTGACGACAGTGTCGAGTTCTTATGTAATTTCGTCAATGTCTTGAGTGTGATTCAAGTTGTGGCCATTTCGACAGCAATTCCGGGGCCATCATCGACACGGTCATCGCACAAGGCGACAAAATATCACTTTGACTTTTTGATATTCCGCTTGTTAACCTTTTGGACATCAAAACTATGCCCAATTATCAAACATTAAGATGCTTATTTTAGATACAAAGTGTCTGCTTCTGGTCTTTATTTTCTTTGTAGTACTTGAGATCTTTAAAAGCTTTTCAAATTTCCTACAGAAAACGAGGAACTTCTAGAGATTCATTGGAGACTTTCTTACAACATAATGAAAACCAGACAAATTTTTCGATAAATCGAAGCCAATTTAAGCGTAGGCAGGGGCCAATCGTATAGGAAATTCTTTATTGGATCATAAAGAAAATCGAGCAATTTTAAAAGGTAATGCTTTCTTCTTGTGTCTATTATTGGATGCATCCGAGCCCCATTAAATTCAAAGTCCAGAATCTTTTCTTAGCCCTAGCATATGTAAATTTTGTAGATTTTCAATTATTTTATTACGTCGTTTGGATCGTTTGAAATACCATAAAATGTTTAATATGATTAAATCTCTTTAGAGTGTAAAATTTTACGAGAAAATTTTTAACTTAATAACTCGGTGCTTAAATTTTTAGGTTCGGAGCTGTGGAAATACTGCTTGTGAGAAGACATTGGAAAAAATTAAATCAGGGAATCGTAACGTTATACATTTCGTTATTTAACGAAATTCAATATAAATCTCGTTACGTTATTTTGTTTTGTAACCATAAAAAATTTCATTGCGTTACGTTAAGACGTTATTATTTCGTTACACATTCAGGGTATTCACAATCCTCTTTTAATTTTCGGTATTCGGTGTTTTCGGTAATATTAAAAGACTGAAAATATTCTGCTGTGAACATCCCACAGCACAGATTTGAGAACAGCGCTTTTATTTGATACGTGACCAAATCATGAACTGCGAATTTGATTCTAAAATATGTCACATAATTTTAAATCCATGTTTGATGTATTCTTTTGAATTTCTATTGTGGCAACGGCTATCAAAATTAAAAAAATTTGCAGTCCGATGAGATTAACAAAAAACCAGCGAGAAAATTTGACAACTAAAAACATTACTAGCGCCACTCGCGGTTGATTCTTGATACCGAATAACCGGGCCGGAAAACACGACTCATGTCTACAATTACCGAATCCGGTAATTCATTTTTACATGAACCAAATTACCGTCTCTGTCAAAATCTGTTAAATTTGACTGAATTACCGAGCGGTTTAAAAGAGGACTGTGAATACCCTGATTGTTTTCATGACGGAGACCGACTCGAGAACGGAGCAGTTTGAAAATTTCGGATCAGTGCCAAATCCGTTGCAGGCAAAATTATGAGGATGTCCGTGCATGTGTATGTCGGTCTGTCCGTTTTACGTATCTTGAGAACGCGTTGGCCTAGCGACTTGAAATTTTTTGTTAATTTTTATAAAAATCATAGTTTTTTCCATCAAATTTTGGAAAAGTAAAGGTAACTATAATGGGTACCTCCCATATTTTATAGGAACGTTTCCTATGCGGACTTTTTTCCGTACACTCAAATAATTCCAATCAAATAGAGATTAATCCACTGACAACAAATCAATTTCATTTTGTGAAATTCTTCTCATATTTTCGCACAAAACACTGCGGAAAATCAAATGAAATGAGAAATTAAATTTTCATGGCGAAAAAAATCTAACCTCAATGAATATTACATCATCGTTTGTTTATCACTCACTCAGCCATTTGGCAGAGTCACTGACTTCCGAGTAAAGTGGAATTATTTGTTATTATTGTTATTGTGAGTAGGGAAAAAGTGGGTACTGCATAAAAATGGGAAATGGGGGTCAGGTGTGGTAAACTTTTATTTAAAAAAAAACTTTCGGCGGAACTCAATTCTTTTATTTGTTTACGGGCGTAAAATTCACTTACCGTACGTTGAATTTCGGATTGGTTCCTGTGGGAGCCACGCTAAAAGTCCGGCCCTTTGAAGTCAATTCGTTTTGTTTACATTTTGGATCAATTAAGGGGAATTTTTCCTCATTTCAACACGAAAAACTTTTACAACCCAACCAAGAGTCGCCAGACATTTTTTGTTCATTCATCAGATTTGACCCCCTCAGGCAGAAGGGGGATAATTGTTTTGCCCCTTCCCGTAAACTGTTCGGTTTAATCAAAGCACATTTGGGGGCCAGTAGAGAATTTGCGTTTGTTTGCTTTCCGTTGATGAAAACACAATGAGTGAAAATGGAAATCCCGCGTCTAAAATGCCCTATGACCAAAAAATTGGGCTAAATGTGAATTTACTTTGTTCAGAATTCGCAGGAATTTGGAAAGTTCCGGTGCTTCACTGAAATTTCGATCCCCTTTTAATCATCATCATCCCCGTCTCCATAGAGGGTATCATAGTTTCACGCGAAAAAGGGAAACCGTTTTTGCATCCGCCATTGATCCACTTTTAGGACGGTTAAAATGCCACCCACCGACTTTCAAAATCATTTCAAACTTGGTATATTGGAGAAATTGAAAATCGAACAAAACTCAGAATGCCCACAGGATAATCGTCGAAACACCCACGAAGGTGTAAATCGGGGAAAATTATTCCAAAGGGCATTTAATTTGAAAATCCTTCTTGCAGACCGGATCTACCCACCCACCCAATCCCTCGTCGGATTCGATTTTCACTCACTCACACACACACAGACGTATATCGCAAAATCGAATAGAATTTCGTAGGCGGTACAGGTTCTGTGAATGATTCCAAGGTTTTCCGTCCTGTCGGCTTCGAGCAGCACATCATGCTGGGAACTGTTGGGAAATTCATATTGAAATCCCAAGGTCAAAACCGTTGATGGGAAATGGGTCAACAGTTCATGGTGCAGACAGTCGAATGCAAAGCGCAACCCAAATGCATTTCAACCGACGGGAAAATTCCGACGGATGGGTTTGGACAATGAAAGTTATTGAAGCATGCAATCCTGATCTGGGAGAGAATAGAAACATTCAAGGAAATAGATTTTGAAATTATTTCGATTTTAATTCATATCCGACAAGAAGTGAAAAGTTTATGTAATATCTCTTAGAGAAGCTGCTTTTTCGCTTGGATAGTTTCATGATAAGAAACTTGTTTTTATGCGGAGAAAAAACATTAGTGACGATTCGCAGGATGAATTCTTATATTAACTATCTTTTCAGTAAATTTTCTTTTCTTAGGAGGGCCCTACACGTAACTGCATACTGTTAGATTTAGTATACCGTTTGTAACGCATCGAACCAATCGTCAAACACAAAAATGAACTACACACAGAAAAAAATGATGTTGTATTATTTACAAAATGGGTTTTGTTAAGCCTAACAAAAAAAAAATCGTAAATATTACTGAAGTTTTGTATATACTACGAAAAAATTAACGAATATTTTTTCGTATAGTTACTAAAATTTGTTAATATTACGAAGTACATTTTGTCAAATCTGATTTGCATCATGGCGTCATTACCATGTTTGGATGCCTGCAGCAGGTAATTAGACTACTAGTAGAACTGCGCCACACTTGTGCATGACGAAAAAATGGCGACGATTTTGTTAGTCGATTCGCCAGTTCTAAAAACTCGATTTTAAAGCGATTCCAATAATTTTTCATAAAACTGATGCAAAAAATCAGTTTTTGGAAAGCATTTCTTAGTTTAGACATTAGTTGGAATGCTTTTTTGAAATATTTTTTATGCCCATTTTTTTCAGACTTCGATAATTTTTTCCCATTTTCGAAAAATACTAAACGCGAATAGTATTTTTTCGAGGTAACACAACAACATTCGTCGAGAGAATTCATTCGTTTGAAGTTTTTGTAAGAAAAATAATTCAAAATAAATTATTTTCATTTCGCATCATATTGGCCGTCATAAAACATTTCCTCCATACGAATATTCAATATAGAAACTATCAGAAACAAACAAGCATCTCTTAATTTTTGAAGTCATCACACTAAAACAATTTCCGCTCATTAGTTGCATATATTAAATTGTATGAACGCACACTAAGCAAGAAACAGAAAGAGATTCCATATCAACAAGAGAGATTTGTTTTTGTAATATTTACAAAATATTTGTAATATTTACTAAATATTTGTAATATTAACAGAATTTTTATTAAAACGAAATACAAAAATACAAAAACTTAACAAAATTGACATCGTACCATTAACAAAATATTTGTCGGCCCATGGGGGACAAATGGTTTCGTTATATTAACAAACGTTTTCGTAATATTTACATACATTTTATTTTCTGTGCACCAGGGTGTTTGGGATAACAAACGATTTTGATTTCCGCATGTCCGTCCATGAACACCACAACTTTCGAACGGATTGACCTAGAAACTTGAAATTTTGTATAGTTACATTTCTCGTAAATGGCCAGGTTAAATTATTGAACGCGCGAAATTGGACCTTTCTCCTTCCTCCCATACAAACGAAACAGTTTTTTGCAATTTTGTCGAAAACGGTGAGTCATATTGGAAAATTTACAAAGGTAATGTGTTTAGAATAGGATTCTACATGACGCATACATACATCAAAATCCATCAAAGCTGCTTTCCTCTCTTCCATATAAATGGAATACTTTTTTCCTGTTTTTTACTTTTTTCCTTTTTCCTGTTATGCAACGTATCGAAAAATTTATAAAGGTAAAATCTGTTTAGAATATGATCTTACATTACCGTTGCATGCATCAAAATTCAATTAGACCACTCCTTTTCCCCCTGTGCTATAAAAGTAGATTTTTTAAAATAAACATTTTGTCTGCCATCCTATAGAGTATTTGGCAATTGTAGATTTTCTTGTGTTTTTATTAAAATGTTAGCAGACCCTTCGTTGCCAGGTTAAAGTTTTTTGTATGAATTTCAGAACACCAAAAACCATAAATAACTTAAAAACTTTTGGAAAAAACGTTATCCTTGCAGGACCTTCCGTTTCGAATTTTGAAATTCCAACATCAGATTCGTGATAAGCAACCCTGAAAACCTCCCAAAGCCAGTTTTTGCGAGAAAGATTGGAAAAAGGACATTTGCGTTAACCTTTCAGGACCTCCCGATTAGAATTTTAAAAACCTAACACAAAAATTGGAAAAAAGATATTTGCGTTATCCTTACAGAACTTTCTGTTTCAAATTTTGAAAATCTATAGCTAAAACCTTGCTCCTGACAACGCGGATCATTTTGGGACAAACCGCGTAAAAATCGATCCAGTAGTTTTTGAGTTTTGTAATCTCAAACAGACCAACAAACAAACAAACATCCATTTTTATATATATATATTTATATATCAATAATATCACTTATTTGTGTACATAAGTCACTTTTTTACTATAAAATCCACTATTTCGCTTTCAAAGTTTTGTAACCCTAATGAAGTTTGATTATGTAAAAAAGGAATCCTCTCGCCGTTAAGCTGGCCATACATTATGAGACTTTTTCTAAAACCATGTTGTACAGCTTGTCTTGGCGAAGGCAAAATCAACAGGGTTTTGATTTTTCTCGAACCTAAAATTTGGTACTACAACCTAAAATTTGGCTCATACACGATCCAACATTGCCTACAACCCAACCAAGTTGTACACAAGTCTCATAATGTATGGCCGACTTTAGGTGGATTAAGGCTCGTTTGAGCGTATTATTTTTAAAAAATTAAGTTGAGGTTAGCCTACTGAAACCGTAGAAATTCTTCGACTTAAATTTTTTAAGTTGTACATAAGTTGCTAAGTTTTGTTGGTGCAAACAGCACTAAGTTGTATTTTTAATGGCAAAATGATTGTAAAGGCCAAATTTTTGTATCCTGGGAGGTCATTATAACCAATTTATATGGTATAACTGATATTATTACCTGTTCACATAGACGTAATTGATTTTACACGTTCTCTCCTCAAGTTCATTAACATCTCTTTCGTGGCAGTAAATCATAAAAAAATCCATCTCTACAAAAACGTGATAAGAAGAACTAACGGCCAATTTCTTCACAGAGTATTTCTTACCATATCGGAGATTGTCTCTCCAAAACTTTCCATCCGCAAAAGACAAATAGTTAGAATTCTGCAGGAGATTGACGTGAACAAATCTACAGGACCGGATGGCATTCCCCCCCATGTTTTGAAAAAATGTGCCGTCACCTTAGCTGGACCTCTTCGCTCCCTATTTTACCTCAGCTTCTCCAAGGGGATCTATCCCTCTTCTTGGAAAGCAGCTAATGTCCAGCCCATTCCCAAAAAAGGTGACAAATGCGACCCCTCAAATTATAGGCCTATAGCTCTGACTTCTGTACTTGCCAAGGTTATGGAAACTTTAATAAATACCAAAATCACAAATTTTTTAGAGCGCAATAACATAATCAACGATCGCCAATATGGCTTTCGTGCGCGCCGCTCCACAGGCGATCTTTTGGTCTGCTTGACCGAGCGCTGGAGTAAAAGTCTCCATAATTTTGGCGAATCAAAAACTATAGCGCTGGACATCTCCAAAGCTTTCGACCGTGTTTGGCATAAAGCTTTGATGGCAAAGATACGAGCTATCGGTCTAAACCCTGCAATTTCCAAATGGATTGAGAGCTACCTTTCTGATCGTTCAATACAGGTTGTATTGGATGGTTATAAATCTGATCTCTTCAAAATTAACTCTGGTGTCCCTCAAGGCTCAGTTCTAGCTCCTACGCTTTTCTTAATATTTATCAATGATCTACTATCTCTCACTCTCAATCCACTTTATTGTTTCGCTGATGACAGCTCCCTTGACGCATCCTACCATTTCAGTTCACCTGCAGAATCGAACGCCATTGCAGTTCGATCGAAACGCAGTGAGCAAATTAGATCTTTGAATTCTGATTTAAACACAATTCTGGCTTGGGGCAGAATCAACCGTGTGGAATTCAACGCATCTAAAACCCAATCAATGCTGTTATCGATGAAATGCGAAAAATCCCCCGAAACGGTCGAATTTATGAGTGAGTCCATTAGTGACTCAAAAAACATCAGAATGTTGGGCATCGAAATAAATGAGAAGCTCCAATGGAGTGATCATATTTTTAAAATAGCAAAGGAAGCATCGCAGTGCCTAGGCTTCCTGGGACGATGCAAAAAATATTTCGCACCAGTCGACGTCCTTAACATTTACAAGAGCTACATTCGACCGAGACTCGAGTACAATTCGCACATTTGGGCTGGAGCCCCAAAAACTGTCCTCCAACTGCTGGACCGAATCCAAAAACGTGCGATCCGACTAATTGGAGACAAGTCTTTGACAGATTCATTACCGTCTCTCGAGCATCGTCGCTCTGTTGGAGTACTCAGCATATTCTACAAATATTTCAATGGGAAATGTTCCACCGAAATTTCCCAACTTATTCCTCCACGGTATATTTTCCCTAGACCCTCTCGTGCAGCTACACGTGCGCACGACTTCTTCCTTGAGCCTCCCCGCTTTCGTACAGTAAAGTTTAGGGGTTCCTTCATTCCGCGAACAACAAGACTTTGGAACAATTTACCATCCGATGTGTTCCCCCCGGACTATAACCCGCAGAAGTTCAAGGAGAACATAAATCGGCATCTCCTTTTGTCCTTCCAACCATCCCGAGCTGTGCTTCGGCATTAACGGGTCTTCCCCTAAGCTCTGGCTGGATCTATAAAAAAAAAAAAAAAAAAAAGAGTACTAAAGTGGGGTCTAGCTAGTCCAGGTACTATCTCTGGTACTCGGTACCAATGAAAAGTTAGTACTTGTGCATTTCTTCACATCGCTAGTACCGGAGCTAAATTCACCAGCCGGTACTAGCGGCAAATACGTCTAAAACTAAGGTAATACGTCTAAAACCGATTTTGACACTATTTTGACATTTTAATTTGAAATATTATTGTTCGCTGTGTTCCGTGAATTCGTGTACGTGTTTTTTTTCAATTAATGTTTGTTTGTGTTTTTTGTTATTCCACTTTATAAACGGGCTTTTAATTCAGTGCAAATAAATAGTGAAAACATGAGGAGCAGAAAACGAAAAGGATACGGTTGGTGGTGATTCATTTTAATTCTCATGTTTCCGGTGTGTTTGATTTTTTTTATATTTGAAATTATTATCTACGGCTATTTTTCACCAAATATTACTATTCAGCGTCCGGTACAAAAAAGTGATGCAGTTAATGCGAAATCATTACTATATTATAGGTGAAGAAATAAAATTGGCATAAATTCGAGTACTAACATCGCTAGACCCTCGATTTTGAGGGTCCGGGAAATAGTGAGTACCAGCTAATACTCCGTATCAAAGTCAGTACTAAGGCGCGCTAGTACTTGGTGAAGAAATGACTTGATACCAATTTGAGTACCAAATTTTGGTCTAATACCGGTAATAGCGTTAGTACTCGGTGAAGAAATCGGCCGTAAATTAACTTAATAGCTGCAAACATTTTGAATCGTATTCCAGTTACCCGTCAAAAGATATAAAAATTTCTTCTCGTGAAAAACTAATCCGAGGAGGTGTTAAATAATCACGAAAAAAAAACTCAGAGTTAATAAATCCCTCACGACAGAGATTAGAAGTTCTTTGAGGTTTTCTCAAACTCACCACAAAAAAAAAGAACATCAAAATTTAGTTCAAAATTTTGTTGCTTTCAAAATTTTACCACCAGCCAAGAAACTTGTTTTGATTAAATCAATAAAACGTCGGTTTATTCTTCCAACTAAATGTTGTTAGTTGTCTAAAACTTGAAACTTCTTTGAGCGATTCAAAAGTTTAAACTTCTCTTCGTCAATCCGAAGTTGATGTGTGTTTAGTAATGCGATTCCTTCAGCTAAAATTTCAAGTGGTTTTTCTTTTTAAAAAGTTTTACCAACTAATTAACAAAATTAATACAACCGCGCCATTTGAAATGCTGTGCAAAATGACAACAAAATTAACAAAGATGTCAACAAGCGAGAATGGTTTCTGCCATTGGTAAACTTTTAGTAATTAATTATTATTTCAAATATTTGATTTTCTAAAATACCGCAAAAGTTTTGAATTTTGAATGGTTTTGTGTTCATATTTTGGTTCAGTGACAAATTGGATTAAACTCTTTTGTTGAGGAATGTTTTAGAGATATTAGATTTTTTGGACGGAGTTTGAAAAGCGATTTTATCACTAGCTTGCATATTCGCCGTTGCCGAGTTAAAGTTTTTTTTGCATACGTTTTTTTGGAGCAAAAAACCCGGAAAAAGCTTTTGAAAAAAGATAAAAATTTGAAAAAAGCGCTTTCTCCTCTCAAGACTTTCGTTCCGAATTTTAAAACTCTATATGATATATCATACAGGAGTATATTGGATTTAGGATACCGTTTGTAACGCATCGGACACAAAAATGAACTACACCAGGGTGTTAGGGATGACAAAAGATTTTCATTTCCGCACACGTCCGTCTGTTTGTCTGTCTGTCCATTTATCCATCCGTCTGTCTGTCCATGAACAACATAACTTTCGAAAGGATTGAGCTAGAGACTTGAAATTCTGTACAGTTACGTTTCTCGTAAATGACTAGGCTAAGTTCTTCAACGTACCAATCCTTTCCCCATACAAACGAAACAGTTTTTTCCAATTTTCTCGAAAATGGAGGGTCGTATTAAAAAAATTATGGAGATAAAATCTGTTTAGAATAGAATTTTACATAACCGTTCCATACATCAAAATCGAATCGGACCACTGCTTTCCCACTTCCTTTTCTTAAACCAGCACTGGGATTCTTGGCAAATTCGATAAATAACGAACTGGAAAATTCGCTAAGAGTAATAGTGTATCGTGTATGATAATATTTCCATCTGGTGGCGAGCATTTTAAAAAGTAGCCAATGTTGACCGCAGGCGGCGCTTTTGGTGTTTTTAAATTGAATATTTTAACAAGTAAACAAATAGTTACGACAGTTAAAGTACATTATAATAGGGATCTCCACATTTAGTATTAAAGAAGCTGTTGTCGTCGTAAAATAGTACTAATTATTGTTAAAGTTTTGTTCCAAATCGTGAATGCACTTTTTTTTGCGGTTGTAGCAAAATCGGAAAGATATTCAATTTCCACTCATATTTCGTTTTTCTGTCAGATTCAAATTTTGCAATCCAATTTTGACCCGCTCCCACTCATCCAATTGACTTGAAATTTTGCATATAAAGGGTCTTTCAACAAGAACATAACAATTTTGTATTTAAATAAAACACAGAATAATTGAGATATCGGGCTGAAATTTATTCCAGGTGTAGTGGACATGTTACATTTAAGTATGAAATTTGATGTTCATATGGACACCGCGAGCACGTTTGCTGATTGATTCTGATTCCAATTTTCCACCACTCTTCCACACATATCGGCCGGAACGTTGGCAATTTCGCGTTCGATATTGCTCCTGAGCTCCTCTAACGTTGTTGGCTTGTTGGCATAAACCAACGACTTAACAAAACCCCATAAAAAGAAATCCAACGGAGTTAAATCCCATGAGCGAGGTGGCCATTCGACCGGACCATTTCTCGAGATTACACGATTGCGACCACCGACTCGGAATTTCGATAGTAAGTTTTAATAATTTCCAAACGTTGCTCGTTCGTGAACTTCACCATTATAAAAATGTAAACCTTGACTGACGTTTTAGCATTGCCAGATTATAAAAAAAGTTTTAGGGTCCGTTTTTATTAAAATACAAAGTTGTTATGTCCTTGTTGAAAGACCCTTTATACATAAGTCCGAAGACTACAATATTTTCTCTGAAAAAAATTGATTTTAGCAACCGCAATGCGAAATTTTATTCACAAAATCGTTACGATACACAGTTTTCGAGAAAATCGTAAAAAACTATATCTTTTGTATTGGAGACGGGGAAAGTAATGATCCAATTTTGCCCGTTTAAGAATTTAACCTCACTTTTTATGAAAAAAGTTGAGTATGAAATGTGATTTTTAATGCCTATAATTTATTAATGTGAAAATTCACAATATAAAAATATTAGCCATGAAAACCTCTGAATATAAAATGTAAAACACTTGAATTGAAATGGACTAGAAAGGACTTAACTTTCATTTCTATAACGCATTTATCCGATTTCCACTTGGGCGTGTATCTAAAAAGTGGAAATCTTTTTTCATAATAATTGAATGAAATCACTTAAGCTCCGTCATCTAATGAGCCACAAAACCTTATTCGCCCACTTTTATTCTTCTTTTCCTCCCATTTATTCTTTAGTATTTTTCTATAGCTATCCATTTGGATATCTATCCAGCACCTGTCCTGATAGAAATCTTAACCAATGGCTGGACATTCATTCTTATCAACTGCGACCTAAAAAAAATTCCAAAAAATTACACAAGAAAAATTATTGAAAGACGACAGCGATTAGATATCCTTTGAAAATATGAGAAAAATGTGAAAAAAAAGAAGTTGCTTGTCATTGATAAACGAATCAATTTATCACACAGCGATCAAATTCCAAATAAATCACCACACATTGACAAAAATCGTCTGACCTCCCCGTTTATCGTGCTTTCACCCTTCCAATGGAATCTTGTAATGTCTTTTATGTCCATCCATTTGGAATCCACTCTGTTTACCTTGAGGCCTTCTTAATGTCGCCCACCCCTACTAGCAATGCCACACCTTCGTTAGTGATTTAGAAAATTCTTCCATCTAAATCCTATTTTCGTAGCAATTCTATGGAATGTGTGGGTCTTTCAGTACACATAGACTCCCCCAAGAGAACCCAACTGAATGAATGTCTCTTTCTTCCTTGCAAGGGATTTGATTGAGAAGGGGTGCGGAATTCAAGGAAAGTCGATAAAAATCAAAGCTAAGCACTATGTTTGGTGAAAAATTCCAAGAAATGTTTTTCGTACATGATGAAAAGTTCTTTAATTGGCAGCTTTTCGCGTAAATTCTGAAAATCTTACGAAAAATTCTGAAAATCTCACAAAAAATAAGTATTATTATGCTGTACTACACCTAATAGATTGAACAGAAAACGTTTTTTTTTTTACAATTTATCCAGTCAAACGAAAACACTTGAGAGTAAGAATCTCTTTCCAATAGCTGAGCAACCGAAAACGACTTCACCTTTTCATTTCAGTAAACACTTTTCTTTTTAAGAATATATAAGGTGATTTTAAGTTGAATAAACAAACTACTGGAATTTGAGATTCTTGTGCCAGTTACTGTCTTAGGGTGGTCATAAAACCAGCTTCTCGCTTTATCGCTTTTCAACCGCCGGTTTACGCTGGATAAAAATTAACCCGAGTATGAATTGTCGTGTCCATAGTGAACCGGCTTCTCGGTTTCATAAGAATCAGCCGGCGTTTACCAGCTTTTACCGGAATCAGTCTTTAATTCTTGTTAACGCGGGTAACCAGCTATAATGGTTCAACCACAATGAAGGCGGCAAACGGTAGCGGCGACGGCGGACGGCATGGCGTCGCCACACATACCGCCGAGCCAGCTACAATGATAGCGGCACCGTCGGCATATGCTTCTGTCAAAATTGAAACGTCAAAACTTATTTAATTCGTCCGCTACTTTGCTCCATTTATTTTCCTTTATGTCTGTCCTTTTGTATTGAGGATGGGCCAAATCGTAGAGCATTGGATTTCCTTTTACGACCTCTTTTAATTTTTCCTCCGTTGTCGGCATCTTGCGAAATCAAAACGTCAAAAATCTGCATAGAATGTGGCGCGGAATGTGGTGGTTGTCACAAAACAACGAAGAAAAATCGTCATAGAATGTTGCGCCGAATGTGGTGGTTTTCATAAAACATTTTGGGCGGCGGCGGCAAGTTTGACTTTGTTTCAAACTCGGCGGCGAAAAGTGCGCTGCCGTTGCCGCTGTATTGTAGCAGCTCTCGTTGCGCTACATTAGTGCAAAATAAATGCCGCCCGCCGCTGCCGCTGCCGCTTGCCGCCTTCACTGTGGTTAAACCATTAACCTGTTTTGCCAGTTGTTGACGTGAAAGTACCATCGTATCTGCAGTACAGGTGCGAGATTCACTATGACCATCACCTGCTAGAATCACGCTGGTTATAAGTACCGGCGTAAATCTCGCCGGAAAGCTGGTGTGCGAGAAAGCGAGAAGCCGGTTCACTATGGACATACTCTCTCGAAAAAACGGAATCGATCACGCATCGAAACAAAGTTTAAAGGCCAATTCAGACTAACGATTGCGGTTACGATTGAGTTTCCTCGACTAATGAGATCAAAGCTTTAATGTTGCAATCGTTGAGATCAAAGCTTTCATGTCCCAATCGTTGAAAGCTTTGATCTCATTTGTCGAAAAGCTTCAATAGTAGGCGAGGGGGCTGGTTTAGCTCAAAAAATACAATAACTAGGGAGGGAGGTAAAAGGGAAGGAAAAAAGTCAGCTTCAGACTCGATTATTTTCATAAAAAATGTATTATACAGTTGTATAATACATTTTTGTAATACATTTTTGTCGGGCACACATACATGTCGGGCACACTCGACAAAGAATTAGAAATTCTTGATAACGGCACAAAATCTCGAAATCGGCTGAAGGGAAAACGGGTTCAGGGTTGTCTATTGTTTACAGAATTCTGGACAAAAATTCGGTGTACTGAATTCTGGACAAAAATTCGGTGTACAGAATTCTGGAAATAAATTCGGTGTACAGAAATCTGGAAATAAATTCAGTGTACAGAATTATGGATGTAAAATGGACTGAAATTTGTTGAGTAATCATGTGGGTCTAAAGGAAGAAGCGCAATTAATCATTGAACATCCCAAATTTTATGTTGAAAGTAATTTTTCAGATGCACAGAATTTCATTAAAATAATTTCTGAGCTCTGAACGGACAGGCCAAAAAGTTGACCACTTCTCTGCACTTTTCCATGATGACAGTTCCACCTTTTAAGAAGGTAAAAACAATGCCTATAAAAAAACTCTGAAAATATGAACTCCACTTGCGTCTCGACGCCGGCTATTGTCCCATTTAAGTACAAGATGTGATCATCAACAGTCAAGCATCATAGTTTATTGATGCGACGACATGTCGTTGTTGTTTTCGCATCATGATGACTGCGAAAAATCCCTTTTTGCAGTTGCCGTCATGCTGAGAAAAGCTTTGGAAATTTTCCATTTTCCTTTTACGTATATCACATCACGTGCGGAGGTTTCGATATACACTTCCCTGTCATCTTAAGAATTGCGCACCTCCTTTGCAATTTGCTGAGGGCTCATCGTCTTGTTCTTGTCTCCGGTAAAATGGTAAAAGAAAATCATGTACGCCGTGCCAAGGCTTCAAAGTGTCTCGAAGGAGTTTTACTCCTTTGTAATTTCAGTTCTCGTAAAAGTCATGCACGTAGGAATGCTTGGCGACACTTGTGCGTTTTCTATTTTCGACGAAATTTCTTCGTTATATTGTAGCCGGTGCCAGTGTCGCCGGTACCTCGGAAAAGATGAGCACTGTCTTATTTCTGGCGGGGAAAGTGACCACCCACTCCCCGATTTTGATAAAACTCGGATATGTTGTATCGGAGCGATAAACCGGAGATACGATTTTTTTCGTGTCTAACCCTTTGATGCACTCATTTTTCATAAAGCACGAATCACGTGAAAATTTATATACTGGGGGTTTCTGGGGTCGCTGCATGGTGGACAATTTGGGTCGAATTTTGAAACTTCACTTAATTATTTTGGGTTCAAAACGATATTTTTAACTATTTAGTTGAAAAAATTTCAACCAACAGGTTTTAAAAAACAAATTTTCGATGGTTTTAAACTTTTAGGTTCAGTTTTTCAACTTTTTAGCGTTTAACTGTGCATTTTAAACCTAAAAAGTTGAAAAATAAACCTAAAAAGTTGAAAAATTAAACCGAAAAGACGAAAAATTTTGACTTTGGGTATAATTTTTCAACCATTACAGGTTTAACACGTCGACTGCCATGTACGACGTGCGTAATCTCACATTAAAATGGGCTCCTCAAGTCGTGTGAGACACATGTGGTCTCACAGCACTTTACTTTAGTATAAGCTGCGTGGTAAAGCTTTGGATGTACAGAACTGTATAAACCTTATGGGAAAAATAATATACGGCTTGGGTAACCTTTTTTGATATTTGGACTATGAATTTTGTGAATCCAATGTGGAATAACAAGCGATATATTGCGATATATATCGGAAATTTAAAAAAATAATACAAGACAATTCATAAAAAGAGTCTACTGGCCTGTGGGACCCGATTTTTTCGCTTCCATGGTGGCAGTCCACGTGTTAACACGTTGGCTGCCAAAACCTTTTCAGGATTTTGATCGTGCAGTGCCAACGTCTTTTCACGATTTTGGTCACCTGAGGCCAACTTTTTTTTGTTATTTTTTGTTTCTTTGTGCCTAAAAATCATTTTTGACTACTCGCGACTTTATTATTGGTCCTAATTTTGCAGTTATAACGGTTTTTTTGTGTGGCCTGGGAGAACATAAAACATCCTGTGCGGCCTCAAGGTAACATGGCAGCCAACGTGTTAAAGTTGACTGCACCGAGTTGTTGATAAAGCAAATTAAACAGCCCAACATTGTGAATAGGAGTAGCTTAGTGGTTAAGCGTGCAGCCTATGGAGCCGGAGTGCGTGAGTTTGAATCTCGCCGGGTAGCACCACGATGCTCCGGCCATTAAAAACCTGCTTTTAAAAATGTATGACGGAAGAAAATGCTTTAACAAACCCCCTTACAAAAAAAAACCTTGCAAATGTTGCAATTTTCCCTCCAACAGGATCAGCCTTTTTTGATTTAAAAATTCAACTTTTTTGGTTATAAATTCAACCACAAAGATGAAAATTTAAATTATTTCATCATCACATTTTCGAAATTCAAGATGGCGGATCCAAAATGTCGGAGGCAAAGATGAAAAATTGCGAGAATTTTGCTGACAATGGGATTTTTGGTATTGTGGGATTTTTGGGTTCGCTGATTACGAATCTGAGGTCCAAATTCCTTGGCGTTTGCCCGCCAAGTTGGACGATAATTTTTTTTACTGAAGCCCAAAAATTTTCCGGACCAGAAAACCTAACACGGCGTTTACACGTAAGACTAAAAATCAGTTTTTCAGTTTGACAGGACTTGCAATTTGCTAAGCTGTTTTATTGAATCGCATGCGATTTCGGTCGGAATATGTAATGCCCTAAACACATGTGCAGAATTCGGCATGCAGCGGAATTTAAATACACACGTTTATATGAGGTGGAACACATGTAAATTCTGCTGCATGCTATCTCAAATTCAACTTTCTCTGCGCAGAATTAGTGATGTCAACCGAGGGTTCTTTTTTGGTGTTTGGCAAAATCGACTGTTAGCAAAGAGACTATGGACTAAATTCGTACACAGTGGAAAAGGAAAGAAAAGGAAAAAGAAAGTCCAGTAGAAAATATTCAATACTTTATATTGACGTTATCTGCGTCTTTCAGGAAGATGAGGTGATCCATCAATTTCCAAAGGTGATCCATTCATTTCCAATATAAAAATTGGCCAATTCTTCCTCCATTGTTGACAGCAGCCGATGCGATTAAATGTCAAAAAAATCTGCTCATGTGTCTTAGCTGCAGATATGCATGCAGCTCTGCATTAGGGCATAAGAATGCGCTGAAAAGTTGGCAAGAAAGAAAAAAATGAATGTTTGGGTAAATTATTTCTTCTGAAAAAGGGAAAATTTTGACATCGAAGCAAATTTTCTCTGGGAAGAAAAAAGAGGCCATGTTTTTCACCGCTAGATTTTTGCAGTTTTCGAAAAATAGCTTGATTGTGGTGGAAATAGTATTCAATATCCACACACCTATGGAAACAAAAAACAGAAGCTGAGACACGCACCGAGGGAAATTTTTGTATGAGAGTTAAGCCGGATCTCTGATCGGATCATTAAAAAAACAGCTATTAAGACCCCAATTATTCTTGGATTTTTCTTTTTCCTCAATTAATCAAATTTTACAACTCTATTCTTGATGTGCGTATATATCGATTGTCTTTTATTGAAACTTAAACGAAAACTTGTTGCATATTTGTAACTTCATAGGGGGCTCATCCCAAAAATGCGACCCTTTGTTTAGTTTTCCTCCCTTCACGCCCTTAAAATCAACATAATCTTGATATCGACATCAATATACAGCTGAAAACGACGCGTTTGTGGAAAGTTTTCGCCCAGGGAAATTGAACAGAACTGATGCTGAAAATATCTTGTGATTTTCAGCTCCTGTTGAACATCAAACTACGCGCATGACGGAATTTTGCACGTAGCTGTGGCGTAGATCCCTCATCACCTTACAATCATCATCAACATTTCCTCCACACTACTTGTCCCGTGGGATATTTGCCAAGCAGTGACGATGACAAGAAAATCTCCCTTCCCGACCAACACACGACCGAGTGTTCTACGTTTTAAGCTTCTTTAACAGGATTCACTCCTTTGAATGTTAATGAAATATTAAGGGGCCAAGGGACGCTTAATTATTATTCGAGGGTCTAAATAACAACAGCCCCCATTCAACAGGAAATCCTATCATATTATGCAAAGGGAAGAAGATTTTTTGTGTCAAACATTGAGCTGGAATGGGACGATGATTTTATCCTGCCTGTAAATCATTTTTCAGTTTCATTTAATCCGTAGAATTTGAATTCTTCAGCAACTGATTAACATGGAAATGGCTTTGGGGATTTTCATTGGAAGGACCGAGGAATGGACCGAATCGACTATACTAATGATAGCCCGTTTCTAACATTCCCTAGTGGTGAAATTTCCTAAAATTAATTTCATTTCTACTTGTTTGACTAGTCGAAGTTATCTAGTTGAGAGCTATGGCATACCAGATGCGCGTTGCCTGATTTCTAAAGCTAACCAAAGAAATTTAAACTTTTTGTCTTCTACAAAAGGTTTATATTTACACAATCACACCAATAACAAATGCAAAAAAGACTATGCAAATATAAGCTTCTTGTAGGAGGAAAAACGTCTAAATTTGTTTGGCGGCCTTTAAAATCGCGAAATGCTGCAACGCACACGTCATTCCACAACACTTAAGGATTCAAATGCGTTGCATAGCAGGAATTTCGTGTAATTACAATTGAAATGGAAAATTTGCATAACTGAAATTCAAGAATCCTTTTGTAAATGAAGTTGATGACGATTTTGCGGTGTCCATGAGGAATCCTGAAGGTTTTACGTAGATTTCAAATCGATTTTGTAATCATTTTAAAATTAATGTTGTTGGAATAGAGTGAAATTCCCCGCTGACGTATTTAACGTTGGTTTAATTATAAAGCGTTGCGCAAGCTGTTTTACGGCCTTGAAATAATTTTCAAGGAATTTTGCTAAATATGCAAAAGAATGTGTAAATCATTTCAAGGATAATCCAATGGGGATAAACGGGTTGAATGCAAAACCACAATTATGTGTAACGAGAAATTTGTTAAAAATGTTTCGGGTATGGCGATGTTGTTAAATAATTCTTTGTTTTTGTTTGCAGATTCGAATATATAATCTCGTTGAGAACTTTTAATGTGATTATTTTGAGATAAAACCTAATACATCCCGGATTTAGGCATGTGGTCCCGAAATCTGAATGTTGGTCTTGAATTTTTCGATTTAATTTTTAATCCGAGAATTTTCACCTGCGACGCAGTTTTTCCGGAATCTGCAGTTTTTCCAGAATCTGCATTTTTTCCGGAATTCTGCAGTTTTTCCGGATTTGCAGTTTTTCCGAATTCTGCAGTTTTTCCGGAATCTGCACTTTTTCCGGAATCTGCAGTTTTTCCGGAATCTGCAGTTTTTCCGGAATCTGCAGTTTTTCCAGATTCTGCAGTTTTTCCGAGATCTGCAGTTTTCCGGATTCTGCAGTCTTTCTATAATCTGCAGTTTTTCCGGAATCTGCATTTTTTTCCGGAATTCTGCAGTTTTTCCGGATTTGCAGTTTTTCCGAATTCTGCAGTTTTTTCGGAATCTGCAGTTTTTTCGGAAAATTTTCACCCGCGGCGCAATTTTTTCTTATGTTTCTACTTCCATAGTGTTTTTTATAAATAATCGCCTGCGATGGATTTTATTAGAAAATTTTTGATTATCTATAAAATCATTTAACCTGCAGCGGTATTGTGATTGCCAAGTGAGAAAATTTTTTGCGTGAGAAAATTGAATAAGTGAGTTTTCTCATTATTTGGTATTGTGATCACAAATACGGGAGAATTTCACCGTGAAATTTCTCACCTCGAAATGTCAAAAAATCCGCCACCCATTCCCATTTCGGACGTGGAAACGAAAAGTGAGTTTATGTGGGCGAAATAAATGAAAGCAAAAGCGGTTACTTTTAATGGTATTTCTTTTATTCGAAACTAATTAAAATTGCATTCCGCACATATATTGCTAGAAGAAAGTACCTGCCAGACAGAGAGAAGCTATTATAAATTTTATGTGTAAAATTTCCTATGTAATCAAAAGTGCAAAAAAAAATGTTGAAATACCGCACAAATGATGTTTCAAATGTTGAAACAACATCTAGAGAATCATTTATATTGTTCATAATACAAAAAACTGTAACACTTTTCTTGAATTTAGTTAAAATTTGCAAAATAGCAACCAAAAACAACTTTGAAATACAAATTTATCATATTCTGTAATAGATTTGTATTAAGTATGTACTAGGTTTCACTTGGAACATCATAATACCGAATTCTTCAAAGGTGAAGTGGAAATGAATAGGCGAGAAATCTCACGTGTGAGTTTTTCCACCTTTTTTACAGATTAAAATCACAATACCGCTGCTGATTGAATCAACGCCCTGCCCAAACCCCTGAAGCTAGAAACTTGAAATTTTCACAGTATGTCCCATACATCAGGTAGGCACTCACTAAGGCGGGTTTTTTCGAAATTTTACCGTTAAGGAGGGTAAAGGGGGTTTGGGTGTTTTAATACCTTGATTTTCGCCATGAATCCTGCTCATTAAGAGGCTGAAAAGTGTTATTTGAAGGTTTTTGGGGTCGCTGATCACGAATCCGGTGTTACAATTTCCAAAGTTGGAAACGGAAGGTCCTGTAAGGATAATGAAAATATCCTTTTTCCCGTTTTTCCCGGGGAAAAATGCATTAGGGGGTTTCCGGGGTCGCTGATCACGAATCCAGTGTTGCAATTTCAAAATTCGAAACCGAGTTACCTGCCTTAAGTTTTCGAGATTTTTTCTTTTGAGTTAGCCATTGCCGTCACACTACCGTAAAAAAGTATGATGTGTTGCATGGACAGTCCCTTAGATCTTTCGTTGGTTCACAGAAAAAGATATTAATCTTAGTGACTGTAAATTTTCCAATGAAATTGTAAATTTCCCAACGAAATTTAAACTAGAAATTACGCTCACTAAATTCTTTAAGCACCGATTTTCATCGTGACTTGTGTTGTGATCAAATCTAGATCACAATTTTTTTTTTAGCGATTCAGGAGGCGGGAGTTGAAGTACAAAGAAACAAAATTTTTGGGTCTGCGTATACCCCAAAACCTCTCTTTTCTGCTAAGAAGCTCTAAAAAGCTTAAAATTTTGGTCCAAATCGGTTTTGCCAGTTTCAAGTTATAGGCAAACTAGAGTTATAGGATATTATAAAAGAAATGTTCATTGATACAAAAAATTTCTTTACTTCCAAATTGAAAATCTCCAAAAAACTGCAATCGCCCTAACACAAAATTTTCAGAACAAATAACTTTAATCAATTTTAAACAATAAAATTCGGCATAGCAATTAATGCTCATTTATAACGATTGAGTTTATCTAAAAATCTTAAAACTTTAATCCTCCAATGGTATTTAAGATTAATGAAAATTTAAAATATTCACGAAATTTCTCCCGCCAAGTCAAACAATATGAAAATTTCAATTTAAGGCGGCAAATAAATAAGAAGCCATTACTCTTGGAATTTCCTTCCACTAATCAATCAATCAGGCGCGCTTGAATCAATCAACCAACTTTTGCTCATTCCATCCTCTGTAGATTCTTCTCATCCTCTTGCCGATGGCTATTGAACGGAAAATATTTTGCCACACTTCATTTTGACCCAGATGGGATGCCTTCGAACGTCCAACAGGGTCTACCTAATTGATTTCGCTCTTAATTTTAAACATCCTACAGGAAAATTTTCTACAATTACTACGAAACAGAAACACGAACCGAATCAGAAGTGGGATAAAAACAAACAAAAAAAAAACCTCCCGCTAAAGAATCTAATTAATTTCGCTTTATTCAACAAGGTTTCAATATGGTCTTCCTTCCTACGGAATATCGTTTTCCCTTGCATCAAAAGCACATTTTCTGAGGGGTGAAAAAAATGTGCCCTCGATATTTGGGGTGAAAATTCGAAACATTTCCAAGTGACATTGAAGACACCAACAGCTATCACGAGATATCGTGGCCACAGACAGAGGCTTCTTTCAGTTGTGGCTCATCATCAATCAGATGTTCAAATAAGTCAACAAGCTGGAATGTCATTAAAAGGGAGAATCATGTCAGAAGTGGGATACGGAAGTTTGGATAAAAAGGAATGACAACCAGGAGCTTGGGGAAAAGCTAATATCACTCTGTAAATATTTTCTAAGCATAAGAATTTTCCATCTCGGAATTTTTCATGAATTCAATTGAACCGGAAAAGAATGAAATTGAACTTAGACCTTGTAACACGTTCGGATCCCACTTATGAAAATCCAAAGTCATCTCTTTTTTGTGTATAATTTTACCGAAAGGAATGTGAAAAGCTAATTTGTTTAAACAAAAAATCAAGCTGAGTAATTGAAAATTTTAAGAAAGTCAGGAATATTTTCACCGTTGAAAAATTCAGCAGTGGGATACAAATCAGATAAACTGAAGTGATGTCTATCGTCAGCCATTCTCATTGGATGTCAAGCCTAACCCTTTTCAAATTGATCGATTTTCCCTCACTTTTCAATGAATTTCATGCGAATGTACACAAAATTGTTGAACATAGAAAGCAACAGGATGTTGTGTAACGAGTATATCTTGGATATATTTATGTGGATAATATTTTGGCCTGATGGCATTTCAACGTATGTCATATTACCCCACCTCAACTTTATACCAAAACCGTCCATATTGAAATCGATGACTTCAAAAATGTTCTGAAACGGATAAAGTCGACGTCGACCGTCATAAGTCCTTCTTGATCCTATTGTCTTGTTTTATCATCCCATTTCGGAAGGTAAACATCCCAGACAATGTTTGATCAGAGCCTTTTCAAACTTAAGCGTATCCCACTTCTGTAAAGAATACGACTGACACCTAAAAACCCTTTCGTTCACCTACTGAACGTGTAAAGAATATTTTTCCACATAATTTTATCCTGCTGATGGGAAATTGTGAAAAAAAAATTACAAACTACGAAGCAACAGAATATACTTTAAGGTTTCGTACTACAAAGTCTTAAAGCAGCTTCAAGCGACCTAGAAAACATCAACATGTGCGTTTTAATAGCATGTAATTTAATGTCAGTTGAACGTCATGTGATGGAATTATGTAATTTTATAATATCCGTAATGTACTCTACATTGAATTTCAAAGTGTGAAACATCACAGGAAATGCAACGTAATGTTGTTTGATAAAGTGGTAATGAAGAATTTTAAGAGTCATAAAGTTTAATGAATTGTTTTAGCTATCGATTCAATATATTTTACGATTTATTGGGTATTAAGTAGAGAGCAACGATTTATTGGGTATTAAGTAGAGAGCAACGATTTATTGGGTATTAAGTAGAGAATAAAATGGTATTTTAGAGAAAATTTTGCTTCAGAAGTGGGATTTTTTAATAGAAAAGTGAACAATTTAAATTTCAAACCAAAACAGTAATATATTCGAATCCCACTTCTGAAGAAGAAAAAAACTACCGTCCAACTATCCCTTAAACGGTTCAGGGAATAACAGGGGAGGGGTTGGAGAGTAAAGGGAACGAAATCTGAAGTTCATTAAAAAATTTATTTGAATCAATTCAGTGGTTGGCCAGTGGTACGCAAGTTTTGTGCGAAGTTCCTCTTCCTTTATACCCCCTCTGATACGTTTATATTTTCTGATACGTTTAAGTAATTTCTAGCAGATTTCCACTAATCGGCAAATCACTCTCTGATCAAAAACACTCTCCATAATTTTGGCGAATCAAAAACAATAGCTTTGGATATCTACAAAGATTTCGACCGTGTTTGGCATAAGGCTTTGCTGACAAAGATAAGAGCTATCGGTCAAAATTCAGCTATCTCCAAATGGACTGAGAGCGACCTTTCTAATCGTTCAATATGGGTTGTACTGGATGGATTCAAGTCTGATTTCTTCAAAATTAACTCTGGTGTCCCTCAAGGCTCAGTTCTAGCTCCTACGCTCTTCTTAATATTTATCAATGATCTACTGTTTCTCACTCTCAATTCGCTATACTGTTTCGCAGATGACAGCTCACTGGGTTTTTTTCAGTGGGTTGGACTTGACGCCTCCTACCATTGCAGCTCAGCTGCAGAATCGAATGCCATTGCAGTTCGATCGAAACGCAGTGAGCAAATTACCCGGCCCTTACACGCGTCTGTAGAGCTGACACAGTCGCTGACACAGACTCGTGTAAATGCACTGACTGCCAGTTCGCTAAATGTATTTTAATTCGTTGTCAGTAATTTGACATTTGAAGTCTGTGCTACTGACAGACTTTACAGTCGCGTGTAAATGCCGGGTAAGATCTTTGAATTCTGATCTAAACACAATTTTGGCTGGTGACAAAATCAACCGTGGGGAATTCAACTCATCTAAAACCCAATCAATGCTGTTGTCGATGAAATACGAAAAATCCCCCGAAACGGTCGAATTTATGAATGAGTCCATTAATGACTCTAAAAACATCAGAATGCTGGCCACCGAAATAAATGAGAAGCTCCAATGGAGCGACCATATTTTTAAAATAGCAAAGGAAGCGTCGCAGTGCCTAGGCTTTCTGGGACGCTGCAAAAAATATTTCGCATCAATCGTCGTGCACAGCATCTACAAGACCTACATTCGACCGAGACTTGAGTAAAATTCGCACATTTAGCCGGGAGCTCCAAAAACTATCCTGCAACTGCTGGACCAAATTCAAAAACGTGAGATCCGACTAATTGGAGACAAGTCTTTGACAGATTTATTACCGTCTCTCGAGCACCGTCGCTCTGTTGGGATACTCAGCATATTCTATAGATATTTCCATGGGAAATGTTCCACTGAAATTTCCCAACTTCTTCCTCCACGGTATGTTTTCCATAGACCCTCTCGTGCAGCTACACGCGCGCACGACTTCTTCCTTGAGCCTCTCCGTTTTCGTACAACCCAGCAAAAAATATTTGGTTTTAATTGTCGATATTAGATAAAAATAAGTACATTTTATTTTTATTAAAGACGCCACTCAAAACCAGTGATGTTGTTACAAAGGATAATTAAAAATTGAATAATTTATTAATTTTGATTTTTCTTATTTATTAGATAATACGAGTACCTGTTATTAATTATAGATTTTACCGTTTTATTTGCAATAGAAAAATACAAGGTAATTAATTTTTAATATTTGATGTTAGTCAACATGTTTTTAAAAACCCAAAATAAACCAATAAAACCAAAAAAAATATCAGTTGTGGTCAACACAAAACTTTCTTCTACAAAATCTACGACCCTGCGCAATTTACGCTAGAGCCCTGTCGCGTTGTCAACCTAAAGGTACGTTTTCGTTGAGCGCTGTTGACGGCGGCCGTCGACGGTGGGTGTCGACGGCAGCTGTTGGACGGCGCCGTTAACTGTTTTGGTTGCAGCCGTTGAACAGTTGTTTAAAGTCAAATCTAAGTGCGCAAGTAAATTTAAAATAAAAATGGATTTGATGAAAATTCTTTTAACTGAAGCGGAGGAAGAAGAAGAATTTCTTAGATTAATACTATTAAATAAAAGGCAGCCTATAAACAGTATTTTTGAATTTGGCGAAGAAGAAGGATGCTTTAATCTGCTAATAAATGGCCATTTAAACAATTCTGATAAAAAAGTTACTATTCTTTTGCAGAAATAAAGAATATATTCACTCACAATATACGAATTATCTTAAATGTGGAAATTTCACTTGTGAAAAAATCGAATGGACAGCTTCGATAACGCCGCTAGACTGGTTCAAAAGCAGTCGAACGGCAACAGCTAGCTGTCAACAGCCGCCGACGAGCTGTCGGACAGCGTGAACGAAACCGCCAACATGGTTCTGCCACAAGAGCAGTCATTTTCAACGGCGGCTGTCAACAGCTAGCTGTCAGCGGCCGCCGTCGGTAGCTGCCAACGAAACCGTACCTTTACGGTAAATGGCAAAAAGGTAGAAAATTTTAACATCTCCAATTCTTCATTAAATTAATTTGTCGAAAAACCGTTAGTTTGCAAGTAATTTGCAAAAATATATTTTTACTTTCTTCTACGGAGTATAATAAAGTATTGTATTCATGAAAAATTTCGACCTCTTAATTTTGCCTAAAAAACATTTCCCGATCACTCCTGAGTCGATTGGAGTCATATTAAAAAAATGTCTTTCTGTCTGTCAGTCTGTCTGTCAGTCTGTCTGTCAGTCTGTCAGTCTGTGTACAAGATTTCTCAAAAACTAATAGAGCTAGCGCCATGAAATTTTATAGGCATGTTGGGTCCTGAAATGGGACGATCCTATCAACTTTTGGTGGAAATCCGTTAACCGGAAGTATCCAAAATGGCGGTTTTTCAAAAATCGCAATTTCGTTTTTCTCGATTTACTCCCAAACTACGCGTTTTTTAGTGGCCTTAAGTATGACAAAACTTGGAGAAAATAAAATTTCCCACACTTTTGTCTTTAGCTATAACTCGATATCTCCACCTGTTATCGAGATAAACCGTTATTTAAAAAAAAAACAGTTTTTTGCGATTATCTCGAAAACTAACGGGTTTTTGCTGACTGAATGTATGAAGTGAATTAATGAGAATGGCATTCTGCACAATTTTGTTTCTTACCGTTATCCGTTATCTTTTACCGTTATTGAGATATTTTCATTAATATGTAAAAAATCATATGTTTGCGAATAATTTGCAAACTAACGGTTTTTCGACAAATCAGTTAAAAGAATAATTAAAGATGTTAACATTTTCTACATTTTTGCCATTTACCGTAAATTGATATCTTTTACAGTTCTCAAGTTATCTCAAATTTTGTACGTTTTTGATATTTTTGAATAAACCAAGAATTTATTGGGAGGTCGTCTTAGGTTGACAACGCGACAGGGCTCTAGCGTAAATTGCGCAGGGTCGTATATTTTGTAGAAGAAAGTTTTGTGTTGACCACAACTGATATTTTTATTACGGATTTCCACCAAAAGTTGATAGGATCGTCCCATTTCAGGACCCAACATGCCTATAACATTTCATGGCGCTAGCTCTATTAGTTTTTGAGAAATCTTGTACACAGACTGACAGACTGACAGACTGACAGACAGACAGATTGACAGACTGACAGACTGACAGACTGACAGACAGACAGATTGAAATACAGAAAGACATTTTTTTAATATGACTCCAATCGACTCAGGAGTGATCGGGAAATGTTTTTTAGGCAAAATTAAGAGGTCGAAATTTTTCATGAATACAATACTTTATTATACTCCGTAGAAGAAAGTAAAAACCCAGTGGATTGGACTTTAAAAAAAAAAACCGGGTTTGTGGAAAATCCTGACGCTATTCCTTCCTGATTGTCTTTTCTTGAATCGCTGAAGGGATTTTGACCAAGTTTTACCCCAATGCTGCAAGCTGGTTAAAATGATGCGCTAGTTAGCTTAGAAAGGGTGAAGGGGAGGCAAGAGTAAATCTGGAAAAGGTTAAGGTAAACCCTTTAGTTATAACAGATTTTCAAATAAAATTGTTTTTTTTTTAAAACTACTTAAAAAACCTAAAAACGTCTTTAAAAAACCTAAAAATTACATACAATCACAAAAATCGAATCCATCATTCAGTTAACCCCACATAAATCGCCTCCCAAGGTTCTTGACATTTTTATAATAATTTTTTCGGTAACTTCATCCTTTAAATGACATCCGACGCTATCAGATAATTGCGTTCTTCACTCACAAAGAAAATTTTAGTAATATCTTAAAAGTAAATAAATTTAATTTAAAAAAATATATCGAGAGAAATAAAATATTTACAGGGTAGACTTTTGAAACATTCTCTGTCTGTGTCAAAGTGTATAAAAAGGACTTGGAACTCCAGTTCATCGAATCGATTGGAAAAGTTTCTGTATGTTTTTTTTAATAAACTGTCATCTTATTGGAAAAGAAAGTTTTTTTTTTGTAAACATTTCTGACTATCCTCCGTTGACTCGCTCAGATTAGAAAAAAAGTAAGTGATTTAAACAAACTTTTGTCATGAATCTAAGTTCAACAAATTGTGCTTTGATTGACGGATGTGTTTTATGGTTTATAGAAAAGTGTTTTTTAACTAAAGGCGTAAATCTGTAAAATTTAGAATGTATTTAAATCGACTTATGGTTTATGCGTAGTTGAAAAAGCAAATATTTGGATTTTTTAATGGGAAAAGTTTTATTGGATTTTAAAGTTTGATAAAACTTTTGAGGAACTAAGAAATGTGTATACGAAAGCGGGCTGAAAAATAATCGACCTAGGCAAGAAAATACAGAAAAAAGGCAAAACTCATTTTGTTTTTCAATAAACTCTCTTTTTAGAGCGATCCACTTCGTCCAATTTTCTCCCCCCACACCCCTTCCCATATCACACTTGCCTGTCTTAAACCCGATTTTTTGAAAGCATAATCTTCCCCATACCCCTTCCCCTGTCACATCCCACCTTCCGCTCCCTAATTATCATTTTTTAAAAGGAAGGGGGGAGGTAATTCATTTTTTTGTCTATACATTAATTCGCCCAAAATTTCGATTTTTAGGTCGATTTTCTATGAAATGGTCCAATACTCGTATTCTCGAATGTTACCAGCTAGAATAGTAAGCTTCTGCTTTTCGTCGCTAGTTTTTTTTTTTGTTTTCGGAGAATAGCCTGAATGTGATGTAACTAGTACAGTAATCCCTCGAACTGCGCGGTAAATACGTTCCACAAAAAGAGCGCGCACTGTGAACCCTACTTTGTATGAAATATTGGGGTTAGGTCCCAGATATTAAAAAAATTCTAAAAAAAAAATAGAAAAAAGTTTTTATTTAACAACATATTTAAAATAATACAAAGATATGATATGTATTACTAATCTTTTTGAAAAATTAGTGATTGATTACCCGATTTTTGTTTTTCATTATGAATTTCTGCATATGGGGCTAAAGCGGTTGTCAAATTTATCCGAAATTTTAAGACACGCTCCATATCTAGGTCCATATTAAGAGCTTCTTATTAAAGTTGACTACCAAGCATTAAAAAATTTGTCAGTTTTTCGTGCGTAAGGTTTTTTTTTTCTTATAATCTCTATAACTTCACTTTCATCATTTTCGTCGTTATAATTATCGCCGAACTGTGTCAAAATATCGTCAGCAGTCATATTTTCTTCATTACTTGCAAGAACTTCCATGATATCTAAATTTAAGCACGAAATTACCAAATATGTACGAAGATACCAAATTACCAGCTGATTCCTTCTTGTCGGGGATTCACCAAAATATATGGTCAGAACATGTTTTTTATACGGAAATTATAAAAAAAAACCGCGCAGCTGCGAAATTTCTACCGCGCACTTCGAAATTTTGGTATTAAAAACTTAACCGCGCAGTTGCGAAACCGCGCAGTTCGAGGGATTACTGTATTCAATATCCACACACCTATGAGACACGCATCGAGGAAATTTTTCTTATTTCCCATTAACTCAGAAAGCAAAACATGATCCCTATAAATCTTGAGTTACGAATTTGTATGAGAAATAATCCGGATCTCTAATCGGATAATTGAAAAAACAGCTAATAGGTCAAATTGTGTGCTACAAGCACTTAATAAAAAAACATAAGAAAAGCTACAATTGCCAAGGGCCAATCGTCAAATACTCTATATGATGACAGACAAAATGTGCACAGGAGAGGGGGGAAGGAGTGGCCCGATTAGATTTTGATGTATGGAACAGTTATGTAAAATCATATTCTAATCAGATTTGGCCTCTATAAATTTTGCAATACGATTCACCGTTTTCGAGAAAATTGCGAACAAAAATGTTTCGTTTGTATGGGGGAGAGAGGAAGGAATAGTCCAATTTTGCCCCTTTAAGAACTCACCATACAAAATTTCAAGTCTCTAACTCAATCCTTTCAAAAGTTATGGTGTTCACAGACGGTCGAACATACGGAAATAAAATCTTTTGTCATCCCTAACACTCCGGTGTAGTTAATTTTTGTGTCCGATGATTGGTTCGATGCGTTACAAACGGTATCCTAAATCTAATATACCCCTATATGATATATCATATAGAGTATAAAAAAAGATTTTCAATGGTTTGAAACAATTTTCCACTACAAGAGAATTGCATTTTAGAGCATATCAGTATCTGAAGGCCATTAGAACGCAACATCGGAATTGTCATGTGACGGTAGTCGGGAAGTTGCAACACAATTGAATAACCGGATAAGCAGTCAAATGCACAACGAATGCATTTCACGAAGTGTGTGAAACATGGAAAATTTTCAACAAGACACAAATTGATTTTCAAAGGTTTTCTATTTGCAGAAAAAGTGCAAAAAAAATTTCAAGTTGTGACAAATGCAACATAAAATATCTGCAATGCACTTAAATCTATTCTGAAGTTTTAAAAGTTTTATCTGCTAGATATCCTCCATAATATCAACTAAATTGCGCTAGATGGTATTTGTGTTTTATTGATTTGTCTTAAAGATTCAATTCTTCTCACACTTTACTATGCAGTATGTCGACTCGTCGTTTGACTTACGTAATTCAAAAGAGTTGAAAGATTTTTCTAGTTCTGATTAAAAACACGTTTCTGTAAGAAAAAATCCGGTTTCTTGCCATTTATTTACATTTTAAATCTGCGATTCATCTTAAACATTTCGTTTTTTGTTTACTATTTACAAAAGGTAAGTTTTTTTTCTTTTTTTGTGATAAAATCTTGGCTGGTGAATTTTAGTTTTGAAGTGTGCGAGTTAAGAAATGAAAATTTCAGACAAAATGGAGCCAACTTCAGTTTTTATTTGATTTGAAGGTTTCTTTACCAAAGTTAAATTAAATGGAAATTTTATGATTTTGAATCAACAAAAACTGCATAAAATTGGTATGTCGACTTTACTTGAACATTTTATGGAAAAGTTCTAGCATTGAATTTTCAATTATTATTTTATCATAACAAAAACACTCAAATTCCTCTTTTTGGTATCTATTATATGAAACTTCAGTTTTAAATTAAATTTTATTTTTTTATTTTCCATTAAAATTCCTTTGTATATATTTTTGAACAGATAGTAGCGTCATGCGTCATTTTAGCGTCAGATACCACTGGATAACCAATTTATTCGTCTCTTCTATCTATGAACAGCAGAGCTGGGCATACTTCAGTACATTTGATACTGCAGTACACGAGCAGTACCAGTACATAGATACTTGTACTGGGCTTGCTACCAGTATCAATACCTTAAGTATTGGTACTGCACGATCAGTACCAGTACTTGAAGTACTTGTAATCGATGCACGGATCCAGTCCCAGTACAAAAAGTACTGGTACTGGTTTTTTACAATATTTGTATTTTTGTACTGATTTTTTTACAATACCAATACTTTTTGTACTGGTATTGGTTTTTGCAGTACCAGTACTTTTTGTACTGGTTTTGAGTTTTGCAGTACCAGTACTTTTTATACTTTTTCAAGTATACTTTCGCAAAAGTACTGGAATTTTTTCAAGTACTTTTGCAAAAGTACTGGAATTTTTTCAAGTACTTTTGCAAAAGTACTGGAATTTTTTCAAGTATTTTTCGCGAAAGTACTGATATTTTTCAAGTACATAGCACTGGTACTGGAGTTTCAGTACCAGTACCGATGTTGGTATTTTTGTACTGCTCAGTCAGAGCAATACCAGTACAAAATTTACTGGTATTGAAATCTCAGTACCAGTACTTTTTGTACTGATACTGAAATGCGGTTAAAAGTATCATTACCATATACTGGTACTGATACTTGAGTATTGAGTATTTTGCCCAGCTCTGATGAACAGTTCCTATACAAAACATTTCTCCAGCATTTTTTTTGGGGTGCGATTGTTTTTTAAATTTTGAGTACAGGGAAGCCTTTATAAGGGCCTGTCCATAAAAAATCTCACCCTAATTTTCGGCCTTTCTATTTGAAAAAAAATAAAAACGAGATTAAAGAAATTTTAAATTTTTTTTTACAGCGGGATAAAAGCATTAAAAATAAAATAAATATTTATCTCGCTTTTATTTCTGATAGACAGCTTTTTTTTTAATTTTTTTTACTTTCTTATATGTAGTATAATAAAGTATTGTATTCATGAAATATTCGTAATTTGGGTTAATATATATTTCCTGAGCACTCTTGATTGTCTGTATGTCAGTTTGCCAGTCTGTCTGTTTATCAGTCTGTGTACAAGATTTCTCAAAAACTAAGAGAGCTAGAGCCATTTTTCAGGCATGTTTGGTCCTGGAATGGGACCATCCTATCAACTTTTGGTGGAAATCCGTTAACCGGAAGAAACCAAAATGGCCGCTTTTTAAAAATCGGAATTTCGTTTTCTGTTATTTACTGCGAAACTACGCGTTTCTTAGTATTGTTATGTTAACAAAAGTTGGAGACAATAAAATTTTCCACATTTTTGTCTTTAACTAGAACTTCGAATCTCAAGCCGTTATCGAGGTAATACCGTTATTTTAAAAACAATCATTTTTTGCGATTATCTCAATGTATGGAATGAATTGAAGAGAATAGCATTCATCTTGTCTTTCACCGTCATCTGGTATATTTTACCGTTATCGAAATATTATCATTAGTAATTAACAAATAGATTTTTGCGAATTGCTTGCAAACTAACGGTTTTTCGAAAAACTAGTTAATTACAGAATTAAAGGTATTAAAATTCTCTACATTTTTGCCTTTTACCGTTATCGAGATATTTCAGATTTTGTAAAACAAAAATTCAAATTCATCACGTGGATTTTGTATAAGAAAGTCATGGGCTGTTCACATCAGATATTTTTTTTTGTTTTTTTTTTTATTTTATCCTTTTTAGTAGAGATACCCTTACAGGCTTCTTGACGTCAGAATCGAATTCAGCGACTTCAAAAACCCCCAGATGACATTTTTCCCGAAAAATTTGAGGAAAAAGATAACGGTATCCTTACAGGAATTTCCATTATCCTTACATATTTCTTAATGCCAGAATCGGATTGAGCGACCCCAGAAACTCCAAGATGAGATTTTTTCCAGTAAATTTGAGGAAACTTATAGTGACGATATCCTTACAGGACCTTCCCCTATCCTTACAAGGACGAAGTAACGGAAATATTGTATTGTTATCGGACTTACGTATGTGTGCAAAATTTCGAGTCAATCGGGTAAGTGGAAGTGGGTCAAAATTAGATTTTAAGATTTGACCCTGACAGATAGACAGACAAACAGACCGACAGACAGATACGAAGGCAAAAGCTTTAATACTAAATAAAAGCTTTAAAAAAATTGTGGCCTTTCTAATTATGCATTTTAGCCATTTTTGGGCTGCGCAACTGCACCTTCTTATTTACGCCTCTTTTAAATGTTATTTTTTATACTGAATTTTAACAATTTGGTTACTTTATTCATTATGATGTTGATTAGTTATTCTTCATTGGCTTTAACTTTATTTTAAAATTGCTGTAAAATAACTTTTTTTTTTTTTGTAAATTGTAACCATCAATTGTTTTCATCCAATTGATTAGTAAAGAAGGCGTACCTCACTTGCAAAATAACTGGTACTAAAATACTTGTTCTCGAGATGTGAATTCCTTGTTTCTGTGAATAAGAAAAATAAAATTTTTCCAATTTCCCCAATCCGACGAGATAGATGAGCTGTCGCCATCCCATGAAAAGTATGATAAAATACATAATGGATCCATGGTGATGAAATTATTCCAATTCAATATCCTCTCTGTAGACATTCGAATTCATATATATGCATATATTTATGAATTTATATTTGTATATTAATAAAACATAACGAAACAAAAGAAAAATAATAACACAACCTCCATATATTCATATTACTGTGACGTTATCAGTATTCAGTTTCCCTTAATGCTGTATCAGTTAGCATCATCGACATTTCCCATATATTCGGATACAGACAGAAGGTAGTGGTGGAACATTCTGTAGGCAATGGGGATGAATTTTCCATTTTCCTCCATCAATTCTGGGGCAATCGATCAAGTTGCCGATGCGACGAAAGGAGCAACAAAAACAACAGTGAAATTGAAGCCAATGAATTACAATTAATGATCGGGAAAATATCTCGACCTCGAATTTATGTTTGTTGGACGAACGACGATATCCCACAGGGCTTCTGCCCTACATTCACACAAAACACGAGGCGCACATATGCGAAAGATAAAATCCTGCGACGACAGAATGTTAACAAATGGACAGAGGCCAATGTCACCAAGGATGGTTTCGTATCGAACGGTCGACTGACGACAAGTAAATTCCAATATATATCGAGAATGATGTAACTATGATTAGCTCGTCTTAAATTCCATTTTTATCCAATTTAATCAAAATGTCATTTCAATGTTCTAATCTAAGCTCGTTGATGCCCCCTTGATGCATGGGCCGCCGTCGTTGTATTAGTAGGGACCCTCAGCATATCAAAATAGTTGCAATATTTTAAAAATAGTAAATCTAAGGTCCAGCGTAGTCCAAGTGGTAAAGTACTTGGCCCGTATTCCGGAGGTCGGTGGTCCAATTCCCGGCTGTGGCACGCTGTGATTCAAGTCCCCTCAACTTGCTTTCCGAAAATAGTTACCGCTTGGTGTTAACGACATCATCGGTCTAGATTGCTATCACGGCCTCTGCTGCTGATGGGTTGCAACGTAAAAACCTTACAAATGTAATAATTCATTCATGGTTCGCAATCCATGTAAAAAAAACTGTAGGTGCGAAGCAGGGAAGAAATTGTCATGAAACATCAATTAAGGGGGCCCAGGCTCTCCGAGAGCTGTAGCGCCGAGGATGATGAAATCTTACTATTTTATAATGGTAATAGTCACACTAAAATAGTTAATTTCAAATACAAATATCGTCAATTTAACCATAAAACAGTAAATTTTACTATTAAGTAGTTAAATTGGCTATAAATATCTGATGTGAACAGCGCATGACTTTCTTATACAAAATCTACGTTTCTGCACAATTTACACTAAAACTAGGGTTACCAGATAGGCCTGAATGAATTCTTCACGTTGAGTATTGCTTTTGTATGTGAATCAAACACTTTCACATTTCTTTCATGCATTTTTTTATTAATGCAAAAAAAAATGTCAAACAACCATAGTGCGACCAACTCATTACCGTACGAACAAAAAGGTGGAAACAGAGTATTGTACCGCTTAAATCGCAATGAGTTCGTGAAGGTAAAAACACACCTGAATCCACCTAACGATGGGATGATACCTTTCTTACATAATCAAACCTCATATGATCAATATAAACATTTGAAAGCTCGAGAACTAATTGAAGAGGAAAGTTGGAATTCGACATACAACAGGATTTTATCAAAGAATAATTCTCTTCCGAAAATGAGAAAAAAATCGAATGCGAAACAACTGAAAAGTATGCTGTATTCTATAATTTTTAACAAACCAAAGAGCGATGAATAGTTCAAAAAATCTTTTTGACAACAACAAACCTCTCATTTCCAACTGCACGAAATTTGACTGGAAGTAAATTCGGCGCCTCCGTGAAGACGTCGTTGTGACAATTCTTACGTCAATCTGACGTTATTTTGGAAACATAACACCACGTATAAAATTGAAGTATGTTCACACAAGGTTTTTCATTTGACATTTATTCATACACGTGAATTAAATTGACTTTTTGCATGCTGAATGGTGTGAGATGTGAATCATTTATTTGATATTTGATAATTATGTTAGTGCTATGATTGGAAGTTGAAGGAGGAAATTTATTCTGTTCTCCTCAAAGGGCTCTTGACAACAACCCGATGCCAGTCCTGTCAGACGAATAGATGAGGAAAAGTTTGCCTTTATTTTTTACTGCTTTTAGTGACGAGCTCAAGGATGATGGCTTTTCTTGAATCTGCTTTTTTTACAAGCATTATTTATCTTGGTTTTTTATCAGTCGTTTGTCTGTCAGGGTCAAATCTTGTAATTTAATTTTGATCAACTTCCACTCATCCGATTGTCCTGTTAGAATAACGCAAGGTCCTCTTACG
This sequence comes from Chrysopilus asiliformis, assembly GCA_964034945.1. NCBI lineage: Eukaryota > Metazoa > Arthropoda > Insecta > Diptera > Rhagionidae > Chrysopilus > Chrysopilus asiliformis. The sequence goes on along the minus strand of OZ035960.1, from coordinate 91,697,261 downwards.
AAAGGACCTTGATCCTTTTCCTCAGGTTTTCTGAAAAAAAAACTCATCTGGGGGTTTTTGAGGTCGCTGAATCCGATTCCGAAGTTAAGAAGTCTGTAAGCGTAACGGAAGGTCCTGGTAGGAAAGCGCGTTTGTCCTTTTCCTCAGTTTTTCCGGCAAAAATCTTATCTGGGAATTTTTGGGGTCACTGGACCCAATTCTGGCGTTAAGAAGTCTGTAAGGATAACGGAGGGTCATGTAAGGATAACGGGAGGTTCTGTAAGGATAACGTGATTATCCTTTCCACTTTGGATTTTTAATCATACTACCAAAATACAAAATGACTAAAAAAATTAAATTTAAAACATAACAAAAGCTATAATTGCCAATCTGGCAATTATGGAAAACCCGTATGGTGATATTCGTATCAAAATTCGAACACTTATACCAAAATTCCACTTTGAAGTCAAACTTTCCAAAAAGATTTTTTTAAATTTATTCCAATCGGATTTTGATGTATGGGAGTTTTATGTAGAATCATATTCTAAATAACTTTTGTTCTTGGATTTTTTTGATAAGATGCACCGTTTTGGAGACATTCGCATATTCCCGTAATCGTTTTCGTTCGTATGGGGGGTATCCCCCCCCCCCCCCCTAATAGTCCATTTTTGCCCATTAACGAACTTAGCCTCGCATTTTACGAAAAACGGATCCACGCAAAATTTCAAGTCTCTAGCTCAATCCGTGCGCCCGCAATCCACGCCACAGACGGACGGACAGACAGACAGACGGACGGACGGACGGACATGCAAAATTCAATTTTTTTTATCATTCTAAACACACTGGTGTAATTCATTTTTGTGTGATGACGGGATCTTGGCGTTACAAACGGTAAGGCAAAGTTAATATACCCTTTGGTTTCACCATACGGGTATAAAAATTTATTATTAACCGAGCAACGCCGGATATTTTGGAAGCTGGTAATAGCAGAGAACAAATAATCTAGAGAATAAACTCTTAGAACAAATTTTTAGAGAAAATTTTTCCACTGTGAGATGAAGCAAGAGGATCCGATGTAACACGGAAAAAATTATCCATTCGATTCCTCCATCTCATTGAATAGATACGACGAAAATGATTAGAAAATGATTCTCTCTGCTTCGTGTAATTAACTTTTAGGCCGTAGCTAGTGAATTATAGAGACATTTTTCCCCCCTTCGAAGGGGAAATTTGTCAAAAATTTGTTCGGCAGAGTTTTTTCTATATTATTCCTTATTCTATGGTAATAGGATATAAAACTAAAGTCGGAAATCAAAATACCTGTTCGCCTAAAAGTTGATTCTAAGTTGTTCACTTTGAAGACAACGCTGTCATGTCATGTTATTTGATGGCGTGAATAATTTCGTCTTGAGGTGGCGGCGTGACTGATGGGAAGATGTGCTGCGGTAAACCCGCACGAACTTCTCACTAATTTTCCAGATCCACATTGATGTCGGTGCCCGTGGTTTTGGCAGAGTACCTTTTAGACACGTACAGTTAATATTCATATATTAACTCCGATGCTAATGGAAGAGGTTTTCATATTTACGGTTTTCGTCCTAGACCGCCCTTTGCACGTTTTCAAGGAAAGTTTCAAAGAAAAAGGTTTTTCCCGGCGGTATTTTCTTTAAATTACGCAATTCTATGACTCCATGCTTAGAAATTTAAGTTACATGTGTGTAGTCAGTTAATTGGATTAATAAGAATTTTCAGAATTACAAGCTACCGAATTATCAGTGAAAATTCCCATGTGATAATAAGAATAAACCATGGAAACAAATTAAACCGAATCTCGGGAGATAATCGAAATTTTTATTCATATTAATAAAAAGAATATGACTTTTTATTTATATTAATGAAGGTTTTTTTTCAATGAAAAATTTTATCATTCCTATTATTTTTTTCTGTTTTTTAAAGCTTTTTTTTAGATGGGCCTCATATCTGTGTGTCTGTCAGGGTCAAATCTTGAAATCCAATTTTGACCCACTTCCATTCATCCGATTGAGTTGAAATTTTGCACACATACGTAAGTTCGATGACAATACAATATTTTTACTACCTCGTAAGGATAAGGGTAGGTCCTGTAAGGATAACGTAATCATGCTTTTCCTCAAATTTTCCGGAATAAAATCTCATCTTTGATTTTGGGGTCGCTGAATCCGATTCTGTAATTAAGAAGTCGATAAGGATCACGAAAGGTCCTGTAAGGATAACGCGATTATCATTTTTTTGGAAAAAATCTATTCTGTGGGTTTTTGCAGTTATTGACTCCGATTCTGGAGTCAAAAAGTTCGTAAGAATAACTCAAAAACAAAGTCATATATCGTCGAAGACTAAAAAGTATAAACAAGCGTGGCGAAATACAGACGTCATTCGAGATTTGACACCAAATGACTAAAAATGATCAAATAAAAAAAAATTGAAATGTTAGATTTAGTATACCGTTTGTAATGCATCGAACCAATTAGCGGACACAGAAATGAACTACACCAGGGTGTTAGGGATGACAAAAGATTTTCATTTCCGCATGGCCGTCCGTCTGTCTGTCTCTGTTCGTCCGTGAACACCATAACTTTGGAAAGAATTGAGCTAGAGACTTGAAATTTTGTATAATTCAGTTTCTCGTAAATGGCTAGGCTAAGTTCTTGGACGAGCAAAATTATACCATTCGTTTCCTCCATCCCCAATACAAATGGAACAGTTTTTTGCAACTTTCTCGAAAACGGTGAGTCATATTGAAAAATTTATAAAAGTAAGATGTGTTTAGAATAGGATTTTACATAACTCATCCATACATCAAAATCCAATCGAACCACTGCTTTACCCCCTCTCCTATACAAATGGATTTTTTTTAAATAAACATTTTGTCTGTCATCATATAGAGTATTTGACAATTAACCGCTGGCCATTATAGCTTTTCTTATGTTTTACTAAATATATAATCACAAAAAAAAATTTGACAAACCTCTACTATCTGATCGGTCTTTCAAAATTTCCAAACAGACACGAAAATGTTTTTATCAATTTTTTTCAGAAAGGGAGGGGCGCGAAATGCAGGTTTAGCCCCGGGCGTCACTTTGTTTGGCATGACTATGATCGAGAATAGCACAAGACTTTTTGCCGATACCATTTTGACCTTTTATGAAACCATTTTAAAACCAAAGGTGTGAGAAACGACTTTTCTGACACCACGTTGTAACAATTAGTGCAACCAAGCGATACTAACAAAATGCGACTTGAATATTTTCATCAGAGTATCTTTTATGAAATTTCATTTCTATTTTCTTTCAGTAATTAACAAAAAATTTCACGGATTCCTGCTTTCAAATTTAAATCATTTTTCCCAGCGTGTATAATAAATTTGGTCTCCTTTGAATGGCTTCTCTAAATTTGGATAAACGATGCCACAAAATGGGAGATGTAAGAAAATCTCCGCCGCATTTTCACTGGTTAGCTTGATGGAGGGAAATATTTGAAATGTAAATTGTAATTAACGATACGTAAATACATAAAATATTACGTTTTTAATACCTGTTTTAACTCGATGAATGCCATAGTTGACAACGGAATTCGGTTTAGACGTGAAATAAAAAAGAAAGAAAAAAAAAATGTTAGGGTGTGCTGAAAGATATGTTTTTAATGCATAAGAAATCTCGAATGTCTTGAGTATTGTTGGATAAAGTTTTCTTTGAAGAAATGGAATTAAATTTTACGCCGAGTTGTTGACGTTTACCAGGTATTCGTCAGGTACGGTCTCTGGTTCCACTCATCGTTAATTCCAAAGGAGCCAACACCATAAATAATTCATTCATTGGTTAAAGACTGTCTCTAAAATTATTCCTAGCGTTCCTTGAAGACGTCCAACCTTCACAGTTGCGGTGGGGTGAAGCGCCTCCAGCAGGTGGGGAAAATTCACAACGGGTTGCTAATAAAATTTCCGACTTTTAAGACAGTTTAGACGGTTTACACCGGAATTTTACAGGAGAGTGAGCCAATTTGATCTTAGCGGCTGCAGGCGAAAAACACTGATGGGATGTGGGGCAGGAGACTGTCTTAATGGGCTCCGCGTTAATGGTTCGCTTTTCTCCTTTGATAAAATTTGTTCGGTTGTTTCTTCATATTAATTTGGGAAAGTTCCAGGAGGGTGGGATTGTTTTTCGTTCCCTTTCAACGGAAGAATGGTTTCTCGATTTGAATTACAACCCCTTTCGAATTACAGCCTCATTTCCGAAATGAGGCGACTTCATGACTTAATTCCATTCAAGTGCTTGCTTTCACTATATTTCGGGTGTTTTTAGTTTCTTATACGATGGATAATAAAGTATTGTTTCATGAAAAACTTCGATCTCTTTATTTTGTCTAAAAAAGTATTTCCCGTGCATTCTTGAGTCAATTGGAGCATTATTACAAATATATCTTTCTATCTATCAGTCTGTATACAAGATTTCTCAAACACAATTTTTTGCATCATTTTTGTCTTTCACTAGAACCCGAAATCTCAATCGAATATCGAAATATACCGTTATTTAAAAAAATCAGGTTTTTCCAACTATCTCAAAAATTAACGGTTTTTAGGTGGTTCAGTGTAAGAGGCGAATCAAAGAGTATAATTATTTTCACAAATTTGTCTTTAGTATATGATTTGACATAACTTATTTACACATCAAAATCCAGTTGGACAACTCCCTCCCCCATACAAATTGAATACTTTTTTTTCTATTTTCTCGAAAACGGTGAGTCGTATCGAAAAATTTAGAAAGACAATATGTGTTTAGAATATGATTTTACATAACCGTTCTATACATCAAAATCCAATCGGAGCACTGCTTTCCCCCCTCTTCTATACAAATGGATTTTTTTTTAAATAAACATTTTGTCTGTCATATAGAGTACTAGCTTGCATACCCGTCGTTGCCGGACTAAAGTTTTTTTAAAAAAGTTTTTTCACAAAAAACCCAGAAATAGCTTCAAAACTATTGGAAAAAATCGTTATACCTTCAGAACCTCCCGTTCCGAAATTTAAAATTCTAACACCAGATTCGTGATCAGCGGCTCCGAAACCCCCTTATTGCCAGTTTTTTCGAGGAAAAATGGGAAAAAGGATATTTGCGTTATCTTTACAGGACCTTCTTTTTCCAGTTTCGAAAATCTAACACCGGATTCGTGATCAGCGACCCCGAAAACCCCCTAATGCCATTTTTTTCCCGGAAAAAATGGGAAAAAGGATATTTGCGTTATCCCTACAGGACCTTCCGTTTTGAATTTCGAAAATCTAACACCGGATTCGTGATCAGCGACCCCGAAAACCCCCGAGTGAAACTTTTCAGCCTCCTATTGAGCAGGATTAATGGCGAAAATCACGGTTTTAAAACACCCAAACCCTCTTTACCCCCCGTTCACCCCCTTAGGGGTAAAATTTCGGAAAACCCCCCCTTAGTGAGCGCCTACGCAATGGTTGGGACATACTGTGAAAGTTTCAAGTCTCTAGCTTCAGGGGTTTGGGCTGGGCGTTGATGAGTCAGTCAGTCACTCAGTCAGGTTAAACGATTTTATATATATAGATCTGACGATTGGCCCCAGACAATCGTAGCTTATGTTTTTACGTACTGTTTACCAGTGTTTTAAAAATGAGCTGTGTATGAGGTCTCTACCCTCTAAATTCCCTAAAACCAATCTAAAGTGATTTCTTAGGTTATTGCCAGGCAAAATGAATTATTTATAGCGAAAACTGTACACATTTTCTACGACTCAATTTGTAATTTCTATATTAAAAGTGTTGTGATAACCGAACAAGGACAGTGTTTTGATAAATACTTTGATTTCGGGAAATCTTTTTCAGGAAAAAAATCCATGAAATATTTTACATTAGCCATGCTGTACAATCACAAATCGTATAGGTAGTTTTACAGCACTGGAATGTAATTTCACATCACTAATTTTGTAAAACTACACAACAGTTGTGAATTTCACTTTTATTAAAAATGTGATTTTACAACGCTATATTTTGCGGTTTTACAGAGCAAATGTGTAATTTCATTTTACACTTCGTAATTTTACACTTGGTGTATAAATTTACATGCGCGTGATGTATTTTTACAGAATTTTTGAAAACATTGAATGTTGTATTTTTTTTTTAACTGTGTAATATTTTTTTTTGTCAGATTTTAGTTTGAATTGCGCAAGAATCTAAATTTTGTATAAGAAAGTCATGTGCTGTTCACACCAGATTTTTTTTCATGTCACTTTGTTTATAAATGTTAAAATAAATTGAATTTATATTCATTAATAATCCTTTTGATGATGGATATGAATTAGATGAAAGGTAGAAAACGAAATTCTATTTTTGTGTTATGAGAAATGATGAGATTGTCGGTAATCGACAAAAGCTAGATGATAGATTATGTCGAAGTGTGGGGGTGGTATGGGAGGTGAATGAATACTTTGTGACAAAAATAAATCATAGAAAAGCGTAAAATATTAAGGACGATACTTATGGTGCCATCTCGTATAAATCAAATCATAAAAATATCACAGGAGACGTAATTTTGTGTTTCATGAATGAATTATGTAAATGTTAGGCCAAATGTTCAACAATTGATGATAACAAAAGGCATATTTTTTTGGCTGGCAGTAATTTTGGAAATATATATTAAGAGCAGGAAAAATTATATAATTTAAAAAATAACCACTGTCTGTCTGTCTATCTGTCCGTATGTCTGTCAGTGAACATCATAAATCGCAAAATTGGCCCGACACAACATTTACGGCGACATTTCAAATTTTAAATTCATAGTACCCCATGCTCCTGTATACAATCAATACGACAAACTTGGTCGGCGTAAAAAGTTGAATCGAATTTAACTTTTGTCGGTCAGCTCGCCGACAAAATTTCATGATTTCATGATTGATTCAAAATGAAATCTTATGGGGACGTCATAAAATGGAAATTTCGTCACTTAAGAGTAATTGGAAAGAAAGTATTAGGAAATATAGTTCGTATGCTGTGTTGCTTACATGCACATTCCCATTATGTATGATAATTAGTAACAAAAGAATCTTATATGTGGCTCACCGTCCGACTGTCAAAATCGAATGAAAAGCAAATGACGTTTAGGACAACAAAGTGTGCGCAATTGTATGTGGGAGACAACATTGTCGTCGTAATCTGTAGCCGTAAACGTTGTGTCAAACCAATTGTATTTCGGCCTTAACTTTCAAAAGGTTTGAGTTGCGTTTCTCGTAAATAGCAGGGTTAACTTCTTGAACGGGCAAAATTGGACAACTCCTTCCCCCTCCCCCATACAAGCGAAATAGTTTTTAGACCGACTCGAGAACCGTTTCCAGCAAAATTATGAGGATGTCCGTGCATCTGTCTGGCGGTTTGTCCGTTTCACGTATCTTAAAGCCTCAACCACAATTACGCGGGCGTGCGTACGGCACCTACGCGGTGAAAATAAAAACTACGCATTTATATGGGTAAGTGTATAATTGCGCGTTGCTCAGACGCGTTGCCGCGTCCCTGCCGCGTAGAGTAGGCTCAGTCTCTACTTTTAGACGCGGTGACAACTACTAGATGCCAAAACAAAATAATGCCGCACCCACGCACGCGTAATTGTGGTCGAGGCTTAACTCGAGAACGCGTTGAGTTAGCGACTTGAAATTTTTTGTGGTTTTACCAAAACTGAATTTTTCTATTAACTTTTAGAAAAGTGACGTTAACTATAACGGGTATCTCACTTTTCTCAATTATAGACACCAATACTACTTCAAATGAGATTGGCGCGCCTATATTTAGGGGAGAGTCCAATAATAAATGGAGGCATTACAACGTTTTATAGGATTCATTTATTCCATTTTAAAATTGAGTTCCTTACAAAAGGGAATGTTACCCAAAGTTTTTCCCGTAACCAATCTAACAATTACAGTAATCCCTTCCATAATTTTGGGAATGATTACACAAAAAAAAGAATACGACGATTTTTTTGTTAGAAGGTGTCCTAAAAAAATTGGGTACAATTACAATTTTTTTATATGAATGACTCATATATTTGTCCACTATGCCGTTTTTTCTCATAAATATAGAACTGGAGCTTACAATTTTGGTGGAAGGATTCCCATTTGTTTTTTCCGTGCAGGTTACTTCCATAACCTTTGAACCAACACATTTTACCGTTGAACCAACACATTTTTATGAAAGTTTTCAAACAAAAATTACATTTTTTTTTAATCAAACAAACTTTTATTATATAAAATCTATCTATCAGCAGCAAATGAAATTGAATTGTAAAGTTTTAATGAAACTCCTGTAAACAATTCGAATTGACGATTCTCAACCGTAGGCAGTCTCCATAAATGTCCACCGACATCAAGAGTTAAGAACCTTTCGTTAGACCATCAACATCTATCAATTGGACACTTCCACTCTCCGAACTGAAACGAATTTTATTCCCTCCAAGGAATATGCTAGCCATTCCAATATTTATTTATCTATCGTCACTCGCTCTCATCCTCATCGCAATATGCCGCCAATAAAATTATTTTCAATGCAATCAACAAATTTTATTGCATGTTAGAAAAACGATCGGATATATTCGATGATGGTGTGTTTCGGGAAATGCTGATGGCTTTCTTCGCAGTTTTATTGTCAATTTTATATGAACATTGAAAATGTTGACGACGGTCACTTGAATTAAACATTAAATGGGAATTTATGCCATTTTACGACATTATGGAGGACATGCCGGTCCTTTGGTGGACATTTTGCTTGGGTAGTAAAACGACTCTCGACCGCAACGAACCAAACGCACGATGGATTCAAAGCGAATTTCAAGTGTTTTCATTTCATTACAAGAAACAACATGAGAAATTCAAGAAAATTCGATTAAGGCGGATCAAGTGATGGTGCGATGGTAAAACATTTCTTAAGTGTGAAAATTCTCTTTCCGCAACTGCTCCCTAAGCAACAGGATGCCAAAACAGCACAACATCTAAGAAGTTCGACGGCACGGGGGATCTTTTTTTTTTAAATATGCGAAGGACGAATCCATTAATTTTACACAAAGGCCATCGGCTCAATTTCTCTTAATTTCACGACGATATCCTGCCGACCCGTTGGTTTCTAAAGACTTGGAAAATCGCCTTTTGTCTAATAAGGCTTTGCTGCAATTTGTCACGAGCAGAAGTTAAGCCACACTTGGCCTGTGTCAACGTTTTTGGATATTCATTTGGGGTGACCTCTACCACCCATTGGCAGACATCACTTTCGTCAGCCGTCCTGTATACGTTTTTGTCAGCAAAAAAAATATGAAATGGTTTTTTTTTCTTTGTTGCCGTGTATGTTTATCTTCTCTTTTGACAAGAAATTCTGTTTTTCAAAGCTAAAGCAACGAATTGCTTAATAAACCAGCACTAAATCTTTTGACACTCAAAAAATTAAGTGGAAAATTTCATTTTATGGAGAAATTAAAAAAAAAAAAATTCAAAATTTAAAAAAAAACTAAAAAAAAAATTTCTCTATTTTTGTTATTTTATCTTTTTAGTCATTTTGTATTTGATTAGTATGACTAGAAATCCAAAATAACGCCTGTTTGTCGCCACGCTTGTTTATACTTTTTAGTCTTCAAACATACGAGGGCAGTCCAATAAGTACTTAGCCTACAAAAAAAAAACGAAAATTTTGGAAAAGTGACCATTTATTTCTCAACATAGTCTCCTTTTAGCTCGATTCACATAGTCTCCTTTTAGCAGCGATGCTCCAACTTCTTTAACCCGTCTGAAAAATACGTTTTCTCGAGGTCTGCAAAGTAGGCCTCCGTAGCGGCGATGACCTCCTCATTCGACTCAAATTTCTGCCGTACGGGGCCAAATCTGGAGAATACGGTGGATGGGGCAGCAGTTCGTAGCCCAATTCGACCAATTTGGCCGTGGCGACGGCGGAGGTGTGAGCCGGTGCGTTGCCATGGTGGAAGAGCACTTTTTTCTTCGCCAAATGGGCCGTTTTTTCTGCAATTCGGCGTCGAATCGGCCCAATAATTCGGTATAGTAGAGCCCTGTGATTGTTTTGCCCTTCTCCAGGTAGTCGATGTAGATCACACCTTGTGAATCCCAGAAAACGGTGGACATCACCTTTCCGGCAGATAGGACAGTCTTCGCCTTCTTCGGAGCACATTCGCCGAGTAAAGTCCACTGTTTCGACTGTTCCTTCGTCTCTGGTGTGTACCAGTGGATCCATGTTTCGTCGACGGTCACGAAACGACGCAGAAACTCCTTCGGATTGTGCTTAAACAGCGTCAAACACTGCTGTGAAGTGGTTTCACGGTTGCGCTTGTTGTCCGGAGTGAGCAAACGCGGCACCCATCGCGCCGACAGCTTTCTCATGCCCAAAATTTCATGCAGGATATGACCCACGCGGTCTTTTGAGATGCCTACTGTCTCAGCTATCTCGCGCACCTTCAATCGGCGGTCTGACAATACGAGATCGTGGATTTTTGTTATGTTATCCTCCGTGGTAGCCGTTTTCGTAGCACCTGGGCGTGGCTCATCAAAAACCGACGTGCGACCACGTTGAAACTCGTTACACCAATTTTTGACGGTCGTCATCGAAGGAGAAGAGTCAGCGTATACAGCATCCAAGCGCTCTTTGATTTCGCTGCGCGATTTCCCTTCCAGAAACAAGAATCGAATCACCGATCGCTCTTTTTCCATTTTTCTGAAATCCGCAGACACGCCCGCTTCCATACGCGGTCAAAACAAAACTACGAGTTCGATTCGGCTGAAATTTTGACTGTAGCCGTCTATGAGAATGTACTACACGATAGTAAATTTCTCCTGCGATAGTGGCGCCATCGGGCGGTGAGGCTAAGTACTTATCGGACTGCCCTCGTATATCGTTGCCTTTGAGATATCCTTATAGACTTCCTAATACCAGAATCGGACCCTATGGAACGCGATTTTGGGAAAAAATCAACCGTTTTCGAGAAAATTACCAAAATCTTTTACATTCAGTGGTGGGGGAAAGAAGTGGTTCTATTTTTATCAATTTCGGGCGGGGGTTAACTTTTGATAATAACTTTTTATATGCAAAATTTCCACTTCCGCCTAAATTAGTTGTCGAATTTTAAATTTTTTTTGTGAAAAAATTTATCATGAGTATCAAATGTTCCATCATATCGGGTTTACTTAAGAAAGGTATCATCTCACCTCTAAGAGCCTGTTCACATTGGTTGAAATAGTCCGACTAAATAGGACGGATGAAAAATTGCTCGTGTTCGCATTGAGACTATTTCAACCAGTAGCTGTGAGCAATCAGACTAGCGTGAAAGATTTGGTAAACGGAACATTTCAAGTAATACGTGGCTGCCTTTTGCTCTGCGACGTGTTGCATCGACGACGACCGAAACAATAATGACAATGGAACACGTTCAGTGTGGCAGCCAACCAATCAGAGCACGACAGGCGGAACTCTGAGAATGGAGTTTTTAGTTTTGAGGATGATTTTCCTATCAGCAGTCCCACTTCCTCACCTTGCCCTAATGTTGCCAGTTTCTGTCCTATTTAGGCGGACTATTTCAACCAATGTGAACAGGCTCTAAGTGGCTAAAACTATGTTTTTATGTTATTGGGAGTACCAATGGAAAACCTCCGTTTTTTCAAAATTTGACGCTCTTTTGCGGAAAAATGCTTATTTATTCTTCACAATATTGTCCATCACTAGCCACAGCTTTTTCCCATCTTTCTGACAGCATACGGATTCCGCGTCGAAAAAACTGTTCGTCTCTTGAGGCGATCCACAAAACTGCCCAATTTTCGGTCCCTCCGTAAGAACGGCAATGCTTCTCAGTCAGGCCATGCGTCATCGATCGGAACAGGTGGTAGTCAGAACGGGCGATGTCTGGATAATACGGTGGGTGGGGTAGGACGTCCCAATTTAGTGTTTACATGGTTTACAGATAGGTTTCAACGACATTAGAAACGTGTGGCCGCGCGTTGTCGTGTTGCAAAATTACTTTGTCATGTATTTACTCAAATTGTGGCCGTTTTTCCTTCAATGCTCGGCTCAAACGCATTAAATTGCAAGTTCTTGTTGCGTTTGACGTGGATCTGCATCCATAAATGTCTCGAATTCTGCGTCTTCAAACCTTTTAACCTGTTCTGGGCGCTTCTTATCTTTCACGTCCAAATCACCACTTTTGTAACGTTGACACCATTCGCGACACGTTGTTTCACTAATAGAAGCCTCACCAAAAGTTTTTACAATCATTCGACGCGCCTCAGCCGCAGATGTGGTCGTATTGAAGGCAAAAAGCAAAACATCCCGCTAATGGCGCTTATTTGGCTCAAATTTCGACATTTTCACGCACAAAAATTATATAACGCCGAAAAAAATTCACAAATTTAATGATAAGGAGTTCTTGCCAGATGCCTAGCTTATCATTTGACGTTTCTGATCTGACATTTTTGACCAGCATTTTACTGCTAGCGCCGTCTATTAGAAAACGGCGGTTTTCCATTTATACTCCCAATACATTTCTTAGAAACAGTCTTGTTTAAGTTTTTAATTTGTTTCTTCAAGTGTGAAACACACCAACATGAAAAAAATTCTTCAAGTGTATAAAAAACCGGCATTATTCTGACAGATTTTCCAGAATATCACAGCGATTTTTATTTCTCCATCTCTTGAACACTTATGACAACATGAACTTGCATTTCCTACTTGCGATTCCCATGCCTTTCGTTAATTATGCATGCGGAGCATTAAGCTGTTCTCACTTCCTCATAATTCTATACGGAATTTTTTCTTCAAGCACGCCAATGGGGAGGAAAATGAAAATTTGATCGTCCGACTTTATTTACCCAAAGTTTGAATTCCGTTTTGATCTGGAATTTTCCTATCTCGATTTTCTGTTTATTTACATTGTTTTCTATTTCGCATTCTGGCTAACATTTTCTCTATTCACCTGTTTTTTCCAGGTAAAATTATGTTTATTTCATAAGGGGTCAATTGATTACCATTCGCTTAAAAGGGTGTCAAATTGGGATAAAATTAGGAAGCGTAACAAAACAGTAGCCCATTTTTCCAGTGCTCTACATAACTTTCGGAAATTTCCCAGAGCGTAACGAATTAGCTTTTGAAGTTGATCCCGAAAATCAGGCTTCACTATCTCGGGACTGGATTCTCTGCTCCCAATTTGGGCACGAGAAAAAAATCACCCTATAAGTGGATGTTATAAAGCGAGAGAGATAGCAAGTCGTCAAAAAAGGTCAGGGATGGCTTTTAGTTAAAAGGATATAAAATATTACCTAAAATTAAGTTTGATTAGTGTGACATCCTTTTTTTTTACTAGACAGGCGCTCTCGCAAGGCAGAAAGGATCGAACTTTTTTTTCTCCCACTTTTCCGTTTGATGTCGTATCAAATTTTTGTTACCAGTTTGGGTCTCATTTGTTAATTCTCTTTCGGTGTTACTTTAATGTTAATGGAGGCAAATTGACAAAGTTATGGGCTCTTCAGTATCCTTGCGAGCTTTCATGTCACATTAAAGTTAAACTTTTTATTAAACCACGAAAATGTTAGTAAAACTTGTCTTTGAATTTCAGGATATTTGAATGAGACCCGAAAATTTAGTTTCCCAAAGTTTTAACCGTAATCAGAATTCCTTGAAAGATTAAGGCCCGTTTGCGCGTATTATTCTTAAAAAATTAAGTTGTGGTTAGCCTACTTAAACCGTAGAAATTCTTCGACTTAAATTTAAAAGTTGTACATAAGTTGCTAAGTTTTGTTGGTGCAAACGGCACTAAATCTATCTCATTTGTGGGTTTATTTTAAAGTTTTTTTATATGTCTAATTTTTCATCAGATTAAAATTGTGGAAAAACGAAAAAATTGTCATTTTTACTTTCTTCTACAAATTACGTACAAAAATCCATGTGTATAGGAGAGAGGGAAAGGAGTGGTCCGATTGGATTTTGATGTATGAATGAGTTATGTAAAATCGTATTCTAAACGCATTTTTCCTTTATAAATTTTTCAATACAACTCGCCGTTTTCGAGAAAATTGCAAAAGACTGTTTCGTTTGTATCTGGGAGGAAGGAAGGAATGGTCCAATTTTGCCCGTTCAAGAACTTAGTCTAGCCATTTACGAAGAACGGAATTATACAAAGTCTATAACTCAATCCTTTCGAAAGTTATGGTGTTCACGGACGAACAGACGGACGGACGGACAGACCGACAGACAGACAGACAGACGGACGGACATACGGAAATCAAAATCTTTAGTTCATTTTTGTGTCCAATGATTGGTTCGATGCGTTACAAACGGTATACTAAATCTAATATAGTCCTATATAATATATCTTATAGAGTATATAAATGTCTTTCTGTCTGTGTACAAGATTTCTCAGAAACCGCTAATACTAGAGCCATTTTACTGACATATTTGGTCTTGGAAGAGGACGATCCTATTAACTTTTGATAAAATGGTGGCTTATTGAAAATCCCAATTTTTTTTTCTCGATTTACTCCAAAATGGCGATTTTTGAAATGCAAGTAAATAAAAATCATATTAAACAGTTTGTTTTTTCTCGAAAACGGTTCTCGTCGAACCGAATTGGGTAAACAAAGCCAAGCAAGCTAAGTTTTAGCAGAAGAAATATCCATTCATGATAAGAAATTTATTGTAAATTTTTCATTTGCAGAAATTCAAAATGATGTGAATAGCACATGTCTTTCTTATACAAAATCTACGTTTCTGCACAATTTACACTATAAAGGAGCCTCCACACGTTCAATGTTACTTGACAAGTATTATTGATGAAAATTTTCGTCAAGTAACAATGATGGAAATTGCCTGCAAACGTAACATTGAAGGGCATCCAAACGATCAATGTTACTTGAAACATGAGTCATTCAAGTAAAAGTGTCAAGTAACATTGAACGTGTGGAGGCGCCTTAAGCCAACGAATAAAATTTTAGGTTATCTACAAATATCAATTTTTATTTTAAAAAATTTGAAATATCTCGATAATGGCAAAAGATATCGATTTACCGTAAAAGGCAGAAATGTAGAGAATTTTAATATCTTTAATTTTTTCTTAACCTGTTTTTTTTCGAAAAAAGTTAGTTTGCAAGCAATGGTCAAAAATCCTTTTTTTTACCTTTTAATGAAAATATTTCAATAACGGTAAAAGATATCGGATAACAGTAAAAGACAGAATCGTGGCAAACATCATTATCTTCAAATAATCTCATTATGAAACCACCAAAACCTCGTTATTTGTCGAGGAAATCGCAAAAAGTTTATTTTTTAACACGTTGAGTGCCACGTGCCTATCGGTGGTCATTCTTTGAATTACATTCTGGGACCAACATTTTTTTAAATTTATTTTTATTGATTTATTGCAAGTACTACCAGTTCCAAGTAAAATAGGTTTACATCCTGGGACCAAACTTAATATTTCTCAAAGCTAAATATATGTAAAAATTTCCCACTATTGGTCACGATATCTCTAAATGAAACAAGTAGTGTGTCCACAGGTGGCAACGTTGTTCCACGATCGACATCCAATAATGCCCACCGGTGCGCACCTGGCGCTCAACGTGTTAAATAACTCAACGGCTTGAGATATGCAGTTCCAGTAAGAGACGAAAATGCTGGAAATTTTATTTTCTCCGAGTTTGGTATTACATAAGAATATTGAAAAACGCGTAGTTTCGGAGGAAACCGCGAAAAACCAAATTGCAATTTTTAAGAAACCGCCATTTTGATTAGTTCCGGTTAGCGGATTTTCACCGCAATTTTTAAAAAGCCGCCGCAGACTGGCAGAGTGACAGGCAGATAGACTGAGAGATTGAGAGACTGACTGACAGAAAGAAAGGCATTTTTTGTAATACATATGTCTCCAATCGATTCGGGAGTGCTCGGAAAATGTTGTTTTAGGCGAAATTAAGAGGTCGAAATTTTTTATGAATACACTGACTTATTATACTTCGTATAAGAAAGTTAAGGCTATAAACTTTATGTTTTCAATCAAATCCTCATTTCAGAAATGCTTTTTTTTACATTTTCAATCAAAATTTCGTTATTGATTTTCATTTCGGCATTTAATTATAATTTTATGCCTGTGGTTCCATTGTTTATGTCAGAACGCTAAGTGTATAAAATTATGAGCAAAATGTCGATCCAGATAATTTTCTATCATGGCCAATATCCCGATAAAAAGCCCGAAAAAAAACTCAATTAAAATCAAATCTTTTGTGAAAATTCCATCATGCTATGCAAACGTTGTGCTCAGATTCTATAGAAATCGCAGAGTTATTCCCCATAAAATGTTATCAACTAAATTTAAATCGTTTTCCAGCAGGCACTTTCCGTATCAATCGATGAGATAGGAATATATCACACGGGAAATATTCACCCCCTCTACGCCTCCTCCCGGCTGACGGCCGACAGCCACTCCGTAAAACCAAAGTGCTTCTCCACTAGAATCCAAATGGGTGGTTTTTCCATTTCCGTGCAGACTTCGTTTAGTTCCTCCAAACTCTGGCTACTTTTCCGCCAATTTTCCTCTCTTGTGCCTCGCACATACATACATCTGGATTATTGGCAATGAAAATTAATTGGATTAATTTAACGAGTATTAATGCACTGCTGACACATTTAATGTCGTGGGAAGTACTTCATCGTTCGGTTTTCTGTGTTTGTTCTCTAATTCTGTTTATTTTGAAAACACGAATCGGAAAATTCGAAAAACCTCGAGAGAGGTAGTTTTTAATTTGCTTTTCAAATCAATTTGTTTCGCATCAAGCGGAAAAGTTTTTCCAGTCTTAATTTTACCTTCGTGTTTATCCGTTTTATAAAAAAAAATCCCTTCTGATGTCTTAATGTTGTTTTAATTTTTTTTTTCTTGCAAAGGAAAATTTGCCTAAGCCGTACAAAATGAAACTTTTGAAGTGTTTCGTTATTCTTCAATCGTTTTTCCAGCTTCACAGGAACCAAAATTGAGGTCACAAACGGCAAGATAAAAGTTTTAAGAGGCAACTTTTATCTTGCTGATTAAACAAAATGGGGATTTTTTTTTCAGAAAGCCCTTTTTTGTGTTAAAGAGATTTCCAAATTTATATTTTATTTGTCTAATTTAAGCCCTTTGTAAAACCACTCAAAAACTCAAGAACTAACTGAGGTAGAAACTTGAAATTTGCCGTAGATACGACTTTTCTTAAAATCAAATCATATTTAAAAAATGGGAGCCTGCCTGCTTCTGCCATTTTTTCGCTTTTCGTCTCAAAAGAGAATTTAAAAAATATTTTTTTTTAAAAAAAGCTATTATTTTATTATTGAAAACCTGTATGGTGATGTTGGTATCTTAATTCGAGCAGCTGTACCAAAATTCCACTTTGAAGTCGAACTTTCCAATAAGATTTTTTAAAATTTATTCCAATCGGATTTTGATGTATGGGAGTTTTATGTAGAATCATATTTATTTTGTTCTTGCACCTTTTTAATGAGAAGCACCGTTTTTGAGATATTCGTAAAAATCGTTTTCGTTCGTATGGGGGGTACGCCCTCTAATGATCCATTTTTGCCCATTAACGAACTTAGCCTCGCATTTTACGAAAAACGAATCTGCGCAAAATTTCAAATCTCTAGCTCAATCCGCGCCACAGACGGACGGACGGACATGCTAAATTCAACTTTTTTTAAAAGCTTTTATTTAGCTCGCTATCTTGTCTGTTTGTTTGTCTGTCTGTCAGATCAAATCTTGCAACCCAATTTTGACCCACTTCCACTTGTCCGATTGACTTGAAATTTTGCACACTTATATAAGTCCGATGACAATACAATATTTTCACTACTTCGTCCTTATAAGGATAACGGAAGGTCCTGTAAGGATAACGTGATTATCCTTTTCTCCAAATTTTCCGGAAAAAAATCTATCCTGGGGGTTTTTGGGGTCGCTGAATCCGAATCTGTCATTAAAAAGTCAGTAAGGATAACGGAAGGTCCTGTAAGGATAACGTGATTATCCTTTTCTCCAAATTTTCCGGAAAAAAATCTATCCTGGGGGTTTTTGGAGTCGCTGAATCCGAATCTGTCATTAAAAAGTCTGTAAGGATAACGGAAGGTCCTGTAAGGATAACGTGATTATCCTTTTCTCCAAATTTTCCGGAAAAAAATCTATTCTGGGGGTTTTTGGGGTCGCTGAATCCGAATCTGTCATTAAAAAGTCTGTAAGGATAACGGAAGGTCCTGTAAGGATAACGTGATTATCCTTTTCTCCAAATTTTCCGGAAAAAAATCTATTCTGGGGTTTTTGGGGTCGCTGAATCCGAATCTGTCATCAAAAAGTCTGTAAGGATAACGGAAGGTCCTGTAAGGATAACGTGATTATCCTTTTCTCCAAATTTTCCGGAAAAAACTCTATCCTGGGGGTTTTTGGGGTCGCTGAATCCGAATCTGTCATTAAAAAGTCTGTAAGGATAACGGAAGGTCCTGTAAGGATAACGTGATTATCCTTTTCTCCAAATTTTCCGGAAAAAAATCTATTCTGGGGTTTTTGGGGTCGCTGAATCCGAATCTGTCATTAAAAAGTCTGTAAGGATAACGGAATGTCCTGTAAGGATAACGTGATTATCCTTTTTCTCAATTGTTCCGGGAAAAAATATATTCTGCGGGTTTTGGGGTTCGCTGAATACGATTCTCAAGTTAAAAAGCCTGTAAGGACATCTCAAATGTAAAACTATATATTCGAAGACTAAAAAGAACAAAATAAAAAAAATAAAAAAAATTTTTTAAAAAAAGCTTTTATTAAAAAAAATGCACTAAAAAGAAAAAAATAATTTTCTGGACGCTGTGTATCACAAATATAAAAGCTTTTAAAAAGCGAGATAAAGCATAAAACAATAAAATAAACATTTATCTCGCTTTTTAAAAGCTTTTATATTTGTGATACACAGCGTCCAGAAAATTATTTTTTTCTTTTTAGTGCATTTTTTTTAATAAAAGCTTTTTTTAAAAAAATTTTTTTATTTTTTTTTTATCATTCTAAACACACTGGTGTAATTCATTTTTTTGTCTGATAACGGGATCTTGGCGTTACAAACGGTAAGGCAAATCTAATATACCCTTTGGTTTCACCATACGAGTATAAAAAATAATTTTTTGGGCACTGTGTATCAGAAATTAAAGCGAGATAAATATTTATTTTATTTTTTATGCCCTTATCTCGCTTTTATGTCTGATACACAGCGCCCAAAAAATTATATTTTTCCTTTTTAATACATTTTTTTCAAATAAAAGCTTTTTAATTTTTTTTTCGATTTCTTTTATTTTATCCTTTTTAGTCATTTCGTATTTGATTAGTATGGCTAAAAATCCAAAATGAAAAGGATAATCACGTTATCCTTACAGGACTTTCCGTTATACTTACGGACTTTTTGACTCCAGATTCGGATTTAGCGACCCCTTTTAGGGCCTTCCGTTATCCTTACAAGGACAAAATAGTGAAAATATTGTATTATCATCGGACTTAGGTATGTGTGCAAAATTTCAAGTCAATCGGATGAGTGGAAGTGGGCCAAAATTGGATTGCAAGATTTGAATCTGACAGACACGAAGGCAAGCTAAATAAAAGCTTTTAAAATGGGAAAAATCCAGGCTGCCCGCCTCTGCCAATTTTTTCGCAATTCTTCTCAAAAGAAAAACGTTTACTATTTCAAAATTCATAACAAAAAGTGATTCGAATATGACTTCACATAAATGTCCCACAATCAAAATCCAAATGAAATCTATTTTAACCTCAATTATCTTAGTTGGCCTGTGTTACTGTCTGTTTGTCGGGGTCAAATCTTGTAACCTAATTTTGACTTACTTCAACATATGCTAATGACTTGAAACTTAGCGCACATACATAATTCCGGTGACAATATAATATGTATAACGCACACATTACGCATACATTGAAAAACAAAATGGCGGCTGTCTGACGTAGAGATGCAAATCAAAACTAATCGAGTGTGGTTCGGTTTTGGTTCAAGTGTGAATCGAATTTCTGGTTTTTGGTTTTGGTTCTTAAATTTTTGGTTCTGGTTCCTTAAACTTTGAATGGTTCAGTGGGTTTTGGTTAAACGTTATCATCATCCTCGGCGCTACAGCTCTCGAAGAGCCTGGGCCTCCTCAATAGAGGTTTCATAACCATTTCTTCCCTGTTTTACAAACGTTATACTTAATCTAATATACTTCTTTATGATTCTCGTATAGAGAATAAAAATAGTCAATTTATCCATCAAATAGTAAATTTTACTATTAAGTAGTTCAATTTATTATAAAAAAAATTTCGTTCAGTGTTCCTTAAAAACTGAACGCTCTAACAAATTTCCTAAATCACCAAAATTTAATTTTTAAAACAAACATTTTTTTTTCCTGTTGATTCATTCCCAACCCAGCCACAACTGCGGAAGTTCCTTGAAAAATCCCATCGTGAAGGCGGAAATTTATATGTTTTTAATTCCACAATAAAACGGTCACCATTTCCATTATCCTGATAAATATTTAATCCAAAAAGGACGAACTAACCAAACTTTATTTCGGTTACTGGGACACGAAAACCTGCTTTGTCTGCTGGTTTATACCCCCCTAAAACCTTTGACCATTTTCATTATGTCTTTCAATATTTTATCATCTTATAAAATATACAATCACACCACAGTAAAAATCTTATCCCAAAAATATATCCACTATACGCACAAATGGCACTTTTTGGCCAAGAATCGTCATCAACTGAAGGTCATCAAAAGGAAGGAATATATGGAGAAAACTGTAGCGAAAAATTCATTAACTGAACGTTGTGGGATCAGGGAAAAACGATAGGGGGTTAATAATGCCATGTAGTTGAACATCGAGTGGTTTAGTGGCTTTAGTGGTGGACAATGACGCTGGCCATCATGTAAACGTTAGGCCAAACGAAATTAATTAGAAAGAAAGGCTCTTTTTGTCATTGTGGCTGCTGTTGGTCATTGAGGTTTAGTTGGGAAAAATAGGATAAAGGATGAATGACGCCTCAGTCCTTTTGGAAATAAAACATCCAGGGATGGGACATCGTGACATTATTGATCGCTATATTTTATAAGTTTAGTAACATTTTTCTTTTTGGCCTTACAATAAAGTTCAGAAGTCTTCTACCTCGCAAACAACAAAACTTTGAAACAACCACCCACCTGGTTAATGTGTTCTCTTCCAATTCTTCTTTTGTTTTTCTTCTCGTTAGCAATATATTTGAGGACCTCCTCAAATGATGTTGCCTAACAATTTTCTTCTCGTTTCCCGCATCCACAGTTTTACATTACCAAGCCATGGGCGGGATTGCAACATTTGTAACGATTAAAACAATTGACACTTCGGTTCATCTGTGTTACCGCATTTTAAGTAGGATGACGATATTTATTTTGGGCTAATCCTGGATAAAATGAATTCGGTAGGGGAAAGGAGGGGATAAGGATGGCTGAAACGAAACAACAAATTGTATATAGAAAATAAAGCACGATTTGCACTGCATCAAGAAATTAAATTCGCCAAAAAATAACCAATGTGAACCTTCGTCGACATTTTTTAAAATAGAATGCCGCGCCATTTAAATGAAGAGCTATCCAGTCCCAAACAAAAACAAAATCCACTTTGTACGGTCCTCATGTTCCAGAAATAATTACAATTGAAATCCTTAAAATACATTTAAAAAATATTTTAAAAAATTGAAAAAAAATTTCTTTTTAAATGTTTTTTTTTTTTGAAAATGCACTAAAATGGAAAAAAACAATTTTTTGGACACTGTGTATCAGAAATAAAAGCGAGATAAATATTTATTTTATTTTGTATGACTAAAAGTTCAAAATGAAAAGGATAATCACGTTATCCTTACAAGACCTTTCATTATCCTTACGGACTTCTTAACGTCGGAATCAAATTCAGCGACCCCAAAAACCCCCAAACGAGAGAGTTGTTTTCCGGAAAATTTTGAAGGATAAACACGGTATTTTTGTAGGACCTTCCGTTATTTTTTAATGTCAGAATCGGATTCATCGACCCCAGAAACCCCCAGATGCGATTTTTTTCCGGAAAATTTTAAGAAAAGATAATCACATTATCCTTTCAATGCCTTTCTTTATCCTTACAAGGACGAAGTAGAGAAAATATTGTGTTGTCATCGGACTTACGTAAGTATGCAGTCGAATGAGTGGAAGTGGGTCATAATTGGATTGCAGGATTTGACCCCGACAGACAGACAAACAGATACGAACTAAAAAAAAGCTTTTAAAAAGGATGCGCCGCAGGCACATCCCCCAGTCAAATTCGAGTACAGTTTGCATATTTAGTGACCTTTGTTTAGCATTCGACATATGTTTACACTAAAATCAATAATCCAGGCTAAAAGTTTAGTTTGCTGGACAAAATTCTTCAATCTAAGACTGCTTTTACAGCGCGTAAACATCTGGTCCGATTTTTTTATAAATTTTTATTTTACCAAAAGAAAATTATATAATTTCGGAAACCTTCACAAACAAAATGTTAAACTTCCCTGCTCGATTGCCTGCAACAAGTAAAAATGGCAATGATTTTGTTTTTCATCTCCACCCACTCCAGCCCACTTTCTGTATTCAAGTTGGGAAATGTTACCGAAAACTGTTGCTCGATGAAAACACTTTGAAACGCATGGTTTTACAAGCATTGGGAAAACTATTGTAGGGGAAAACTTTTCTTTTCGAATGATTTTATTTTATTTACGCCCTCGAACATGGCTTTAGTTCACCCTTGAATGAAGTCATAAGCATTACAAGCTCATTATGCCCACGGATTTTCCATTGTAATGAAAATCCGATCAGGTGTACAAAAGTCCACGTGTAAACTTTGGTTATTTTTCGCAATTTCGACAAAAGGCATGAAATCTTTGGAAAATGACTGGTAAACAGGAAAAGCTTTCGAAAAACAAACTCTATTAAAAGAAAATGGAGATAAATTAAATTTTCCGCCTTTTCAACTTATTTCGATTCACCCACGAAAAGCCAGCAAACAGCATTTAGAACGTAGTTATGGGACTTTTCAATGTGAAGACGGCTCAAATGACAAACGATGTAAGTAAATTGGCTTTACTTAGAAAGTGAAACTCTAGCCGCCCCCAACGTTTAAAATTACTACAACTTGGTTACAGAAGTGTCCCTCACATAGCAACAGTTTAGGAGAATTTACTCCATAGTAACCCATCTGTTGCATGCCGCCTCTTTGGGGACATTTACTTTATTACGTTATTTTCCTAGTCTTGTTGTCTTCCAGGATTAGCAAGAATGGAATCTAACCGTAAAAGGCATTTAGAGATGTAGTTTCCTATAATTGGAAGAGATTCATTAGATAGGATAATCAGAATGAATAATGAATAAATTCGATTGAATCTTTGGTAAATATTAGACAATGTAATATTTTTGAATGTATTGGTAATTCGAGAAGATCCTGACGGTTGCAGGAAATCTGGTAACACAGGACAGCTTGGTTTTAAAATTTGCTCTCTTCTCCCCTCACCATTTTTCTTGTGTTTCAAGAAGATTTGGTGAAAGGTCTTACTAGAACCTCAAATTTTTTGAGCCCGTTTGAGGCAATTATGCTTAAAAAATTAAGTAACATACTTAAACCATGGCAACTCTGGGGCTTAAATAAGTTAAGTTGGGCTTAAGTTCCAAAGTTTCGTTGGTGCAAAAGACCAAAAGTGGTAGTTAATTATTACGCAATTTTGTTTTTCAAATGTTAGGTTATGACATTTAGTTTTTAAAAAAATATGCAGCAAATGTCCACTCCGACTAGATCTAATAAATCGCATTCGATGAGTCCAATTTTTGACTACTTTTTGAAGTAGTTGAGGCCTTTTTCACGAAGTAACACGAGTAAATTTTCAAAGCGTCAATTGTTGCTGGTTTGTCAGCATAAACTAGCATGAACGTTAGAAGGAATTCTTCCAAAAGGAGGGGTCTATTTTTTTACTGGTATAGTGACCATACTTTTTTGCGGCCACTCCGGGCCAAGATGAGAAACAAGTTTTATAAAAAAAAAATTAAACTTGATTGAGATTAAAACTAAGGAAAAAAATCAATAATGTGCGCCGCAGACGAAACTTTTTAAAAAGAATTCGGCGCAGGTATTTAAATCAGGAGATACACAGTGTCAAGCATAAATTACCTTAAGTTTTTACGCTCTGTGCGTTTTAAAAATATTCGCAACGGAAATTTTAAATAAAAATAACAAGACAGAGAAATGCCTCGCAGAACCACTTTTTTGAAATAATGTGGAAAATTGTTGAGAAAATGTGCCGCAGATGAAAAAAAACAACCTCCAGCTGAAATAGAGTACGTTTTAAAATATTTAGTGATCGTTTTATTGCGTTTGAAAAATTATTACACCGATTTTTAAAAAAACCGGCCTAAAATCCGGTATGCCAGGACAACAAGCCTAAATCCGGGGTTGTCCCAGCGATTCCGGGACGAGTAGTCATCCTTTTTATGGGAAAAGATATCATGCAATAATACCCTATATGATCTATCATATAGGAATATATTTAGTATATCGTTTTTAAAGTATCGAACCAATAATCGGATACAAAAATGAACTACACCAGGGTGTTAGGGATGACAAAAGATTTTGATTTCTCCATGTCCGACCGTCCGTCTGTCCGCAAACACTATAATATTTGAAAGGAGCTATTTTCTATTTTGTTGGCATTGTTTTTGAAGATTACTGTTTGGTTTGTTTGGTTTGCACTTTTTGAAAGGAATGAGCTAGAGACTTGAAATTTTGTATAACTCCGTTTCTCGTAAATGGCTGGGCAAAGTTTTTGAACGGGCAAAATTGAATCTTCCTGCCTCTGCCATATAAATAAAATACGTTTTTTTCCTGTTTTCTGGAACACTGTGTATCGTATTGAAAATTTTATAAAGATGAAATGTGTTTAGAATAGGATTTTACGTAACCGTTCCAAACATCACAATCCAATCGGATCAATGATTTTTCTTTAAATAAACATTTTCTCTTAAATTAAATATCTCACTGTCAACCATTAATGTATAATATGTGAATAAAACTTAAACTTAAACATTTTGTCTGTCATAATTTACAGTATTTGACGATTGGCCCCTGGCTATTGTAGCTTTTCTTATGTTTTTTTTTAGAAATACGACATGATTTCGAGGAGAAAAAATGCGCCGAGAGTAAAAATTTTTAAAATTCTGGGTTTTTTTTTTAATGCCGAAGCAGGTCGGAAGGACAAAAGCAGATATCGGTTTATGTTCTCCTTGAACTGCTGCGGGTTATAGTCCGGGGGGAACACATTGGATGGTAGATCGTTCCAAAGTCTTGTTGTTTGCGGAATAAAGGAAGCCCTAAACTTTACTGTACGAAAACGGGGAGGCTCAAGTAAGAAGTCGTGCCCACGTTCAGCTGCACGAGAGGGTCTAGGGAAGATCCGTTCTTTAAAAAAAAGTCTTCAAATTTTCGGTCTCAGAAGATGATGGTTTATAAAGTTTTGTAAGCCTAAAGAATTATAATTTTTGACTGGCCCTTCAGACTTACACTTAAAAAAATTACGTAAATAGGACTTTAAAAAAACCAAATTTAAAAAAAGAAATAAAAATCTTTCTGCCAACTTTTAAAATGTATAAATCTAAACCCAAAAAAAAGTTATGAAGTTAAATAACAGATAAACGTTTGTCAAAAAAGTTTACAAATCTCCAAAGAGAGCTGCCGCCAAGAGAAGCAAATATTTGATATTTACTTTCAGATAAGTTGAAAAAAAAATTTACTTTCAGATCAGTTGAACTTTTTTGTTTGTAAAGCGCCAAGTTTTTTAATTTTTCAATGTTTAAACATGCGGGATGTTTTTCTTTATTTTCATATGGACATGTTTTGCAAAGCATTTAAATTTAAGATGTTAATTTTAAGATTTTTCAGATTTTACAAATTTTTTCCATGATTCCTTAAAAAAATTATTTTGAAATCCATTTTTTTTCTATTACTGTTAATTCCCATATCACTTTGGCTTGGAAACGTAATTTCAATCGATAGGGAGGAATGAAAAAAATGTTTTTTTTTTTGTTTTAGTTCAGAAAATCATCGCAAATTTTTCCCCATTTTTTGTTAACCAAACAAAAGTAAGACCCCTATTTTTTAATTTTTTTATTAGGTTTCGTTTTTGTTACAATTAGTCTTTATTTTGTTCGATATCTTGTTTTTTTTTTCTGAGAAAAAGAAAAACTATCTCCAAACTATTGAGTTCTGAATTTGCGAATTAATTTCGTTGAATTTTTGCAGCACACGGAGTGTCTAACTCGATTTCAGGTCTCAGGATAGTCTCTGTACGTAAAATGAATTTATTTCACATTTTTTTTATTCTAAACAATGTGCAAAAATTTAAATTTAAAAAAATCGTCTTTTACCCGTTTTTTTTAATTCAAAAACTATTTTCTAATTTGTTGGCATTGTTTTTGAAGATTACTGTTTGGTTTGCTCTTTTCCATCCCCGTCACTTTTGTCCCGTTTTGATATATTTATTATTCGTATATTTCATAAATTTATTAAAATATATATTTCAAGAATTTTTAAATATTTGCCTACCTATTTTCTATCTTATTTATATTAATTGCATTTTAGTTAGTTTTTCACAATATTCAATAATCAATTTTTTAATGTTTTTATAGTCCTCCACCTTTGCCAGTTTTGCCAATTTATCCATTTTGTACAATTGTTTTTTAATAGTTAGAAAACTCCTCAAATTATCAATGTTCCTTTGGATTTAAAATTATTTTTAGTTAATTCTTGAAACTCTGTTTTTTATTAATAAAATCAAAGTTTTTTCAACCCTCTTACAATTCAAAAAAAAGAGCTAAAATTAAAACACCCTCCAAGTTTTCTGTCCTGCCCTGCACTTTTCTAATTCTTGTATAGGAATTCCCCATCTCACTCCCAATTTCCAAATAATAAGTTTGATAAAATAATAATAAATCAATGTTTTTGAAACAGCAATACATTGCATCAAAATACAATTTGTTGAACGGTGAACGGTCGTTGTATTGTTGGTCAATCACGAAACGTAGTTGAATCAACCAATAATTTTTTTCTCCGTGCATGTTTTTTTTAAATCAAAAAAAATATCTACGTTCACTTATACTTACAAGAAAATTTTGATTTTCTAACCTGTCAAATTTCATATCTTCGGCGATAAAACCGGATTCCGATTATGGCATTTTAAACGCGGTTTAGACAAAACAAGTAACTCGCGACAAGTAGGCGTAAATACACGCGATTTGACCTAGTGTGCGACGCTCGCATATGTGTAAGAATACTTGCCACTCTCTCGAAAATAATACAAAGCCATTCTATTTTTGTGGCAAGTAAAAACCAATACAGTAAAACCCGCTTATAAGGAAAACCCTCTTACAAGATCACATTATAAAAACCCATTGTAATGCATAATCGTGTATTTTACCTCGCTTATTAGCAACAAAAATGCTGCCAAATTGAAATTGCTTATAAGCGGGTTTTACTGTACAAGAACATGGAACCGTGTACACAATAGGTGGTTTTATGTATGTGTGTTTCGGTTCATTTTATATTTGCTGCTTTGCCAGAGAACGTCGTAACATTTTAAAGAAAAAACGACACGGGTATAAAAAACTCGTCGGCAACAAACAGTTTTAGGCCAAAATTCGCAAATTTTTCTACAAAAAAGAGTCGTAATATTTTTTCTCTGAAAATTTTAGGTTATGTTTTCCTTCGGCTGTCATTCTACTTGAAATGATTTACTTGAAACGTGTAAACTAAGCAAACTACTTGGCTCTCTTTACTTGCCGCGAGTTACTTGAAGTGTATAAACCAGGCTTTAAACAACATATTTTTTGAACCCTTGAGCACTCGCGCATGGGTAAAAAATACCCGAAAAAACTTTACATTGGAATTTCATTTCAATGAATCGCATATAACGGGGCTTTCCTAGTAGTTGAGTTTTTATACCCGTATGGTGAAACCAAAGGGTATACTAACTTTGCCTTACCGTTTGTAACGCCAAGATCCCGTTATCACACACAAAAATGCATTACACCAGTGTGTTTAGAATGATAAACATAACAAAAGCTATAATTGCCAATCTGGCAATCATTGAAGACCCGTATGGTGATATTCGTATCAAAATTCGAACAGTTGTACCAAAATTCCGCTTTGAAGTCAAACTTTCCAATAAGATTTTTTAAAATTTATTCCAATTGGATTTTGATGTATGGGAGTTTTATGTAGAATGATATCCTAAATAACTTTTGTTCTTGAACTTTTTTGATAAGATGCACCGTTTTCGATATATTCACAAAAACCGTTTTCGTTCGTATGGGGGGTACCCCCCCCCCCCCCTAATGGTCCATTTTTGCCCCTTAACGAACTTAGCCTCGCATTTTACGAAAAACGGATCTGCGCAAAATTTCAAGTCTCTAGCTCAATCCGTGCGCCCGCAATCCGCGCCACAGATAGACAGACAGACGGACGGACATGCAGAAATTAATTATTTTTATCATTCTAAACTCACTGGTGTAATTCATTTTTATGTGTGATGACGGAATCTTGGCGTTACAAACGGTAAGGCAAAGTTAATATACCCTTTGGTTTCACCATACGGGTATAAAAATATTTAATTTTTGCATGTCCGTCCGTCCGTCTGTCTGTGGCGCGGATTGCGGGCGCAAGGATTGAGCTAGAGACTTGAAATTTTACGCAGATTCGTTTTTCGTAAAATGCGAGGCTAAGTTCGTTAATGGGCAAAAATGGACCATTAGGGGGGGTACCCCCCATACGAACGAAAACTTTTTTTTTGAATATCTCAAAAACGGTGAATTTTATAAAAAAAAGTCCAAGAACAAAAGTTATTTAGGATATGATTCTACATAAATCTCCCATACATCAAAATCCGATTGGAATAAATTTTAAAAAATCTTATTGGAAAGTTTGACTTCAAAGTGGAATTTTCGTACAACTGTTCGAATTTTGATACGAATATCACCATACGGGTCTCCAATAATTGCCAGAGTGGCAATTATAGCTTTTATGTTTAACCGTTACGAGCAAGTTAGGCAATTTTGATTTGTGTTGTGAAATTCTAAGTGACAACAACTGTTCTCAAATTGTATGTCTCCCACACTTATTGAGACCTTCATGCCTCAAATTTGCAAATGTTGAGAACGAATTAGCGCGAGTGCTCAAGGGTTAAAATCTAATTCCTAGATTAACGTCAGCTAAACAAATGGTTTGATATCGGTTTCGCACCATATACTTATGTCGATAAGATAGACATTTCATTTGCAATTAGTTTAATACCACCCACCCACTCACCGTCTCTTCTGCCTTACCAACCCGCGTGTCCCTTCAGGACACTCTGTGTCGGCTCCAGCGTCCCTTCAGAACTCTTTGAGTTTGTCGGCTTCGCCGGAATGCACATCTCTTACCATATCGTTCAAATGAGCGTTCTGGATGTCAAAAGTGCACACAATACCACCCACCCACCCGTCCCTTTTGAACCTTCGGGGAACTCTCCGGGCGCCCCCATCTCTCGAGAACTCTTTGGGTATGCCTACGCGATGGGCATCCCATAATTTCTATAGCGGCGGTGCCGCCCACTAAACTATCCTCGGAGGGTCCCGAAGGGACGATGGGTCGATTAGTGGGTGGGAATTCGAAGGGTCTAGAACAGACGTGGGCAAAAACAAATGAAAAAGTGTGATAATTATACATTTATAACTAAAAAGAGAACTACAAGCTTTAAAACTCAAATACACTGTTAAAAATTTCCGCACAGTTTCATTTGTACTGGCTCAAAAGTGTGGAAATTCAGCTCTTTGCCCATGTCTGGTTTAAAAGGAACTGGGGTTGCAACTATTTTGTACATCGGGTTTTTTACAATTTAAAATATAATATTCGTTCTTTACTAATAATCAAAACATTTGTTTTGCTTAAATAATCTAAGAATTAAGTTTAAAAATATCCTCCAATTTGGCATCCCAATTTTCTTCGGATCCTTGCCATATTTTAAGCTTCTAATATTTAGTGGATTTTTTACAAATCGAATAACTATAGTAGAACATTCATATAACTTTTAGAAAAATCAATACCTATGTATAACCTCCAGATTGAAGACAAATTCTCCTAACAGCGACATAATATCGCCCCGTTTTCTTTACCCCAAAACATAATTCCACAATTTTTAAGGGTTCAGTCGAAAAGAATTCAAGTCAATTGTCACATCTTTTTGCCGGTAACCTAATTTCTCCCTAGTTTCTCAATCATTCTCCCAACAATACGGAGCAATCTCAATTTAAATGATTTTTTTTTGTTGTATTATTCAGTTTTTCTGTGCTATTTCCCATTCAAAACACCACACTTACATTCCTTTACTGCAGATTTCCGCATTTCTTTCCTTTATATTCTCCCCTATTTCTTTTTTCCTTTAGTCCTTCAGGGAGATCATGATACCGGCTGTGTTGTTTCCTCTCTAACTTTAGAAAATCCTCGCCAGTATCTTCATTTCCTTTTCCATGTTTTTTTTTCATTCCATTTACTTTTTTTTATCATTCTTTGGCTTTGAATAATTTTCCATAGCAAAGGATATCACTTCGGGCCGAATATTTTCCTCTGTTCTTTTCTTTGTAATATACAAAAATATGTCAGTTAAGTAAAACGAGGGAATTGGGAGACCTTCATTTGGGCTGCATGTGAATGTCTCACAACCGCATGTTGTCATAGTGCCCCATTTGGCCATTGTTATTGTTATATTCCCCCAAATTTTCCATATTCCAGCCCAATTGTCGGCCACCTACAAATGAGATAAAAAAAACTTTTAGCCCATAGGCTAAACTGACCGAGCTTTCTAAGCTCCCATTCCACAGACCGTCATAGCAACAGTTCCGGTGATTCTTCCATCCCATACCCATCCTCCTCATTCACCATCATCAACAAACGCTCATCTACTAGCCTCGGGAGAGCTTTCCAGATGTGGGCGACACTGCTTTAGCAACCAGTGGTTCAAGAACTATCCATCGAGGCTAGCTAGCTTTTATGTGTTTTTCCCCTATGTATACTCATGTTCTGTAGTTACTTAATGGTATTTCCCAACTTATTTCTTTAATATCATCTTTTGGTCAGTTTTTTGCGACTTACATATTTATTTTCATATTTTTTTTTTACGCCTAAATTCATCATAGGCCTTGAAGATTGCTCGTTTTAATGAAGTAGCATGACTATCGGAAAATGTGTTTTTCCACCTATGTTTGATTTTCTCATTTTGCCTTTTGATTCCCTTCTGACAATAAATTTTTTTTATCATTTCTTGTGCGTTTTCCTTCTATTATTTGGATTTTTCGGCATGTTAATGTGAGTGTATGTGTGTGAAAAAAAACAATTTCCCATTTTTTTAGCTCATTGTCCGGTTTTTCTACGCTTAATTTTTATCAGTAGATCGATTTCTGGACCACTTCGAAATGTTTTTTTGTTAAACAATCAAACATCAAACTTCTCAACTTCATAACAAAATCACAAAAAAAATTGTATATATATTTTCTTAGCTGTGTTTTTAGTATCCGCGGCACCCTAGTTTTTTCTATAACCCAATATAGCAATATAGAATGTTTTCCCAATTCAAGGACTCAATAAACTGGGTTCAACGGATGATGTCTATATAACACATGGATCAATAAGTCCCGAGACTAACAATGAAAACAACATTTTTTTTGCCAAATTTTTTTTTATTCATCAATATAATCACCTTTTAGGGTGATACAATCGTTCCAACGCTTTTCCAATTTTTCAATACCATGTTTATAAAAAAAATTATCTTTCGCTTCAAAATAAGCTTCAGTTTCAGCGATGACCTCCTCATTTGAGCCAAATCTTTTTCCCTGGAGCATTTTTTTAAGATCAGCAAAGAGCCAGTAGTCACTGGGGGCTAAATCTGGCGAGTATGGGGGGTGGGGAAGCAGATGAAAGCCCAATTCGTTCAATTTTGCCATTGCTTTCATCGACTTGTGGCAGGGTGCATTGTCTTGGTGAAAAAGGATTTTTTTTCTCTGCATGTGCGGTCGTTTTTTTGCGATTTCCTCCTTCAAACGCACCAGCAAGTCAATATAATAATCACTGTTGATCGATTTACCTTTTTCGAGGTAGTCAATGAAAATCACGCCATGCGTATCCCAAAAAACTGACGCCATGACTTTGCCAGCTGACTGCTGCGTTTTCGGACGCTTCGGACGGCTTTCGCCAGCTGTGCGCCACTCAGATGACTGCCGCTTCGACTCTGGAGTGTAGTGATGTATCCATGTTTCGTCCATGGACACGTAACGACGCAAGAAATCTTTTTTATTGCGAGTAAATAGCGATAAACAGCTTTCTGAATCATCGACTCGTTGCTGTTTTTGTTCCATCGAAAGCAATCGCGGCACCCACTTGGAAAAAACCTTTTTCATGCTCAATTTTTCATGAAGGATAGTAAATGCACTTCCATATGATATCTGTGTTATCTCAGCAATCTCACGGAGCTTCACTTTACGATCTTTCATTATAATTTTTGTCACTTCACTCACATTTTCCGGTGTAACGGCTTCCACAGGTCTACCCGAGCGTTCCGCGTCATTTGTGTCGGTACGACCACGTTTAAACTCGGCAAACCACCGACAAATCGTTGCTTTTGATGGACAAGAGTCCGGGTAACATTTTTCAATCCATTGTTTCGCTTGCACGGTGTTTTTATCCATTAAAAAACAATGTTTTATCAGAACACGAAACTCGGTTTTTTCCATTTTTTAAACAAACTACAAAACGACTTTACTCCAACCTCGATAACTCAGCTGTTTCTGGTCCGATCGACTTAAAATTTTGACACGTTTCAAGCAAAGGTTAGTACTCTAGAAAGACGTGGTTACTGGTTTACTACGAGCGTCATCTCTGGGTTAGTCTCGGGACTTATTGATCCATGTGTTATGTTTGTGTTTTATGGAAAATTGAGCTTTTAGGACATCACATAAAAATAGGAGTAAAAGTTTTCAAAAGGACCAGCGTGCACTAAACCGTACTTTTAGAAATGACAAAATGAGATGTTTTTTTCTATTTATTTATTTTTTGGGCTTTCACATCCACTTTCAATGTTATTTTATTTTATTTTATTGTCATTTCACCAAACACACTTGAACTTATTTTTTCTGTCGTTCTTGATAGTAAAAATCGAAAAACTTTCACAATAAAACCCCGTAGTAATGGCAAATATGATGATGGACAACAAAATTTATTTGTTCTTATGTTTGTTTTTTTTTCTTCTTTTTCAAATCCTCTATCGTTAAAGTTTAACGTTCAGATAACGTCCGATTATGTGGTCAACTGGATACTACTCAGTCCTGGACAACAAAAACCAAAAGAGGAGAGCTGTAAGGAATCAAATTAATGATAATCATGTAATTTTAGCAAAAAAAAAACCTTTTAAGCCTTATGTTTGTTGATTTTGTCTTTATCATTTGTTTACTGGACTTTTTTTTTTAAATAAAAATCACATTTTCAATTATTTCAATTATTTAGCTCAAAATTAACAATATAATATACGGGTTTTTCCAATTACTGTTTTGATTTTCTTTTAATATTTTAAATTAGAGTCGTCCACCTTTGGATCAATAATGCCTGGAGGCCAATGAACGCAACGAACGCACAAACTGTCACTTACAAGTTTGTTCCATAAAAATCATTTGAAGTGAGCACAGTGAACGCACGTACAACGCAAAAGTTTGCAGATTCTAACTTTGCCGCAGAATTCTGCGTTGACAGTTCATAAAGTGAGGTTGGGGAAATGTTGTTCGAGGGGAAATTGATAGCCTTATTGCAATAACATACAAATAACAAAGATAAAAACCAACAAAGCAAATTATCGTTTCAAAATTTTGTAATTTTGCCAACTTTATACCACTTTATATTAGTTGCGTTTTTTTAATGTTCTGAAACAGTTCAGAACAAGCTTTCCATACAAAATCCTGCACCACCTTATTATCTCGAACAGCGCTTGGAACAAAGGGAAATTTTATAGGGTAATGTACGGTAATGAAATGCTGCTAACTTCAACATAATAAATCTGACATTTTATTCTCAATTGAGGATTTTGTGTTGGTGATTTGTTTGTTCTGTTCGACAGCGAAATAGTTTTAATCATGGGAGATAGCGAATCGTGATTATATCAAGAAAATATAGCAGTAACGGCCTACTGATGTAACCAACGTGAAGTTAGTTGCCATTCGAACTCAATGAAATTTCCCACTTACTCTGGATAGTTTTTTAAATGTTCTGTGTTCTAGAACATTAAAAAAACGCAAATAATATGTCACTTGTACTACTTCACGAGATGCCATTGGGCTCTGGCACTGAAATGTTGCGTTGCGTTCATTGGGCTCCAGGGGTAAGCTCCTCACATGCTTAAAATTTTTATCCAAAGCGACAGAGCATTTTCCTCAACTAGGACCAATATTCTCACATTTTAAGTTCTATCTTGTAAAAACTTATGCAAGTATTAAACAGCGGACGAAAACCGAGCGAATTCTATGAATCCGACACTTCATTGACTCAGCAGCATTTCTGCTGTTTTTGCAAGAGATTGTGTTTTTTTTCCTCTGGTAGACTGATATACAGTGAGGTACAAAAATTAACGTCATGAACTAAGTATCTTTAATTTTTTATTTTCAATAATGAAGCGCTCATACCCTGATTCATGTTGGGAAAAACAATTTCTCGATATTGTAGACAATAATGGAAATTTCCAGTGTTTGAAATGTGATAACATTTACAAAAAAAAAAAAATGAATGCCATTATAATGCTTTACCATTCTATTCCGGAGCTCTGGGAGGGTGGACTATTTTCTCTCCATATTCGTAAGAACCAGTGTTCAAAACGCTCCCATTTCTATTTTTTCGTTCTTCTCTCAAGGAGGAATTGAAATCAATGGAAAATGAAAATCACTCTCTATGGAACGAAATTCGAGTTTTCAATAAAACGCTCCTTAAAATAAGAATGAAATTATGATTTTTACGCTCTTGCTCTTAAGGTCTTTACATTTCCGCTTTGTTATTACGCTCTTCGAGAATAGAACTTTAATTATGGGAGCAAAATATCGTTCTTTTACTAATGAAATACATTCTTATATGTGTGTGTGCATCATATCCAACAGCCATCGCTCGAGGCTTTCATTCATTTTTATGCGAGATCCACAAACCGCGTTGAACAAGGACCGAAAACTCAAATAGAAACGATTTCGTTCCCAACCTGAGAGGGAGAACGATTAATGTACACTCTAGAAAATTTTATTGTAATTTTACCACTAAAATAGTAGGAAACCATTTTCCTACTATAATAGTAGTAAAATTAAACCGAGTCGTAATGGCTTAAAATCTATGTATTTTTACTCATTTTGTGGCGTACAAAAGCCACTTTTACGGGGGAACTTTAAAATAAATAAGTCGTAAGAGTACAATACTGGTGTAAACTTACGACATTTTTTGCTTAAAATTACACCGAAAATGGTATTAGAATTTCTCGGCTTATACGGTCTGCAAAAACAAAAAATTGTAATTATATTATTTTTGCGGATGTTTTCACATCCAAATTTTCCTCCAACAGGTCGGGCATGTCTGCCCAGAAAACCTATCATGAGTCTGTTGTATGGAAGCTGGCTCACCAGCTTCCACGCAGGCTTACAAGATTTTGGTGGAGTAAAACTCGATTCGAGTATATATACTCCGATGCCACAAACCTTATGCGAATTATAAGGTTAAGGCAACATAGCTCCATCAAGCCAGAGCGAATATCCGTCAACTGCATTGTGAAATAATGAAATTGTCCGTACAATAATGCAAAAATACCCTGTGAGCGTGTTTTTACACCAAAATGAGAGTAAAAATATGAATATTGGTCGAAATTTTACGCAAGGTTTAAAATTACCCTATTTTTGGGGTGATTTTACAACTTAAATGGTGTGCGAGCTAAATTCTGATTTTTTTTCGAAATTTTACGACTTTTTTGTAAATTTACCCCGTTTTTACCCCATTTTTCGGTTTAAATTCAAATTCATTTTGTACAGTGTACATAGATCGTTCCGACTCCTACGAACAGTAATACCGTGCTCAAAATTTCTCTTTAGAGAATGGTCGCACTTGCGAATCGTTTTCGTTCCCACGAACGAGAGCCAAAAATCGTGGCATATGTTCCTGACGTTGGGAGCCGAACTTTAAAGAGCGAAAATAACAAAATAGTAAAATAAAGTTTTGAAATCGGAAATTTGTTGTTGTTTTTACCGTTATTTTTACCGCGCTCGTTTATAATTCACTATCGTATTGCTATCGAAATATAAATAGTCATTTTGGACCAAGAAAATCATACTTATAGGAATACAAGTTTACATTGACTTCACACAGAAGTTCGTATTTCAAGCCGTTATCGAGATATATTTTTATAAAAAAAATCAGTTTTTTGCAATTATCTCGAAAAAATTACGGGTTTTTGGTAGTTTAATATATGAGATTATTTGAAGACAATAATGTTTGCCATAATTTTGTCTATTACCGTTATCCGATATCTTTTACCGTTATCGAGATATTTCAGTTTTTGTACAAGTTGTGCAGGGATGTAGATTTTGTATAAGATATAATTTTCTCTTTCCCTAATGATATTTTTTTTAAATTATTGCTATATAATAGTTACCTTCAACCCATATAACCTAACTATGTTATCACAAAATTGATTATCTCTCAAGTCGTTGAAATATGGGTACTATAGTTGTTTATTACAAGTTCCAGCTTCGTAATGGGTAACAGGGAAAATTAAGGATATTAATCAAATAATAATTGACTTTAATGACAACTTATATGACATGCGAACAATGTTAAACCCGAACGCGTTGGAAACACCGGAACGCACCCATTTCAGGCTCACGTTATCATAGTTTTAACGGTGAACTTTAGTCATAAAAGCAAATGATGCTTCAATAAATAAGTGAATGGAAATCATTTGACGTGGAAATCGTTGATGTTTGATGAGCGCACAAGGTAGTGAATGCCGATGACAAACAAGTACGCATCGTCCTAACCTATATTTCAGGTGATATAAGGCGATACTTGATGGAATACAATGGAATCGTCGAACCGTTGCTAAATGGTTGTAAAACGGTCACAAACTTCTAACACATGAGCAAAATTTAATGGGCTTATATACTGTTAAGTAATTAACAGTGAGTTATAAACTTAAATTGAACATTATTACGCTATTTTAGTAAATAGTGGTATTTACCTTGATGAGGAGATACTCGGATAAATACATTATCAAATGCTATCCTGATAATTTTATCGGTATTAGAAAAGCTTTGTGTTAAAATTTTTCTATTACTTCTTATTTAAAAGATTAATTACTTCATGACAATTTTTCATCTTAGTATGATTTCATTTTCCTAACTTTTACCCCAAATTCTTAAATTCATATTTCTTAATTTTTTCTAATAAAAGAAATTCAAACCCAAATTCTTTTCCTCCGTTTAATTTCCCGTATAGACGTATTATTATCAGATTTTTCTTGGGATCAGTGGCAGTACGCAAATGAAAAAAAATCCTGATGTGAACAGCACGTGACTTTCTTATACCAAATCTACGTTACTGCGTAATTTACACCCTAACCCGATAGATAAAATATTTTAAAAAAATAAAATATATAAAAATAAGATTTTTTTACAAAATCTGAAATATCTCGATAACGGTGAAAGATATCGATTTAATGTAAAATGCAACTTTATAAAGAATTAACTTATATAATAATCTTAATCGATATTATACGAGTATGTATATGCGTACACCCAGAGAAAAATCTTAGTAAAATCTTAGTAAAATTAACAAAAGACTTTGTGTTGAATTTTAACACAAGAAAAAACGTATATATAACAGAAGTTCTGTTCTCCGAACGAAAAATTGTGTTATTCTAATAACATAGAATATGTAGGATTTACGTACATCCATGTGCAGCCAACAAAAGAGCTTGTGTTAAATTTTTACCCAAAGAAATCGTATATCGAAAATAAGTTGTGTAGTAACAACGCAAAAGGTTTTGAAAATTACAAATATCGTTTGTTGTTGATACCTACACCCAGAGAAAAATCTTAGTAAAATCAACAAAAGACTTTGTGTTGAACTTTAACACAAAAATATTTTGGCAACATTGTCAACTTGTTAAGCCAACATAGTCAACTTGTTAAGCCAACATAGTCAACTTGTTAAGCCAACATAGTCAACTTGTTAAGCCAACAAATTTGTTTGTTCGGGGTACAACTTTTTTGTCTTATTCAATGGCGGCTAAAAAACTGAAAAATTATCTTCGTCGTCGCCCGCCACACTCACACATTTCAAACATTTCGACAATTTGTTGTAGGAAAACTTTTCAAGATGGCTGTTTGCTTGCCAATATAATTATTCGAGTTTTGAAAAAGCAATAAAATTACATTACCTTTATTTTTTATCGACCTAGATAAAGAAAAACTATTTTTAGGGGTCATATCTTTCTCTAAGAAGAATTTTGAGTAATTTTAAGTTAAATTTTGTAAACCCACATTTCCAGATTTTTTTAAAAATATACTCATTTTTGCAAAATACTTCAGGCGGAATGTATTTTTTCGAGGTATCACTATCATATGCACCGAGAATATTTATTCGTTTAAAGTTTTTGGTCCAAAAATCATCAAATTTCAGTAATTTTATGTTACGCGAATATCATTCTTAAAAAAATATTTCCATCTTGAAGTAAATATTCAATGAAACCACATATAAACATATCGCCATTCAAAACTAATAAAATGTTCGTGTGAAAATATTCCCTCAACACACACTAAACAAGCTGCTTGAAAGAAAGATAAGTGGTGAAACAACAAACATTACAGAAAAGTAGCAAGGTAAAATTAACGTAACAATTTTTGTTAAGACAACACAAAATTTTGTTAAGAGCAACAGAAGTTGTGTTGAGTTTACGTATTGTTTTTGTTAGAATAACATAGATTTTTCAGTAACCGTCTGAAAAACCTGACAACGTAAAATTAACAAACTCAATTTTGTTAGGATAACACAAAGTTGTGTTGGACGTATATTGACGCTATATTTGTTAACTATACATAGCATTTTCGTCAGATTGAATGAGATTTTTCTCTGGGTGTAACGCTCTATTTTCGACTGTAGATCCGATCATAACGAACCGATTTTGACGCGGTATGCAAGAAAACATTCCTTGGGGGATAATTTACCCAAGTTCCCCAAGGAAAGTTTTCGTCCACTCAAATAATACCATCCCTCTTAAAAGTAAACCCCTCTCCTGCTATCTCCTGACCCGTTGCGGCAATTTTAACGCAGTTTTCGCCACTGGATAGATCGTACCCCAAGCCAATTTTTTGTCTACTAATATCGGTCCCTCCCCTTGATTGTGAACACCTATCATGTTAATTCCTGAACGGTTGGAGCAATTTTTACGCGTTTTTTTTGAGTAAATCTTAAGCTAGCATCAGACGAGCACACAAAACCTTAACACGTGTGATGACTGACGTAATTTTGACGTCACAAAATTGTCACACCAGTTTACACCGTCTGATAACTTAAATTGTGACAGAATTTTTGTTTACACACCGTGTGATAACCTGTGTTACGACCATTTTTTTGACGTGTGTTAAACGAATTTTGCCTCCGTCTGATAACCCTGTGTAAAACGTGGTATGTGTGATGGCATTTTTCGGTTTGTGTAAAGAGTGTGGGAAAATGTCCCAATGTGTAAAGTGGCATGAATTCGTGCCATTTCACACGCACTGTGTTATAGCGAATATCTCAAAAACGGTGCATCTTATCAAAAAAGTGCAAGAACAAAAGTTGTTTAGGATATGTTTCTACATAAAACTCCGATACATCAAAATCCGATTGGGAAAATTTAAAAAAAAATCTTATTGAAAAGTTTGACTTCAAAGTGGAATTTTGGATACAACTGTTCGCTGTTCAATTAAACTTCAAATAATGCCATATCACCATACGGGTTATTTAGTTTTTGTTATTATAGTTTTTGTTATGTTTATATCTGCGACTTCACCAATTGTTAGCAAAAGATCGAATTGACCGGCCGACATCCGTAAGAAATTCCGATACAATTCGGGTTCTTCAGAGCGCAATTCCACCATCAATTTGGCAAAGAAACCCTCCTTCTCACGACGCGACACCCAATCCTTTGTCCAACAACTGCGCTTTCGACCAATTGACTCGTCGTCGTCGTCGTCGTCGTCACTGCTTTCCAAAATATAGGCTGCCAAAATCGCCATATCCATCATCTCCTCATATTTCCTTTATGACATTCTAATTTAATTTGATTTTTCTTCACAAATTGAAAATAGCGCACAATTGCTTGTCAAAATGACCGAGAAAAATACACAAAATGTCAGAGAGCTATCACACCGTCTGATAGCAAATCAGTGTGTCAGACGATTTCTAGTGCTGTCACACGTCTTTCATCATCACACTTTTTGAGGCTTTTCACTCCGTCTGATAACTACTCAATCTGCGTCACACAGTGTGTAATTGTGTGACAAAATTTCGTGGGAAGACTATCGAACTGTTCCATCCACACCCACGATGTTGCCATGTACGGGGTTACCACGTACGAGGAAATTCAAACAGCTTCTGATTTTAGGTGAAACCATGTGTAAATTTCCCATCCAAACACTCGATGTTCGGGGTACGTGCCAACCTCGTATCCCGTACATCGTGTAGTGTGGATCAAGCTTTAACCTAAGAACAGTTTTCGTCCACTATCAAATGAAAACTAGAATTAAAGCCCTTCATATAACGGGTAACCGCATTCTTGGTAGGAGTTTCGTAAGGTGACAGGCGACTGTCGATTCGACAACTTTTCGATGTTAGTGCAGGCGCGCACCGCGTTGGCAAGCATGTGAATTGGCATTAGAGTGGTAATTTGTTTTTAATTTGCCTCAGACATTGGACTACCGAAAAATTGGTAATTTTCGAGGTAGTAGCAAAAAACTGTTTTTTTTTAAAATAACGGTATATCTCGATAACGGTTTTGAGATTTGGAGTTCTAGTGAAAGACAAAAGTCTAGAAAATTTCATTGCCTCCAACTTTTGTCATACAAAGGACTACTGAAAAATCAACTCAGGAGTATACTCCACAAATATTTTTTGGGCAACATTAAGAGGTCGAAATTTTTCATGAAAACAATGCTTGATTACACTTCGTATAAGAAAGTAAAGATTAATAACTCTGGCAACCGCTCGCCGCCAACACGCATTTTTATTATGAATTTTAATACGAATTATCCCAATCTAAAAGCTTAAATAGGATTGAAAATTAAATTTCCCTTGTAAATCCTTTTTCATGGCCACAGAATTTTTATCTTTATTCCCACATTTTTGCTTCTACCTTCTGCACTTTTGCGTTTCTTTTTCAATATAATTACACATTTTTGGATTTACGTGAATTTTAATTTGAGCTCAAAATACCCCGAAGTCAGGAAGTTTCTGGTAAAGGAATATTCCAGGATTTTTTGTAAGGTGTTACAACAAAATTAATGGGATCCAGTTTAAATGTTTCATAAATCATGCAATTATTTATTTCAGTTTCATACCTTGCAGCAGAAGATTTAAATTCCTTCTTTTTCCTTAAATTGTGTCCCAACAGCATGTGATACTTTCAGCAAAAATTTTGAATTTAATAAAAAACTGATTAGACTTTTAATTCTCATGGGGAGAATTTAAGGCTCGGCGGCATTTCGTGTTATTTGGACTATTGGTATTTTTTGGTACAGTGAACTACAAATAATTTCATTATTATGGATTTTTTACGAACAATAAAGTGACAAGCGGGTAAACGAATACTCAAATTTAGCTTCACGAAGAGCCGAGCCTACCCAATTTTTAACCGACTTCCAAAAAGGAAAAGGTTCTCAATTCGATTCCTATGTATTTTTTAATGTATGTTCACACATAACTTTTTACTCGGTTGGCCGAAAAGTAAATTCTAGAGACAGTTCGTGATTAAATGCCGCTGCGAATTTTGACCCGTGGCGCTATCCCGTCACACCCCCTACCCTGCTAGATTCTACATCGTTTGAGATATCGAGTTGAAGTTTTTTGTGTTGTATTCAGTACAACAACAGGAAGGACATTTCATATATTTCCCCCCTGTTGTTTCTATCCCCTTAAACCCCCTCCCCAGAAAAAAGGGGTGAGGGAGAAGGAAAAAAGATGAGGGAGAGGAATTTTCCCTCTTTCCTCCCTCCTAACAACAAAAATTTTCCGAAAAAGTAGCTGGTACTCAAATTTGACTGTACTTGATATGCCAAATTATAAGTTTTAAAAATTTTTTTTTACTTTTTAGCGCTTTAACTGTTTTAAACTTTCTTCTTTTAGACTTTTTTTTAAAAGTCGGTTCTATTTTTTACTAATCCTAGTTTAATAAAACGAATTATGCATCAAAAACATTTTTAAAAACGCCGCCATATTTCCTCCAACCATCATATTCGCTAGGTCTGGCTTTAAGGTTTATCATCTGTTCCTCGCATTAAACATTTTCCAGATTACAAGAGGATTTCCTTACAAAAGGGTTTTCTTAGTACAACAAGGAGCGTATCTTTTACGATGTACAATGTATACGTGCAATTTAAAAAAAACGCTGCAAATGACTTTAAGAAAATGTCGTTACATTTTGACACAGAAAAACAGAACAATGCTTTGTAAATGTATTGAAAATTAAATACGGAAGGTCAACTCGCATAAAACTAATAGCATTTCTCCTTGAAATTGGATCACTTCTCGGCATTTTGTAATTCTGTACAACTCCTGTAGCGACAAGAGACCATTTTTTAACATATCCCCAGTGAGAATAAAAAATGAAAAACAAATTTAATCAAATTTTACTCAGGACTCGAAGTAATTTTTCATGTCAACCGAAATCCAAAAGACCCATCGTTATCTGAATTTCACCAACATTCATGGACAAGCGACTGAGACGTGCGAAGATTGTACAAAAGTCCTTCTTCGAGAGGTCGTCCCTCGAAGAATTCAACTCCCCACGTGGCTATAGAGAAAATACAGAAAGGAACAATTTTGGTGACAAATCAGGCGAGTAGGTTGAGTGTTGCAGACCACGTGTCGGCTGAGATGTCAAATTGAATTCGGCTTTATAAATTCATACTGATAGCTTTGAATACCCGAATTTAGGTATAAAGCAAATCTCTTGGGAGAAAATTGTGAAAAATCAACGAGAGAATAGATCCCAATACTGGCATTTTCTTGAATAGATGAATGGATGGCTGTCCTTAACCCAGTTAAATTCCTTTTTATTTTTCTTCATCGTATCACGATTTTCTTGGCAACAAACGCAACACAGGCATTTACAAAGTAGAGCCCATTCTTCCATCGTCTCCATTTTCCAGGATACAAAACTCAAGAGTAGCGAAATAAAAACCGCAACATAAGTGGCAGGATATCCAAAAGTGGCCCCTTTTGTCCCAGAATATTGCGGAAGAAAATCTTTTCGGTGTATGAAAAATTATTTTCCGCAACCAAGAAGAAGCATCTCTCAAGAAATCCTTCAAAAGACATTAAGAAAACCTACATTAGCCAAGAAGCAAATGTGGGGCAGGGCACCCAGTATATGCCAGGGTTCAAAAATTTCAATCAGATTTTCTTTTCCATTTTGCTTGGAAATTTCAATTGGAGTTGTTTATTATTGAAACGTAACCAGCACTTATATAATGAATATTCATAAGCGACGGATCATCAATAACTTCCCTGGTACATTATCTAGCGATATGGTACATTATCTATGTAAACGCAGGCGCGCACTGCAATGGTAAGCACGCAGAATTTGGCTACTGAAGTTTTTGAAACACATGAATACTAATGTGTCACCGTGTCAAAGACTGGCTTTCACGTATTTGAATAACTCAAATTGTCAACTTTAGCAGCATTCTGCAGTGCGCGTCTGCGCTTAGACTGGGACTTTTGCTATTCAAGCTAGATTAATTGAGGCGTGTAGCATCAAAACTCTGCAACCTCCACTCTTCATTGTTTTTGTTAAAGCAAACACTCATTTTTGCCGATCCATTTTTCAAGGAGAAATTGCAGTTAGTTCCAAAACCTG
The DNA here is from genome assembly GCA_964034945.1 of Chrysopilus asiliformis. Taxonomy (NCBI): domain Eukaryota; kingdom Metazoa; phylum Arthropoda; class Insecta; order Diptera; family Rhagionidae; genus Chrysopilus; species Chrysopilus asiliformis. The sequence goes on along the minus strand of OZ035960.1, from coordinate 91,653,000 downwards.
CTAAATGCAGTAGGTGCCAAAACCTGCTAAATCCCTGAGAAATTGATCGACAAAAATGAGTCTTTGCATGGCAGAAAGAACTGAAGCAACATTTTTTTGCAATTTGCTAAAAAGATTGAAGTTTAAGAGTGGAGATTGCAGGTTTTGATCCTAGACGCCTCAATTGTAAGATCAAGATGATAAAAGTGTAACTCTTGGACTTACAATTAAGTTAGTATACGCCACAGTCCTTATTCAATGGCTATAATTCTGTAGTCATCATCAAAAGGTCACTATGCGAAAACATTTTATGATGCCCGGATTATGGAAATTTTCCAGCAAAGTAATTTTAATAAATCACAAGCGTGAGCAAGCAAGTCCATTAAAATATGGCAGAAAAAATTGTACAAAAAAAACACTGCCAGCAACACCGGCAAGCTTTAAATAATCAAAAACAAAGCAAAAAGATTCAAATATGTTGGCAAGTATTCAATGTTCGTGTAAAATAGAGACAAATATCCTGAATCAGTTACCTGGTTGAGAGCTAGATAGCCATTGTAATTTTTTCGAGGTTATGCGTATGGTATTTAGAGATAGTCTTATCTATACAATATCTTTATATCCGTAAATATCAGTACCTTACAGTTCGCATCTTTTTTTTCTCCGCCATTAAATCCGTCGCTTGTATAATAAAAGCATACTGAAGATAAATCGGGGTGAATTCTAAATCTACATCTGATGTGCGTTTACGTTTAATGGACGTAACCATTTTACAAGTCCAAGTGTTACGTGGATTATATAATTTGTAATTCTTTATGCGTAAAACGTTTCAAGTCACATTGCACATTATTTATATTTAAGGGTTCTCTCCTTGTTGCTAAAGTACGTGATTAGACCACATGGAAAAATTCGGAAAATAGACAAATTTTTTATGTCCCTTTAAAATCAATTTCGATTCGAGTTTTATTGTGGAAAATTGGATTTTTATTTTCTATCATTATCGGTATAGTTATGAAAAAAGGAACTTGGCTCGTTCTTTAGACCCCGTTCAGACACAGCAATTGCAACCGGGCAGGTTCTATTTCTATGGTCTGCTTCTTCCGCATTCACACACAAAGTTTGCGTCCGCGCTAAAATCGCGGTTGAAGTCGCGCGGAAACCGCTGTGTCTAAACTGGGTGTAAACCCCAATTCAGACTAACGATTGTGATTACGATTGAGCTTCCTCGACCAATGAGATCAAAGCTTTCATGTCTCTATCGTTGAAAGCTTTGATCTTATTGGTCGGGAATCCTCAATCGGAATCGCAATCGTTAGTCTGAATTGGGCTTTAGACGCAAATTTTTCATCATTCTAGTTTGGAATAGCTCACACACTCTGGTATGAAATGCAAAAGCATTAATCTAGACAGGGGGGATGGGTCTGAAAAATAATATACTCAAAATATCACCACTTTGATCACAAGCCCCGTGAACCTCCCTGGATACGCCATTTTACGAAAGCTAGTGAAGCTGCAACTGATGCAGTTCACCGGTTTCCATACCAGCAACTAGAAGTTTTGAACCTTTTTTCGACGACGTAAAACTTATCAAACACTTTCTGTTTGAAAACTGAAATTTTAAAGATCTATTAGAGAAAACAGTTTTTTCTTCAAAACTTTAAGCCCGCCTTGCCCCGCATTGGTCGGGATTGCAAGCCACATCGTTATTCCAAACTAGAAGCATCCGAAGTGGACAAATCTGCGAAAAAGGATTTCTTTTGATTTTCATCTCTGAAAAATCATAACATTGAGCTTTAATTGATTGTCAGAGTAACATCGATCTTTAAACACTGAGAGGAAAATTGTCATTAGATTCAACGAAAAACCGGTTGAATCAAAGAAAAAAATCGCTAAATTTGCACCAACGGTTTTTGTATTTAATTTGAATGAAAAGTATTTAAAATTAAATAATCATTTTTTGCCAAAGAAAGCAGCGACGCAAAAACAAAATAACCTCTCCTCTTGTTTATTATCTCTTTTCTTTATTATTAGTGTATGTTGAAAAATATATATCTTTATTTTTTAACTTCATTTAGTGTATGTTTACGGGGCGTATTTTTGAAAACCAAATAGCTCATACTAATTTCTAGAGTAAGATATAACACCTAAACTATTTTTTTAAATTCAGGTAGATGAAAAAGTAAAGAAAAGGCTTTTAATAGCATTTTCATAGGTGCCTTATTTTTCAGGAAAACCATATCGCCATCTTTGACATTCTGCGTGCATAAAAAAAAGAAAATGCATTTGTGTATGCCGCCAACGACGATGATGATTCTCTCTCGGTCTCTTCTATTCGCCATTGTTAATAGCCCCGAACTCTCTATGCATTCAAAACAAATGCTGAATTATTTGTTTTGACTGCATGGAGTAAGAAAGCGCGCTCTGTCAGTCAAATTAAGTGATTGGGTTTTTGTTTTAAATAATTTTAGATGCATTTAAATCAAATACCTCCATTTAAAATGAGTGGTTTGATATTTGTTTTTACTACCTTCTCTATTAAATCATATAAAAAAACTTTTGGTTTTGAAGTATAAATGAAAGACAGTTAAATCAAATGACGGTTCTTATTCTACTACATGCCCAATTTTTCTCAGTGAAGGTACGCTACAAAAAAAACCCAACTGGGTCAATTTCCGGTTGGTGCATTATTTCGACCGATTTTTTTTTCAAAATTCGCACTGTTCCGGTAACACAGCACTCACTTTGTAAATGAATTTTCAGAATTTCCCAACGTGCTTCAAGCATAAATCGATTTACTTCGTACCACGATGATTCGACACTTAAAATCTATAGATATTTCGAGTGTGTTAGTGTTTATAATATCGAAATAACACGTAATTCAAAAAGAAACCAGCGCACCCATTATATTTTCTTTTCAATTGGTTTGCTGGGATTTTTTAAAATCCTATGAAAGGAGACGAAATACACTCAGCTTGATAGTGAAATATTGTTGAATTCATATTTTTTCCGATTGGAGTGGCAATAGAATATCAATAAAAATTTATATAAAATGTGAGAAAATTGTTTATACAGAAAGCAGCGTTTTCTCATTTTTCAGTCTTGAGTTTTTAGATTCCAAAGGAGTACAAGATGAAGAAGAAAAGGAAAAACTTTACAAACTAAATCAAATATATTTCTTTATTTTTTCGCTTCATTTTCTTAAGATACACTTGTGACAATAAAAGTCTGATTGTGCGGTTTCTTCACTGAAATTGAATTTCTTGCAAATAAGTTTATAAGAAAACGGTTGGAATTTTCAACCATATTCAAATTGTTACTTCTGAGACGAACATCAAGAATAATAATCAAGAGATCATAAACAGGATTTCCATATATCTCATATTTTGATGAAATCGAAATTATCTAGCGGAAGGAACTTTAATTTCATATTTATTTGGGACAAACTGAAATGATTGATTCTTATATGAAATTTAATATAAAAGATTTTCCCATATTTGTCCTGTCTATTTCCTATGGGTAAGTTTTTTTTTAATTTACTGGAAAATGATCCTTGAGGGAGAATTATTTCTAATGGTTTCATGAAGACAGGTAGAGACCCAACCGGACCGGTAATATCAACTCTTACTGGAATTTTCCTCAGGCAGAAGATTTCCTCTACAAAATTTAACATTTATTTACGGTCCGGTGTTCCTTCTATATATCAAAGTAAAGCCCATAAGCACAAGTAATTAATTTCTGGTCCGTATTTCGTGTAGTTAGAAAATATTTACTTACGTTTTGTTTTTTGGTCAAGTAATTTCGAATTATGGAGGAAGAAAATTAAAAATTCAAAGGTTTCTTTGCACATTAATAACTGGGAGAGTATTATGAAAAGATAAATTAGAGTTTTATATTATTCTGGGATGGCAAACGAAAAGAAAATCGTAACGTTATAGATTTCGTTATGTTATTTCGTTTTGTAACGATAAAAAATTTCATTAGTTTATATAAAAAAATGATTTTTTTTACAAAATCTACAGAAACAATATCGATTTACGTTAAAAGGCACAAAATGTAGAGAATTTTAATATCTTTAATTCTACCTTTAAATGTTTTTTCGAAAAACCGTTTGTCACAAATGCGCAAAAATCTATATTTTAAACTTTTAATGAAAATATTTTAATAACGGTAAAAGTAAAAGCAAGTATTATTCTCTTCAATTCATCACATACTGGACTGCCAAGAACCAGGTGTTTTTTCGAGATAATGGGTGATGTGAATAAAAAAAAAATAAAAAAAAAATTTTTTAAAAAAAAGCTTTTATTAAAAAAGATTGCACTAAAAAGAAAAAAATAATTTTCTGGACGCTGTGTATCACAAATATAAAAGCTTTTTAAAAGCGAGATAAATTTTTATTTTATTGTTTTATGCTTTATCTCGCTTTTTAAAAGCTTTTATATTTGTGATACACAGCGTCCAGAAAATTATTTTTTTCTTTTTAGTGCATTCTTTTTTAATAAAAGCTTTTTTTAAAAAAAAAAATTTTTTATTTTTTTTATTTTGTTCTTTTTAGTCTTCGAATATATATCCTTACATTTGAGATGTCCTTACAGGCTTTTTAACTTGAGAATCGGATTTAGCGACCTCAAAAACCCCCAGAATAGATTTTTTTCCGGAAAATTTGGAGAAAAGGATAATCACGTTATCCTTACAGGACCTTCCGTTATCCTTACAGACTTTTTAATGACAGATTCGGATTCAGCGACCTCAAAAACCCCCAGAATAGATTTTTTTCCGGAAAATTTGGAGAAAAGGATAATCACGTTATCCTTACAGGACCTTCCGTTATCCTTACAAGGACGAAGTAGTGAAAATATTGTATTGTCATCGGACTTATATAAGTGTGCAAAATTTCAAGTCAATCGGACAAGTGGAAGTGGGTCAAAATTGGGTTGCAAGATTTGATCTGACAGACAAACAGACAGACACGAAGGCAAGCTAAATAAAAGCTTTTAAAAATAGCTTTTGCTAAAACTGATTTTTTTAGCTAATGCAGACTGCATACAGACTGCATTAGCTAAAAAACATCAGTTTTAGCAAAAGCTATTTTTTTATTCACAACACCCAACGCCAACAAACGGCGAACAACTGATCGATAACGGCTTGGGATATGCCAATCTAGTGAAAGACAAAAATGTAGGAAATTTTATTGTCTCCAATTTTCGTCAAACATAAGACTACTGAAAAATGTGTAATCAAAAAAACGAAATTGCGATTTTTAAAAATCCGGCATTTTGGTTACTTCCGGCTAAGGGATTTCCACCAAAAGTTAATAGGATCGTCCATTCCAGGACCGAACATGCCTGTAAAATTTCATGGCTATTTATTTATTTATAACTACAGTACAGATATAATCCAATAACACTGCAGCAAAAAACTAAAAGTGGTTTAACATATTAAAATAATAATTTTTTAAGTTGTTAAAAATATAGCTCAATTAGTTTTTGAGAAATCTTGTACGCAGACTGACAGACATTTTTATAATAATGCTTAAATCGACTCAGGAGTGCTTCGGAAATGCTTTTTTTAACAAAATCAAAAAAAAAAAAGTGATTCTTGAGTTAAAAAATCAATAAAAAACTTAAAAGAAAAAAAATCGTACAAAAGTTTTGTTCATTAAAAAAATTTGCCCAACAAAAACGATATTTTTTGTGTCAATATCAAAAATATTGAATTTAAGACTATTTTGACGTCGCTGATTCTGAGTCGGACTTTGTTTTGGCCAGATTCACTCTACTTCTGAAAAAGAAAAGTACCAAAAAATTTGTTTAAAAGATTTTCTTTTTCATATCTCCAGAAATAGAGTGAATATGGCCAAAACAAAGTCCGATTTAGAATCAAAATATGATTAAAAACACTACCCCAATATTATTAATTATAATTTTATGCGGCCGGTAGGTCTGTGGGATTATACTTGATGAATTTTTTACAAAAAATAATAAAAAATAAAATAAAGCAAAAATAAATAACGAAAAAACGAAATCATTTTTTTCGGGTTTCGTTACGTTTTTCGTTATTGAAACGGAATTAAAATTTTATGTCGTTATAACGCAATTTTCAGGAAAAATCGGAAAATCGTTATTTCGTTACGTTACGATCGTTATTTCGTTTCCTGGTGAAAACACAAGCCAAAAACTTTTCACAAACTTTTCGCTTTGTGTATTCAATATTAGTTTTTTTTAACCCTTAATTTATGAGTTGAAAATCATGTCCAATGGATCCACATGAACCAAATGCACTACGTTCTAATCACATACCAAATCCGTGCTTTTAACTCGGCATGCAACACCATACTGTATGAAGGTACTGAAGATTTCAGAGTCACTGTGCTGAAAACATAAGAGATAGCAACGAGAAAAAAATCAATGTGGATCCACTGGACCCACCTCATCAATAAAAATCTTGCCTCCGAGTCTATCTGTCTGTTTTTTTTTGTCTATCTGTCAGGGTCAAATCTTGCAATCCTTTAACCCACTTCCACTCACCCGATTAATTTGAAGTTTTGCACACATACGTAAGTCCGATGACAATACAATATTTTATCTACTTCGAAGGTCCTGAAAGAATAACCCCACGGTTAGACGTGCGACTAGAAGTCGCATGCGATTATCCCTCCTACAACGTTTTTCAATTTGACAGGTGTTGCGATTTGCTCTGCTGTCTTGCAACATTGCATGTGACTTCAGTTGAAAAAGGTCAAACGCAAGAAAACAAAGAAAGTTATTTTGTTTATGAAACTCATTTCTGAATACCAAAACAATGAAGGCTCATAAATATCTTCTGTCGATGCTCCAGACTTCCGACTCGCATTGATTTACTTTTTTTCGTGAACATACGTCGTTCGTAAATTTCTCAATTTTTTCTTCACTTCCTCGCTTGTGAGTTTCAATTCCGCGCCGATTTGTTCATACGCCTGGCTCTTGAGATCGTTTCTACGATACAATTTCGAGGCAGTCTTCCAGAGGCACTCTCTTTCCCGGTACAAATTCATTAATTTCAAAATTTCACTTCTACTCAACTTATTTTCTGCTATTGTGAAATCAGACATAACCTTAAATGTCAAATCATTTGCAGTTCCAGTCGCAGCTCAGATTGTATGAGGTTTTTACATACGACTTGAGTTGCGATTTTCCCTGCTTGCATGCAACTGGCGTTTACACGAGCGATTTCCCTGAGATGAGATACGGCATGCGACTTCTAGTCGCACGTCTAACCGTGGGGTAACGTGATTATCCTTTTCATTTTGGATTTTTAGTCATACTAATCAAATACAAAATAAGTAAAAAGAATAAAATAAAATAAAAATTTTGAAAAAAAAACTTTATTTTTTTAAGAAAATGTACTAAAAAGGAAAAAATAGTTATTTGGGCACTGTAAAATCAGAAACAAAAATGAGATAAAGCATAAAAAATAAAATAAGTACTTATCTCGCTTTTATTTACAGTTCCCGATACTTATTGGGCACAGTAGTAAGCCTGAATCCACCATTTGTAAACCTTCGCTAAATTGTTTGCCAGTATATTCCATCATAGATATGTGCTTTTTACATATTTACGCTCCTACGTTATTTATGTTGACAATTTGGATGGATGTGGCATTCTGAGAGGAAATTATATCAAAGAAGGCTAAAAAAACATAACAAAAGCTATAATTGCCAATCTGGCAATAATTGAAAACCCGTATGGTGATTTAATTGAACGGCGTATCAAAAATTCATTTGAATTCAAATTTTCCAAAAAGATTTTTTTAAAACTTGTTCCAATCGGATTTTGATGTATGGGAGATATATGTAGAATAATATTCTAAATAACTTTTGTTCTTGCACTTTTTTGATAACATGTACCGTTTTTGAGATATTCGCAAAAAACGTTTTCGTTCGTATGGGGGGTACCCCCCCTAATGGTCAATTTTTGCCCATTAACGAACTTAGCCTCACATTTTACGAAAAACGGATCTGCGCAAAATTTCAAGTCTCTAGTTCAATCCGTGCGCCCGCAATCCGCGCCACAGACGGACAGACAGACAGACAGACGGACAGACAGACGGACGGACATGCTAAATTCAACTTTTTTCATCATTCTAAACACATTGGTGTAATTGATTTTTTTGTGTGATGACGGGATCTTGGCGTTACAAACGGTAAGGCAAAGTTAATATACCCTTTGGTTTCACCATACGGGTATAATGAAGTTGACAGATGGAAAAATAAATCCAAAAGGAGCGGGGGGAGGTGACATTGTTTTTCTACCTCGCATCCGATGTGGGTGAGTCTTTTGTAAAAATTCGATCTATACGCTCTCGTCTTCATCTGTTCCTGCAAAAGAAAATTGAAAAAAAACCGTTTTTTTTTTGTTATCCAATAACACTTTTGGTGCCTTGTTTTCATTCAACGTTTTCTTTTATTTCATTTAAAAATGTATATTCTTGTGTTGAGGTAAAAGGAAAATAATAGAAAATAAAAGTCCTTATTTTTTATTTGTTGCTAATTTTTTTTAGATGACAATGGATTCCGTTTACTTGTTATTTCTGTCTCATTCTATTCAAAGAGAAGATTTCTTCTTTCATGGTTAAATGAGAAATGCGTTCACGGAAAATGATATTTTCATTGCATCAAATATCATGAAATTTAATAGAAGCTTTTACCTTTGTAACGAGTTGACGTTTATATTCACTTTCAGCAAAGTTTATCAACTTTTTTAATAATAAAAAAGGAAGTTTCAGTTGATACCTTTTGAGGAAATGTTGGGTCTGATCTTGTAAAAGAGCCCAAATTATTTCTTTTTAAATGATGAAATGTGACACAATTTTATGCGATTGCCTAAAAAAAGGACAGTATATGCGTTCGGTTCGGTTGTAGAGATCAAAGAGGGATGTTCCTCTGTAATTTTTGAAACCCTCAACGGAAAACATTGAACCGAATTGCTTTGGATTGCTTGGGATGGCGCGGAAGTTTTTAGCTATATTTGCAGCTGTAATTCTCCTCCCTTGTAACCCCCTTGCCAGCTATCTCGTAAACCTGTGAACTGCTTTCTACGGAGTTTCCTCCGTCGGATAGAGGACTTCTTAGAGAGCACTTGATATTGATTAACTCAAGAGTTGTTCAAATGAATAAGCGAGCGTTTTAGAGAGTATATAACCAAATAAAATATGAGTTTTAATTTTACAAAATCTGAAATATCTCGATAATGATAAAAAATATGGATTTAAAGTGAAAGGCCAAATTCTTTAATTTTTACTTTAACTGTTTTTTTTTCAAAACTGTTGGTTTTCTAGCTAATCTAATTTTTTATCTTTTATGAAGATATTTAAATAACGGTAAAAGATAATGGATAACTAATTCAGGGTATTCACAGTCCTCTTTTAATTTTCGGTATTCGGTGTTTTCGGTAATATTAAAAGACTGAAAATATTCTGCTGTGAACATCCCACAGCACAGATTTGAGAACAGCGCTTTTATTGGATACGTGACCAAGTCATGAACTGCGAATCTGATTGTAAAATATATCACATACCTTTAAATCCATGTTTGATGTATTCTTTTGAATTTCTATTGTGGCAACGGCTGTCAGAATTGAAAAAATTTGCAGTCCGATGAGATAACCAGCGAGAAAATTTGACAACTAAAAACATTAGGGTCAAGGGGGGTTATTGTAAACGATTTTCACTTTTTGGATATTTTTTCAACTTTGTAATGGTTTTTTTTTAAATTAAATCACTAACAGCGGAGTTTTGATATATTATGTTAAAATTTCTTGTCTATTTATTGTCCATTCCATGTGATTTCAAAATTATAGGTCCTTAATTTTTTACAAAATTGGATGTTTACTTTTACCCCTATATTTTTTTTCAAATTTTTGAAAAATGGGGTAAAAGTAAACACCTTTTTTTTATCCTTTTTTTATATACGTATCTGCGCAAATTTTCAAGTCTCTAGCTCAATCCGTGCGCCCGCAACCCGCGCCACAGACGGACACACGGACGGACGGACATGCAGAAGTTAATTTTTTTTTGTCGTTCTAAACATACTGGTATAATTAATTTTTGTGTGTGATGACAGGATCTTGGCGTTACAAACAGTAAGGCAAAGTTAATATACCCTTTGGTTTCACCATACGGGTATAAAAAGGGTGATTACATTTGCCAGAAATTGTTTACATTAACCCCATTATAGTGTTTACATTTGGACATGAGGTTACAAATGAGGGGGTAAATGTAAACAGACAATAATTTTTTACAGTTTGTTTATAGGCAACAATTAACATATATAACTAAGGCTCCCATCTATCCTGTATTTTACAGGTTTATCCTGTATTTTTGAGTGCAATCCTGTATTTTTTTTCTATCCTGTATTTTTCCTGTATTTTTTTTTCGATCCTGTTTTTTTTTCAAAAACCTGTATTTATTCTGTATTTGCCTGTATAACCGAGATTTAATGAGGAAAATATCGTATATCGTTCCTGTTTTGCTCAGACTAGTACAAATGTTATGAACACTTAGGCACTCTATTCGTAGCGACAGCGACTAGAGAATAAATAGCCTCTCGCAAGAAACAAGCTGGTAACACTGCAAGATATTATTTCAGTTCGTTTTGTGTGTCCGAATATAAATTTTATATTCAATTTATAAATTGAAACATTAAAAGCGATTCTCACGATCAAAAACAATATGAAACTATCTTGCTTGGAATTCTATGAATTCCTGACGTCGCAGCCGGAAATGCTTCGGAAAATAGCTTCTAAAGACAAATACAACACGTGAGTTGATAATAAAACTCTCGAAATTGACAATGACGATAAAAGCAATGATTTTACACTTAATCAATGATACAATAATAATTCCATTCATAAGTGTAATGCATTTTTTATGTAATTTTTTTTCAAATAAATGACTTGGAACTGTATCCTGTATTTTGAAAAATTTATCCTGTAAAATCCTGTAAAATCCTTAATTTTCGCAGGTTTATCCTGTATTTTAGCCAAAATGAGATGGGAGCAGTGTTGGGCATCAATCAATTAAATTTTCAATTGACTAATCAATTGATTGAAAATTTAATTGCAATTAATTTAATTGCAATTAAATTTAATTGCAGATTTTGCAATTAAATTTAATTGCAATTAAATTTAATTGCAGATTTTACAATTAAATTCAATTGCAATTAAATTTAATTGCAATTAAATTTAATTGCAATTAAATTTAATTGCAGATTTTGCAATTAAATTAATTGCAATTAAATTTTCAATCAATTAACTTTTTTGCAATTAAATCTACAATTAAAAATTCAAAAACAAGGGCCTGTAAAAAAAATGTACATTGAATGTAAAATTTCCACAAAAAATTGTAGGGGAAGGGGGAAGGGGAGGGGGGATGGGGAGGGGGGGAGGGGGGAGGGGGATGGGGAAGTGGGAAGGGGAAAAGGGAGGGGGAGGGGGGAGGGTGGTGGGGGGTGGGGGAGGGGGAGGTGGAGAGGAGGGAGTGGTAGGTCTCCGGTAGGGAAAAAATTTCACCCGGAGGTTTCTGGGGTCGCTGAATACAATTCTGACATTAATAAAACTGTAAGGATAACGGAAAGCCTTGTAACGAAAACGTGATTATCCTTTTTCTCAAGTTTTCCGGAAAAAAATCCATTTTGAGGTTTTCGGGGTCGCTGAATCTGATTTTAGAGTCAAAAAGTCCGTAAGAATATCTTAAAAGCAAATATATATTTGACTACTAGAAAGTATAAACAAGCGTGGTGAAAGACAGAAATACAAAAATGCTTTTATTTAAAAAAGATTTTATTAAAACAGTACACTCCGCAAAAGGGTTAAAAAGTACTGTCCGCAAAAGGGTTAAAAAGTTAAAAAAAAATTTTTTGTAATTGAAAATACTTTAATTTATTCCCGATTCCCCATTATAAAATAGATTCACGATTTTTTTTTCTTTGCGTGTACCCAAACAAAACGAAACTCTTCGTATATGTACTAACATCTTAATACAAACATTTGACGTAATTAATTACCATCTGAGACGTTTTTTTCCCCTCAAATAGAGTCGCATTGTGATATAGTTTATTGTTTTACATCGAAATAAAAGATCAAAGCATGACTAATTGTTGAAAGAATTTCATTTTCCTCCCACAAATTGATGTTTAATGTTAAACGATGTCTTATTTTCAATACGCTGGAAGCATAAAATATTGTTAAATGATAAGAAATGAGCTGCTTTGATAAGATATCGTTAATTTCACTAAAAGTCGTGTTAGTTGCCCGGTCCAATTATTTTCCTATTTTCACTTTTTCTTCGTCAAGAATCGAAATGAAAGAAAAACTTAACGTTCTCCAAGAACATGAATCAGTTTACGAAAAAACATCTGTTATACTTAGACTCGAGTGATTTTCTTTCGTCTTAATGTAAGTTTTGTTCACGACTGCAATTTTTTTTTTCTTTGTTATTATTATTATTTTTTTTGTGATTTCCTCTCGGAATATAGATTTTCTCCATTCTTGCAAACTTAATTCTTTTTCGGTCTGTCAGTTTGCTACCAAATCTTTTGCTACCAGAATTTCGGGTCTGGTTTTTGTTATGGGACGAGATTATCTTTCTACAAACGAACTGAGATGAAGTAAATAAATGAACATTCTTTCAAGATACAGTGAAACGTCAGAAGTCACTTGTCAGTGTTGCTAAATGCGAAATACTTCAGAAAAAAAGTTGTGTTGTGATAAAATGGAGTGTAGTGTCACTTGCTTTTGACAAGCTAACATGGCTCAGACAAATAGAGAAATTTGTTAGTTTCAGGTGTAATCAAGTATTTTTTTTACACTTTTATATTATTTACATCCCTATTCTGGTTGGTGACCGATGACTAGTCACAACTCGGTCATAGCACTGAAGGAAATCGGGCATAGAGTAGAATTAAGAACCGTCATTTGATTTTAGTGATTTTCATTGATACTCAAAAATCAAATGTTTTTTAATTGAATTAAAAAGAGAAGTAGTAAAAACAAATGTAAAACCATTAGTTTTAAATGCAAATTATTAAAAACAAATGTCTTGTACTTGATTTAAATGCATCTAAAATTATTTAAATGAAAAGCATTTAAAACAAAAACCCAATCAGTTAATTTGACTGTCTGACAGGGAGCACAATACCAAATATGTTTACCGTATATGAAGTTCTAGATTCAAATCATTATGCCGCATTTTGTTTAAAAAAATTCCCCTGCGGCGCAATATTGTCAATGGGAGAAAAACTGACACATGGTATAGGTTTTGATAGTGTTATAAATGATTTTACTAGTTGGAAGGTAAGAAATCTGAAGTTATAGAATGATATCTTAACCTTAAATAGCTCATAGTCGACTACTTCTGAAATTCCAATTTCCGCCTTGGGTGGTAATGAGATGGAAGTGGAACTTTATCACATTTTGTTGCCAATGTAACTGTAATTAAAATCATCGTCTTATGAATTCAAATATAATTTTTTCTATCCCATATTTCTTCAGAAAACCCGAAATTGAATGCTAAAACCGTTAAAACAGCGAAAAAGCGTACAATTTCTCCACTTTCTTCCTCCGATTGCATGAATTCCAAAGAAAATTTGTCTGCGAATTTTTCCCGACGATTTCCCTCGTATTTTCCATTTTTTCTCAAAAACATCTATTTTCTGCATGTGTCTCTCCTGTCTGGTGTCAACATCGTCTGCTATCCTTCCCTTCCTTGAAAATCTTCTAGCGTAGCATCTTCGAACGACAATTTCTATTTAACTTTCTTGGTTGGACGTTTTTCTTCGCTTCAGTGCTTGATTTATGGCCAGTGATTTTCACACAACGAATTTCACATTTCCCTTCCACATTTCCATTTCATTCATTATTTTATTTATTGTTAGTTTCTTTTTTCGCTGTTGGATTTTCGCATGCTGCTCGCTCGGCACGCGCCGTGCAAATTATTTTCAAGTAACTAAATTTAAGTGGATTATTTTCTTCTTGTTTTTCCATTTTTGTATTTTCACAATTTCCCGTAATTGTGATGGCTAAAGTATGAAACAGCTGCAAGTTTGAATTTTTCTCCAAATCTTTTATTTTTGTTCGTTACGTACATTGAATGTCCCAGGAAATGTGAGACATGGGTATTTTTGGAATGGACTTTTTTAAAACTAAATTTGTTGTTTTTTCTAATTTCAATTTTCCAAAGCGGGAAAGTTTAAATTTTTTTTGAATGTTTTCTCCCTGCATTTTTTATACTATTTATTGAGATTTAGATTTTTTTTAATTATTATCGCCATAGAATAACTTAATAATTACTTGTTTCCAATTTTAATTGATTTTAATTTTTTCTGTTTTTCTTTCAAAAATTTTCTCCACGCTAGGCATCGCAAGATGACGTAGAAATGGTTGTCGATGATATATTTGATCCCCAGCAGCAGCATAGCGGCGACGTCCAGAACAACATAATTCACGAGGATGTCCATATGAAGGAGCGTGAAATCGAGCTAAAGGATGTCGTAAAAGAGGGGCACGACAAGGCAGATCCTTCACAATTCGAGCTGCTGAAGGTGCTGGGCGAAGGATCATTCGGAAAAGTGTTTCTAGTTAGGAAAATTGTTGGAAAAGATGCTGGCGCATTATATGCCATGAAGGTATGTATCTGGTGTTTATACCCGTATGGTGAAACCAAAGGGTATACTAACTTTGCTTTACCGTTTGTAACGCCAAGATCCCGTCATCACACACAAAAATGAATTACACCAGTGTGTTTAGAATGATAAAAATAATTAATTTCTGCATGTCCGTCCGTCCGTCTGTCTGTCTGTCCGTCTGTCTGTCTATCCGTCTGTCTGTCTGTCCGTCCGTCCGTCTGTCTGTCCATCTGTCTGTGGCGCGGATTGCGGGCGCACGGATTGAGCTAGAGACTTGAAATTTTGCGCAGATTCGTTTTTCGTAAAATGCGAGGCTAAGTTCGTTAATGGGCAAAAATGGACCATTAGGGGGGGTACCCCCCATACGAACTAAAACGTTTTTTCTGAATATCTCAAAAACGGTGCATCTTATCAAAAAAGTGCAAGAACAAAAGTTATTTAGGATATGACTCTACATAAATCTCCCATACATCAAAATCCGATTGGAATAAATTTAAAAAAATCTTTTTGGAAAGTTTGACTTCAAAGTGGATTTTTGGTACAACTGTTCGAATTTTGATACGAATATCACCATACGGGTTTTCAATAATTGCCAGATTGGCAATTATAGCTTTTGTTATGTTTTTTTAAAGGCATCAGAACTTTAAATTAGAATAATTTTAATGGATATTTAGTTTGTACACTGAGATAAATCGGACATTAGTGGAATCAATAAACGTCATTTGATTTGACCAAATATGGGAGTCATTCCTATAAAAAAAATTATGACTGTTCCCAAATTTTTTAGGACACAATCCAACAAAAAAATTGCCGTATTCTTTTTTTGTGTAATCATTCCCGAAATTATGGGAGAAAATACTGTATATGGTGAACTCCACCTCAACTCATAACTCACGTTTACAGTCATGTTCGATTTCTTAACTTTTTTCATTTGGATGTTGTTAGGGACTTAAAAAAAAGTTACCCGTATTTTTTTGTTTGGTGGAATAACGTTCGGTAGGCGGAGGGGAGGGGGTCAAAGTCAGCGAAAACTGGAAATCACAAAAACTTTAAAAATTTGTAACTTTTGAACGGCTTTACCGATTGAGATGATATTGAACATTTTGGAAAGGTAATTAAATTTCCTTGTCACAAAAAAATATTTTTTGACTCCCTCCCCCTCACCGTCATATTGTAAAATTCAATTTCGTCACAAAATTTAAAATATCTCGAAAACGGCATTTTTTTTTCTTTTGATTTTTTTTCTGTAAATACTTAGCATTATACCATACAAATTCGCTAAATAAAATTTGGGGGTAAATGCGTTGTTGATTTTAAAAAAAAATTCAAAAAAAATCGAATACAAAATTTTTCATATATTTTACTGATTTTCGATTGGTTTTTATGTTTTATGTACATAATATTATTGCAAAAGTTTCAGGAGATTAAAATTAATTAGAAATTCATTTAAAAGAAAAAGTTTTAAATATATCACCATTAAAAAATTTTTTTATTTTGAGCAAATTTCTGTTTTGAATAAATCCGTGAAAATTTTGAGATCCTGGAAGTGTTTTGACACTTTCAAACCTTATTTGAAATTGTTTTACCTCATATTCTCTCTGTGTTTATATATTTAGGTTTTTTGTCCAATTGTACAAATCTTGAGCTGTTGTTATAGTGTGGGCGTACTTTTTTGATAAACTGGCTCTTGTGGCCACTCTTTTCACTGTTCCACCGATGCCGTCGCACGGATGGACGGATTTGTTTTTCTATAAACATGTAATACATGTAAAAATTGTTCGATTATTTCAAAACAAGAAAAAAAAATCATAAACATTCTACATCATAAGGAAGATTTCAATATTCCGAATGGGAATTTCATTGAACTTGAATTTTCACAGATTTATTCAAGACGGAATTTCTCTCAAAGTAAAAAAATTTTCTAATGGTGATATACATATTTAAAACTTTTTCTTTTAAATGAATTTCTAATTAATTTTAATCTCCTGAAACTTTTGCAATAATATTATGTACATAAAACATAAAAACCAATCGAAAATCAGTAAAATATATGAAAAATTTTGTATTCGATTTTTTTTGAATTTTTTTTAAAAATCAACAACGCATTTACCCCCAAATTTTATTTAGCGAATTTGTATGGTATAATGGTAAGTATTTACAGAAAAAAATTCAAAAGAAAAAAAAATGCCGTTTTCGAGATATTTTAAATTTTGTGACGAAATTGAATTTTACAATATGACGGTGAGGGGGAGGGAGTCAAAAAATATTTTTTTGTGACAAGGAAATTTAATTACCTTTCCAAAATGTTCAATATCATCTCAATCGGTAAAGCCGTTCAAAAGTTACAAATTTTTAAAGTTTTTGTGATTTCCAGTTTTCGCTGACTTTGACCCCCTCCCCTCCGCCTACCGAACGTTATTCCTCCAAACAAAAAAATATGGGTAACTTTTTTTTAAGTCCCTAACAACATCCAAATGAAAAAAGTTAAAAAAACAAAGGTGACTTCCAAGCTCCATACAAGTCGAGTATGAGTTGGTGTGGAATTCACCATATGTTAGACATGTAACAACAAAAAATCGGGGAACATTCCCTTTTGTAATGAAAGGAATGAATCCTATTGTAATGTCTCCATTGATTATTGGACCCTCTTCTATATATATATGTGCGGCATTGTTATTTGAAATAGGATTCGTTCCTATAATTATAGCACCCAGTCATATCCGAATAGGATTGACTTCTTCTTTTTTACTGTATTCTGTTCAATCTCAGAAAAGTTTTGCCCGCGGCGCATTTTCTTCTCAAGTATTCTCCTAAAAATTATCACTTGTTGCAGTTCTTCTGCAATGATAAGAATTTGAGAAATCTTCCAGGTCAAAACAATCCATTTTTGAATAGACGAATTCGCATTCTGACTGCAGAAATCTGGTCACCTCATCAAACTGATCAAAATTCAATTGGAGCAAATTTTTATTCCCTATCCTATATTTCTCAAGGACATCACTTTACCTTTTGAACGATTCTTACAAATTATTATTTCTTCTGCTTCTCTGGAAGTACTAAGAAAATAAAATCTAACAACGAGTGGCCGTTTTCTTGTCCTTAATTTATCCTTTAATTAATTTTCAAAGAAATCTCTTTCTTTGGAGACAATGTATAACTAAGATAAAAACATTTCATAAAATTTTTTGTGGGGAAACCCTTTTAGATTGTATTGTAGTAAAACACAGCAGGTGGAAAACTGCAAGTCAAACTTACAACAAAATGAAATTTTTGTCTTTAGAAACCAGAACAATTGCAAGTATTTTTCAGCACTTGAGTAAACAAAAAGGAAGGAAAGTTGAGTGGAAAGTTTTCCAATGTGCTTTTTCTTATGAGTTACGTTCACTTAAGGGGGTCACGCTCGAAAAAATGAACAGAATATAGATTTTTTTAATGCATATTTCTATTTTACACTAGCTTGCATACCCGTCGTTGCCGGGTTAAGTTTTTTCAATATTTTTTTTATGGTCTATGTTGGACCTAGCCTTCAGGCCAATCGTCTCGGTAGTTGCCCCGCGAAAGGGTAACATACAGGGAAAACTAAGTTTCGAGATGCCTTTACCCCCTCCCCTTACTCTCCCACCTCTCGGGCTACTTTTTAATGGGTCTATGTTGGGGCTGGACCCCCGACGAATATCTATGCCAAATTTCAGGCCAATCGGTTCAGTAGTTTCCCCGCGAAAGAGTAACATAGCACAAAAACTAAGTTTCGAAATCACTTTACCCCCTCCCCTTACTCCCCCACCCCTTGCGCTACTTTTCCGTATGCCTATGTTGGAACCAGAATTACCACAGACACTCATGCCAAATTTCAAGTCAATAGGTTCAGCCGTTTTTGCTGATTAAAATCTGAACAGATTGACAAAAACTGCATGTATGTTCTAGAAGTGATTTTACGATGCGCCGAAATGTTCAGAAATTATGGCAAGACTCTAATTTTTTCTGCTCAGGTACATTTTTCTTCAAAACTAAGAGAAATATCCACCAGATTTTTTTTATTATCATTCTGACAAATGGGGAAATTTCAAAGTAAAAAGTTTTTGGTGTGAAAGGAGGTGAGAATCAAAAGAAAACATTTTAAAAATTCAAAAAAACTTTGTAACCATTTTTTTCTCAAAATCGTCGTTTATGTAGCTTTAGTATTACATAAACAAAAATTGTGCGAAATTTCATTCCAATCCGTCAAGCAGTTTTTGAGAAAACGGTTTCTACGGTTCATTTGTTTTATATGGAAATAGCCTACGGGCCCCCTTAAAATGAAACCAGTAATTGTGAGGTCATGGTAAAACGTATTTACTATGGAAACTAATTTCCACTTTTTCCCTAGCAAATAGAAAATTTACTCATTTTAGTTTAGAATAAAGATTTAAATAAGAAAAGTTCCTTACTGCAGAATAAGCAAAACTACAAAAAAAAACCGATTTTAAATGAAATTTTAATTTGGGCGTCAAGGAAGCAATGGACATTTTCTGATATAATATTATAAATTAAGAATAGTTGAAGAACTCGATTGCAACATTTCTGATACTTTTGGTGAAAGCCAGCTTTCATTTTGTGAAAATTTTCAGAGTTGCAAACCAAAAGTTTTTTGAGTGTGATTCGTTTTGGTTTAAAGGTGAGTTGGATTTTTGGTTCTTGATTTTGATGCCCAAAATTGCGAAATTCGGTTCTGGTTTTGATTTTGTGATCAAAAATTTCAAAAAATTGGTTCTGGTTTTGTTTTTGGTTCCTAAAATTTCAAAATTTGGTTCTAGTTTTCGTTTTCGGTTCTAGTTTTCGTTTTCATTTCAAAAATGTGGTTTTAATTTCTAAAATTTTAAAAAATTGGTTTTGGTTCACTGGATTTTTAATGATTTACCCCTAATTTATTCACTAGGAGTTAAGCCGAGTTAGTGAGTTAGGGGAGTTAGCTAACCTTATTTTCCATGTTAAAGGTGAGTTAAGGGAGTTAAGGCGGTTTAACTCCTAGTGAATAAATTGGCCGTAAGTAGTTTTTTGTTCTTACAAAAGATTGGTAGAGGGTATATGAAATGTTTTTTGGTACAAGATTAACATTAAAAAAAATCTAATTTCTAAAAAATTTGTGGTATTTAATTTGGTTACAGCATGTGTTATAAAACCTGGTTTGGTTTTGGTTCGGTTCGGCCATCCTTTTAACTTTCCTCTGCGTAGCTAAGAGGGAGAAATTATCTGATCAGTATGAAATCCATTTCAGGAAAAATGATGAGGATGTCTGTGCAACTGTCTGTCGGTCTGTCCGTTGTACGAATCTTAAATTACTCAGGGACGCGTAGAGCTAGCTACTGGAATTTTTTTTAAATGAGTTTTACGAAAATCGTAGTTTTGTATCAACTTTTGGATAACTAACGTTAGCTTTACTGGGTACCTCCTCTATTTTTTTGAAAATATGCGCTTTTAGAAAAAAATGCATATAAACAAATTTAATGTAAATAAAATTCTCTATATTTTTTGGTTTTCAAAGTATATCTCTAACGGTACTTACAAATCTCTAACGGTTTTCAAGATATTTCAAAAAAATTAAGTTTTTTGAATATTTTTCGGAAACTATGCGCTACTGAATATCGCAGAAGAAAATTTTGTGTTGATCACAACTGATATTTTTGAATCTGGTTTGGTTCGGTTCGGCCATTCTTTTTAAAAGATTTTATTCACCTTGCCTTCGTATCTGTCTGTCTGTTTGTACAGGGTGGGCCAGAATAGACGCAGGGGTTTGAAGTCTTTTTATAACTTTTTTTTTATTTTTATTTTTTTAATTTTGTTTCAGCATTTTGTTAAGAAGACTTGGGCAATTTAAAATGGACCTGTACACAATAGAACAACGAACCGGTGGGCGGTGGGCTCAATGGCTCTTTTACGGGACATGTTTGGCGGACGCATTATTTCGAAAAGTTGCGATTTCAATTGGCCTCCGCGTTCACCTGATCTAACGACTCCAGATTGTTTCCTTTGAGTATATTTGAAAGAAAAGGTGTACGTCAACAAGCCAACAACCATCAGCCAATTGAAAACCAACATTCGCAGTGAAATCGAGGCCATAACACGAAAGGTTATGGAAAATGTCTTGGAAAGAGCACGGATTTGCGAAGCAGAAAATGGCCACCACTTGCGGGATATAATTTTCCATGTTTAGACCAAAAATATTCCCCATCAATCAACTACATGTATTTGAAAAAAAAATTATAGGTTTCGCTAAAATAAAAAATTTATAAAGAATTCAAACCCCCGCGTCTATTCTGGCCCACCCTGTATGTCTGTCAGGGTCAAATCTTACAATCCAATTTTGACCCACTTCCACTCATTCGTTTGACTTGAAATTACGTAAGTTCGATGACAATACAATATTTCCGCTACTTCGTCCTTGTAAGGATAGGGGAAGATCCTGTAAGGATATCGTCATTATAAGTTTCCTCAAAATTTCCGGGAAAAAATCTCATCTTGGGGTCGCTGAATCCAATTCTGGCATTAACAAATCTATAAGTATAACGAAAGGTCCTGAAGGGATATCGTGATTATCATTTTACTCAAATTTCCCGGGGGAAAAAATATGTTCTGGGAGTTTTTGGGGTCGTTGACTTCGATTCTAGCATTAAGAGATCTGTAAGGATAACGAAAGGGTCTGCAGGGATAACGGAAGGTCCTGAAGGGATAACGTGATTATCATTTTCCTCTAATTTTCTGGAAAAAAATCTCGTCTGGGGATTTTTGGCGTCGCTGAATCCGATCCTGACGTTAAAAAATCTGTCAAATACAAAATGACTAAAAAATATTTTTAAAAAAATTTCCAAAAAATACAATATAGAAAGCTTTTATTTAAAAAGCTTTTATTTAAAAAAATGCACTAAAAAAATAATTTTTAGACCACTTTGTATCAGAAATAAAAGCGAGATAAGGGCATTAAAAATAAAACAAATATTTATCTCGCTTTTATTTCTGATACACAGCGCCCAAAAAATTATTTTTTCCTTTTTAGTGCATTTTTTTTAAATAAAAGCTTTTGCAATTTTTTTCTCTTAATATTTTTAAATGGTTTCATTTTTGTTGGGTTCGGACGACTTTTTTCAAAGTGGTTTTGTTTATGGTTTGGTTTTGGTTCACTCAAATTTTCGTGGTACAGTGGTTTTTGCATCACTGAAACTTTCATCAAAAATTGAGTTTCTTGGATGTACAATACTAAACAAAATTGTGGGCGAGATATAAAATTACTTTATGAAACTTCAAAAGGGAAAAGCTTCTTTAATTAAAAATAATCCCTCGTCGCATCTACCATGAAATTTTTTTCTATAAGCAATTGCGATGCATTTTATTAAAACTGCTAGAATTTTCTGCATTCCTGCCAAAGAAATGCAAACTATTTTTTTCCTAGTAACGAGACCGATATTGTGGTCCAGTTCTTCTGTTATAGACTTCTATTGAATGCCATTGAATTTCACATAAGACGCAGTTTGCATTTGCTTTGCTTGATTTTTCTTTCTTTCTTTCTTTCTTTCTTCAAGCAATAATGATAAGAGGTTTTCATAGTTGAACGTTCCAAAGGGGGAGAGAGAAGCACACTTTGATGATCTGATAAGGAAGCAATTTGGCATCGTATTCAATACACGCTTGTATTTACAAAGTGTACAAAACTAAATAGACTACAATACGGACAATATAAAAAGAATATAATTTGTGGCTGCTGGAAGGAAGCAATTTTCATTTAATGTAATTTTGATTAAACTTCGACGACGATGGCGTTTCGTTTCTATAGACTAGTTCTAAACTCTGACCTAACTCTGATATTCGCTGAGTTTTATTTGTTTGTTTGGCCGTACAAAGCTAAAACGACGTTTGAAGCGCATCAAGACCGTTTACTTATCAACGTAGCATCTTCCGGTGATAAGAAATATATCTTGGCTTTTCGTTTATGAAAGTGGGATTTGGGGGTGAAGGGGACTAAAATGATTTATGGTGGGAGTTTAATCAAGCAAGTCAGGTTAAATCAATGCTAAGGCCATCGCTATTCATCCGCTGACTTAATTGAATTGAGGTATTTGACATCTTTTGATTTTATCAAATGGTTTACCATACAATTTTATCAGGTCCCAAACACTTACATATTTTAAGTACAGGTAACCCGCCTATAACACGGTAGATAGGATCCGGGAAAATTATATTGTAAGCTTTCGGAATCTAACTCCCCTTTTTACTTTCTTCTACGGAGTATAATAAAGTACTGTATTCATGAAAAATTTCGACCTCTTAATCTTGCCTAAAAAACATTTCCCGATCACTTCTGAGTCGATTGGAGTCATATTAAAAAAATGTCGTTCTGTCTGTCAGTCTCTCAGTCTGTCTGTCAGTCTGTATACAAAATTTCTCAAAAACTAATAGAGCTAGCGCCATGAAATTTTATAGGCATGTTGGGTCCTGAAATGGGACGATCCTATCAACTTTTGGTGGAAATCCGTTAACCGGAAGTATCCAAAATGGCGGTTTTTCAAAAATCGCAATTTTGTTTTTCTCGATTTACTCCCAAACTACGCGTTTTTTAGTGGCCTTAAGTATGACAAAACTTGGAGAAAATAAAATTTCCCACACTTTTGTCTTTAGCTGTAACTCGATATCTCAACCTGTTATCCAGATAAACCGTTATTTCCAAAAAAAACATTTTTTTGCGATTATCTCGAAAACTAACGGGTTTTTGCTGACTGAATGTATGAAATGAATTAATGAGAATGGCATTCTGCACAATTTTGTTTCTTACCGTTATCCGTTATCTTTTACCGTTATTGAGATATTTTCATTAATATGTAAAAAATCATATGTTTGCGAATAATTTGCAAACTAACGGTTTTTCGACAAATTAGTTAAAAGAATAATTAAAGATGTTAACATTTTCTACATTTTTGCCATTTACCGTAAATTGATATCTTTTACCGTTCTCAAGTTATCTCAAATTTTGTACGTTTTTGATATTTTTGAATAAACCAAGAATTTATTGGGAGGTCGTCTTAGGTTGACAACGCGACAGGGCTCTAGCGTAAATTGCGCAGGGTCGTAGATTTTGTAGAAGAAATTTTTGTGTTGACCACAACTGATATTTTTATAATACTTTTTTGTAGCTCTACATAAAATTGGAATTTAGTCAAAAATTAGTTTCTTCCTAAAATGTTCATTTCTCCAAAATTTGAATACCTAGAATATTAAATGGAGTTTCATTTTGAAGCTTATGATCATACCTACACTAATATGTAATCGTCAGATGAATTATGCAAACAGATTTTATTAGAAATTACATCAAACTTCTAGAAAAATCATAAGAAATTTTTTTTTTTTGCTTATGTAGAGAAAAAAACTTTAAGACCCTGTCAAATCCACAAACAAAATGATAAAAATAAAATTAAAGCAGTTTTAAACGGGCATTAAAACTGCTTTAATTCGACAGGTGGTTAGTTAAGGTTTTTTCACAATGTTAAGGATTTTTATTAAAAAAAAATTTTTTGTGATTTTTTTTAGAAGTTTGATGTTATTTTTATTAAAATCTGTTCACATAATTTTTCTTAGTAAAATACAATTGTTGAAATATTAAAATTCCACAGATGATTTTTTGGCGAATGTCACAAAATTTGTTCTACTCGAAACACTGTGCATTGCCGGTATTTGCCACAACCCTGACTCCAACTCCAAAAGAAAGTTTACCAATTAAACTGAAATCTTGACTCATATTTAATAAAAAGATTGATATAAATCAATGTGTATTCCTTGGCGTGTCCGGAACTTTTCACTCTACCCTCGTAAGCCTAGAACACCTCGTATTTCATAGCCCTAAGCCCACAAGGGACACTAGTCCAATTTTATTTACCTTTACCTGCGCCTGTTTAAATTCTGCGTTTCCTTTTTCTTATTGTCGACCCATAAATTGCTAAATAAAAACAAACCTTCCAATAAATTGGCCCAAGAGTATTTCGATTATTCCGAATCCTTGAGAAGAAAACTTATTAAACTGAAAAATTATTAAACTGAAACCCAATTTAAACAAATGGAAACAGATTTTATCAACAGAGACGAAGAAGATTTTCCTCCTTACAATCGTTTTCGAATTTTCGATTTCATAAATGCTTAAAAATCAGTAAAAAAAATTACCAAAAATTTCAAAGAATACATAAAAAAAAGTCTTGTATATTCCTACAAAAAGACTTCAACGGAACACTTCTGTTTAAATCGTTAAGTTTTAAATTTTCGTGGCGTATAGCAGCGAATTCGTCAAACAGATTGTTTATGTATGAGAAACGTATGAATTCATTATTAATGTACACATCGAGTGAATTCCACCAGAGACAAAGAGTGTGGGCGTTTTTTCCAACCCCGAATATAATTTTTGTATTTGCGCGCGTATGTTTATGCGATATGAAAGCTGATACCGGGCTGCTGTTGCTGCTGCCCCTGATATCGTGTTTCTTATGCCACTGCCGAGACCATCTGACGTTCTTTTGTAGCAATTCTAATAAAAGCACGAGTTCAAACTTTTTGGGGATGATTCGCCTTGTTGATTTTAGCCTTCTGCCGTCATTCCCATGCCCCCATATTCCGATCATTCTTTGGATCCCACTTCTGAAAACGCCAAAGGATGTTCAGTAAAAGAAATTCCATAATATAACACAGAATGGAGTGGATTTTATTCCCCTTTGGCTTCTTTTTGACTTTATATCCCGACGAATTCTTAGAATTTTTTTCAGCTTTGCTTACATTCTCTCGACTCTCCAAGTATAACACAGCACTAATTTCAAATTAATGGATTAAAAGGCGAAAACATTGCAATTTTATGAATATTTGCATTTTATTAGTAATGAAATTAATGTCTGAAATTGATTTGCGGAATTGGTGATACGAAAAAAAAAATCAAGTTATTGGGAGTACAAATGGAAAATCACCGTTTTTTCAAAATTTGAGACTTTTTTTGTAAAAGAATGCTTACATATTTATTATTCAAAGTACTGTCCATCACTAGCCACAACTGTTTCCCATCTTTCTGGCAGCATACAGATTTCGCATCGAAAAAACTGCTCGTCTCTTGAGGCGACCCAATTTTTGGTATGTCCGTAAGAACGGAAAGGCTGCTCAGCCAGGCCATGCGTCATCAATCGGAACAGGTGGCAGTCGGAAGGGGCAATATCTGGAGAATACGGCGGGTGGGGTAGGAAATGCCAATTTAGTATCTCCAGGTAGGTTTTAACGACATTAGAAACATGTGCCCGAGCGTTGTCGTGGTGCCAAATCGCTTTGTCATGTCTTTGCTTTTCCTTGAATTCTCGACTCAAACGCATTAGTCTGCAAGTTCCTGTTGCATTTGACATGGATCTTCATTCAGTAATGCCTCGAATTCAGCGTCATCAGACTTTTTCATTGGTCCGGGACGCTCCTTATCTTCCACGTCAAAATCACCACTTTTGTAACGTTGAAACCATTCGCGACAGATTCTTCCACTAATAGAAGCTTCACCATAAGTTTCTACAATAATTTGACAGTCCTCAGCCGCAGATTTTTTTCAAATTGAAGCAAAAAGCAAAACTTCCCGCAAATGACGCTTATTTGGTTAAAATTTCAACATTTTCACGCACAAAAAAAAATATATGACTCGTACAAAAATTCATGAGTTTAATGATAAGGAGTTGTTGCCAGTTGCCTAGCTTATCATTTGACATTTCGGGTCTGACATTTTTGCCCAGCATTTTATTGCTAGCGCCATCTATTGGAAAACGGCGGTTTTCCATTTTGTACTCTCAATACATATATGAGTGTTTTTTGTAATACATTTATGACGTTTTACACAGAATACCATAAAGGGCTGTTCATGAAAACATCTCGCTTAATTTCTCGCTAAGAAACCAGAGATGCAAACCGTTTTTGGAACCGAACCAAAACCACTGAACCATTGAAATTTGACTGAACCCGAACCACTCTAAAAAAAGATGTCTGAACCGAATCAAATCAAATCATTTTTAAAAAAGATAGCCAAACCGAACCAAACCCATACCAGTTTTTAAAACAAATGATGTGACCAAACTAAAATCCAGAAAATTTTTAGTGGTTCCGTTTGGTTTAAATTCGAATTTTTAGGATCGACAAATTCATGTTATTGTCTTTCTATACTCTATATGATATACCATATAGAAGTATATTAGATTTAGTATACCGTTTGAATTGAAACGCATCGAACCAATCATCGGAAAGTGGACTACACCAGGGTGTTAGGGATGAGAAAAGATTTTGATTTCCGCGTGTCCGTCCGTCTGTTTGTCTGTCTGTCTGTCCGTCTGTCTGTCCGTCAGTCCGTGAACACCATAACTTTCGAAAGGATTGAGCTACAGACTTGAAATAGTTACGTTTCTTGTAAATGGCTAGGCTAAGTTCTTCAATGGGCAAAAAGGGATCATTCCTTTCCACCTCTGCCATACAAACGAAACAAATTTTCACAAACGATAGGCGAAAAACCTTTTGTTTTCATCTCTGCTATAAATTAGCAAATAGACTAATGTGAACTGGACATTATAAAAGACAAATAGTATTTCTCCAAAAAGAACTCATATATTTTTTTTTAGATTTAAGCCACTCTCAAACGGAATCGAAATAAAAGTTTTCTTATTTTCACTTTCAGGTATTGAAGAAGGCAACACTTAAAGTCAAGGATCGCGTACGAAGCACAAATGAACGAAATATTTTGGCCGATGTCGGTCATGCATTTATTGTTAAACTTCACTATGCCTTCCAGACACCTGGAAAACTTTACTTAATATTGGACTTCCTTAGAGGCGGAGATTTATTCACACGTCTTAGCAAAGAGGTAAGAAAAACTGATCAAAATAGGAAATATTTAACCCAGTTGCATCAGAAACGTACACTCTCGAATAAACTCGGGGAAATGTTAACATCGCCTCGAAACATAGATAAAAGTATGGATATCGCAGTGTTATTCAGAAAAATTGAACACCCTAGCGCCGTTTTTTTAAACTAGTAGCGCACAGTTTTTTTTTCGAAATTCCTATTTAAAAGAGTTAAAAATTGACTTTAACGCCCTTTTGGCCTCAATTTTGAATAACCTCCAAAAAGGAGTCAAAAAATCACCTGAAATTCTTTTTGAAATTATTTCCATTGTAAATGGTGTTCACGTTTGGAAGAGACTTTCCGCATGGCGTAGGGCAGCGTTTTCCAAACTGGGAGGCGTGGCCTAGTCTAAGGGGGGGCGCGAATATTGACAAAAAAAAGTGCACGTGCAGCACTTTTACAATACGTAACATATAGGTACATATTAACTACTATGCTGCTGATGCTACCCTTACCCCGTAGCAAACATAACGGTTCAAATATTTTTAAGGGAGCCGTGGTAAAATAAAGTTTGGAAACCACTGGCGTAGGGTACCTTTTTGTCTCAATTTCTTGTTCACTCTATTGGAGTTTATTGAAATGTATATTCAGTGTACCAAGAGTCTACTGTATTTTCATGAAAAAGGTAAAAAAATATATTTTTACAACTTACTTTCAAAGGTTTTTAAAATAAATACGTCAAGGAAGAATTAAAGATATTAAAATTTTCTACAATTTTTCCTGTTTACTGTAAATTGATATCTCTCGTTATCGAGATATTTGAAAGAACCATGCAAGAAATAGCGTTTTTAATAGCGTTTCTGGGTTAACTTTTGAATACCACGAGAAAGTTCGTTAACCCCTCACCATCCCCCTGCAATCCGGTGGCTATTGACGCCATATATGGATGAAACTATAAAGACTGTGCCCTTTCCAAAAAGTACTGAAAACTACAAACTACACTGAATCAAAAATTAGTTTAGTGGGGCAAAATAAGTGCATCGCTCTTTTATAAAAAAAAAGTTTTTTTTTATATAAACTAATATTTTGTTCGTCGGGTTACAGTGTAAAGTGTGCAGAAACGTAGAGTTTGTATAAGAAAGTCATGGGATATTCAAACCCGATATTTCTGAATGGTATTTTCTTCGAATGATGCAAATGGGTTCATATTTCGTCTACTGAATAATGTTTTTGTCGGTTGTGGACGATAATTTCTAGATTTTTACGGCAAAACATATTTCGGCCGACAATTTTATGACAATTTTGAATTTAACCAATTTTTTTCCAAATATATTTCAGGTTATGTTTACTGAAGAAGATGTCAAATTTTACTTAGCCGAATTAGCATTAGCATTAAATCATTTACATAGTATAGGAATTATTTATAGAGATTTAAAACCAGAAAATATTTTATTAGATCAGGTAAGTGGAATTAAAAAAAATTTATGATAAAATTTGTTTATGTTTGCCCCGGGCCCCCGGCCCTCTGTCGGTTGATGTTTCTTTTTGTTGATATTTCGATGTTTTTCCTTAAATCTAAAGTATTTTTTTAGCTTTATTTAATAGTTAGTCTCAACATTTGATACATAATGGACTGTATGCATAAAAATGAGCAAATGCTTATATTCAAGTTTTTTGGTGTAAATTTTGATTTTTTTTGAATAAAAGTGGGCAAATACGCTTATTTAAGATCTGAGAATAAACACCTGCTTCTGAAGTAACAGCAATTGCTCACTTTTGTTCTCAAAAGTTGGATAATTTTCCCCCAAAAAAGGGGAGTAAAAAGGGGAGAGCATATGCTCTCTCTCGCATATGCTAATTTTTATGCATACGGCCCATTACGTATCAAATATTGAGAGTAATTATCAAATTAAGTATAAAAAAAAATTTTGGATTTAAGGAAAAACATCAAAATATGGAGGAAAAGAAACATTAACTGACAGAGGCATAGGAAGACATACACAGATTTTATTATAAACTGAAAAAAATCATAGTCACACTGAGAGAAAAATACTCCAATTTGAAAATAATTTGTTTCTTGTTTCACGATGAGACACAATTTGTATCCAATTTACCGATAAATTTCTTTCATTTATTGCTACATCAAGAGTATTTTATGTCCCATTTAGAAATAAATTGCACACATATTTAGGAACTAAAGTTATATCTCTACGTTTGTGATTTTTTCGGTGCAGATAAACATCAAATAATTTTTTTTTTTGTTTTCCAAATGAACACAAATTTTCTAATGATATTTTTTGCGTGCTCTTTCCCCGTAGGATGGTAACATAGCATTAACGGACTTTGGCTTATCAAAACAGCCACTGGACGGATCAAAGACTTACAGTTTTTGTGGCACAGTTGAATATATGGCACCGGAAGTTGTTAATCGAAAAGGACATCATTTTTCCGCGGATTGGTGGTCATTCGGAGTATTAATGGTGAAATTTAAATAAATTTTATGCATATGTATGACACTTATTGTACTTTTTTTTCAATTTTTAGTATGAAATGCTGACTGGCAATTTGCCATTTCATGGATCTTCCCGGCAGGACACAATGAATCAAATTCTGAGAACGAAACTAGGAATGCCAGATAATCTAAGTCCTGAGGCGCAGTCGCTGTTGCGGGCGCTTTTCAAAAGGAATCCACAAAATAGGTAAAAATTAATCTCTTTCATGGTATTTCGATTTCAAAACAGAAATACGAACTTTTCACTGGAACTTAGACATTTTTACTTTCTTTTACGAAGTACAATAAAGTACAGTACACGCTCGATATAGTAAACTCAAAAAAAAACCAAGGCTATTCGTTATATCGAATGAATTGTTCACTATACTGAGAGTTGCTTAAAACTACCGTGTTTTCTTATTTCCGGAATCACGTTTTGGAAAAAATTAATTATTCCTGCGCTATTCCTCCGTTATCTTTTACCGTTATTGAGATACAGTGGAACCAGCTTAAGAGCACTATGGCTTGAGATACAGTGGAGTCCGCTTAAGAGCACTATAAAAGAACATCCCGCTTAAAAGCACAATTTCTTGTAGCAAGCTTTATATGCCTCGGAATCAAAAACAGCGCTTAAAAGAAAAACCCGCTTAAGAGCACAAATTTTGCTAACATTTCAATGTTCTTTTAAACGGACTCCACTGTATTTACATTTTACAAAGTAAAAAAATATACAATATTTTTGTGAATTGCTTGCAAACTAAAGGTTTTTCGAAAATACTGTTTAGTGGCCCCTAGACGTACAATATTATGGTACAATATTTCAATATTGTGCAATATATTGAACGGTTGTGCAATATATTGAAGGAATCAAAATCGGTTTAATTTTTATTGCACAATAAGGTTTTATTGTATAGTCTGAGGGCGATATTGCACAATATTGGCTCAGTATCGTATGAAATATCGCTGAGAGTACACCTAATCATGGCGAAGAAAACAAAAGAAGATCGTGCTTTTATCCTCGAAGTTATCGAAGTGTACCGTGCGTTGCCGGCTCTGTGGAATGTGCTGGCTACTAGCTTTAATGTAATTTAGAGTCATGTTGACTGCTCACGAATCAAACGTAAAATGATTTATTGTGCAATAACATTGCATCGTCTAGGGCAGTGGTTCTTAACCTGGGTTCGGTGAGTCAGTCTCCCGGGTTCAGCGGAGGTCAAAACACACACTTTTTGTTTTTATGTGAAAATCATGTTATAATGGTTTTGTTCTTTGTTTTAATGGTTTTGTTCTTTAATGGTTTGTTCTTTAATGGTTTTGTTCATTTTGTGCACCCATGTATAAATATATACCTATGTTTTGAATTTGAAAAAATCATATTTTATTTTTCCAATTAAGAAGGGTTCGGTGAACACGCATATGAAACTGGTGGGTGTCAGTACCTCCAACAAGGTTAAGACTCTAGGGACATGTCAATAATATTGTACAATATATTTCACAATAATATTGTACGTCTAGGGGTCGCATTAAAAGAAGAATTAAAGATATTAAAGTTGCCTACATTTTTACATTTTACCGTAAATCGATATCTTTTACCGTCATCCATATATTCCAGATTTCGTGAAACAAAATTTATATTTTTAAAAGCTTTTATTTAGCTTGCCTTCGTATCTGTTTGTCTGTTTGTTTGTCTGACTGTCTGTCAGGATCAAATCTTGTAATCTAATTTTGACCCACTTTTACTCATATGATTGACTTTAAATTTTACACACATTTGTAAGTCCAATGACAATACAATATTTTCACTACTTCGTCACTGCAAGGATAAGAGTAGGTCCTATAAGGATAACATGATTTTCTTTTTCCTCAAATTTTTCGGAAAAAAATCTCATCTGGGTGTTTTTAGGGTCCTTGAATCCGATTCTGACATTAAGAAGTCTGTAAGGATAACGGATGTTGCTGTAAGGATAAAGCGATTATCCTATTCCTCAAATTTTGCGGAAAAAGTCTCGTCTGGGGGTTTTTGGGGTCTATGAATCCGATTTTGGAGTCAAAAAGTCCGTAAGAATATCGCAAAGGCAAGGATAACATATTCGAAGACTATAAACAAGTGTAGTGAAAGGCAGGCGTCATTTTGGTTATACTAATCAAACAAAAAAAGGACTAAAAGAATAAAATTTAAAAAAAACTTTTTTTTTAAATGTATTAGAGAGAAAAAAAATAGTTTTTTTGGCGCTGTGGAAATAAAAGCATAAAAAATAAAATAAATATTTATATTGCCTTTACTTCTAATACACAGCGCCCAAAAAAATATTTTTTTCCTTTTTAGTGCAATTTTTTGTAATCTAATAATTTGCTCGTCGGATTAAAATTACGCAGGAACGTTGATTTCGTATAAGAAAGTCCTGCACTGTTCACATCCTATATATTTTTTAAAAATACTTTAAAGTCGTTGGAGATTGTTACTATTTTGTAACCTCCCTTCACAAAATGAATATTTCTTAAGTAACGCTAATTGACTTTCAGATTAGGAGCCGGTCCCAACGGCATCGAAGACATTAAACGGCATGAGTTCTTCTCAACAATCGATTGGGATGAATTAGTCAAGAAGCAAGTGCAGCCTCCATTTATTCCAGCTGTTTCCCGTGATGATGCCTTCTATTTCGATTCCGAGTATACCAGTAAATCGCCAAGGTGAATTTAATTACGGCTTTCTTCTTTTTCAATCCACTTGAGAAAAGTTTTACAAGATAATTAAAACATTTTTTTTTAGGGATTCACCTGGCGGACCAGTCAGTGCCAGTGCCCATGAAATCTTTCGTGGTTTTAGTTTTATAGCGCCTTGCTTGTTGGACGAAACCACGGGCATGGCCATTTCGAACGGAGGCGGTAGCTCCAGTGTAGTACAGCAGAATCGCAGTCCATTCACTAATGAAATACCGGGCGTTAAGCCGGGAACATTCCAGGATGAGTACGCGGTAATGCAGGAGCTAGGACGTGGCACGTTCTCGATATGCCGCCTCTGTGAACATAAATCATCGAAGAAACAGTACGCAACCAAGGTGGGAGGGGCATTTTTGTTTGACTTTTAATTCTTTTTTAATGATTGAGGAATTTTTTCTTATAATTGAAACTTATTTTTAGATAATAAATAAATCTGCTCACGATTGCCGGGAAGAAGTTGAGATTCTGCTGCGCTATGGAAATCATCCGAATATCGTGACATTGTTTAGCGTTTATGAAGATATCACTTATGTTTATCTAGTTATGGAGCTACTAAAGGGCGGCGAATTATTAGATAGGATATTAGCAATTCACAAAATGTGCGAGAGCGAAGCAAGCGCTGTCCTACGAACAGTCGTCTCGGCCGTCGCTTATCTACATGAACATGGAGTGGTTCATAGGTAATATTGTCAAGAGAAAGAAGTCTTTTTACACTCTTTTTGATATGAGAATCATATGTTAGTATATTTAATTTAATATAACGTTTGTAACGCATCGAACCAATCGTCGAACACAGAGAGATGAGTCCTCAGGTCAAATTTTCGCTCTATAAAGCTTGTATGGAGGAGAGAGAAGGAATGGTCCAATTTTGTCCCTTCAAGAACTTAGCCTAGCCATTTACGAGAAACGTGACTATACAAAATTTCAAGTCTCAAAATCTTGGGTCATCCCTAACACCCAGGTGTGGTTCATTTTTGTGTCTGATGATTGGTTCGATGCGTTACAAACGGTATACTAAATCTAATATACTCCTGTATAATATTAATGTGATAATATTGTCTCAATAAAAAAGAATTCCAAATACTTGTTGCAGAGATTTAAAGCCATCAAATTTGCTATACGCGTCAATTCATCAAACACCGGAATCGCTGAAACTCTGCGATCTGGGATTTGCAAAACAGCTACGAGCTGACAATGGTCTCCTGATGACACCCTGCTATACGGCGAATTTTGTCGCTCCTGAAGTGCTAAAGAAGCAAGGCTACGATTTAGCTTGTGATATTTGGTCGCTGGGCGTCCTACTTTACATTATGTTAGATGGGAAAACGCCATTCGCCAGCACCCCGAACGATTCCCCGGAAATGATCCTGGCTAGAATTGGTTCGGGAACAGTGGATCTGGAAAGTGGGGTGAGTGTAAGAAATTCAAAATATTTGGACGCAAGTTTTTTATAAATTACAACTTCTTCATTTTCGCAGCAATGGCAATGCATATCGCCCGAGGTTAAAGACTTGCTACGACAGATGCTTCACATTGTGCCACAGAAACGCCCGACAGCTGCCCAAATACTCCGACATTCGTGGCTGTGGCAGCAGCCGCCGGTCGAGATTCGACCTACGGATAACACCGCATCAATGCCAGCGAGGAAGGAAGCAACGGCCGCGCTAAAAGGCGCCGTCAATGCCACATTCAGGGCGATTGCATCCCCAGCAGCGGCGAATGTCGGACCCGTTGAAATGTCAGAGTTGGCGAAACGTCGGGCCCGGGATAAAATTCACATTCATCCATAGAATTTACGTGGTGCTGCTTTTAGTCTTAAGAGTCAGTTTTAACACAAAATCAATATTTTATAAACTTGTGAAAGTCAAATATTAGCAACAGACACAACTAATAATGCTTTGCAAAAAACATTTTGCCGTGGCTAAAATATAACAACTCCAGCCTCAAAGTCAATAGAAATACAAAAACAAAAAAAAAACAATTTAAAAAAATTTAAAAACAATTGAAAATTAAATTAATTAAATTAAAAAGAAATTGAAAACATTTTATGCTTCATCCCTCGCTCTTCCCCGTGTAAATAGTTTTTAAGCTTTTTTGACACTTCCATGAAAATTCCATACCTGTGTCTTTTCTAATTGTCTCTCTTTAAAAAAAATCTTTGATTTGTTGTATTATTATGCCCCTTTTATATTTAGTGATATGATAATGATAAATAATATTAAAAATAATTATAATTAAAAAAAACTGAAAGAAAATGTTAAAGGAAATCATGTTTTTTGATCAATAAGACGAGCATTTATTGCCTTTTCTTGTAATTAAAATTATTTCTTTGGAAAATTTTAAATAGAAAATATTCTTAATCATATTAAGGTTTTGTTGTTTTTTTTACCGTTTAATCACTGTTTGTTGTTTTTTTTTACAGTTTAGGCATTGTTGAAAATTTTCAATCGAAATTTTCAGAAGAGAACGCTCCCTTAAGAGAGAAGAACATCACGATGACGACCGAAAAACATCTTAAGGGTATTCAGTCATTGACGCATGTGGTTGTGTATCAGTGAATTTGATCTTTCGACACGATGCACCGTTTTCGAGAAAATGGTGAAAAGAGTATTCCATTTGTATGGGGGAGCGGAAAATAAGTAGTCCAACTGGCTAGAGCTAGAAATCTTAAATTTACCTACATTTCATCTATTCTAGGTTTCATCATGAGGTTTCATACATCAAGTATACGATCACTAAAGCGAGGGGGTGGGTAGGGGGTTAGAGTGACTATATTTTGCTTGAATAAAAAGAGGACAGGAGGGGGAGGGGGTTATCACTAAGAAAAACTGTGTTTAGATGAATTAGATTTATGATGAAATTGATTTTAAATGCAAAACTAAAACCAAATTAATCCGCAAAACACACCGTTTGAACTGTAAGTTCACATGGATGAAATAGTCCGCCCAACTGGAACAAAAACTGTCAAAATTGGGGAAGGGTGTGGAACTGGGGCTGCTCATAGGACAATCTCCTCAAAACTAAAATCTCCGTTCCGCCTGTCGTGTTCGGATTTGCTCTGCCATATTGATTGTGTATTCCATTCTTATTATTGTTTCGATCATCTTAGGTGCAACATGTCGCATTGGAATAGGCAGCAAAATATTACTTGCGATTCTTTAGAAATGTTCCGTTTCCCAAATGTTTCACGTCAGTGTGACAGTTCACTGCTACTGACGTAATTTGTCTCAGTGTGGACTCAAGCAATATTTCATCTGTCCTAATTAGGCGGACTATTTCAACCAATGTGAACATGGCCTTAAGCCCAAATCAGACTAACGATTGCGATTACGATTGCGATTACGATTGGGATTACGATTGAGCTTCCTCGACAAATGAGATCAAAGGTTTCATATCTCTATCGTTGAAAGCTTTTATCTCATTGGTCGAGAAGTTTTAATCGTAATCGCAATCGTTAGTCTGAATTGGTCTTAAGATCCATAACTTTTCGGTGGTCGAAGAGTGTTAAGAGTTTTTAATACAACAAAGCCGACGAAAAATTTGTGACTATGTCAAGAACTGCTACGAGTCTGCATAAACCTTGCTATATATTAAGGGGTCGACCAGTCTGAATTGAGCTCAAGAGGTTGAATTTGAGCTCAAAACACCTGTTTTTTTTTAAAATACGCGTTTTAGCTCAATTTTGAAGTATGCTTGTCAAATAATGCACTTAATTTGTCAAACTGCAAATTGATTTTTTTCAAGCAAACTGTATATTATTTCGAATCATTAAGTTTATTTCAAAAATAAGAAAAAGAAAAATATGTTGTAACAATAAAAATTCAATTGTGTTCATCTGTAAAAAATTGAATATCAAAAAATTAAGAAAAATAATTCAAGCAATATCAAAATCACTCGGAAATTAATAGAAATCCAAAACTAAAGTTCCTCAAAATGGCCGGTCGCAATCCATATATTAATTATTATCGACAATTTTATGCAGAACGACGCGGAAGAGTCATGGATGCTGCAAGAGAAGCTGGCGCTAATTGGAGGCAGATGACAGACGAGGAGAAATCAAGATTTAGACGACCAATTGAATTTTCTCCCAATTCAAAAATGAAGCCTTTGAATAGAGCGATTCGCATATTGAAAGAGTGCAATGGCGAAGATGCTGCGGAAAATTTTAAAAATTTGCGACGGATGCGAAACATTTTGGATAGATGGGCACAAAATGTTTACAAAGAAGTTGCCGCTGAACATAATTTGTAATTGTATTAATAAATTGTCAGTACAGGAATTTTGTTTTAATCAAGGTGTCGTGGTTTTGAAAAATGCACAGAAATTAACAAAAAAGTAAATCAATTAAGATATATGTGACGGTCGATCTCTTGAAAAAAGTGGTAAATTTTTCTTGTCTAAGATCCAAAGGTTTTCGGTGGTCGAAGAATGTTAAGAGTTTTCCTAAGGCCTCCCCATCGTTTAAACAGACGTGTCTACTAAAAAACCTAATAAAAATTTATCTGAACTGAAAGAAAATAACAACTC
Organism: Chrysopilus asiliformis; assembly: GCA_964034945.1. Lineage (NCBI taxonomy): Eukaryota > Metazoa > Arthropoda > Insecta > Diptera > Rhagionidae > Chrysopilus > Chrysopilus asiliformis. Next base: position 91,615,768 of record OZ035960.1, on the reverse strand, counting down.
AAATTGGTACAGGAGATAGAATATGTAGATTTATGTGGGAAAACGATTTATGATGAAAATCTAATCAAAATACTGTGCAGGTTCAGAATGTAGTCAAGAAGGGATCAAAGGGTAGAGAACGGAGAAGTTTTTTTAGGATATGCGCAAATCCTTTATCCGAATAAAAAAAGTTCATCCCTATCGATCGAACGGGCCAAAAGTTAAAAAGTGAGGGGATTTTAAGAAGGTATTTAAAATATATCTTACTAGTTATTCTTTAAATTACTTTTTAAATATAAAATTTCATTAAAATCGTTTGAGGAATTTCTTCATGATGCCGAAATAAACGTGCATATAGACAAAACTTTTATAAATGTGTTTTTTGGCTTCAAATGTATATCAAAAGTTTCAAAAAAATCCAAAATAAAAAAAAATCAATCTCCCCCTTTATTAAATTAAAGAAACATAAGAGAAGCTACAATTACAATCGTTAAATACTCCATATGAGTACAGACAAATTTTTCATAAAAAAATCCATTTGTATGAGACAGGGGGGAAGGAGTGGTCCAATTGGATTTTGATGTATGGAACGGTTATGTAAAATCATATTCTAAACAGATTTCGTCCTTATAAATTCTTCAATACCACTCACCGTTTTCGAGAAAATTGCAAAAAACTGTTTCGTCTGTATGGTGGAGGGGGGAATGAATGGTCCAATTTCGCTCATTCAAGAACTTGACATTTACGAGAAAAGCGACTGTCCATAATTTCAAGTCTCTAGCAGCTAGAGTCTAGCTCAATACTTTCGAAAGTTATGATGTTCGCAGCCAAACAAAGGCACAGACAGATAGATAGACAGACAAATGAACATGCGGAAATTAAAATCTGTTGTTGTCCCAAACACATTTTGATATCTCGAAACACCATATTTTATTTTTTTTGAAAAAATTCACAAATAAACTTTCATTTCTCAAAACTATTTCTGTAAAGTTTCATAATGGGGCTGCAACGGGAACATATGTTTTGAGTTAAAAGGCAATTAAGTCGAAAAAAGGACATTTTTATTATCTTTTTAGTCCTTTCTGGGAGAAAATATTTATGATAGTATTTTTAAATAATAGTAGAACTGATTACCTTTAAAATAATCTAAAAACCACCCTTCTACGAGGATAATAGAAATTTCTGTGAATTTTTGAACGATAAATCCTTAAAGCATCAATTACTAAAAATATTTGACGACGTATCTAAATACATTCTTCCGCAAGTTTTTCAGCTCAAAATTATCTATTAGAATCCACTAACAGAATATCAATAACAAAACCGCTGTTCTACAGTGTTATTATTGAAAATTTACAGAAATGCACAAAATCTTTTGCAAATGACTTTCTGATTTGTAAAACTTGACTGAAATTATTATAAGATTTTACTCAATCAAAATCTCTATAGTTTTTAAACATCTTTGAATATTTCAACCGAATTTCCCTATAAAAGCACAATTAAATTCATCACACAGTTTTTTTTACAAGAATCGTAATCCATTTTCCCTCGCATCAGCGCAGCACGTGAATAAATTGTTGTTGTTTTCGGTTTGATATTTGAACACATAAAATCCCTCGCTCGCTTAGCACTCATTCATAGCGAAATTGTTGTTGTTTTGCGTTGCTTTGAATTCAAGCCAACTGTGGACGAGAAATTGTTGCTGTTCCTCGTGGTTTCTGTTGCCGTCGTTTATGCTTCGCTTACAAACAGTAACATCGGAGTATAAATAGTCAGCTTCGAACAGAGGAATTCATACTTACCTGGCGTAGAGGTTTACCGTGATCAATTTGAAGGCGGTTCCTCCGGGGCGAGGCTGTGCCATTGCACTACGGTGCGGCTGACCCTCGCGATTGCCCCTAATGTGGGCAACTCGTGCGCGCAATTTTTGGTAGCCGGGAATGGCGTTCGCGCCGTCCCGACCTTAATTCATAATATAACAGCAAATAGTAGTTTAGAAATTGGGAGCGTAGATCTCGTGGTGTTGAATTCCTTCTTTTTCCACTACATATGTTTACACTAAAAATGGTGTAACATTAAAATGGTAAATTGGTTATGCAATAACAATTATTTGGTGTTAAGGTTCAACTATGATAGACATAAGAACGCATATGTAGCTGCATATGTCATTTCCAGAATAAGAAAGTCAATGTTATTACCCACAATAGACATGTGTCAAGAGTGTTGCCACTTTCAAACCTTCGTTAAACATTCGTTAAGCATGAATAATTCGATACAAATGGAACTGGCATATGTAAATAGTGAACATAACCTAAAATTTTTCCAAAAAGGAACTCAAGCAGGACAACAGATAGTCAAAGACATTTGTGATCATTCTCGTATGAATAAAAAATTGATCCGGATTAAGCCTTTTTATTTTTAAGAAGGTGACTACGTAGTATCCGTGCGTTTTCCTGTCGCGATTGATTTCTCGTACGTCACATGAACGCTTCTTTCTGCCGTATCCATCCAGTTCATCTTTCAGGTCACTTAATTCTTTTAAGCACTTCACAATTTCAAATATTTCTTTAATTTTTTTAAATTCACTCATTTTTTCCTTCAACTTTGTCAATTACTATCGAGAAGAATTTGACTTTACTTATGTCAGTCTATGCCTATTATGGTTAGCTTTTATGTTGACAGCTATGCATGTCTATGCATGTCAACATTCGTTGGGAATTTGACATTTACATATGCGTTCTTATGTCTATCATAGTTGGGCCTTTATGTCTATCATAGTTGGGCCTTAATGACTTGTGTCAAGAGTGTTGCCACTTTCAAACCTTCGTTTAACTTTCGTTAAGCATGATTGATTCGATGGAACTGACATATGAAAATAGTAAACATAACCTAAAATTGTAGTGCGAATTTAATAATATTTGTTGTCATATTAATTTCCACTTGTGGTAAAATGGACAATAATATATCAAATGTTGGCGACATGACTTTCGAAGAGGAATTAATAGAAGCTGTTTTGAAAAATCCAACATTATACGATAAAAAATCAAGGGGATATCGCAACAAAGCCGCTAAGGTAAAACTGTGGGAGGAAATTGGAAAAAAGCTTGGAAAGAAGGGTAATTTATAAAAAAATTAGTTTTAACTATAAACAGTGATGATGTTGTAGGAAGTGATTGTCAAAGCCGTTGGAAATCTTTGCGAGAAAGGTATTCACGTGAAGTAAAAAAAAACTACACACCATCAGGCAGCGGCGCTACATATAAACAAAATTGGGTCCATTATAATCGCATGGGATTTTTAAAAGATCATATAACACCAAGACAGTGAGTAACAGCAAGAAAGTTAAACTTTTAAGATATCTAATAAATTTTGTTTATACTTTTAGAACAGACAGCAACGGTAGCGAAAGTTTTAGAACAGCCAGCAACCCTAGCGATACAATATTTTTGCCAGATAAGTCGACAAATTCGTATCTTTTTGAGTGCGAAGATAATTGGCAAGAATCACTAATTGGGCCAAATCAGAATTCAAGAAAACGAAATACGAGTTTCAATGATTTGTGTGAAAGCTTAGAAACGAAAAAAATCTTGAATCACAGTAGCTCAATCAATGAAAATTTTATGAGAACAATAATTGGTCTTATGGAAGATTTACCGGTCAGAGCCCAGGATGAAGCTAGGTTGAAGATCCTTCAAATATTAACAGAATTGAGAGCAAAACATCTGGACTCTGACGAGTAGATGCTCCATTACAGTAATTATTATTTTCATGAAACCTTCGCCCCAATAGGCCTTCGTAATTCATAATGATTGTTAGTGTAGAAATGAAATAAAAACTGAATTTACGTTAGGTTTTGAAATTAAAATGAATTTATGTATATAAGGCTTAGAAATGAATTGATGTTAAGTACGTGTTCTGTTTATTAAAAAATTTATTCGACATACATTTCAGTTGATACATTAATTTGAATTTTTCATTTATAATAATGTGTTTGTCGTGTTAACGAAAGTTCGGAGTTCGTCTCTTTTTTGTGCCGCATACCTCCCATAATTATGCTGATGTCTGGAAGATCGAATGGGCCTCAAATTATTGATAACTTCGTTTTGCCATAAGCCATCGTGTACGACGTTATCTGCATCTTCCCAGTCAGTATATGAATCTGGACAATATACTTTTGTTGCCTCTTTATTGAGTTGGAAAAAATTGTGCAGTGCAACGCATGCTAACACTACAACTTCTACATTTTCCGGTTTCAAATTTATGGTTGTAAGCAATATCCTCGAACAAGCTACAAGAATACCAAATGCATTATCGACAACCCTTCTGGCTCTTGATAGCCGTTTATTAACCCTAATCCGCACACCCGGTGACTTTGAGTCACCGTTTCAGTTTTGAGAGTGATTGTTACGAATGTTAGAAAAGTTATTGCATTCATGCTCCTTGACTTTGTTTTTTTATGCCAATACTATTTAAAAACAACAATAATATTTTGCTTTTATGAAATTCACCCTTAATTCACGCAGGCGGTGACTTACAGTCACCGTAACGGTTTTACCAGCAAAGAAAGGTTATTTTGGTATCACTTTGCTTCTGTTTCGCAAAATATCGAACCGTAGTAGGGGATAATAACTGTAGCATTTCCCAAAAGTTGCTTCCTGTGTCCCCATTACTAAGGTCGCGCTTTGAAGCAAATATGTGCAAATGCAAAAAAAAAAAATTGTGACTAAAATTTTTGAAAATCTATTTTATGCCACAATTGTAAATAGTACGAATGATGTACATACAGTGGAATCCGGTTATAACGACCTCCAAGGGACCAACAAATCTGGTCGTTATATCCGGTTGTTCGTTATAACCGATTCATAGTTTTAAAGGTTTTAAAATACATGTGTGAAGTTCTAAAATACAAAATTTTTATTGCAAATCGTCCGTACATTAAAAAATTAAATTTATTTAATTTATCTGCAGATATTGAGTAATCTGTGTTTGTTTGGATTTTTGATGCAAGAACTCCTTTTCAATTTTCTTTTCAATTCTTAGCACAGCTTCTTTTGAAATCTCATCAAAAATGTTATTGAATAATAGGAATGAACTCAATGTCGTAATACCCCGAAGTGTTTCATTGACTGAAGGTATGACACCACCTTTTTCTGAAATTTTCACCCGATTTTAAAATTATGTATTGTGATGCATAAAACATTATTTACCAGTAGTATCTTCTTCATCTTTTTCCTCGATACTAAATTGTCGCCTAGCATTCATTGTGGAATTCACAGTATAAACTATGAAATAAACTGAATTAACACAACGTAGATGCACAAAACTTTGACAGAACTGATTAGGGGAATTCCCGAAAAGTTCCAACTTTCATTTAATGACTTAAGCAAATGACGTTTAGAAGTGCAACAAGTTTGCAAATTGGGCAAAAACTAGGGTATCTGACATGGCGGCCAATTTAGAACATTTGTTAAAAACTTAATCTACCTGGTTTTGATTTTTTTCTATGAGATCTTAAGTTTTGGTCGTTATAAACGATATTTTTTTCTGTTTTCGTAGAAAAAGGGGTCGTTAAAGCCGATATGTCGTTATATCCGGTGTCGTTATAACCAATACCAAAACGCACAGAGTCTTATGGGCTCTGGCCGGGACCTAAGAAATGCGTCGTTAAAGCCGGTATGTCGTTATAACCGGTGTCGTTATAAGCGGATTCCACTGTATATATAAATAAATATTATTAACTGAATTAAAAAATGCAAACTCACCAAATTTTTTTTTTATTAAATTATTTTTTTTTCTGGCATGGTAATGTGATGATTAAACAGATTAAGATGATGATTAAGGACAAAATTAGCCTGAGCTGATTACGGTTAAAGGATTCATTCTGTTGAGAAAGCAACTTGCCAATTTATCATTTTAATATGTTGCACCCAGTGATGCTATATCGAGGGGAATTCCCCTTTTTGCGGGGAATTTGACTACAAAAATTGTTAATAGGGGAAAAGGGGAAAACGCTTCAAAACGAGGGGAAAACGATTTACAACGAGGGGAAAATCTTCGCCTTTCAACTAAACCCGAAATACTTTTAAAAAATTACGGAGAAGTGGAAGTACAAATAATTAAAAACAATTACAATCCAATTCCAAGCTTAGGCAAAGGTAAAGAGTGAAGGAAATGCCCTTATTTATGCATTTGTCACTTTATATGTAATGATCTTATTGCAATTGTAAAGTACACACAAATCTTTTAAAAGAAAGCATTTTAAAAGGACTTTGGAATGGTCGTTTAACCGATTTTTCAGTGTACTTTTTAACCGCTTTGAAAAAAGCACATTAAAAAGTACCATTTCTCATGTTATTCAAAGTAATTACTTTAAACTACTTTAAAAGGCTTTGATGAAAAATAGTTTCCATGAAAGTTCATTGACACCTATTTTTTGTTCGTTTTTCGGATTTCTTAAATATATTTTCAATAGAAATATTTTAAATTCCAAATCAGCAGAAGTGCTTTGTTTAAATTATGTAAAAATCAATTAAATCGATAATTTCTTGGTCATCTTTAAAATTTGGCTTAATGTACTAATTTCCACTAATATTCACAAGAAGAATGCATGGACCAGTGGCAAAGTGCCCGGAGTACAAAAATCGAGTTCCGGTCGCGACTTGATTTCGTTTTTTTCCATTTTTTGATATTTTTATATTTTTTTAATTCAAAATATGGAAATAATTTTTACCGAATTTAAGGAAGACAGGATCATTTTAAGCTCAAAAGCAAAGAAACTACCTTAATTTATACATTTGTGACTTGCTTTGATTATTATCCAATTGTGAATCCCGGCTTCTTTTCATATCTTATTTGACGTTTGGTTGGAGACCAGGGTTGGGACTTTAGTACCTATGTACTAGATCTAGTACCTTTTTGACTCATTTAGTACCCTAGTACCACAGCCCATGAATCTGGTACCTTTTCATGGTTTATATAAAATATGATTTTATCTAAATTTATAGCTCCCTTTAAAAAGACATCACTTTTCTATGTATTATAAAAAAAATATTTTTTTTAAATGATCCCGCCACAACTCTTTAATTAAAGACTAACTGAATTCGTCTTATTAAGGGAGATATGAAAATCAATCGTAGGCCATGGAAATATGCGGCCCGATTACAGAATCCGTCGTAGCTTTATTACGAAGAACTAACTACGTTACGAATACGAATAAATCAGTATTCCACGATCCGAACGGAATTGAAATTCGTAGTGCCAGATTAAAATCTAATTTCGAAAAATAAATGTCTTTGTAAAAAGGTCCCTATGCAAAACTCATAAGGAATAGATTTTTGACATGGAATAGTTTCGTGACAAATGTCACTTTCTTGACTTAAAATTAAAAATTGTTATTAATAATGGATTCTGCAGCGTTTGCAATTTTGTGTCTGGAAGAAGATTTATCGAAGCAAAGGACTTTAATAGTGAAACGAAAATGACAACAAATAACGGATACTTAAGAATACTCACATTACTCTTTTTTCTAAAATATTTCCTCTTAATTTGTTAAAAGTTACACTTATACTAAATAATACTAAATAAAATTTTAAAATATTGATTTTAACAATAGCTTGGAGTTTCTGAAGAGTAAAGCTTTAAATATGTTATTGTAAATAATATTAATCAGTAATCAGTATTTTGATGAAATTTGTAATAAATAAATAAATAAATAAATAAACAAATAAAAATGTTAAAATTGATTTTTGTTGTACAATTCAGGCCATAAATTGAGCTAAAATAATAAGAAAATGAAGTTGCTACTCGATCTACGAAGCGAAAATTTTTCGTAGGTTTAGCTCTCAAAAGATCGATTCCGTCGGATTCTATGATACCAGATATTCCGATTCGTAATGTTTTCGAAATTAATTTAATTCCTTCGGATCGTGGAATACAATTTTCACGAATTCTCCGAAAATTGTAGCTACGACGGATTCTGGAATGATTTATATAGCAATAGCTCAAACTGCTTCTAAATACATTTTATCTTAACAAATTTTTCAATATGACTCACCGTTTCGGGAAAATTCTAAAAAAACTGTTTCGTTTGTATGGGGAAAGGAATATTCCGATTTTAGGCATTTAAGAACTTAGCATAGCCATTTACGAGAAACGTAACTATACAAATTTTTTAAGCTAAATCCTTTCGAAAGTTATGGTGTTCACAGACGGACAGACAGATGGACGGATGGACGGACGGACATTCTAGAAATTTAAGTTTTTAGATGGAGTTTATACAAAAATTTAATGTTGAAATAAAAGCAAAAATTTAAAACAAATACATCTAGACAATTTTTATTGGTTTTTGGAGTTTTTCTAGAGTATTTTTTGACCGAGAACGGTTATATTTACAGCGCAAAAATCAATCCATATGGGTTAAGGATTTTTTTTTTCTAAAATTACGAGATTTAGATTTTTCTTGACTCCTATGTAATAAGCATAAAAAACGATTTTGGTTGCACGACAGTTAAAAAGAATCTAGTACCACATTATCTCAATCTAGTACCCTTTTTGGGCAAAAATAGTACCTTTTACCATTGCCTCCTATAAACACAAGGCCTCAAGATCTAAAACTGACGTCACATCAGTGGTAAAGCTCTTTTCGATGTTCCTATGCAATTCAAATGGGGACAAACGAAAATTCGACTTTATCGGCTTATATCTCGGAAACTATTAATGCGACAACAAATTGACTTACGCACTATTATACTCAATGTAATTATCTGTCGTTTGGTTCATGTCCCAATCATGTCGAATATGTATCAATTAAATTATTTGCGAAAACCCAAATCGATATGATTTTAGATGGAGAGTAGGAGTGGAGAGCGACGTGAAGAGAAAACGAAAAATCACACTTTTGTTAAGATTTTGTTCGATAACTTTTTTTCTGTTCGCCTTTGGTAACTAAGGCATATGACTGAAAGCAAGAATATCGAATATTCTATAGGAAAGTGAAAACAGTTTTTCCGGCAAAGGAATAGTTTCCGAGATATAAGCCAATTTAAACCAGATTTCATCATTGTGGTTAAAAGTAAAAGCTTTGTCAGTGAAATTTAGTTTTAGTTACGCGCGCATCGGGGTTAGTCTTCATCGGTGAAAATTTAAAGAAAATTCGGGAAAAATCAGGTTTGTGTGGTAGTGCAACAATAATTTATGAGAAAATTACGAGTGAGTGCAATCAAGTGTGGAAAATCCAATTTTACCGCACACATTTAGTGCAAATATTGATGAAAGTGCAATTCCAGTTTAAGATTGTTTTTTCCTTAAAATGTTTGTAAACAATCGCTTAAAGTAAAAAAAATGATTTTCAGATATATTTGTTATGTATACAATCCTAATTTTTGATTAATTTCTCTGCAAAGAAACCTAACCTCAATATTTGCCGGCCGCTGTTTTGTTTTGCATTTGAGGTTATGTTTCTTATATGGAAAAGTGATATTTGGGATTTTCTGTAATTGTGATGCATTTGTGTCGGGCTAGCACTCGTAATTTTCCTATTTATTATAAAAATAGTGTCGATTTTTTAAGTTAAAGGTGTCAATTAATGTTGTGGGAAAATTCTAGGAATCATCATGCCAGGCCAGTGCTGCATAACTGGATGTCCACGAACATCGAACCACCTGTTTTCCTTCCCACAGGATGAAGCACGGCGTACTAAATGGTTAGAATCCATTTCCGACAGAAATTTTGCGATAAATAATCACTCAAAAGTTTGTTCGCTGCACTTTTCTTCCCATTTTGTCTTGCAGAATGATACTTTGAAAACACCTGAAGGACCTGTAGTTGTCCCCGCGCCAGATGGGGTTTGGCAAATGATGCAGTTCCATCAAGATTTTCGACCTCAGATTTGTCATCTAAAGAACGATCTAATCCCGGTGAGCGCAGAAAGTTGGTTCAAGAAAGAAATGATCTGCAGCATGATAACTGGCTTACAGAGATGGAAATATCGACATTGGATGATATTCATAAAAATAAAGAGAAGTATAAATTGAAAACGGATTGGTTTTTAAGATATTTAGATTCCAAAATTTGGTTTTATAAATTAGAAATAAAACACGGTCCAATTAAAGTAGATAAATGCTTTTTCGTCGATGAAAATTTAGAAGTACAGATTTTTGTTATGAGCCGGATACTAGAACTTCGAAAAATAAAACATTTGTTGAGTTCTAATTTTAAGTGCAATTTGTTCTCTCGCTTAGAAAATATTATAAATTTTGTAGATAATTTGGAAATTGAAAAACTAAATGTAGCAGACAAAATATCTCTAATAAAAACTGAATTATTATCAATCAGTAACAGTGAGTTTGCTCAAGATGATTTGAAATATAGGTCTCTTGTGTTTTTAGTTGAGCAGATAGGTTTAATTTTTCTAAAGCGTCCCAAATATTCAACAGATATACTACTTTTTTCATCTCTCTTTCTGTACACTTTTCCGTCCGGCTACAAATATCTCCGGGACTCCAATTTACTAACTCTTCCGCATCCCAATTATTTGAAAACATTTGCAAAGGGAAATTTGTTATCTGGAACAGCTTCCAATTATCTTGAGCAAAAATTTAAAACCCTCCAGGACCATGAAAAGTACGTAAATCTTTTATTAGATGAAATTCATATAAAGCCAACTGTTTCTTTCAAAAATCAACGAATCGAAGGATTTGCTCAAAATTCACCCAATGCTGTAAACGACACAGCATTAGCATCAACAGTACAAGCGTTTATGATATCTTCGTTGTTGTCTTCCAATAAAGATATTGTTGGCCTTTACCCTGTAAAAAACCTAGATCATTTATACTTATTCGCGACTACTAATGAAATTCTTCGCATCCTTCACGAAATAGGTTTTGAGGTCGTCTCAATTATATCCGATAACAATCAAGTTAATAGAAAATTATTTAAAGAGTTTTCGCCTTGTAAACAGTTGACACCTTATATCTCATCACCATATACCCCTAACAAAAAGATTTTCTTCTTATTTGATACTGTTCATTTAATAAAATGTGTTAGAAATAATTGGTTGAACCACCGCCAACAACAATTTGATTTTCCTGGTTTCGAGGATAATGAACGTATTTTATCTGCCCGAATTTCCGACTTAAAATATATTTTTGAACAAGAAAACCTAAACTCTATTAAACTTGCCCCTGCTTTAACATATAAATGTTTGTATCCATCAAACCTCGAAAGGCAAAATGTTGCACTCGCTTTAAAAATTTTTGATGAAAAAAATATCGGAGCATTAACCTTTTATGAAGAAAACGGCGAAGAATCCCATGATTTTAAAGGAACTAGAGAATTTCTAACTTTGTTTAATGAATGGTGGACAACAGTTAATGTTAAAAATCCCTTAAAAGGGCGAGACAAGCGCCAAGTTTTTGCTGATCCCATTAGAAACACTTCGCAAGTAAACTTTAAGTTTTTAATTTCATTTCCACAATGGCTACAAAACTGGGACAACCATACGCTTGAAAAAGGCTGTGGTGGGCTTACTGTCCAAACTCAAACAGCATTGCTTCATACAACCCGAGCTTTAGTTTGCCTTTCCCAATATCTTCTTGATACTTTAGAACTTAAGTATGTATTACTAGGGAAGTTTCAAACAGATCAACTTGAGGCGCGATTTGGAAGATATCGAAAAATGAGGGGTTGCAATTACAGCGTTTCAATAAATCAAATTTTGGAATCTGAAAAAAAAATTAAAATTACTGAATTATTAAAAATTAAATCTCGCGAAAATGGAATTATTAAATTAAAAGATCTCATTTTAGAATTTGATGGAAAAGAAATAGAAAATTCGGAAGCTGTTGACAACATTGAGGACATCATTGCGGAGAGCTTTGAAGTTGAAGTTGACCAGAACACAGCAGCTGGGATTATTTACGTAGCGGGCTACGTAGGTAGAAAGGTTGCAGAAGATTTGAAATGTGAAAGTTGCAAAAAATTTGTAATTACCACTGAAAATATGCCTATTGAATATGATGTTGCCGCTTCTTATTTAACTAATCTGAATCGTGGCGGTCTTAAATCACCTACGGAATTTTCAATAAATATCGGGATTGCCGCCTACCAAGTTTTTCAGTCAATAATTTCAAATGAATTCGAGCTTGTATTTGTTAATTTAAGTAATCATCAGCGTTATGTGTATTCTATAATTATAGAACGGATTGAATTTGAAGAATATTTTAAACACGAATGTGAATGTAACATTTCTTCATTAGCCGAAAAATCTATTTTAATTTGGACCAAAATTTTGTTAAATAATTATTCCAAAAATAAAAATAATACATTTCACAAGTCCTGCAATCTTTCGAAAAAAAGAAAACTAGCGACATTTATGCAATAACAAATTTTATTTAAGTGTTTATTTATATTCTTTGTAATTTTACATTTATAAACCGTTTACTTCATTTGTGAATCAAATAACAAATTAGGTGAACAATAAATACGTGTAAAATTACGAACTCAAATAAGAAATGTGAATATGTTAGAAACGTTAGTTTAAACCTAACGTTAGTTTAAACCTTTTTACATAGTTTATGTTTTTGATTTGTTGAATTTTAAATTATTTTGTTTTGTTTATTCTCTATATTGTTGCTGAAATATATTTTCTTTCCTTTGTTTTAAAAGTTTGTTGTCTTTTTGTTCCTTCTTACCCACATTCTTCTAGCTCATGTGCCATGAAACCATTAACAACCACTAACAAAATACGCTTGAATTACTAAATAAAACTATCAGAGATTGTTTACATTGATACATTTAAGAAATCAAAATTTTGCGAATTGTCAAATTTTCCCATTTGTGGAAACGATATAGCCAAAAAAATTAAAAATCCGTATTTAAGTGGTACAAATATATATCGAATAGCCAATTATTCGAATAAATTAGTATTTTGACTTTATTGTATTATTTTTTTTTACTGTGTCCAATAATTAATACCTATTATTTATGTTTTGAAACTTTGAAAATATATTTTTACGTAGTGTAATGAGAGACAGGAGACCGAGTACGAACTCTGAAAAGAATGGGAGGCGCACGGCGCTACAATAAATACGGGTAATACGGTAATAATAATACTAGTAACACTACAATAATAACAACGGGTCGCTGGGTTAGGCCGCAAGTTAGACAGCGAAGCATTCTGGGTCTAAGCTTTTTATCAGAAATAATGGAAACAAAAAGCTTTACCACTGATGTGACGTCATGATAAAGCTCTTTGAGATATTGCGGCC